>CM062808.1:286220953-287420953 GCA_031772625.1 Pinus tabuliformis
CCACGTTATGATAGAATATACCATAAGCATGTCGAGAATGAAAAAATGGCTCTTGATAAAAAAATTCAATGAGGAATTTTAATGTTGTTGTTGAGATGCAAAATAATTGAATGGCATAGTCACAAGTGAAAAAATCAATTTTATTCTTGAAAATATTAAAAATGATGGTATTTTCTTTTTTATTTCATAATTGGATGATTTGTGAGAAGAAAAAATATTGGTTAAAATAGAAGAACCACTTCTGATTCTCTTCTCTGACTATAGGAAGAAGCCTTCCTTTAAAGATTGACATATTTTTGAGGAGGATCACTCAACAAAAAATTTCTCATCACTGCCAGGATTGCTAGAAGAAATCAGGGAATCAAGTAAGGAATCAAGTCGAATATTAGATATAACTCAAAACCCATCATCATTTAATACTTGGACTAACACTTATTATCCTCAAGAGGTTCCTCAACAAATTTATAATATTATAGTTCCATGGAAAAGTTTTAGTCCTTCTCTAATTGATTACCTTAATTTATCGCCATAATGGCCCTCTCCCTCAACTTAGATATCCCCTTGGCCTCAAGAATGGTTTGGAGCATCCTCTCTCTATCAGTATCCCATGCAAAATCAGTTACATGAACAACACCAAAAACTACAATTTCTATCCAATGTACCATCAAGTTATCATCTTGTATGGTCCCAACTACCTGTGAAACCTTACTCTAATCGAAACCCTTGACCTGACCCTTATCCATAACCTAATACAAATCATAGACCTAACCTTAGACCTAACCCTAATCCAAACCATATACCTAACCATGATCCATACCCTAATTCAAACCCTAGACGTAAAAATAATCCATACCCTAATCCAAACCATAGATCTAATCCTAATCCATACTCTAATCCAAAACCTAGACCTAACCCTAATCCAAACCCTAGCCCAAACCCTATTCCAAACACTATTCCAAACCCTAGTTCAAATAGGAAAATTGCACAACAAGTTGAGGCACTTACTTTTCCTACTTACTCGCCTATTGAATGCAATGTCCTATCTTCTAGATTGTGGAGGGGAATGAATTTGAGAAATTCCCCTATCACTATAGAGCATTTTTTTGGCATTATGATGCATGTGTTTTCCTTGATGAAAACTCACTTGTAACAAAATTCACAGGTTAGTTCAGAGGTGACATAATAAATACAACAAAATACCAAAATGAATACAGATGTGATAGAATGCATGACTATTCAGAAGATTTAGTTCAAAGGAATGATAAAGTTAGAAGTTCAAGACGTATATGCGGGTTCTGTTAAGCCAAGTCGTGTATGCACATGAGTTTAGTGAAGAAAAGTAGCATATGGTTTTTTCACCATGGTATTCTAGATACCAGGGGTCCTTACCATGGTATTGGCCCATAGTAATGAGCACGACAACGAATATTGATCCTGTCAAAGATTACCACTGACACTAATGTAGTTTTGATCCGTGGTATTAGATAAGGGCTAAACTATATAAAGAGGAAAAGATCAAAGTGCTAAAGTGTGAAAGTGAAAGTTTTTTTTATGAATACCTCAATCTAAAGTATATTTGCATTATAAGGGCCATAATTGTCACATTGATCTGAAGTAATTATGCACCGATGAATACAATTATGGATCAGGATCATGAGACTTGAAATGACTTTTCATTGTATAATCTTCTCATGTATTGACTAGATATAAGTACTGACGTGTGTTTTATCTTTGATTATTATGATATGGGTCTTTCTGAAGTTTGAAGAGTTGCACAATTTTAGTTCAAAATTTGCAGATCTATACACTGGTTGGTTTCAGGAAAAGAGCGTATACACATGGGTTCACTTTTACAAAGTCACATATATAAATTAAGGGGTTTCCTTTCATAAATAACTGATCAACTTGATCAGCACTACTATTTATCTATTGTCTATCGATGATGTCCTCATGTTGATCCGGGTTAAGTGATAATGTCTGAAGTAGATGTGATTGAATGATGAATTTGAATTTGGTTATTAATTAATTGAATACTGTTAGGATTACTTGTTGATTGTGATTGAAGATTAGAGATATTTATGTGATTGGTCCAGAGTGTTGCAATAGATTTGAGTATGATTCAATGTTATTTTCAGAAATTTCAGTGGTTAAGTTTTCAGCTTTCAATATATTAAGATCTATACTCGGGTTTCTCTCCAGAAAAGTGTGTATGCATGCATGTTGCCTTAAGTGAAGTAGCATATACATTTTAGAAAATGAATGATCAAGGTTGTAGTTGATTTTGTGTGTTGATGCAGTAGTCTGAGTTCAGTTCTGTGTACTCATTACATTGATCTGATTGTTCCTGTTGATTGGTTAAGTTTTGATTATGTATCGATTGTTTGTGATTCAGTGATTGGTTGCTTCTATGTGTTAGAGATTGATGATTGTGTTACAGTGATGATTGAAGATAAGTGTAGATATTGGATTTAGCCTAAACATTTGATGAAACATGGTCCATGCATGTTTTTTAGGGTTGGAGCCTTCAGTGAGGAAATCGAAGCTTGCTTCCAGTAGTAGTTAGTGATCATATCAGGGGGTTGGAGCTACCTTATAGTAGGAGCCAGAGAACAAGTGAAGGTTGTAGCCTTCAACAGGTGTGTGCCTACACACTAGTATAAGTATGCACCAGTACATAAATGTAAGAACTTTTTTATATTAATAAGTTTTGAAGACTAAGATGAAAATAGTGGTGGTTTTCTCCCCCATTGGGTTTCCACCTTAAATCTTGGTGTTCATGTGTGCTTACTTATTTCTGATACTTTTTTTTGTTCTTACTGTACCTGTTTACTTCTTATCAAACACTTGATAAATCTCTTACATTCTTGTTCAAAGTTTAACAGATAAAGAAATAGTTATTTTACAAGTTTATTGAGCATACACTAGTTTCTTTTACAAAACTTGTGTATATATGCTAGTTGGTTTTAGTCAAGTCATGTATAAATTTCAGAAAAGAAAATTATTATTGAATATATTTTAAAATACTAATTCACTCCCCCCCCCCCCCCCCCCCCCTCTTAGTATTTTTTCGACCAATTGGTATCGGAGTAGGTCCTTCAAAAGAAGCTTGATCACTTGAAGGAAGATATCCCAAGATGAGAAATCAAGACAGATCAACATCTATCAAACCACCACTCTTGAACAGAAATAATTTTGTATGTTTGAAGACGAGAATTAGATGCTATATTCAGTCTCTTGGAGCAAATGCTTGGGCAATTGTGGAAGGAGGTTACCAATATCTAGCTGCATTTCCCACAAATGCACCAAAAGATAAGACATATGAAAACAATGCCAAAGTCATCAATGCTTTACTGGGAATTCTGATAGAATAAAAAAATTTCAAAGTTATGGAGCGAAACACAACGAAAGTAATATGGGATGGAATCATTGAAAGCTATGAAGGCGATACAAAGGTAAAGGTGTTAAACTCCAAACTCTTAGAATTCAATATGAAACTCTCAGAATGCATAATGATGAAAGTATTTCTAGTTTCTTTATATGTATAGATGAGATTGTAAATCACATGAAAAATCTGGGTGAATAAATAAATGACACTACTTTAGTAGAGAAAATCTTAAGATCTCTAACTCCTAAATTCGAGTCAAAAGTGTCTGCCATTGAAGAGAAGTAGGATCTGCAGACTCTTACTGTTGTTCAACTTCATGGGATCTTGATTGTTTTTGAAATGAGGAAAGGAGGTCTCTCAGAAGTCAGAGAAGTCGCATTTAAATCATCTTCAAAAGGAAAACAAAAGGAGGAACGCAAGGAATCGGTATACATATCAGAAGAAGATGAAGTGAACTTTGTAAAGAAACTTCAACTGGGAACTGAAAGGTTCAGAGATAATCTTCCCTTCAAATGTTTTGCTTGTGGTACAATTTATCATTATGCTACTAAATGTCCTCATAAGGACAACCATGACAAGGGGACGATTCTGCAAAAGGTAATAGGAGACGATTTGATAGTAGAAGAAGTTATTATACTCATGAAGATAGTGATGGCTTGTCAAATAGTGAAGAAGGTGAATCTGATCAAGATCTTAAATTACTCATGGATTTTGAGAAAAAGTACTAATGAGTCTAACGATAAATCTGCAAATGCATTAGAAGAAAAGGATTTCTTTGAAGAAATTACTGAACTCAAAATTTGCTTGGACGAAAACAAAGTAGCCATAGATACTTTGAAGCATCAACTCATAGGAAAAAAAGCATAATGAGAAGTTAGAATGTGAAGTAGTAAGTCTAAGGAAGGAACTTGAGAAAATAAAAACTTTGAATCTTAGATTTGCTAAAGGATCTAAAACCTTACATGAAATTATCAAGGTACAACGTTCTCCTCTTATGAAGATAGGTCTTGGATACACTAGAGAAACATCTCAACCAGAAAAGTCTTCAGCCACCAAGAGAAGATATCTAAATGAAGCAAAAAATAGTCAACAAATCTTTAGTAATACAAAAAAAATCAATCAACAAAGCTTCAGTAATGCAAGAAAACCTAGTCAACAAAGCTTCAGTCCTCAACAAAAGAATAAAGGCATTCCACAAGTAAATCATGTTCACTCCAATCCAAGGATGAACAAAAAAGGAAGCACCAATAAAAAAGTAAACAACACCAAAAGATCTATATTCACATAAATTTCTTCTTTAATGGATAATGTTTCTCATGTCATAATTTTCGTCATAAGGCCACTCAATGTGTTGCATACAAAAATATCATGAATAGAGAAGTAAGAAAACAAAGGAATGAGACAGGAGTCAAGAAGGACTCTTATAATATCTTCTCGCCTCTTATAGATTAAATTGAATGCTCAGTTTTCAATAACCTTGGACATGAAGAATATGAATGCAAGAGCAAATTACAACCAACATCTCAAAAGGAGCAACTATCAACCAATTCCAAGGTATGGAAAAGGAAGGAGTTATAGTCTAAAATTTGTGGAATAACATTGTTTTCTGAAGGACAAGAAAATCAATGGTACATTGATAGTAGATGCTTAAAAAACATGATAGATGATAATGATAAACTCATTTGATACAATGCTTTAGAGAAAGAAAAGAATGTCACTTTTGGAAATGACTCACCTGCTGTCATTAAGGGTAAAGGTTTTGTTTTTCCAAAAGAAAAAGTTAAAGCTAGTAACATTATGTATGTTGATGGATTAAATCATAACTTTTTGAGTGTTAGACAAATGTGTGATCAAGGAAATGAGATGGTATTCCGATCACAAGAATGTGTGGTTCATGAACTTGACACAGGAAAGACCATAATAAAAGGAATAAGAACCCTGAGCAATCTGTATATATTGCAAAGTGGCCAAGAGAAATGTTACCTAGGCAAGGCAGAAGAAAACTGGTTATGGCCCAAAAGGTTGCGACATCTAAGCTTCTCTCAAATAAGAAAATCAAGCAGGCTCAAAGTTCTTCATGATCTACCCTACATCACCATACCAGAAAGTACCATATGTAAGTCAAGCCAATTCGGTAAGAACTAGAGTTGAAGTGAATGCCAAAGAAGGATTGGTAGGTAAGCCTCTTGAACTTATACATACTAATTTCTGTGGACCAGTAAGGAAAAAGTCACCTCATGGAGAACAATACTATATCCTTTTCATTGATGAGTTTTCCAAAATGTGTTGGATTGGTCTTTTGAAACAAAAAGATGAAGAATTTGACAAATTTAAAGTCTTCAAGGCATTGGTTGAAAATGAATTAGATCTAAAAATCAAATGTATCAGATCTGACTGTGGAAGAGAGTACATATCAGATGAATTCTTTGATTTCTATGAACAACATGGCATAAAAAGATAATTCTCTATAGCTAAAAATCCTCAACAAAATGGCGTGACAGAAATAATGAATAGAATTGTTCAACAAATGGCTCGTTCTATGCTTGATAAGTCTAGAAATCTTGACACCTTCTGGGGTGAAGTTGCACATACTGCAATAAATATTCTCAAAGAGGCTCATGCTCATGTGAATAGTGATAAAAATCTATATGCACTTTGGTATGGCTAGCCTCCCACTGTAAAGCATTTTAAAGTCTTTGGAAGTAAATGTTTCATAAAAAATAATGATGAAAAACTTGGTAAGTTTGAAGCTGGATCAGATGAAGGAATAATTCTTGGTTACTCATCTAGAAGTAAAGCATACAAATGTTACAATAAGAGACTTCAGAAAATTGTTGAATTCATTGATGTTGTGATTGATGAAGCATGCACAGGGCCAAACACAAAACATCAACAAAAGAGGATGATGATGATGAACTATTTCCCACATCAAGTCACAATGATATAGAAGAAGAAACTAATGAAGCAATAAAATAAGATACATTAGACAAAGAAAAGGCACCATCCAGGTATGTTCAAAAGAATCATCCAGAATCTAAAATTATATGAGAAAAGGAATTTGGGGTACAAATAAGAAGAAATCTTATAGGATCTTCTAATTATCTAGCTTTATTATCCATCATTGAACCACAAAATGTAAATCAAGCTAGTAAAGATGAATTTTAGGTTAAGGCCATGAATGAAGAACTTGATCAAATTGAAAAGAATGATACTTGGGAATTGGTTCCAAGGCCTCATGATAAAAATGTTATATGGACAAAATGGATATTCAAAAATAAGTTGAATGAAAATGGAGAAGTCATTAGGAACAAAGCTAGACTTGTTTGTAAAGGTTATGCTCACCAAGAAGGTATAAAATTTGAAGAAACATTTTCACCAATAGTGAGACTTGAGGCCATAAGAATGTTTCTTACATTTTCAAGTTTTATAAATTTCAAAGTTTATCAAATGGATGTGAAATTTGCCTTCCTTGATGGAGATCTAGAAGAAGAAGTATATATTCAACAACCAAAATGATTCATTTTGGGTGATGATGAAAACCTTGTATGAAAACTCAAAAAGGCTTTATATGGGCTAAAACAAGCTCCACAAGCATGGTATTATCATCTTGACAAATATATTCAACAACAAGGTTTCACAAAAGGATCCGCAGACAACAACTTGTACACAAATATTAAGGGTGATAAACTGCTAATTATTTTTGTTTTTGTTTATGATACCATTTTTCGCAGTAATGAAGAATCTATGAGTCAAAACTTCTCTTCTGTTATGCAGCAAGAATTTGAAATTCCTTTACTTGGGGAACTAACTTATTTTCTTCGTGTACAAGTACAACAAGCAAAGGATGGAATATTTCTATCACAAACAAAATGTCTCAAGCAAATTCTGAAGAAGTATGGGATGGAAGAATGCAAACATGTATGTACTCCCATGATGACATGATGTAGCCTCAGTTCTAATGATGATTCTCCCACTGTAAACCAACCAGAGTACAGGTCTATGATTGGGAGTCTACTTTATCTAAAAGGTACCAACCAAAATATCATGCATGTAGTTGGGATTGTTGGACGCTTCAAGAATATCCAAAGGAATCACATCTTCAAGTAGTAAAGAGAATATTCAATTATCTCCAAGGAACCCAAGATTTTAGTCTATGGTATCCTAAAGATGCAGATCTTACCATTCATGCATACACAGATGCAGATTACGTTGTAAATGTCGATGACCAAAAAAGCACTAGTGCAGGTGCATTTTACATAGGGCGCCAATTGGTATCTTGGTTCAACAAGAAACAAAGTTCCATTGCCTTATCTACATCGGAAGCAAAATATGTAGTTGTTGTATATTGTTGCACACAACTTCTCTCGATGATGAAAACATTACAGGATATACAAATCAAATGTCCTCCACCCATCTCCATCCTATGTGATAATACAAGTGTTATTAGTATTTCAAAAAATCTTGTTATGCACACTAAGTCCAAGCATATTCCTATTAAGTATCACTTTCTACGAGAACAAGTGCTTGAGAAAAAGGTTAAATTGGACTATGTTCCCTCCAAAGAAAAAGTTTCTGAAATATTTACTAAACCCCTTGCTAGAGAAGAATTTTAATATCTCATACAGAGACTAGGAGTTGTCTCTACCTCATTTTGTTGTTAAATTAGTATGCTCAGTCTATAGGTGAAAATTCATAAGGTTGTTGGTAGAAATAGTTTTCATGAAGTGTATTCGCATATATATGTGATTTTCTTTGCTGACAGTCACGTATGTTTCTCTCTGATAGAAAAACAGTAGGACAGACTCAAGATCAACCTCTGACATGTTTTTGATAGCTATAATTTGATTTCTCTTGGTCTAGTGTTGGTGGGTACAATCTACTAATATGGTATTGAGCTATGATTTTCTCATTGATATTTATCTGATTGATGAAGATGCTTTCATGAATGAGTTGTTGAAAATGAACAAGTAGCACAGGTTCAGGGGGGGCATTAGCCTTGCAGAATATCATGCATTATTAGCATTTTGGTTGTTGAATTATGCTACTTTTAAGATCTTTTGGTATTTGCTATAAATATGATGTATATCATTTGATGTAAAGGTCATGTAAATACCTATGATGTAATAATTGTCATATTCACTCATGTATGGATTTTTGAGATCATGTCAAATATGTAATCCCACTTGGTTGGGTGATTGACGTAAGTATGGGTTGTTGGTGATAGGAAGGTCATATTCAATTGAGTCATTGAGTCATGTACTTAATTCTACATCTGTTAGAGATTTCATCATGTGCTTAGAGGCAACATGATCAGAAAATTTAGTATGTGGTTAGGGGGAACATGGTCAGTATTTATATTCAACAGTTTGGATATGGAAGTAATCATTTATGATTGGTCATCCCTTTGCCCTTGATGTCAAATGGGGAGATTAGCTTGGTGTTTGGAGAGTAGCTTGATGTTTAGAAAATTTGGTTCTTGGCTTGATGTTATTTACAGGCTGTGGTGACCCAACACCAAAGTGGTTGCCATCAAGTCCTAAGGGGGATATTGTTGGCATTATGATGCATGTGTTTTCCTTGGTGGAAACTCACTTGTAAAAGAATTCACAGGTTAGTTCAGAGGTGAAAAAATGAATACAACAAAATACCAGAATGAATATAGATGTGACATAATGCATTAAAGTTAAGAAGATTCAACTTTGAGGAATGATAAAGTTAGAAGTTCAAGACCTATACGTGGGATCTATTAAACCAAGTCACGTATGCACGTGATTTTAGTGAAGAAGAGTAGAGTATGGTTTTTGCACCATGGTATTCTAAATACCAGGGGTCCTTACCATGATATTGGCCCACAATAATGAGTGTGAAAATGAATATTGATCCCGTCAAAGATTACCATTAGCACTAATGTAGTTTTGACCCATGAGATTGGATAAGGGATAAAATATATAAAGAGGTGATGATCAAAGTGCTAATCTGTGCAAGTGAAAGGGGTTTTTATCAATACTTCAATCTGAAGTGTAATTGCATTGTAAGGGCCATAATTGTCACATTGATCTAAAATAATTATGCACGGATGAATACAATGATGGATCAGGATCATGATACCTAAAATGAATTTTCATTGTATGATCTCCTCATTGATTGAATAGATCTAAGTACTAATGCATTTTTTATCTCTAATTATTATGATCTGGGTCTTTCTGAAGTTCTGAAGAGTTGCATAATTTTAGGTCAAAATTTGCAGATCTATACGGTGGTTGGTTTCAGGAAAAATGCATATACACACGGGTTCACTTCTGCAAAGTCTCATATATAAAGTAATGGTTTTATATTCATAAATGACCGATAAACCTGATCAATGCTACTATTTCTCTGTTTTCTTTGTATGATATCCTCATGTTGATATGGGTTAAGTGATAATGTCTAAAGTAGATCTGATTTAATGATGAAGTTGAATTTGGTTATTTATTAATTGAAGAATGTTAAGATTACTTGTTGATTATGATTGAAGATCAGAGATAATTTTGTGATTGGTTCAGAATGTTGCAGTAGATTTGAGTATGATTTAGTGTTCTTTTTAGAAATTGCAGTGGTCAAGTTTTCATCTTCTAGAATATTAATATCTATACGCGGGTTTCTCTCCAGAAAAGCGCATATGCACGCGTGTTGCCTTAAGTGAAGTAACATATACATTTTGGCAAATGAATGATCAGGGTTGCAGTTGAATCTATGTGTTGGTGAAACATTCTGAGTTCAGTTATGTGCACTGGTTAAAATGATATGATTGTTCTAGTTGATTGGTTAATTTTTTATTATGTATCAATTGTTTGGGTTTCAATGATTTGTTGATTCTATGTGTCAGAGATTGATGATTGTATTACGATGATGATTGGGCATAAGTTTAGATATTGGATCCAGTCTGAAAATTTGATGAAGCATGGTCCATGCATGTTGCTGAGGGTTGGAAGTTTCAGTGAGGAATTCGAAGCTTCCTACCAGTAGTAGCTCATGATCAGATCAGGGGGTTCGATCTCCCTTCTAGTAGGAGCTGGAGAAAGGGTGAGGTTGTAGCTGATCCAGGTCCGGGTGTGACGAAGGACCCTTCCAAGACCTTTTACTTTCGTGATGTGTTAAATTGAATTTTAAAAGAACATTAATGAATACATCTGCATGTGGAAAAGAAGAGGAAGATAACAATCATCAACACATGAAAACATAAGTGTTGATAACGGAGTTCGTCTAGGAGGGACTACATCTCCAGGCCCCGGTGTCAAGATGGTGTAGGCCACTGCATTAAGTTCTATCAATAATGATGATGTAAACAAAGATGATGTCTCGATCATACAAGGAAAAATTCCCTCATGCAGGAGTGGCTCTAAGAGATATTCCACATCCAGAATTCTCAATCAAAAGAATCATATCAGTGTGACACAAAAAATATGCATGATGAACATCCTGCCAACATGGCACAAAAGGGATTTCAAAACAAAACATGCATGATGACAACAAGAGTATCCCAACAACATACAACAAGGGATCTCAAAGCATAACATGAAGAGTTATGATAGCAAGTACATCATATAGAATATTCCACATCAATCAAGTAAGGAATCATGACAACATATAATAAATAAGATCCTGCCTCAATACCAATAAAGGATCTGTGCAACATAATGTAATAAGAAGAAGTATATAAACAAATCATATACCTCACACCACGGGCCATATGAAGAAGTGGATATTCATATCTTTAGAAAAACAATCCATGGTGAATAGCGTTGTTCACATTGTCGATGTGCAGGCACAGCCTGATACCAATCTGGACTTTGGCTCCTCTTGCATCGACCATTTTTTGCCTTATCGCAATATGAAACAGAAGCTAGCAATGTGCTGAAACTTGCTCGGCCATCGATCTCACAGAATGGATTTGAAGAGTTAGACTGTTCTGGACTCCTCGGGCTATATAGCTCTCTACCTATCTGGCTTTATAACACTCTGGCTATGTTGTTGCAACTCTACGGCTCCGCCTAACCTTCTGGTTCTTTGGCTACCTTCTCGAACTACCTTGATCGAGCGATATGGCTCTCCACGGTGTATCGGCACTCTGGTTTTCAAGCGCTATGTGGCTCTCCATTGGGCATAGCCTTCTCATTGAGGTCTCTGGCACTCAAGCTCTCTAGCACTCCCCAGCACAGGCTCTCGGGCTCTCTGGCACAGGCTCTCTAGCCCTCTATCTAGCCTTGACTCTTTGAAGCCATCATGTTTTATAACACATTTTGGGACAAGGCTGCATAAAAATTGGGATCTGTTTGTTTATAATAGAAGAAGTTGAATAGAAGGTTCGACCGGCACAATAAAACCCCAAAATGGCCTTTTTTTCGTTCAAAGCCAAAATACACAGAAAAAATTAGAAAAATTTGATAAAATGGACTTCAAATTTCATTAAATTGGGCTTTATTTTCCCATCGGGTCCGTGCTATATCTCAATTGCATATCGCCGATGTTAATGGCCCTGTATATCGGGGGATCACCGATCTCTGATTGCTGATTTAATCGTGGTCATTGATCGGTTTCTGATCCGACGGCTGAGATCACATTGCATAATGCTATCGCTACGGCTCGAGGTTCTTCCTTTGGTGTCCGCTGACGTCGATCACCGACGCCAATCGCTGATTGGCCGATCGTTATAATCGCTGATATCAGTAATCACAAATCACATGTTATAGTTTCTAAAGCCCCAATACCACTGATTGCCTGCCCCTGATTGCGATTAGTTGGAGATCACTGATCGGGGGTTCTAAAGGCCCAGCCTTAAGTCCACCCTTTGGACTAAGTTTATCAATTACTTGTAGGAAATTAACATAAGTTACAGGAGGTACGTAATAGGCATGAAATCCATATAAAAATGATTAATAAAGCACTTTAATAAATCTTAATGTAAAATACGAGGCATGTGTAGGAATAGGTAGTTATCTTGGACTAGTGCAGGAAAGAGAGGTTTATGTTGAGATAAAATAGAGGTTAAAATGGGGTAGAAAATAGGGAAATTTTGGAGACCAACGTCCTCCCATCCCTAAGATGTTGTGTGTCCTCACACAACATTTTACCTTCTACAAAATAATCTCAAAAATGAATGGCCAGCTCCTCAATCCTGAACTTCAATGCTTATTCCTACTTTCACTATCTTCGACTTTTTATCTCGGGCTCATTGTAGCTGCTTAGTCACCTTCTTGAGGTGTTTGTAGCATTTGGAGGCCTGATACTTCCATACCTTTAGTTGACGCTTCTAACTTTTTACCTCTGCGAGTAACTGCACCTCGCTCTGCTTTTTCCAACTCTGTTCCTTCATGACCTGTTTCAAAGCCCAAGTCATGAACTTGCTGCTCCAAATCTACTATTCGGTTGTTGAGGTAGAGAGTGGAGGGTGCCTTGCTAAAGTCTTTAGGTGTGAATTTATTCTCTGCAACCGACTCGAAACAGGTCCTATCGTTGTCGAGGTCGAGGTTGTCAAATGTCTGCATTATGACGTCACCGAGGGTTTCTACAGTTAGGGTTTTCTTGTCACCGAGGGTTTTGATGCCCTCCAAAATCTTTGTGCCAAGGGTTTCAGTACCTTGTACACTCAATTCCTCAGGGCTTTTAACCCCTGTTCTTTCAGTTTCTCAGGGGATTCAACACCCTGTATTTCCAAATCAAAAGGGGTTTAGTTTCCCGTTCTTCTACAACAACAAGGGCTTCAGTACCCTATCCTTCTAAAACCATAGAGGCTTCAGTACCCTATCCTTCTAAAACAATAGGGGCTTCAGTACCCCGTTCCTCAAAATCATTGAGGGTTTCCATTTCTGGATTACTGAAATTATCAAGGGTCTCTTCATGCTCTTCTTCTTCATCCTCATGACCCTCTACTTGGACTTCACTGGTAATCGGCGTCATCTTCCTTTTCCTTAATTTGCTGAATAAAGTTGACAACAATATGTCATCCTTCGCATTCTCTTCATCTTCCATGATGTGTGCTACTGCATCTTCAAGTACTGCGAGATTATGGACGAAATGGGAAACTTGGGGTGATTCTTCGATTATGATCGGAGAGCTTGACTGGTTTGTCCCTTGAGAGATGGTCTTCCTCCTCACCGAGGTTCTCATCTTTCTCTTCTTACCTGCGGGTGTAGTATTTTCCATAGTCTCCTTCTCTGCTTACACCGGTGTACTTTCATCTCTCTGCTTCGTTGGAGACAATGTCTCTGTTTTCCTCTTCTTACTTGTACTCATGCTAGCAGGCTTCTCTACACCCCTCGCTCAAAATTCTTTTAGAAATGCTTCCCAAGTTACACCCTTTTCTTCTAGCTTCTTCTTGACTAGAATCATGATAAGCCGATGATGGTAGAACTTGGTTGCAACTTCGCTTGCATTTCCACTCTGCATGCCTTTCACCATCTTCTCATGACTCCTGAGCAGGTAGTAAGGGAAATTAATCAATTTCCCCAACTCCAAGTGTAGCAACAACCGAAGGTGATATACAAAGGCCAATGTATAGCGTCCCTCCCCAGTTACGAATTTCTGTAGTATAAACAATAGTTCTCACCACTTCCTCACCATGGCACTCTATGGAAGTCCCTTCCTACAATCAACCTTAATCTTCTTGTCGACCACGAACTGGTGCCATCTTTTCTTCATGAGCTGCTCCTTTTTAAACCAGTGATCTCCTGTAAGTAGTTAGCTTATGGCTTGCACAATAGACTCCTATGTAACTTTGAACTTCAATGATCCGACCCTGACTCTACCTCCTTTGAATGTCTTTGCGAACTCCATTACCACAGCCATGTCGAACCCATAAAACTTCTTTAGGAATGGCAAGAACCCATATTCTTGCAATAGTGTAAGACTGTTCCTATACTCTGTGGTTTGCTCAATCTCTTGCAAAGATAGTGGCTCACTCCTTATAGGTACCATTTTGAACTGCACTTCACCCTTTTTGATCACACCCTCGAAATAATTTCTGTGAGTGGCTCTAATGTTTGCCGAGAGCTTTAAGCCGGAGTTCATCACCGTCCATCTTTTTAGACCCACCTACCCGGTCATGATGGAACAACCCTTTCTATTAGGTGTAGATTCATGTCAACCCTCTATGGGTGAAACATAATGATTGGGTGAAATGGAGGTGCAGGCGGTGGTGGCACAACGGTTATAATGATAGGGTTATGGGTAAGGTAATAATGGACAAGCACTGTGGAATTGTTTCAAGGAGAGTGAATGCAGGCTATCGGAAAACAGTACTATCCCACAATCAACATCATAATTTAATCAAAGACATACTTCATCAGTTATTTAAAAGGTTAAATTTCAAAACCTTATACATCTTACACTTTAAAGATTTTTCCTAGGTTAGTAAATAATGAAACAGAGCATCAATTAAAGCATGCAATGCTATGATATATCACTACACATGTATAGGGAAGTACATATCCATAAATATCCTTGATAAGACATTCCAGGACTATGTAAATTTTACTTGCTTTCACAGTCAGTGTTCCTGCACTAAACCTGCTTGCATTGCATTGTGCTTGCACCAAAGACTTTTACCAAATAGAGAATCTGATAGAACATACTTCAGTAGCTAGACTTAAAAAAATTTCCTCCATATATAGGAAAAAATTATTTGCCATCCCTTGGTGTTTCTTAAGCATGCCTTCTGGATTGACTGCATCAAATTTTGCAATCAATTTATGACGTAATAAAGAAGTGGGAAGGGGGTAAAAATTTTTAGAATGGGAAGGACTATTATAGTAGGGATTCTAGAAACAATATCACCAAGAGGGACAAACGAAATGGGATGTGGAAAAAATTCAAAGGAAAAGAGGGATTTTACGAAATCTGGCAAGGGTAGTCCCTTAGAAGAAAGAGGAAGGTAATTCATTAGGGATTTTGGAAAAGAAACTAGTGGGAATTTTTGAAATGGGAGATAGAAGAAAGATAATGTTTTTACCTTGAAATTTGCCTGCACTGGTGTAGAAAAAAATAACCACAACGGGAAGTAAGCGTTTACTTGAAATAAAAATGTCCATGCTAGTTACCCAAAACTTAGGTAAGTGCTCAGTTTTTTGAACCTGCTTCTTCTTGGTGGCAGCCAACATATCTAAAAATCAAGTAACGTTCCCTTTTTATTAAAATTCTAATCTTCCTGCCAGCATGCTAGTTTTCAGGTTGATCCTTCTGTAATCATGCCAGTTAACTGATTTTCATAATTACAAGAATTTTTTCTTTTTTCTTTCTATACTTTTAATTTTTGTCATTTTTTTCTTTTTATTTTTCTTTTATTATTTTTTCCAATAAGGATAAGAAGGAATCAAATATTCAACAGGTTGGTGTAACGTGTTACCACCTACAAACTCCTTTTCAAATGGCTGTTGGACTTGCTTCATAAAATCTCCTTTAGTAAGGGGCTGAAAATATACCTTCAGTTTAGGCCCGTTTACCATGAACACAAAATTCCGTCCATCAATAGTTTTGATTACTACTGCTCCATTTTCGGACACTTTGACCACCTCATAGGATCCCATCCAGCATGTATGTAATTTTCCTTTAAAATATTTGAATCTCGAATCGTGAAGGAGTACCCAATCACTTGGTTGGAACTACTTCTTTTGAATGGACTTGTCATGCCACTTCTTGCACTGTTGTTGAACCAAGATGCTATGCTAAACAACATCCCTTCAGAATTCATCTAACTCATTTAATTGTAGAAGACGATGATATTGTGCTTTAGACAGATCTAGTCCCAATTGGACTGTAGTCCTGAAAGTCTTGATTTGGAATTCTATCGGTAAGAGGACTTGTTTTCCATACACCAACTCATATGGTGTGTGTCTTGTGTTATTTCTCCAAGTGGTTCAATAGGCCCATAATGCTTCTGGTAATTTGTCAGCCCAATCCTTTCTATGCATATTTACTGTCTTTGTGAGGATGGACTCAATCACCTTATTCATGGACTCCACTTAACCATTCGCTTGTGGGTGATACGGTGTAGATTTCCTATGTCGTACTTTGTACTGCTCCATCACATCCTGTACCAGATTAGAAATAAACTACTTTCCATTGTCAGAAACAATTTCTCTAGGCACACCAAATCTAGTAAAGATTTCAATAAAAAGAAAATCAACAATAACTCTTTCAGTAGAAAAAGAAACGGCTTTATCTTCTACCAATTTTGTAACAAAATCTGTACAAACCAAAATATGATTTTTATTTGATGATGTTGGATTTATTGGTCCTATGAAATCAATGGCCCATTTTTCAGAAGGCTCAATCATAACCTGAGGACACAAATGAATTTCATTGGTTTGATTAGGCTGGCCAACTCGCTGACAGCTATCAGACTGCTTGACATATTGTTTGGCATCTTTGAACAAGGAAGGCCAAAAATAGCTAGCTCGTAACACTTTGTATGCAGTCCGCTTGTTAATGAAGTGACCCCCACAAGGCTCATCACTGGAAAATTTTAAAATATCAAACACTTCTTCCTCTCTTACACATCTGGATAATGAGATCTGCTCCGGCGTAAAAGAGGTCTCCTTGGATCCAGGAATATGCAGCACTTTTCTGAATGATATTCCGCTTTTCACAAGCAGATAAGTGAGGTGGTAATTTTCTAGTGACTAAATAGTTAGCTATGTTAGAAAACCATGGGGATTTTGTTGACACAGAAAAAAGATGTTTGTCAGGAAAATCATCATCAACAGGAATTGCTTCACGAGGATTATTTAATCTTGAAAGATAATTTGCTACTACATTTGATTTTCCTAGTCTATCAACAATAGTAATATTAAATTCCTGTAACAATAGAAACCACCTAGTCACTCTACCATTAGTTAATGGTTTATTCATCAAATATCTTATTGAAGAATGGTCAGTATGTACAAAGACTTCATATCCTGTAATATAATGTCTGAATTTATTAACAGAAAAAATTACAGCTTAAAACTCTTTCTCAGTAACCGTATAATTGAGTTTAGCGGGTGATAAGTTTTTACTAATGAAATAAATAGCATAAGACTGTTTGTCTTCTTCTTGTCCTAAAGTTGTGCCAATAGCAGTATCTGAGGCATTAGAGGAAATATGGAATGGCAGGGACCAGTTTGGTCCTCTCAAAACTAGTGCCTGGACTAATTTTTCCTTCAATATCTCAAAGGACTATTGGCAAGTTGTGGACCAAGAAAACTCACTATCTTTAGCCAAAACTCAGAAAAGGGGGGTAGCTATCCTTGAGAATGTCTCAATGAATATTCTATAGTAGCCTGCATGTCCCAGAAAACCTCTCACTTCCCTTTGAGTTTTGGGTATAGGAAGACTCAAAATGACTTCTATTTTTGCAGGGTCAACCTGGATACCTTTGTTGGAAATAACATGGCCAAGAATCACTCCCACCTTGCACATTAATCTACATATCTTATCACTCAAGGTGAGATGAGCTTCTTGGTAGTGAAGAAGCACTTTTTCTAGATTCTTGAGGGCTTCCCAGAATGAATCACCAAACACAGAGAATTCATCCATATAGATTTCTACGCTCTCAAGGTCAGCAAAAATAGCCAAAACTTCCCTTTGAAAGGTAGTTAGGGCATTACATAGCCGAAAGGGAAGTACACGGTAAGAAAATGTACCCAATGGACATGTGAAAGTGGTTTTGTCTTGATCCTCGGGTGCTATCTGTATCTAGTTATATCGCTAAAGTCATCTAGAAAAGAAAAGTACTTCTTACCAGCAAGGGTATTGCGTACCTGATCAATGAAAGGAAGGGGGAAGTAATCTTTGAGAGTGAATTTATTCAATTCTCTATAGTCAATACAAATGCGCCATCTCTGATATTTCTTTGGGACTAATACTAGTGGAGAGACCCACTCGCTGTCCGAATTGGGATAGATAAAATCAGCATCTAAGAGTTTTTGCAATTCTTCCTTTACAACATCTCTTAGAGCTGGGTTCATTCACCTTTGGGGTTGTCGGACAGGTTGGGCTCCATCCTGAATATATATATGGTGTGTACAAGTTTCAGGAGGGATGCATTTCATATCTTCATAATCCCATACAAAGGCATCAAGATGGTTTCACAACAAATTCACATGGTGCTCTTGCTGAGAAGGATCCAAGTCTGAACTGATATACAAGGATTTACCTAGACTAATCTCAACAAGATTAGTATCAGGCTCAAGAGTAGACAAAGGTGTCACTAGAAATGGTGATGATGGAGGTAGAGAGTCATATCTTTCTTGAAAATCTAGACTAAAAATCTGGCTCAATGGCTCAAAATTGGGCATGGCGTCTAAATTGTTCAAGGAGTCTTGAATCTCACCCTCCTCTGAGGACTTAACATTTTGATGTATCAAGGAAATAGGCTAATTCTTCTCATCACTACTATAGTCTAGCCATAAAGTATCTATAAGCTCCTTAATAGATCTAGTGGGTGGATATAAGGTGACCTTATTTATGGAATCTCCATGGGAAATACACATATCACTAGAATGACATCCGATATAAGCATCAGCCATAGCAAGCCATGGTCATCCCAAGATCAAAGGATTTCCTCCCACAGGGTTCTTTGGTTGAATCACAATGAAATCTGTGGCATATTCCCAAGAATCTAGGGAGACAACCACATCATCCAACACCCCTTTTGGCTTGATTTTAGATCTATTTGTCAGTTCAATCACAGTGGGACTAGGATGAATATGGACCAATCCAAGTTGATCCATGGTTTGCTTGTTCATAACATTAATGTCTTCCCATAGGTCTATAAGAACATTGGAGACAAGGACATCACCTATATGAACAAAGACAACAGGGTTTCCAAGGTCAATGTATTTTTCCATGTGCATACACCCTGTCATCAACTCTACTGCTCTACCAAAAAATCGAATAGATTGAGGTTCCATCTTCTCCTTCCTAGCTTCTTGAGACACATTTCCTTAATGATTTTTGTACAGACGGGGATCTCTTTGATATCTTGGAGCAAAGATACCCTTATTAAAAGGATCCTAAGCTCAGAAGCCAGGCTAGACTCAAAAATGGGGTCTTTCTTCTCCATAACTAACCTCTCTGGATAGGGAGGTTGGTTGGAAGAAGATGACAAGGACTTAGAATGTATAGGGATAGGTTGAATGGTGTCATATTTTTCAGAATGGTCAAGAGTTTCCTCCTCTCCTTTCTCATTGATAATCACCATTGTTGGGTTGTGTTATATTCTTTCCACGATAGCCCATGTAGTTAACCGACAAGTTAGAGGGGGGGGGGGGAGCCTCCCCTTCATTGTTCTGATTGCGTTGCGGGGGGGGGGTCACAGGGGGTTTGAGGGGTGCAGGTAAGCCCACTCTATGGGTCTAGGGTAGTGCCCCAGAAAATTTTGTTTTTGGACGCTATATTAGGTTGGGCAGACCAACCTATGGTTTTGTGCATGATTTTTCACACATGGTTTTGGCCGCGATGGTTTTCGGTCCATGGTATTGGATGCTTCGGCATGTATCAATATGTATTCTAACATTCAAAGGATCATAATGAAAAATCAAGCTGGTAGTCTCGGTTTTGGGATCCAGGGGAAAATCTTTGTGTATATGGGTTTTATGTGTTATGCTCTTGTATTGTTTATTTTTTGTGCTTTAGAATTTTTATGCAGGTAATTTCTGTACGGTGTTAAAATGTACATTTGGTATCAGAGCTGTTTTGGCTTCAATGGGACAACTTTGTTGCTGAGGAGTTTTGCTCGGGCCTGTGTTAGACCCTGTTCAATGGGAGATCTACGGGATCAATTCTGGTGGTGAAAGAGGATGGTGAGTAGTGGAAAGATAGAGATCAAGAAATTTAATGGTCAGAGTTTTGAGTTATGGAAACTCAAGATGGAGGATCTGTTGGTGGATAAAGATTAGTGGGTCACAGTAGATCCAGGTACTAAACCAACGGGGGTGTCCGATGAAGAATGGAAGAATTTGGATAAGAGGGCTAAGAGAACAATACGATTGTGTGCCTTAGATTCAGTATTGCTGAATGTATCAGGGGAAGCTAGGGCAAAGGCTTTGTGGGACAAGTTAGGGACTTTGTACCAATCTAATTCTCTAGTGAATAAACTATTCCTATGGAAAAATCTGTATAACCTGAGGATGAAAGATGGAGATTCAGTGACAGAACATCTGAACCAATTTAATACTGTGGCAAGTCAGTTATTATCTATTGATATTAAAATTTCAGATGAATATAAGTGCATCAATTTTTTGTGTTCTCTACCATATTCATGGGATAGTCTGGTTACTGCAATAGTTAGCAATGCAACTACCTTGTAGTTTGATGAAATAGTCTCATCCTTGCTGATAGAGGAGATGAGATGGAAAAATATGGAGAGACAGAGTGGTGACGCCTTGTCTGTTCGAGGACATTCGCAGATTATAAACAAAAATAAGTCATCAAGTGGGAGATCTAAATCTAGAGGAAGATCTAAATCTCTAGGAAAACCTATAAAGGTGGTGTGCTGGAAATGCAGAAAGGAAGGGCACTATAAAAGGGACTGTAAATCTAAAGCTCTTGACAAAGGAAAGGGATCTAATGATGCTCCTTCTGCAGAGGTGAAAACCACCTCAGATGAAGGTGGGGATGTGTACTTGGCTTCTTCAAGTACACATGTAGATCACGAGGCATGGTTGATTGACTCAGGTGCATCCTTTCACTTCACTACCCATAGAGAGTGGTTCTGTGAGTATGATAAATATGATGGTGGTGATGTCTTCTTGGGGGATGACAGGAAGGCTAGAATCGTTGGCCATGGAAAAGTAAAGTTGAAGTTACAAGGTGGAAGGGTTAGAACACTTTCGGGTGTTCTACATATTCCTGCATTGGCTAGAAATCTAATTTTCATAAGCATGCTAGATGATGCAGGTGTAAAAATAGTGTTCAAGAAGGATACCTGCAAAATGGTTCGGGGAGCACTAGTATTGATGTGAGGAGTTCGGATTGGAACTCTGTACAAGCTGCAAGGTAGCATTGTTATTGATGGGTGCAACAATTCTGTGGTTCCATGTTGTGGCATCAGAGGCTTGGACATATTGGAGATAAGGGCCTTCGAATACTTCATGGTAAATTTATGGTAGAAGGTATGAGTAATATCTCTCTGGATTTTGATTTCTGTGAAAATTGTGTATATGGGAAGCAAAATCGGGTGACTTTCCCCTCTAGTGGTAAGAAACATATATTAGAGCTTGTGCACAGTGATGTGTTTGGACTTGTGAAGGTTCCATCACTAGGTAAGTCTGTGTACTATGTATCATTTATAGATGACTTGTCAAGGAATACATGGATATAATTCCTTAAGAATAAATCTGAAGTCTTTGACAAGTTCAAAGAATTTAAGGCTCTGGTGGAAAGCCAGATAGAGAAGAAGATAAAGGTGCTGAGGACAGATAAAAGTGGATATTTTTGCAATAAATAATTTGAAGAATTCTGTAAGAAGTGTGGTATATCACAATAGAATACTACTCCATATACACCTTAGAAAAATGGAGTTGCAGAAAGAATGAACAAGACGTTGATGGAAAGGGTAAGAAGCATGCTCAGTGGTGCCGGGTTAGGACAAGAATTCTGGGCAGAGGTAGTGGAGACTGCATGTTACCTGATCAACAGATCATCTTCATCAACATTGGAAGATAAGACTCCACAAGATGTACAGAATGGTAAGAAACCTTCTCTTTCACATCTAAGGGTATTTTGATGTGATGCATATTTACATGTTCCAAAGGAGAAAAGAACCAAGTTGGATAGTAAATCTGAAAAGTGCATCTTTTTTGGGTATAAGGATGGTTTAAAGGGTTATACGCTTTGGAAGCCAGTAACAAGGAAGGTTGTGTACAACCGAGATGTGGTGTTCAGAGAGGTGAAAGATGTTTTTAAACATGAAGTCCAACCAAAGGAACCTAAGAAGATAGATTTTTAGCTAAAGGGGGAAGAATCAAACTCCATAGCAGAGGAGGAATCAGAAGATGAAGAGCCACAAACTTCGAGTGTGAGAAGATCAGTTCGAGAAAGAAGGCAGGCAAAAATGTATAGTTCATCTCCTTTCTGTTCAAATTTTTCTTTATCTATTACCGATGATGATCCCATAATAGTGAAGGAAGCAGTAGATTCAGAGGATGGAAAACTCTAGAAAGAGGCCATGGTTGATGAAATGGCATCTTTGCACAAAAATGAGGCTTGGGATTTGGCGGAGTTGCCAACTGGGAGGAAAAACACTGGCAACAAATGGGTGTTCAAGAAGAAGACAAATGCATAAGGAAAGGTGGAGAAATACAAAGCTCGTTTGATAAAAAAAGGTTATTCCCACATGCCAGGAATTGATTTTGGTGACATTTTTCTCATGTTGCCAAGGTAACTTATATTAGATTACTTTTATTTGTTGCTGCTGTTTTTTATTTTGAGGTAGAACAGATAGATGTGAAGACAAAATTTCTTCATGGGGATCTGGAAGAGGAGATCTACATGAAGCAACCTAAAGGTTTTGCGATGAAGGGTAAGAAAGAACTGGTATGCAAGTTAAAGAAGTCTCTATATGGGTTAAAACAGTGACCAAGGATGTGTATCAGAAATTTGATACATTTATATGGGGACTTGGCTTCACCAGAAGTAAAGCAGATTATTGTGTGTATTTTAAATTAATTAGTGACGTGTTATTTATCTGGTCTTGTATGTGGATGATATGTTGTTGGTTGGAAATGACAAAGAAATTATCTAGGATTTAAAGACCCATTTTTCCTCCAAATTTGACATCAAAGATCTTGGTGTTGCAAACTATATTTTGGGCATGGAAATTAAAAGAGATCAGATAAAGAGGAAGCTCTGGTTAAACCATAGGAATTATGTCGAGAAAATATTACAGAGATTTAATATGTAGGATAGTAAACTGTTGAAGGTTGCTATTCCTGTAGGTGTAAAGTTATCTGTTGAATAGTGTCCCAAGACACAAGAAGAGGAAGAGGACACGTCCCGTGTTTCTTATGCAAGTGTAGTCAGTAGCCTGATATATGCGATGGTCTATACTAGAATAGACATTGCACATGCAGTGGGAGTATTGAGTAGGTTTATGTCAAAACTAGGGACGAAGCACTAGACAATAGTGAAGCGAGTTTTCAAGTATTTGTGTGGCACTAGTGATTATGGTTTGTGCTACCAAGGAAGACCAAGATTGGACAGAGTGTTGGATATTCATGGCTTGGTTGATGCAGACTATGATGGAGATCTAGATCAAAGAAGATCTACAAGTGGTTATGTGTTTAACCTATTTGGAGGTGCAGTCAACTAGATGAGTAAGAAACAATCTGTAGTGGCACTATCAACTACAGAGGCAGAATACATGGCAGCCACTCATATAAGCAAGGAAGAAGTTTGGTTGCAGAGATTGTGTTCAAGTATGGGGTTAGTACAGGGAGCTATAAGGATAGACTGTAACAGCCAAAGTGCAATTTTCTTGGCAAAGAACCCTGCATATCATTCAAAGACAAAGCACATTGATGTTCAGTATCACTTTGTGAGGGATATGATATAAGACAAAAAGGTGTTGCTAGTAAAGGTGGACACTTTGAAGAATATTGCAAATGCATTGAAAAAATATGTGAGCTCTGAGAAGTTTTCTTGGTGTAGAGAAACAATGGGAATTGCAGGGCTAGATAAATGACTAAGCTCTCTTTTGGCCCCTTGTGGTAAGAAAACAACAAGTGGGAGAATTTTGGGTTGTGTTATATTCTTTTGACGACTAGCCCACATAGTTAACCGAGGGGCAGAGCCCCCCCTTCATTGTGCCGATTGCTTAGTGGGGGGGGGGGGGGGGTCACACGAGGTTTGAGGGGTGCAGGTAACCCCACTCTATGGGGTACGGGGCATCGCCCAAGAAATTTTGTTTTTGGACCCTATATTAGGTTGGGCGGACCTACCTATGGTTTTGTGCATGATGTTTCGCACATGGTTTTGGACGTGATGGTTTTAGACACGATGGTTTTTGGTCCATGGTATTGGATGCTTCAACATGTATAAATATGTATTATAACATTGAAAGGAAAATAATGAAAAATCAAGCTGGTAGCCCCAGTTTTGGGATCCAGTGGAAAATCTCTGTGTATATTTGTTTTATGTGTTATGCTCTCACATTGTTTATTTTCTGTGTTTTAGAATTCGTATGCAGTTAATTTCTGTACGGGTTTAAAACCTATAACCATAGGCTGCTTTTGGTTTTATGAGGTTACTACCTTCCTTGATCTCAATTGGAGATCATTGAATCCAACTGACATAGTCTGGTACATGGATGAAGAAAGCGGGTTCATATAATGGATCATTTGTATCGCTTTATTATTAGGGTTGGGTGGTTGAGTAAGCAGCTGAGAAGGTTGAAACGGTGGAGGTAAAGGTAATGGTGGCGTAGGTTGACTCAGCTGAAGTATTGATGTTTGAGGCATTGTGTAAGGTGCATATGTAGGAGGGTATGATTGCATAGGTGTAGGATAGGAATGATGTGAATGATGTGAATGGTTTGGCCCTCTCCATCCTTGTTGCCCAGATTAGGAGGGTTCCATACTGATATTGATTCCCATGCTTCCAATGTTAAGAGTGACCAGTGTTAGGATAGGAATATGAGTGTGCATTATAACCAAAAAAATGTGGTGGAGGTTCAGGAACCATACCTGCACTTACCTGAGCTGATTTCTTTGTGCTCCCATAGCATGTAGTGATTCAGCTTCAGGTTGTCCCCCTTCAAATACAACTTTCATCCTAGGTATGGAGGGACATTTTTCTGTAGCATGGTTATCTGCAAAAATTGCACATTTATTAGTTTCTTTAATATCGAGAGGACATTCTCTTACAGGATGCTTTCTTCTACATTTAGGACAAAAAATAGACAATATCTCTTGCTCTTCTACCATTTTTTTCTAAAACTTCAAAGAGTCTATTTTTTTACCAACAGTATTCATTATTTCAATTTTCATATTGTCCATTTTGTTTTCTAATCCAATAATCATAGCATCAGTAGCTTCGGTTTTCCTGTTTCTATTCTGAATTCCTTTACCGCATCTATATTGGTTCCTTAAGAATTTCTTGCACAAGTCACAGATCTGATTAAATTTTTTTTAGATATCCCCTTGTCCTAACAGATTTAAATTATTTCTAGCATCATTAGTAAGCCCATGTAAGAACAAGGTTCTAATGGTACTTGGATCAAATTTGTGCTTTGAACTTTGAAGGATATACAAGAATCTCTCCAAGTAGTCCTCTAGAGTCTCATCATCATTTTGCACAATAGTAAAGATTTCATCTTGAATATCTCTAGTTTTACAATATTCTTGATATTTTGAGAAGAACACTCTCTTCATTTTTTCCCAAGAAGATATAGTGTTTCCTCCTAGTCCCATGAACTACCGGAGTGCTACATCCTTGAGAGTTGCAGGAAACAAATTTAACTTCTAGGCATTAGATGAATAATCATAAATTCTACAAAAAATGTCAAACACAAATAAGAAAGAGTCTGTGTCTTCATGTACCTTACCATAAAAATGAGGAAGAGTTGATGGTGAAATATTTTTTCATTTGTACTTGTGTATCAGGATCCACAATCGGGAACCCGAAAGTGGATTGTTCCTCATTTACCTGATTTTCACTGCCTCCTTCTACATGGTCTTCCATACCTACTATTGTTATCCTTCTACACAAACCACTCTCAACAAGCTGAGAAGGCTGACTATGGATTCCAACTGTCCCCTTCTTCCCCTTTATGGGTTGTGTCACACCTGGACCACTGCTACCAGAGCCTAGGTGGACTATTCCTACTTGATGAGTTTGAGTTTGTTTGGAATTTTTGCCTACAAAAGAAGGCCCAATATGAGTTTTGGTTTTAGATTTGTCAGTATTTATCTGGCCCCTAGTGGGTTTCAGACCCTAGCCTCTTTTAGGCATTCATTTCAAAAAAATGACAAAATGAAATTCAAATAAAAAATGCAATTTTCAAAAAATAAATTAGCACCTATAAATTCCTTCAAACAATAGAAGCACACTTTAGGGAAAAACTAATAGTAGACTCCCTATTGCAAGAAAATGGAAATTCTTACCAATTCAAATCACCTCCCCTGCAACGGCGCCAAAATGTTGGGTGCGGGAATTGCGCTTAAGCAAACTCCTCAACACTTAATTGTTAACCCGGGGGTTTCCTAAACTTAGAGACAAATCACAGGCAATGCCAGAAGTGGTATGAGATTTTCCTATTCCTAATCCTACATCTTAAAAGAAATTCTTTTAGAATCAAACATAAAACAATTGTAAAGGAAATTGACACCAAAGCAACTCTAGTGCTTGAATGTAAAAGAACAATTCGCAAGTATATCAAGTAAAGGAGTTTTAACACAACTGAAACAATCTTAAATGCTGGAATGAAATTCTATGTTCATCTTCAGATGGATGGCTAATAGGCTAATAAGTGGGCCCCTGCAGAGATCTGTTTCCTCTTCATCTTCCTTCTACACAAACAACTTGTCCTTGCACTATTGCAATCTGTTTGCACTAGTGCAGGTATAGTGTCTCTATGTAAAAGTATATTTGACCTCCCTTAGTGAAGATTTATGTCTTAGTGAAGGTGATCTAAGCTTCAGGGCTTAGACAACTCTGTTTCTGTGACAAGAGACCAGCTCTTGCACCAAGGTAGAGTTTCCTTCACTCGGTTTCCAAATTACTTTCGAAAGAACTGAAAGATGTGCTGAGAAAGAATTGCAACTACAAATGAAATCCTGAAGCAAATTATCTGTGGAAAAGAAATGCTTTAATTAATTCAATCCTGCAAAGGAAGTAAACTTCATGAAATGAAAGCAACTTAAAGGAATCAAGACATTATTCTAAGTGATCTGCATATGTCAACTAACTTTGGTGATCTACCCAAAGTGTTTATGTTCTTTGTTCATAAGGTATAAAATGCAAGTATAACACATTTATGATAAATTCATGCAATTGTTCTCAGATCTTCTGGAGATATACTTTTAATGCTGAAGACAACTACTAAAGTTAGAAGTTCATTCACTTGCAAAGTAAATGGAAATAATATGCAGGAAAGTCATTCAATGTTTGCTACAAAATCAAGAACTGAACCAAAGTGCAGGCAACTGCATGCATTGGTGCAGGAAAGAGCTTCCTGCGTGATCCGAGCAAAAGTGAATTGAGACAAGGATTGAGAGTAAAGAAAATGCGAGAAAGGAATTCCATAAACTAAATAAACTTAGCTAACTCCTAAAGCCATAGATTTGTTTCGCACTTCAAATATAAAAGAGATTTAAATTAGAATTTCAGAAATAAATATCAGAACTGTCACACCACGTAGCTGCAAAAGGAAATATTCACACTGTCTTTCTGAATAACGAAAGTACACGGGGTAAACGAGCTGGGTTGGCTGGGCCCTAGCCAACTAGCTCATATCCCATCTAAGGAACGAAAAGGCTCAGCACTCAAATATGCATCGAAGATAAATTAAACACTATGTAAGAAAATCATGGTGGATTTCTTGCATTACTCGATTCAACAAATGTACATAAAGTGAAAGTCCAACCCGAGAGCTGAGGCAATACCCAGATTACATAAAAATTAAATTATAGTCGATGGTTTGCTTGCTAGTCCTACCTATGATCTATATCTTATACCTCCTTTCGGCGTTAGCCGTTTTCCACTAATTACAGACATTTTCTTATTCAGGCCTTTTGGCCGAACAGACTAACAACCAAAATTACAAAATCATCTAGCAGTTATAATGGAACATGTATCTCACTTGGCCATAGACTGAATTTGGAAAACATTCCCTGATTGAACGCCACTGGTATCCTTCTTGAGTTCATCATCAACTAAAATCGGAATCAAGGATCAAAACCTGTCCTCGTAGAAAGATTTGGCTCACAGAAATCGTGGACAGTCCTCATGGTGGTGCAGGAATCTACCTGCACTAGTCATACTTACTCATAATTAATACTGAGTTTATCAATTACTTCTAGGAAATTAACATAAGTTACAAGAGGTACGTAATAGGCATGAAATCCATATAAAAATGATTAATAAAGAACTTTAATAAATCTTAATATAAAATATGAAGCAGGAATAGGTAGTTATCTTAGACTAGTGCAGGAAAGAGAAGTTTATGTTGAGATAAAATAGAGGTTAAAATGGGGTAGAAAATAGGGCAATTTGGGACACCAACAGGCACAATATTGTTAAAGTATTGTTAAAGTATGTGGTGGTGGTGCAAATTTTTGTCACAAATGCCATGTTAAATTATGGAGTAATTACTTTACAAATGAGTGCATTAATCAATTTATGTCGCAAATACTAAGATTCAAACTATGTTAAATACCATATGTTACTATGGTGAAAACATTATAAGGTGGGTGCATATATATTAATGGTGAAAGGTATATGGTTATAAAACCTAAGGTTTGAATGCTAAAACCTAAGCGCAATGACAAACCGTTGAAATAATGGTTGAGATAAGTTTAAAGACTATATTATATGGTAGAGATCATATGTTTAAACATATGCTATGCGTAAGTCATGGTGGTGCATTATTAAAGTTCTATGGTGGAGCGTTGATATTTGGGCAGTGTTAAATGTCATGGTTTATTAAAGCCCGATGCCAAAAAAACGTCGGAGTTCCGACCAGCTGCCATAGGGATTTTTCGGGCGAACCACCAGAGTTATGGTTAAACAATGCGGAGGTGTTTGCGATCCAATCAGCACGGGAGGTAAGCAAACATAGTTGTAGCAAGTACATCATATGGTGGCAGAGATGATAGCCATGACCGCCGAAGCATGATTCATCTTGCAAACAACGTGCTGGAGTATAGTACTATTGCCACAGGGATTCCAATGTAACCGTCAGAACCAACACAAAGCAGTCAACAGTGCGGAGTTAACACCTAACTGTTGGGGAGTCATCAAGCCACAAGGGTGCAGTGATGTCCTACCTCGAGGAGTAGGATATACATGCCATCATCGTCGGAAGTTTGGTACCGTGTCAGCATCTTCGGAGGAGTGCAGTTGCGGATAAAATGAGGTTGATGTCAACGAGACAGTAGAGGAGGTAGGCCGCAGGGGTTGTGTGCCACCATGCCACGATGAGAGGCCAACACATCACCGTTGAATAGATGTGCTAAGTCACCAAAGCACATTCAATTGCCAAAGGTCTAGGTGTAACCATCAAAGGCTTGGATTACCACGATCATCGGGGAATGAAATAGCCACAAAGTCAACTGATTACGTCATTGTCAGGATTTCCAACATGGAATGAATCCCACCGAATCAGAGTGGGTAGAAAAATTTGGTTATTAAAAGTTTGAAATGTAATAAATACCATGTCAAATGTTTATTGATGTCGAGTAGAACTTAGGATTAAGTGGCTTTTTGTGATGATAAGTTTATGTTCGGTGGTAAGATCTAATTGCACCACATAATAAAATTGTTCACCAACCCTAACAACATACAACCACTTGCCATGTTGAGCCTGAGAGTTTCGATCCGTGAACCTTGCCTAGATTGATAAAAAGTCTAAATAGTGCACCAACAGAAGGGGGAGTGAAGTGGAGATTGTAGAATAGGGGCATTGGTCCTTGACAAGTTTTCATTCATGTTAACACATCTTTGTCGTCTTTGAGCCAAATTGCTCATGGAAATAGGCGTTGGAAAGCTAAGATCGAAGGCTGTCATCCTAAAGTCACCAGCAATGCCTGCATGCATAGATCAGTTGGTTAATTTTAATGAGAATTTGTGTTTTAGTTTGAGTGACAGTTCAGCTTCAGAGTCAAAGTTTTGAAATCTCCCTGCAGATGCTCTTTTCAGCATTTCATGGCCATCCTTGGGCCTATTCAGGAACAAAGACAGGCACTGGAAAGCTATTACAGATGGATTTATTTCTACAGTGTCTCCGAGCAGATGTCAGTTGGTAAAATCACATGTAAAGAAACTCTTGAAGCACTTCTAATAGAATGGTTGCACATTTTTGAAGCGGACCCGGAGACGTAGTCCAGGAGGGACGAACTCCGTCATTAAATTCTTGCTAAGTTTGTGTCTTTTAAATTTTCTGCTTATGCGTCATTTAATTATGATGTTTTCAAGCATAAATACAACTTAATATTTCACTTACATTTCTAATTTATACAATTCATGGTTCATTGCTAAGTTGCACAAAGTCAATCGCCTACCAGTCCCATTTTAGTCTTGCAATTATTGAGAGGACAATCTAATTTCTGCATTTCAAATCATTTTTGGTATCAGAGGTGCACTAAGGTGGCTTGTTTATCGTAGTTGTGGAACCAAATTGGAAGTGGGGCTATGTGGCATGTCATCATAGTTATGGAAGTCTTGGGTTATATGGCATGACAACGCAGAGTTGGCACCACCATATAGCAGTCTAGTTGTGCGGAGGTAAACCCCCAGAGTGTGTAGTGTAGGGTATGTCAACAAGGTTATCAAAATAACCAAGTTGTTATAACTGACAACTAGACAGTGCGACGGGTCGTGAAAGGTGAAAACCGATGGGAGCAAGGCTCGACCCAATGACTTGATAGAGCCAAGGTGGCACGACAACATCAGGTGGCAAAGGTGACATGGCTACATCTCAAGGGACCACAATTTAATGTTTTTGATATAGGAAAAGGTTATACTAAAGTTTTGCAACGATGGCCAATGGAAGTGCGCCACCCTAAACCAACTTTGTTATGTTTATTATGCAAAGTCATGAACATTTGAAAACTTAGGGTTAAGTTGAAATCAGTGGTCCAATGATTCAAATGCATGTGGTTTGGCAATATTATGGCCCTATCACGAATTTATTCGAATAGCCAAAAGTTGTTTTAAAAAAAATCAAAACAAAAAATAATATTGAAAGGTGTATAAAAGGAGGATTGTCACATGGTACTCACACCATTCAAAGGGAGAAGAGAAGAGAGGCATTTCAGGAGCCCATCAAGTCTCTTCCATTTCTAGAGGTGAAACCCTTCAAGAAGGAGGTTGCACATCAGTTTTCAATGCTCCTTTTAAAACATAATCACCCATCAGTAGCCCTAGTTAAAGTTTGTAAATAGGGTCTAGATCGTCCATTTTTTACATTTACTCATGTTTGTAATAAAGTTAATGATTGTAAATAAACTTTTGGAGGTTGAAAATTCTTTTTGTTGGGAGGTGTGATCCAAAATGGATCTTGTAAGTCAAGTTAGAATATTACCATATGTTGATGACCAAGATGGTCCTAGGTGGCAAAGTTGTTCTCGACTTGTGCAGAGTTTGATTGTCTCAATTGACTGCGAAACTAGTGCCAGGACGAAGGGTTCGACTCATTGATTCTGGCGATGTCTCTAATTTATTTTTGGCCTCCCAGTGGTGGAGAAACCATCCATTGAAGTTTAGGTGTTGAAGAAGGCCTTGCTGGCCATGTGGCGTTTCTATAGTTGACACACGACATCGAGTCATATCTTATCATTATTTCACATCTTCAAGTTGAAAGGTAATATTTAAGGTTTTTCCTTCATGGGCACAATATTTTTAAAGTATGTGGTGGTGGTTCAAAGGATTTTCACAAAAACCATGTTAAAGTATGGAGTAATTACTTTACAAATGAGTGCATTAATTAGTTTATGGTGCAAATACTAAGGTTCAAACTATGTTAAATACCATATGTCACTATGGTGAAAACATTATAAGGTGGGTGCATATATATTAATGGTGAAAGGTATATGGTTATAAAACCTAATGTCTTAATGCTAAAAACCTAAGTGGAATGACAAACCATTGAAATAATGGTTGAGATAAGGTTAAAGACTATATTATATGGCGGAGATCATATGTTTAAACATATGGTATGCATAACCCATGGTGGCGCATTATTAAATTTCTATGGTGGAGCGTTGATATTTGGGCAGTGTAAATGTCATGGTTTATTAAAGCCCGATGCCAACAAAACGTTGGAGATCTAGCGATCTTCCACGTGGATTTTCCAGTGAACCACCGGAGTTATGATTAAACAATGCAGAGGTGGTGGCGGTCCAATCAGCACGAAGGTAAGCCAACAAAACATAGAGTTGTTGCAGCAAGTACGTCACATGGTGGCAAAGATGATAGCCATGATCGCCGGAGGATGAGTCAGCTTGCAAACAACATGGTGGAGTACAGTACTGTTGCCATAGGGATGCCAATGTAACCATCGAAGCCAACATAAATCAGTTGGAAACATAGAATTAACACCTAATCATTAGGGAGTTAGCAAGCCACGAGGGTGCACTATTGGCCCACCCCAAGGAATAGGATATACACGCCATCATCGTCGGGAGTTTGGTAACGTGTCAGCATCGTTAGAGGAGTGCAGTTGTAGATGGCATGAGGTGGATGCCAATGATTCAACAGAGGAGGTAGGCCGCGGGGGTTGTGTGCAACCATGCCATGATGAGAGGCCAATGCATCACCATGGAACACATGTGCTAAGTCACCGGAGCAGGTTCAATTGCCAAAGGTTTAGGCATAACCATTGCAGGGTTCGATTTCCATGACTATTGGGGAATGAAAGAGCCACAAACACAACTAAATATAATTGTCAAGATCGCCACCATGGAATGAAGCTTGCCATATCAGAGTGGGTAGAAAACTTTGGTTATTAAAATTTTTGAACTGTAATAAATACCATGTCAAATGTTGATTGGCACCGAGTACAACTTAGGATTAAGTGGGTTTTTATGATGATAAGATTATGTTCGGTGGTAAGATCTAATTGCACCACGTAATAAAATTTTTCACCAACCCTAACAACATAAAACCACTTTCCATGTTGAACTTGGGAGGTTCAATCCATGAACCTGCCCTAGATTTATAAAAATAATAACCAGTGCACTGACAGAAGGGGGAGCGGAATGGAGATTGCAGAATAGGGGTATTGGTCCTTGACAAGTTTTCATTCATGTTAATACAACTTCGTCTTATTTGAGCCAAATTTCTCATGGAGACAAGTTTTGGAAAGCTAAGATCAAAGGATTTCATCGTAAAGTCACTAGTAGTGCTTGCATGCACAGATCAGATGGTTAATTTTAATGAGAAGTTGTGTTTCAGTTTGAGCAATAATTCAACTTCAGAGTAAAAGTTTTGATATTTCCTTACAAATTCTCTTTCCAGCATTTCCTGGTCATCCTTGGGCCTATTCAAGAATGGAGACAGGCACTACAAAGCTGTTATAGATGAATTTCTTTCTACAGTGACCAATAGTGCCTGCGAGCATAGATCAACTGGTAAAATCACATGTAAAGAAACTCTTGAAGCACTTCTAATAGAATGGTCACACATTTTGAAGTGGACTCGGAGACGTAGTCTAGGAGGGATGAACTCCATCATCAAATTCTTACTGAGTTTGCGTATTTTAATTTGCTTCTTATGCGTCATTTAATTTTGATTTTTTAAAGCATAAGGACAACTTAATATTCCACTTGCATTTCTCATTTATGCAATTCATGGTTCATTGCTAAGTTGCACTAAGTCAATCGCCTACCAGTCCCATTTTAGTCTTGCAATTATTGAGAGGACGAACTAACTTCACATTTTAGATCACAAAGGTAGTGGAGTTGAAAGCATGCATCTAGAGTCAGATCTAGAAATATGAGGAACTCCCACAGCTCATCACCATCTTACAGGCTTCACATGAATGGGTGTTTACGAGCATGGATGTCATTGTGCACACACATGCAATCCCATTGATTGGCACACTCATCAAGGTGAAAGAAAAGACCCATGTCCAACTGGAGCTAGACATGTATTTTGAGCCATTGATGTGCATAACCACCGACACAAATTTGAAAATGAGTGCATACACTATGCACAAGTATGTCACTAGTCTAGGTACAATCAAGACCATGATGCGCATGGTACATGATGAGTTAGACATAGATGCTAGATTAGTGGACCTGGATTCTATGGAGGCAAGAGTTTGCTTTCAAAAGGATGTCACCACGGAGTATGTGGACACCATAGCAGACTGCCAAGCTTGGCATCAATTTTCCACCAATGATCACCAAACCATAGTAGACTGCCAAGCTTGGCATCAGTTTTCCACCAATGATCACCAAGAGGATGTCGACAAGTTAGTCTTGTATTGCTTACTTAAGAAAATTTTTGTCTCACGTGGGTACATGTGTAGAATGTATTCTAAACATGTTTTAAAGTGAAACACCAAGTGTCAATAGTATAATTTAATCAATCATGTGTAATTTGAAGAGTCGTGAGGGTAGTTGAAGAGTCACAAAGGGGAATGTTAAGGTTCACCCCACCCTTTTCTATATATAGAACCTCATAACTTATTGTACAGGATTTTGGGATCCAAGCTTTTCATAGGTATAACTTAGAGAAAGCTTGGAGTGCATTGTAATGAGCCTTGGCTTCTCCACAGTGAATAGCAAGTACATCTCTTTGGAGGAGCAGGCGACAGTGACAGTAATGTTCCACTACTGGGACTAGTGGCTATCATGGTTGTATGTATGATTGGGTCTTTCACTCTTTTAATATAATAGAGCCAACACATTTCATGCATGTATTGTTATTGTAGTTTGACTATTCTGGTTACTCTAACAATGTATGTAGTTGTAACTTACGCATGTATGTATGGACTATTCCGTATATGTTTGTATGAATCTTATCAAAGCATGTTGTTGGTTTAACTCATCACTTTGAATTGTTGACTATTTTGCTTTCCATCTTGTGATGTCTTTCAACTCATGTGTTCACTTCCAAGTTGCGTACTATTACATGATTCTAAGGGGCACACTCCACTCCTCTTCAGTGTGTTAGAGCCTTTCCATGCATCTTCCTTGACTTGCTGCAAGGTCACATCCCTACTTCCAGCAAAGACATCTTTCTTACCTATGCATGTAATCACAGTCCAGGCGATACCGTACTACCCACTATTGGGACTCCTTTTCCAAACAGTCTGACATCTAGTTGGGACTTCTTACCTGGGAGATCCCCTGACATGTTGGTAAGTCCAGCACCATAAACATTTTTGGCACTAGAAGGAGGGCCAGATGATGAGTTGAGTCCTCACAATCTGTTTTGAATCTTCACATATTACCATGAATAACCACATAATTTCTCTTCTAAAGTGTATGTATTATTGAAGTGACTTTGAAATATCAGAAGATCTCTTGAATGAATTGTCATGTAAAACATATGATGGTGAAAGTGGAGTAGCCTTACTTAGACACGTAGTTTCCTTCATAGGCTCCTGTGAAAGGCATGAAATCCATGAAGATTACATGACCTATGTGATGTTCGCATTCACACTTTGAGGGAACCCACTGCTATGGTGTGTCATGTTTCCTAAGAAATATATTCACTCTTTCCATAAGTTTTTTGTAGAGATAGCTTGTACTTTCAATCAATTTGACCATAAAGCACTCAATAAAGAAATTCTTAAATTACGGGAAGCACATGATGAATTCATGGAGAAATTTCACACATGCTTTTGTAATCTTGCATTTTTATCTCCTAAAGATGAAATTGATTGTATCTTCTTTACATACCCAAAAATACAAAATTCTTAGAATCATTCGAACCCCTCCCGGCATACCTCGTGTTAGAGCTACCAAATATAAGACAAACAAAGTCGCTGTCACAAGTGATTGTCTGTCCTCTTCTAATCAAACAACTCTAGATCTGCAGTGCGAGATGGGAGAAGGTGCGCACACATCTGTTGCACTGTCACATCCTCCTACCCAACCTGCTCTTGATATCTGTGCAGATTTGGCTTGCATGCCTACTGGTTGTCATGTGGGCTTGTTACCTCAAAATATGTCTCCACGTTCTGCTGATCCACTGGATTGTACTGTCTTGTGTTCTTTTTTTCCAGACTTCATACTTGTTATGAATGAGGATCAAGCTATCGACGGAGTTGATGTTGCAGAACAAACCTATGTTGTCATTTACGATGAGTATGACTGAGAATCTCAACACGAACCTGCGGTGAAGGATGACCTCCTTCTATCCTTGCCTCCTCCGCTTTTTCCTGACATCTTTGGTGATACTCCTACTTCTGATTTTCCTTGTGAAAATTCCTCCCCAGATGCATCTACTTCTAATCATTTGTAGAACACACCCAATGTCATTCCATCATTTGACAGTAGAGAGGGAAAATATTTCATTTAGAATCCACTCGCTATTTCATCTACTGTCTTTGGAAATGCAGAGGGTGAACTTTCTTTCTTTTCGTCGACCCCTCTATATGATTCATCAGATCATGAGGATGCCGATGAAATCATTGATTTTTTTGATCGTAGCTTTCGTGATATCTTTACTCCTATATTCGATCATGAAGTTGATTCAATCATTATTGATCTTTCCAATCCACGAGTTTATGATGATATATCTATCGATGAAGTTGAAACCCCATAGGTTGTTGAGGCACTTCAGCCCGAGCTGATGGTTCGGGTCCTTTATGTCCTGAGGTTAGTTTCACTTTTGATCAAGAGATTTTTGAACCACCCAAGGCTCCTCATCACTCATCTGTATGTATTGAAGAGCAATCCAATACACGGATTTCACTTCCTCCACCCGAATCACATGATCCCATCGCTCATGCATTGGATGAATCATACATAGTGAGAACACTTGCAAAGAATAAATTTTCCTTCTTTCTCATGTTTGCTTATTTGTCACAGTCAAAAGAGTGCACATGCTTATCACCTGCATGTAGTGTATCACATCACCATGTTAAGTCTGAAGAATGCTTTTCTTGTGCTTTCTAGTGGGCTCCAGTATTGCAGCAATAATGCTGCAACTCCTGGGACTCCCTTCTTTACTTATATCAACACGGTAGTTCGTAACATACTTGGAAGCGACGGTGTTGTATGCACAAGTACTAGCTCTTGCCGTAGCTGTCACTTGGTCAGCTGGCACAAGTCCTGCTAGGGGCTTAAGCCAACTTCTATGAGCTCTTAGAAGAAGCTTTTTAACTGATGGATGAAAGCTAACTCAAAGGAAGCTAATGTACTTGCAGAAAGAACTGAAAGCCAAAAAGTAACACAAACCCTAGCAAACCCTAATTCTACCAGCTAGTCCTACTGATGCAAAGGAGAGAATTCAAACTACTGGAAGGAATGCCATTACTTCTATGAAGGTAAAATGCATGTGCCTAGACTACCTCTACTTGAAGAAAACATCGTTTTGTATTTTTGAATAAGTTATTAGAATTATCATGCATATGCCTTTGACTGGCTTTTTTCTGTGCAGGGGTGGATCAAGGAGGAGAAATGCTTGGAAGAGGTTGGGAAGGTTCAGAGAGGGTCTAAGGAGTCCCTAACACCCTTCCAGAGAGTTTCACAAAGTTTGGCTCTCAAGAAACCTCATTTGTGAGCTTCTACAGGAAGTCTGCAGGGGTTCTACAGGAAGTTCAGGATTTTCTACAGGATGTTCAGAAATTTCTACAGGATGTTTAAAAATTGGATTTTGGTGGATGGGTGAGTGAGGGGAGATGCATTAATGGATATGGAGGTAGGATAGGGGTCTGGTAGTGGCCTAGGGACTGGTGGATGGAGTGGTGAGAAGGTGTGGAGGGCTAAATTGGCTCAAAGGAGGCTGAAACAATGATTGCACAAAAAGGTAGGGTTACGTGGGCAAGAGGACAGATGTGAGACGAGGAACCTAGCTAGGAGATGGAACAACTGGCTCTGATGAGGCTTAGGTGGATGAGAGAGTGGTCGAGATGCCCTGCACAATGTACATTTAATCGAATCAACAACGTCTTACAAATAATCAAAGTCCTAGCTAATCTACTCTAACTGTCAATAAAATGAATGAACAACAGTGTTATTGGGAAAGAAAACCATGTACATCAATCATGCAGAGAACATTTCAGAGATCTAAACCCATAATTAACTTCTGCAAATGAAAACAATACACTAAGGATTGCATGGTCAAGCAAACTAGTGTTTTTGTTGGGGCAGCACTGTTTCTTCAGTTCTAGCCCCTAATCCAATAAGGATGAGGTGAAACAGAGAGTGTTGTTAACCCCTTTTTTTGGAGCTTCTTCCTATTATTATCCTACCAATCCATTTTAAACATCTGAAGCAATTCTATTCATAAACAGTGACCTATTTAACCAACACACCTAAATCTTCCCAATAGAAATACGTTTCAAATGCATAAAAGGAGAACAACGATGCATAAAGGAAAGGTAACAGTACAAAGAAGGAGGCCCTAGGCTCTCAGGTTGGGCCCAACCCCGAGAGCTATGGCTCCTATAGGAAACTCAGAGTTGATATAAAATCAGACTGCTTCTCATTATCAAAAAATAGTCATAAGTCAAGAGTTATGCCACAATGGCTACAAGAGAACAAAGTAAAGCTAGCAGCACTGTAGTGAAAAATATGAAATGGTTTCCAAAAGTCCCTCACGAAGGCTGAGGCCTTAACATTTATACACCACGAGGGCCCTAGCTGGCCTCCTAAATCTATGGGACTTGGCTGCCCAAACTGTGAGTAGACAACTTCTTCCAAAATCTGCTTGGCTGCCTTCTAGATCCGGTTTTGGTGGCCTTTGGAGCTCGGAGTTGGGGGTGAAGATCCCGAGGAAGGCTATTTAATGCCATAGACAACCCCCCTACGAATCCTCACCCCAAGCTTGGCTGTCTTCTAGCCCATGATTGCTCGGTTTTGCTCCAACATGTGTCAAAAAAACCTGAAATGAGCACGTGTTAGCCACCTAGGAAGAGTGACTACCCTTATTCGTACAAACGACATAAACATACTGAAAAATAATGCATAAGCTATGAAAAATGAAGGATTGAACAAGGATAATTAGGCCAAACGAGCCCAACAAGTTACCAAATTTGGGGCTCATCATCACCCCCCTGCTAAAAGGGTTGGTCATCCTCTGAGCAACTAGTCCAGCTCCTCATCTTTCATTGCTTTAATCGCCACCCTCACATCCCAGGCTTCTGAAGTAGTATCCTCCTCACTGTCATGGAATCTGGCCTTCCTTTCCACCTCTTCCCACTGCTTATGCTCTTCTTCTTCTGTGCTTCCTTCTAACAATCCCAAAAGAAAAGGTAGACTTAGCTTGAGGCCGATCCAGCTGGCTTGGAGGTTCTGCATAGACTTCTTGTAGGTAGGCACTCGTGCCAAGGCCTCCCTCATTCTAGTTGAAGTGTGATATTCCCTGATTTTGAGGCTATGGGACAATGTGTTCCACCTACGGGTGCAAGCATGAACACAAATGTCCCCTAATAATTGCTCCATATCCTCGAAGTGTGCTATGGCCTGAGCCCGCTGATCCATGTACTCTAATAAAGCTTGAGATTTGGTTGCTAGGTGCTGGTGGGCTGATATCAATGTTGTGTAGTCCCCTGGCTCTGCTGTAATCAGCAGTGGTTCGTAGTTCTCGGTTCATGACATTTCTGACCTCTGCTGCTCTCTTTTCTTCTTGGTTTAACCATGAGGTCATTCCCATCAGCTGCATATCCCCTACTACTATGTTGGAGTCCCATGAGGTTACATTTGGAAGGACCAAATTATGCAGGTAGAACTCTAATAGCTTGGCCTTGTCTTCTAATGAACTGTTGTTACATAAATCCATGAACTGCTGGGGGTTTTGGATTTGGGAGATACCCCTCTGTGCCAATGTGTTAATTTGGAATTGCAGCCACTGATCTCTTAGGTATAGGCCATAGGATTTGGCCGGCTGCCTACATTGCAGAGCGTCCATTGCCCAACTGGCCATGCAGGCCAGTTGTGCCTCCTTTTCTTGCATCTGCTGTTTTAGAGATTGTATCTGTATGCCTGCCTGTAATTCCCTTTCTTGTAGTTGCTAGTTTGGTTCCTCAAGATCAGCTTGCACTCCTTCTTTTTCTTGGGGTTCTGCTGTGGTGTCCTTGGCTGCTGTGTCCTCTTCTTTCCTCTATCCCTGTAGCTGTAGCTGTCGTTTGAGCTGCTCATTTTCTTCCTGTAGAAATACTCGCTGGCAATTTCCCACATGTTTTGCCATAGCCAATTCTCTTCTTGCCTCCTTGAGTTGTTCCTCCAAGGGACCTATATCTTCTACTCCTTTAGACTTGGCTATTCTCATCCATGTGTGGGTCCTCACTCTTTCTTCCTCTAGTGCAAAGAAAAGTGGCACTGTGAATTTCTGTGGAATGATTTTTCCGGCCTCCAAAAAGTTATAATAAGAGCCCAAGCTGGGCTGGGGGCTAGGTTCCATAATGTGCTCTACCTCTTCTTCCTTTTGTGGTGATTTGGCTGCCTCCCCTTCCATTCTTTCGGTCTCCTTGAGCCTGGCCAATGTTTCCTGTAGAACAGCTTCAACATCCTGTAGAGAGGTTTTTGAAGCCAATCTTTCCATTCTCTCCCTCCAGGTAGATGTCTTCGTGCTCCCCCGCTCATAAGTGACTGATGCTTTGGAGGGGGACTTCTCCTTTGGCGAGGTAGGGGTGTCTTCAATGGTAATTGGGTCTTTGGATGGAGGTTGGGGTCTGCCAGTTTTAATTCTTACACTTCTTCTCGCTTTGAAATATAGAGGAGTCTCCCTCTTTCGTTTTTCCTTTGGCTTGGGAGAGGTACCTAGGGTGGCTAGCACGGCTGCTGCCTCCCTAGCTAGAATTTCGGCCGATTTCTCCTTCTTCTTTCCTTTTTCTGGACTTCCTGTAGAAAGTCCTGTAGTGGCTGGTTTCTGGCTTCCTGTAGAAGCCGTTTTTAAACTTCTTGTAGAAATAGCCTTTTGGTTTTTTGTAGAAGCAGATGGCACCATTTTAGCCTGCTTGGCAGAGGGTGCTTTTTCCTTTAGCTTGGCTGAGGCTGCCTTAGGGGTGCCCTCACTGGCTTGGACTTTCTCAGTCCTTTCTACCCTGCTCTGTAGTCTTTTCTCCCTGGGTGTTGGTGTAATTTTACCACCCCCTGTTTTGGCAGCTTGGCTTTTTTCTTGTGTTCCCTTCTGTTCTTTCTTTGGTGTTTTGCCCGGGGTTTCTTGTCCTTTAACTTTCTTCTCTGCCTGAGTGTGCTCCTTCTCCTCGCTGCTGGAGGAAGTGAGCTCCTCGGCCAAAATTCGGATGTCATCACCCTTAGACAGATTCTGAAAAGTTTCCCAGGAGAGAGGGACGGTGTAAGTGTGGAGTGCATCTTCCACGAGGAGCTTGATAAGCCCATGATGGGCTAGCTGGTCTGGCGTCCCCTCTCTCAGTTTGGTGGCACACTCAATCATGGACTGCAGGAGGAAGTAAGGAATGCTCAACTTTTGCTCTGAGGGTAGGTCCATTTGGTGCCTGAGTTCTGTGAGCAACCGGAAATGATAGCCATACACGATGCTAAATCGCCCCTCACACGTAATATACTTCATAATTTGGAGGCTGACTTCACTCCAGAACGGTTGTAGGCTAGTTCTTCGAACTCCATTCTTGTCCTCTGAAAATTGTTCCTCTGGCAAGAAGAACTCTTTTTTAGCTTTCTGACCCAATTTCCTCTCTTCCTTATCCCAGGGTACCCCCATCGGTAGATCAGTTACTCTGCTAATGAACTGTGGGGTGAGCCTGAGGGTCAATCCTCTGAAGTTGACAATGACCAATGTCTTTGAATTCAGCTTCAAGGACCTTAGTAATTCTTCTATAATTTCGTCATCGTGACCTTGAAGCTTGTCACAAAATGACATCTAGTGTGCACGGGAAAACAAGTCCACCACCTCAGGGGTTTCCCATAATTTCTTGGAGTCCGAAGGCTCTTTTCTAATGAACCCTCCCGGCATGGTAAAAAACTTGTTTTTGTTGTTCTGAACTTGCCTGCTCGTGTACAGAAGGAGAGCTTCAGGGTTTTTCTACAGAGAGCGCAGAGCTATGTCTCTGTTATGCAAAAAGTCATATAAAATTCACAATTTCCCACTAGTGAGCCTTGACAGTGGCTCAATTTTAATTCAACACCCTGGAGAAAATCTTGCATGCAGACTACGACGACAATTTCATGCAGCAATAAGAAAATGACTTTTGAATTCATAAATAGACTTGATTCACACTCTCAACACGTCGAATTCACCACCTTTTGAATTATGTGCATGGGAAAGTTATGTTCATGCCTACCTCACTAAGAATTTCCACCCTCGATGTGAACAGTCCAAGCTTCCCCGCAATGCTGGGCTTCCTGTTGCGCAGCTTCCTATAGAAATCGTGCACGGCTTCTGGAGAACGTGACAGTGGTTCTGGACTTTCTGAGCAGCAACAGGACATTGGAACAGGCTGAGAACTGAGGCTAACAACCTTCAGAGGATTGAGGATGCGTACTCGGCTGCCAAACGGTTGTGAGTAAATGACTGCAGTGTATCATAAGTGATTTAGCTGGCCGATTTTGAATTGCTGCGGAATTCATGGTGCGGGGGTGAGCTGTCCCAGTCGATCCGTTGGCCGACGTCACAGCCATCATTCCGCGGCATGTCCTTGACCGTTGAATCCTTCCCTCTGCATTCACCGCCGCCATTCCTGTTATACTGCCGCTTCTCTCCGACTGGACGCTTCCCACATGTCAATTTCCTGTCTTTTCGACATAACCAAGGCCATTCGGATCCGACGAGGCCGTCAGACTAGTTGTGGTGGCCAGTTGAATGGCTACCCGACTTGTTCAATCCGTTCATTCTCACAGTCGTGCACAGTTAGAGTATAGCTTATGTAATTTGACAAAATAAGGTTAGGCACTTACCTGTGCGGCCGTGGACGTGGGTTTTTCAGGCTTCAGGATGAGGAATGCTGGATCTGCTTGCTGCTGCTTCGTGTACGGGTGCTGGAGCTACTCTTCATTGGCTGCTGCTGGCTACGAGGCCTTAAGACCTGATTTCCTGGTGGTGTAGGCTGCATGCACCGGTTTTACGAGCTGCTGGTGTCTCCATGGTACGTGCTCCAGCAGGATCAACTGCTACAGGATTCCTGTAGGACATCCTGTAGCCGTTTCTCCTCCTGGGGTGCATGCTGAAAGAATTGAGTCACGTTCACAGATGCAGGGTCCTGAGATTGCCTTGACAGGTAAAGTGTGTGAGCCTCTGCATGCTTTATTTCCTCCTAATTTTTTTTTTCTCTGACAAAACAAAGTTCTGGGATGACTGTGCAGGTATATTCGGCCATATAGTAGCAATGGTGGTGAAAGGAGGTGAAGGATGGAAGAAAAGAGTGGTTGCATGCCTCCTCAACGGGCTTCAAGCTTCAAATTCTTCTTCATAATCGGTCCTGGCCTACCCAAAGGCTCTACAGGATGTTTCCTGTAGAAATACAGAACTTCCTGTAGAAAGTCCTGTAGCTTCCTGTAGAAGGCTAACCCATGACCAGATTGTGTCCAAACCTTGAAAAAAATGAGGGTTCATGGATGGAGTGTATGTGAGGTCACCTGGTAGCTTAGTAGGAACCCTTTTCCTTGAGTAGAGAGGCCTCGTTTTTGCATTGTGTGCCTGCAACCTGCAACAATTTCCAGAGATTAAGCCTGTTTTTTTCTGTTTCTTCCTTCTTCTTTTTCTTTTCCTTTCTTTTTGTTTCTTCCTTTTTTTTTTTTTAAGAGACAGCAGGGGTGCCTCAATGAGGTTTTCACCCCTACTATCTGCCTTGGGCGCCTCAGAGAGGTTTTCACCCAAGGATCTTTTTTATTTGCATTTTTTTATTTTATATATATAATGATGCTCAGGGTATGCCCAAAACAGAGGCAGAACCCTTCTCTATGACCAACACTGATTTTTCCGAAGTTTTGATGAACTCTTGCCTCAAAAGAGGTTTCCTGTAGATATTTAGTTGATGCCCATTGACGAGCATGGGGATGGCTTCTTCATGAATGGTCCGGATAAGGACAGAACCATTGTCATTACACTTCTCCACTGCATATGGTCCTAGCCATCTTTTCCTCAGCTTCCCCTTAAAATCCTTATGTCTGGAATCATACAGCAACGCCCAATCTCCCGGCTGGAATTGTTTGTCATTGAGTTGTCAGTCGTGCCATATCTTCCTCTGAAGTTGAACCACTTCTGAGTGAAGGAGGGCCTGCATTCGGTGTTCATCTAACCCATTTAGCTGCAATAACCTTTCTTGTTGAGCATGGCTGAGGTCTAGGTCCAGCTGAGCTACCATCCTCAATGAGTTGTACTCGAACTCGATTGACATCAAAATTTTCTTCCCATAGACCAGCTCATAAGGTGTGAAGCCGGTTGTAGTCTTCCAGGTGGTGTTGTAAGCCCAAGTGGCCTCAACCAAGCGATCTGCCCAATCCTTTCTGCTGCTACTCACCACCTTAGTCAAAATCCCTTCTAATGCTCTATTGGTGACTTCCACCTACCCATTTGCTTGAGGATGATATGGGGTGGAAGTCCTATGCTTGATCTTGTGATGAGCGAGCAAGTCTTCAATTAAGTTGGAGGTGAACTGGCTTCCTTGATCGGTGACTAACTCTATTGGGTAGCCAAATTTGTAGAAGATGCTTTCTCTCAAAAGCTCAGCCACCTTTTCTTCTGTCGCTGCTTTGATTGCCTTGGTTTCCGCCCACTTTGTCAGATAGTCTGTGCACACAATGATGTAAGACCTTTGCCTTGAAGGAGGGTTGATGGGACCCACAAAATCCATACCCCACTTCTAAAATGGCTCAAGAGTCACTTGAGGTTGGAGAGGCATTTCGTCCCTTGGAGTCAGTTTCCCCATCCTTTGGCATCGGTCACACTGGCTGATATATCTTCTGACATCTTGATGAAGCGTGGGCCAATAGTAGCCTGCCTGTAGAATTTTGAAGGCAGTCCTCTGGGCTGCAAAATGTCCTCCACAAGGCCCATCGTGACAGGTTAGGAGGATGTCAAAGACTTCCTCCTCCCTTACACAATGCCTTAAGATCTGATCAGGGCCAAGTTTGAATAGGCTGCCCCCGATCCAAGTGAATGAGGCACTTTTCCTCACGATTCTGCTCTTCTCCTTTGAGGATAGATGTAGAGGGAACTGTGCTGAGACCAGGTAGTTTGCTATGTCAGCAAACCAGGGAGAGAGTACTGAGATAGCGAATAGATGTTCATCTAGCATTTGGTTATCCACTGTCCCCTCTTCACCTGCAGGTAAATCCAATCTACACAAGAAGTCAACAACAACATTTTCTTTACCTGGTTTGTCAACGATAGTCAAATCAAACTGCTGCAACAAAAGTAACCATCTAATAATACGAGCATTCACATCAGGTTTATTCATTAAATATCTAATTGCAGCATGATCATTATGTACAAATGTTTGATAGCTAGTGATGTAGTGTCAGAACTTTTTCAGGGAATGGATTACGGCCAAGAACTCTTTCTTAGTTACAGTATAATTCATTTCTGCCTTGGATAAGTTTTTGCTGAGAAAGTATATGGCATATGGAAGTTTTTGTTCAACTTTTCCTAAGGCTGCCCCTATGGCTTTGTTCGAGGCATCAGTGTGGATGTGGAAAGGTAGGGCCCAGTTTGGACCTCTCAAGATCGGGGCGGACACCAACTTATCCTTTAATTCATTCAGAGCCCTCTGACAGTCGTCAGTCCATTTAAACTCAACATCTTTTGCTAAGAGGAAAAACAATGGCGAGGCTAGCTTACTGAAGTCTTTAATGAATCTTCTATAATATCCCGCTAAGCCTAAGAAACTCCGAACATCTCTTACCTTCTGAGGAGGTGGAACCTTTTTGATGAGAGCAATTTTGTTAGGATCCACCTGTAATCCTTGGCGAGAAATGGTATGTCCTAGCACGGTCCCTTCAGTCATCAGGAATTCACATTTTTCAGGACTGAGGGACAAGTTCATCTCAATGCACTTGGTTAGAACTTTTCCCAGATTGGAAAATGCTTCCTGGAAGTTGGACCAATAAGGAGTGAAGTCATTCATATAGATTTCCACCAAATCATGGACCAGCTCAGAAAAGATGCTCAATACTGCTCTGTGGAAAGTGGCAGGAGTGTTGCATAGCCCAAAGGGAAGGACTCAGTAGGCAAAGGTACCCCAAGGACAAGTGAAGGTGGTCTTATCTTGGTCCTCCGGGCTGATTTGGATCTGATTATACCCGCTGAACCCATCTAGGAAAGAGAAAAACTTCTTTCCTGCCAGTCCATCCAACACTTGATCTATGAAAGGCAGAGGGAAGTGGTCTTTCTTGGTGGCTTTGTTCAGTTCTCTGTAGTCCACACAGATCCTCCACTTCCCATTTTTCTTGGGTACCAACACCAGAGGGGAAACCCATTCGCTGTCCGAGATGGGGTAGATGAATCCTGCATCCAACAATTTTTGCAATTCTTCTTTGACAATGTCCTTAAGGGCTGGATTCATTCTCCTCTGAGGTTGCCTGACCAATCTACAATATTCTTTAATGTAGATGTGATGGGTATAGACCGAAGGATGGACTCCTTTCATCTCCTTATAGCTCCAAGCAAAAGCATCTAGATGACTGGCGAGCAAGCTACACAGCTCCTTTTCCTGCGAAGGGGATAGGGAGGAGCTGATCTTTAAAGTTCTCTCGGGACCAAACTCCACATTCTTAACTCTAGGAGAGGTTGGATCAGTCACACAGAGGTCCACTAAGGTACTAGCTTGAGTATCCTCCACCAATTCCTCTAAGGACAATGCACTGGGAGGTGGATTCTGAATCAAGGTCTCAATCAAATCATCCTCGGTTTGAGGACCTCCCCTAGTGGTTTCTAAGGTGCACAAGGGTGCAGAGTATACCTCATCCTCTTCTCCTTCTTCCAACCAAAGTGGTAAGTCATGCTCTAACAGAGGTTGGGCAGGAGGGTATAGGACTAGCTGCTTGGACATAGGACCATTTTTGATGGTCATGTTTCCTGCTCGGTAGCTTATGTAAGCATCCGCAGTGGCTAACCAAGGCCTTCCCAAAATAAGGGGGTATCCAGTAAGCTTTGCCTTTGGTTGAAGGACCAAGAAGTCCACAGGATACTCCCAAGAGTCAACAGAGACCAAGACATCCTCCACAATCCCTTCGGGAGTCACGGTGGAGCAATCTGCCAGCTACAGGACTATCGAGGTCTTCCTTAAGGAACCTTGAAGGTTGAGTTTGAGCATGGTGTCCCTGGTCATCACATTAATGGCAGCCCCTAGATCAATCAAGGTGTGGGGTATGATGGTACCATTGATGTGGACGTCAACTACAGGACTCCCAGGATCTAAATACTTTGGACAGATTACTTGCCCCAACATAAGATCAGACAGTTGCCCTATGACATTGATAGTTGAGGCATCTCTTTTTCGCCTACCTGGGTGCCTGAAACACTTTTCCTTAACCAATTTGTTGTATATCGGTACATCTTTAATGGCCTGGAGAAGTGGTATCCTCACACACAACTGTTTGAGTTCTCCCAGAAGCTCATTCTCTTCTGGGTTGGGTTGTGTGGTTACTGCTAGTCTCTCAGGAAAGGGTGGAATGGCTTTGGGTTCACTTTCCTGTTTGTCTTCCTCGTCCTCTGGAGGAGGAGGTTGGCGATCTGGAAGAGTCTTCCCGGATCACAGGTTGATCTCCTGGATCTCCATAGCATAGGTAGGTCATGTTGTTTCCCCAATATATACCTGCTGGGCCTGTCGGTTGTTGGGGTTCGAGTTCGGTTGAGCAAGCATTTGGGGTTGTCTTGGAGGAGCAGGAGGTAATGGTTGTGGTTGAGCCGGTGGTGGAGGCAAAATGGCGGGAGGAGTGTTGTACTGGGGCCTCCACCCCGGTTGAGGTGCATTCCACTGAGGCTGTGGCTGGACATGTGAGTGAAACGAATGAGTAGTGGGTTGAGGATGGTATTGAGGTGGGTAAGACCACGGAGGAGGTGCAGACCAGGAAGGATGAGCAGGGGGACCCCAAGAAGGCATAGGAGCAGATTGGTTGGGGCTATAATAAGCTTGGGATGCCCCTTGCATCCCCTGCTGGTAAGGTCTAGGTCCATGCGGCCTCCTTTGGTTGAGGAAGTAGAAAGGTTAAATGGGTGCCTCAGTCCCTTGGTATATGGCTTTAAATCCTGGTAAGGTTGGGCATTGGTTTGTGGGGTGGTCCTCCTCACAAATGAAAGATACCTCTACTGAGTGAAATGGACACTTGTTCTTAGGGTGCTTCCTTGTACACCTGGGGCAGAAGATGGCCAAAGCCCTCTCAGCTTCCTCTTTCTTTTGCTGGATTCGGAATGTATCAAGTTGCATGGCAATGGTCTGTCTCACCTCGCTTTTGAGGTCCTCCAGCTGATTAGCAAACTCATGCTTGGAGAAAGTAGTACTAGCTGAAAGTGGGTTTCCCCTACCTCTTTTCTGGGCTGCCTTAGAGTGGTTTCTAAACACAGTCTTTATATCCTCATAAGGTAGTTGGCAAATATTTCCTCCAGCTAGCATGTGAAGGGTATCTAGAAGTTCTTGAGGGACTCCTCGAAGCAGGACCATCTTTAGAGATTCAGGGTTAAGTGTGCACCTGGCCCGTTTATAGCTAAGTTGGAACCTTTCCTCGTAGTCTTCTAAAGACTCATCATTTCCCATGGTCATCCGAAAGATTTCTCCCTTGGCTTCCTTGGACCTACAGTAGTCCCGGTATTTGGTATTGAAAGCTTGCTGGATTTGAGCCCAAGTGGTGATACTGTTTCCAGGTAACCCCATGAACCAGCGTAGTGCTGCATCCTTGAGGGTAGAGGGAAAGAGTTTCAATTTTTGCTCATCTTCTGTGTAATCATAGGTTTGACAAAGGACAACAAACTCAAACAGGAAGGTATCAGGGTCTTCAGTAGTCAACCCATGGAAGTGAGGTAAAGCGGGAGGGCTTATGTTTTTCATTTTCATGTCTCCACTGGTCTCTCGGATGGGAAAGGCACCTTCTATTCTCTCATCTTCTCTTCTACCGTTTCAGTTTTCAACCATGGCTTCAGATGGAGTGTTCTCTAACTCTTCTTCTGTTATAGGATCTTCGTATATCTCAGGAGGTTCACCTATAGGTTCTTCTGGATCACTGCCACCAAAGAAGAGAGAAGGTTGACTCAGTGATGTGGTGGGGGTATTGGGTAAGAATTTGTTGATTTTATCTCTGTTCCTACGAGGCATGAAATGGAAAGACTTTTGATTGCTTTTGTTTTTTTCTCTGCTTGTACCTACAAAACTGAAACAGATGGAATTGCAACTAACTAGAATCTATTTTGCAGGAATGAAAATGCAGAATTGAAATGAAAGCAGGAAAGGTCTAATCTATTCTGTTGAAATCAAATTGCGAGAAAGAGATACTAGACTACGCTTGCAAAATTGAAATTCTATTTTACGCTTGCAAAATTGAAATTCTATGTTACGCTTGCAGAATTGAAAGTCTAATCTATGAAAGCAGGAAGTGTCTAGTTTACTTTTGCAGAAATGAAATTGCAGAATGGAAATGAAATAAACTATTTAGCAGAAGGCAAGAGTAGGAAAATAGAAGAAAAGCAGCAATCACAAATACTCTGACGCTTCCCCGGCAATGGCACCAAAAAGATGGTGGGCTCCAGTATTGCAGCAATAATGCTGCAACTCCTGGGACTCCCTTCTTTACTTATATCAACCCGGTAGTTCGTAACAAACTTGGAAGCGACGGTGCTGTATGCACAAGTACTAGCTCTTGCCGCAGCTGTCACTTGGTCAGCTGGCACAAGTCCTGCTAGGGGCTTAAGCCAACTTCTATGAGCTCTTAGAAGAAGCTTTTTAACTGATGGACGAAAGCTAACTCAAAGGAAGCTAATCTACTTGTGGAAAGAACTGAAAGCCAAAAAGTAATGCAAACCCTAGCAAACCCTAATTCTACCAGCTAGTCCTACTGATGCAAAGGAGAGAATGAAAACTACTGGAAGGAATGCCATTACTTCTATGAAGGTAAAATACATGTGTCTAGACTACCTCTACCTGAAGAAAACATCTTTTTGTATTTTTGAATAAGTTATTAGAATTATCATGCATGTGCCTTTGACTGGCTTTTTACTGTGCAGGGGTGGATCAAGGAGGAGAAATGCTTGGAAGAGGTTGGGAAGGTTCAGAGAGGGTCTAAGGAGTCCCTAACACCCTTCCAGAGAGTTTCACAAAGTTTGGCTCTCAAGAAACCTCATTTGTGAGCTTCTACAGGAAGTCTGCAGGGGTTCTACAGGAAGTTCAGGATTTTCTACAGGATGTTCAGAAATTTCTACAGGATGTTTAAAAATTGGATTTTGGTGGATGGGTGAGTGAGGGGAGATGCATTAATGGATATGGAGGTAGGATAGGGGTCTGGTAGTGGCCCAGGGACTGGTGGATGGAGTGGCGAGAAGGTGTGGAGGGCTAAATTGGCTCAAAGGAGGCTGAAACAATGATTGCACAAAAAGGTAGGGTTACGTGGGCAAGAGGACAGATGTGAGATGAGGAACCTAGCTAGGAGATGGAACAACTGGCTCTGATGAGGCTTAGGTGGATGAGAGAGTGGTCGAGATGCCCTGCACAATGTACATTTAACCGAATCAACAACGTCTTACAAATAATCAAAGTCCTAGCTAATCTACTCTAACTGTCAATAAAACGAATGAACAGCAGTGTTATTGGGAAAGAAAACCATGTACATCAATCATGCAGAGAACATTTTAGAGATCTAAACCCATAATTAACTTCTACAAATGAAAACAATACACTAAGGATTGCATAGTCAAGCAAACTAGTTTTTTTGTTGGGGCAGCACTGTTTCTTCAGTTCTAGCCCCTGATCCAATAAGGATGAGGCAAAACAGAGAGTGTTGTTGACCCCTTTTTTTGGAGCTTCTTCCTATTATTTTCCTACCAATCCATTTTAAACATCTGAAGTAATTCTATTCATAAACAATGACCTATTTAACCAACACACCTAAATCTGCCCAACAGAAATACGTTTCAAATGCATAAAAGGAGAACAACGATGCATAAAGGAAAGGTAACAGTACAAAGAAGGAGGCCCTAGGCTCTCAGGTTGGGCCCAACCCCGAGAGCTATGGCTCCTATAGGAAACTCAGTGTTGATATAAAATCTAACTGCTTCTCATTATCAAAAAATAGTCATAAGTCAAGAGTTATGCCACAATGGCTACAAGAGAACAAAGTAAAGCTAGCAGCACTGTAGTGCAAAATATGCAATGGTTTCCAAAAGTCCCTCACGAAGGCTGAGGCCTTAACATTTATACACCACGAGGGCCCTAGCTGGCCTCCTAAATCTATGGGTCTTGGCTGCCCAAACTGTGAGTAGACAGCTTCTTCCAAAATCTGCTTGGCTACCTTCTAGATCCAGTTTTGGTGGCCTTTGGAGCTTAGAGTTGGGGGTGAAGATCCTAAGGAAGGCTATTTAATGCCATAGACAACCCCCCTACGAATCCTCACCCCAAGCTTAGCTGTCTTCCAGCCCATGATTGCTCGGTCTTTCTCCAACATGTGTCAAAAAAACCTGAAATGAGCACATGTTAGCCACCTAGGAAGAGTGACTACCCTTATTTGTACAAATGACATAAACATACTGAAAAATAATGCATAAGCTATGAAAAATGAAGGATTGAACAAGGATAATTAGGCCAAATGAGCCGAACAAGTTACCAAATTTGGGGCTCACCACTTTCACTCTTTTCTTTTATGTGAACGCTTTTAAACTCAGAGTGTGTTGGTCTTCGATGTTATATATTTCATGTTTGTTGGTTAGCATGACTATCCTTTCTGTGAACTGTGCATTCACCAACATGGGTCAACCAATGCATTGGTGGCTGCATTGGAAATATCACTTCAAGTGATTAGGCCATGCACCATTAGCTTAGGAGTAGGAGTAGTGTTTACTTTTGTCTGTCTTCTTGCATTAGTGTTTTCCTTGTTACTTTGTTTGTTTGTCTTCTTGCTTGCTTTCTTTGCTTACTTGATTTGCTTTCTCATTTGCTTCTTCTCTTTGCTTTATTGTTTTGTTTTCTTGTTTACATCTGTAGGTTAGTTCGCATGAAATGATATGTGAATCTTAAGACAAGCAAGGTAAAGTACAAGAGGACTTTTATAGCTATCAACACCTAGTTATCTGTCGCCCTCTCTCTTTATGCAAAACTTGTTGTCTTTAGTCAATGATATACCAATGGAAAATACATTTTGTTTGAAGTGAATCTTGGTGAAAACACAACACTTGCACTCTAAATAGTACCACCTACTCTAGTCGGTTTTTTTTGGGTTAACCCTTGTCAGCTCAATCAAGTAGATTAAGGTGAGGGGGAAAACCTTAAAAAGTATGTCAAAGGTATATATATCATACTTCTCTACAAGAACAACCTCTTTTTCTCTCAATAAGTTAGTATCCCTCTTTCGCCTCTGAAATACATAACTACCTATGTACAATTCTTTGAAAATGAAGAAATGAAAAAATTGAAAAATGAATAAGGTGAAAGAAGAGAAAGGCTTCTTGCGCAGAGAGGTGATGCAAGTAAATCCATCAAGGTACTCATCAGGCTCGCTGGTAGCGAAGCAATGCTTGTGGTCTTGTGTGACTCCGTCGGGGTATTGTTCAGGCTTGTTGGAAGTGGAGCAACAATAGAGATGAAACTTAAACCCTGATGGTTATATTACTTGTGCACCAATATACCCCTCATCCCCAATCGAAATAACTAAGTTGACTTGGCTTGGAATGTGCGTTGATCGATCAAGAGATTTGCATGTGCGACATCTTTCACTCAAGCTAGTGTGGAAACCACAATGATCAAATAATTGAACAATACTTCGAGAGGATTTAGACTTGCTTTTCACAAAGCAAGGTCTATTCAAAGAGTTAGATTTTAGCCAGTATGTCACCAATGTTGTAGCGGCTACAACTACCCTCCAAAAGGTTGCCTTAGCTTCATTTTGCAGCCTCCCTACCAACCATCCTTAGCAGCATGTCTTGCATAGCCCAGGTACTTATGCTTTCAGTTGAGTTTTCTTTGGCTTATCAGCCTGTGTTCGTTAACTTGTTTGTCTTTCACCCATAGGCTGACCTCCCATCAATTGGTCTCAAATTAGTTCTTGTGCTGACTTGGAAAACTATGTAGCACTGGAGGGAAACTAGCCTTGCTCTTCAGAATTGTACAGTGTATCCTCATAGCCAGAAATTCTCTCCAGAATTGCATAGAGCAAGCAGACTTCCTTCCCCATGAAAATTGCATAGAGTATCCCATCACCGGGCTTGCTTTCAGAATTTGCACAGTTCTAACAAGTAGTCTTGGCTTCAGTCCAAAAATTGCGAAGAGCTTGAGGGGAATCTAGAGCCACTAAGCCTAAGAAATGCATTGAAGTAATCCCATGGCTTGTTGACCATTGCATGTGCTCACAGGTTGATTGGTTCCCTAAAAAACTGCATAATATTTCCTTGCATGCTTGGGCAACCTTTTCCCGAAAAAGAAGAAAACAAAAAGCAAAAAACATCCCTAGATTTTAGGGATATATTTTTAGCAGTTGGGGGTTACATGCAAAATCCGTTTTAGAAACCTCCCGCCAAGTGTCTCTTTTTCCTAGAATTGTGGCATGTGCATCATTAGCCTCAATCTTGTCAAAACTATTTAGTTGTCGCCTTGACGCTCTTTCTTCACTTTCGATCATGGAGCTCTAGCATGCCCAAGACATCTAGGAACCTTCAACACACTCATCGCAACTTTTTCCAAGTAAGTCTACTTTTCATGTATTTTGCTACTTTTCTGTCACTTTTTACATTTAGTTTTGTGCGAGTGTTGTTTACTTGGTTTTATTGAACACTTGCTATCATTTCAATACATGTTATCTTGTAGAAGCATTTTTTTGAGTTTTGCATTGCATTTCCTTGTTGTCATATGCATGAGACTGTTTCTACACAAACGGTTGTCGTTGTAGAAACTCGCTTCACACACTTCATTGTTTTCCCTTTTACTGAATCCTGCACTGATTGTAATCACATGCATGTTCATTCACTCGTGTTTGCACCCATCTTTGCACATGCATTTAGTCCTTACTATTTTTAGTCACCTGTCAACAGGTTTGAGCTGCCTTGACCCAGACCTTGCCTTCCCCAGCTTTCACTACGAATTTATGTGATTGAAGGCCTTGCCTTGCTATGAGGAATTGCATAGATATTGCCTCAGACTGGCCTCCCATGCTATGATCTACACATTTTTGGGAGATAGTGCCTCAGTTGGCCCCCAGGATTGCGCAGTGGAATTTCCTAGGTAGAAATCCTTAACAGGCCAAGATGGATTGTGCTTTGCACATTTTCAGAAATCAGTTATCTCACTGGAAGCCTGAACTGTGCTCTACAAAATTTTAGTAGTCAGTCTCCGAGCCTCTCCCAAAGAAAAATGCACAATTTTCCCAAGCAGTCATTCGGGTGTGTTGCATGTCATTCCTCAAGTTTCTTTTGGTTTTCAACTGACAATTTGCTTGCCATGAGTGTTTCTCTATCTCCAGACATCATAGGTGTTCATCAGTCTCTCAATAGTATAGGTACAATGGCTTCCAAGAGAGGAGCGTCAAAGGACACCAATAAGAGCACAACTGGAGATGTGGTCGAGAAAGTGTCTATGAGCTTGCACAAATATGAAGATACTAAGTTGCTGGTAGACAAGGAGATCAAGGTCACATGGTAAGACATCAATGACATCCTTTCAGGAACCTTTGAGGAGAATCTAGAGGACCGTGGAGTCTATGTCAACATGCACAAGTCTGGCTTGTACCGAGTTGCATGCAGGTATCTCGCATTTCCATGTGTGGACATGATTCATGGATTGTATCACATACTAGTCCAAAGCTAGTGGTACTGAGCAGTGTCAATGGAATATAACTTTCTACCTACGGGGAAGAGAAATTTTAGGAGATGTATCACTTTCAACAGATGTTGAACAAAATTGATGCACTCTTCACCAATCCCAACAATAGTGCGAAGTCAAGATACATCTTGAAGAGCTGGGTAAAAGAGCCATCAAATTTCAGGATGACACCTAACGAGGTATACAAGAAAAATACAATGTGGAAGGCTTATCAGTTCTTGGTCATCTTCACATGTCACTTGTATGGCCAAGAGAGTTAAAAAAACTTCTCGCAGAGTTAGGTGATTGTGTTGGATCAACCAGCAAATGAGGCAAGACCTTTCAACTGGTTCGACATGTTGGCTCTCCAATTGAAGGGACAAGTAGAAAATTCCTGGAATCTACCCAAGGGTAGGTAGGCAAAGCTATTCATGTCTGCCAACATTCTTGATGCAATATGTTCCCATCATTAGTTCCCTAGTTTAGGTTGGGCATGGACACCTTCAGAACACTCTGTGCACATCTATTGCAAGTTGTTCTCCGAGTGTAGCTTCCATGGATTTATACTACATCTATCATACCACTTTGTCACCCCGGTGTACATAATGATCTTTGAGTAGGATCTACCTTGCATGTCACAGGCAACGATGGAGGCATTAGTTAACATGGCATATTGGTACACCTCACCCCTTGGCACCTTCATCTGGACGTACAATGCAGAGAAGGCTTCACATGTGTTACCGACATTTTCCATGGACAATTTGGTCATGTAAGAGGTTGCATATGACATCTTGACAGGGTTTTCAACAAGAATGCACAAGAAGAAGAAGTCACCTAGGCCTTCTCTTCCTTTACAGATTGGGTTACATATGAGATCCAGAGTCTCAAGTGTGTTGAGGCCAAGATGGAGGAATTCAAGAGATTCACCTTTGGCACCAACATTATTAACCCATATCACCCACACTGCATAGTGAAGGACCACTGTGCGAGAGTGTATCATCCTTGGATCCACGGGGCATGTCATTGGCCTGAGCAAGACCCATGGAGATACTACTATAAATCCTTAAGGCTCAATGAACTAGTCAGGGTAGTTATAGAATGGTTAGCAATGGACAAGGAAACAACACTTGACAGGGTAGCAACTACAGCAACATCAAAGAGTAGCAGACCTAAGCTGAACAAAGGAAAAAGGAAGATTTGTGACAGTGTAGAGGCGGAGCAAAGTTGCAAGTTCAAGGAAGATCCACTTGTAGAAAGAGTAGATTTGGATAGTGAAGAAAAGAAGCGACAAAGCAATAGAACGATTGCACAAAGATAGAGGGAGAAGCAGAGACTGGAGGAGGTAGAGAAGAAGTTGTAGGAGGTGAAGCAACAACAAAGGGAAGAACAAGAGTTGTGAAGAAGGGATAAGGAAGCATAGAAAGAATAAGAATACGAGAAAGTGTGGTGTGCACACATTGAAAACACTATGTAGATACATGTTAATGAATCAAAATAGTTGGAAAATCGCAAACATGGTGAGCAGTTGTAGGAGCAGGACTTTGCTCAGGAGATTGAACAAATGTTGGAGCAGATGGACATTGATTTGGTTAAGCTGGAGTAGGATTAGGATACAGACCTCATGCCCAAGGACCCATAGGTCACTCCACAGGATTCACTAGGTTTGGGAGCAGAGAAAATCCCAAGTGATCAAGGAGACATGGAAATCCTTGTGGACAATTTGGAAGTAGATGTGCACAACATATCCTTTAACAAGTCACAACACAGAGTTGTGCAGTCGCATAGAGTGCCCACTATGGATGTCCATAAATCCCTTATGAATTTTCAAGAACGAGTGATCGTGTCCGATGTGCGCAAACATCCAGTTGCATTGGTCAATGCTACAAATGCATATGGTGAAGCCACCAGCTCAAGTGTGAGATTCTTGATAGCTGAGAACGAGCGCATGGCTAAGGAATTGCAAGTAGCCAAATAGAGAGAAGAGAAAGCTATGACATCTACCAGAGCCGAGTGGAAGAAAATTATACTTGATGAAGTATTTTCTCTTGAGAAAGTCATGTGGAAGTTATATTTCAGATTTGTCACCGTGCACAAGTCAGTGGTACATCTTAATGGTTGGCAACAATGTTGTGCTAGGAGAGCATGCATCTTGACAGACATACACATTGTTGTCGATCACATGTAGATATAGACAATGAGGTACAAGGGATCCCAGTTGTACTCGCCAAAGATGACAAAGACAAAGGTAGTGGAGTTGAAATCACACATCCAAAGTCAAATCCAGAACTATGAGGTACTCCCACAACTCATCACCATGTTACAGGATTCACATGCATGAGTGTTCAGGAGCATGGATGTCATTGTGCACATGCATGGAATCCCTTCGATTCACACACTCATTGAGATGAAAGCAAAGAACCAAGTTTGACTGAAGCTAGACATGTACTTCAAGTCATTGATGCACATAGCCACTAGCATAGATTTTCACATGAGCGTAGACACTATGCACAAGTATGTCGTTGGTCCCACTACACTGAATACCATAATGCACATGCTACATGGCAACTTGGACATAGCTTCTAGATCAGTGTACTCGGATGCTACATAGACAAGAGTTCTCTTTGAGAAGGATGTCACCATGGAGTACATAGGCACCATAGTAGACTACCAAGCTAGGCATCATTTCACCACCAACGATCAACAAGAGGGTGTCGATGAGTTAGTCTTACCACAATTTTCTGAGTCTCAGTGATGTCTTGTATGGCTTGCTCAAGCTCATTTTTTCCTCACATGGGTACATGTGTAGAATGTATTTTAAACATGTTGTAAATTTAAAGACCAAGTGTCAGTAGTGGAATCTAAAAAGTCATGTGTAATTTGAAGAGTGATGAGGGTAGTTGAAGAGTCACAAAGGGGAATGGCAAGGGTCACTCTACCCTTTGCTATATATAGAACCTCATAACTTATTGTACAAGCTTTTGGAAGCCAAGATTATGATAGGTATAACTTAGAGAAATCTTGGAGTATATTGTAATAAGCCTTGGCTTCTCCATAGTGTAGAGCGAGTACATCTCTTTAGAGAAGTAGGCGGAAGTGAATTTAATGTTCCACTACTAGGACTAGTGGTTGTCATGGTTGTATGTATAATTGGATCTTTCACTCTTTTAATAAAATAGAGCCAACACATTTCATGCATGCACTTTTATTGTAGTTTGACTATTTTGGTTACTCTAATAATGTATGTAGTTGTAACTAATACGCATGCATGTATGGACTATTCTGTATATGTTTGTATGAATATTATCGAAGGATGTTGTTGGTTTAAATAATCACTTTAGATTGTTGAGTATTCGTCTTTCCATCTTGTGATGTCTTTCAGCTCGCGTGTTCCCTTCCAAGATGCGCACTATTATGAGCTTCTAAGGGGCGCACTCGTCTCCCCTTCCATGTGTTAGAGCCTTTCCATGCATCTTCCCTAACTTGCTGCAAGGTCACACCCTTTCTTCCACAAAGACATCTTGCTTACCTCTGCATGTAATTGTAGTCAAGGCGATACCATACTATGCACTTTGGGGACTCCTACTCCAAATGGCTTGAGGTCTAGTTGTGACATCTTACTGGGTAGATCACCTGACATGTTGTTGGGTCGAGCACCGTCAACGAGACCTTGCAATATGAATCCAACATTCATGTAAAATTTTTAAATGTACATAATTGTGAATAATAAATGCAATGAACGTTTATCTTATCTGTTGTATATTATTTTGGTGTGTGTTTAAAAAATATATATGCCATATGCAAGAAATGACTTATGATACATTGAATGATAAATGAATATCTTTTGAATGGTTGTAAGGAGTTGCAAAGGTGTTGAAGAACATGTAGAAGATGTTGGGAAATTTTTGGACCAAGAAAAGGTGTGTCTACCTATTCTAAACCCTAGTTGCAGGGAGGAAATCCTCTAGGTGTGTCCAGAAGCCTCCTAGCCATAAGGAAAAAGACCAATGGGTGCAGCTAGAGGCTTCCCAACCACATGGAAAAGATCTTGTGTGTGCGACCAATACTGTAGATGAAAAAACACAAAAACTACTAACACAATCAAGGTTTTCCCATGGAATTGTGCGTGCATGAATGGATTGATTTGGTCAATGTTACCATCATATATTCCAACCTTTGGTATTAGAATATCCATGGTTTTCCCCTTTGGTAAATGTTTGATCAAATTCCTATATAAGGAGGAGTGAATAGGATAATGAGTTTTGATATTCGATGAGTCTTTTGTGAGTTGTCATGTATATGTGTTACACAACCAACTCACAGAATAAAAGAAAATATAGATCAATGACTTTATAAATAGCCTCTTCAAGGGGGAAACCTCCTTTACATCACATAAATGAACATATCAAAACCTCCTTCATACATATAGGAGTCTAAGGGGTAATAATATAATTAGAGCCTACATAAAATAATAATGTAAGGGCATAATAATAACAATACGGGGGATACACAGGCATAAGAATAACAATACAAGAATACACCTAATAGTAACAATAAGGGGCATACAATAGTATTATAGGGACTTAACGTGTGCTTCTCCTTAAAAAGAAGTGTTGTTCTCAATGCTTGAGTAATTTTGGATGCTTTTGTATAAAATACCCATCCTCCCATGTGGGATCTTCAGCGAGTAAGTCCTTCCACTTAAAGAGATACTCTGAAATTAATTGATTCTGCAATTGTCGGGTTCTTGTTTCTATGGATGCTTTAGGCTCAAATATGATTTTTCCTTCTTCGTCAAGTTTTGGCAACACTATTTGAACTCAGAGCTTGTCACCAATAACCTTCTTTAAGCATGAAACATGGAACACTAGGTGTAATCGGGAAGATGTGAGAAACTCCAATTTGTATGCCACAGTAGCAATATTTTGCAACACCTTATAGGGACCATACTACTTGGGTGATAATTTATTATCCTTCTTGTCTTTCTTGAGGGACATTTGTTTGTATGGTTTTAGCTATAAAAATACTCAGTCACGTACATAAGAACTTCTTTCATTGTGATGTTGATATTCCTGTTGTTTCGTTTGATTCTACGCTAGAGTGAGGTTATCCTTTAAGAGTTGGAGAACTTGTTCTTGATGCTCGATGTGATCTTCCACTTCTTGAACCTTAAAAGTTTCTCTTAAATATGATATGATGGATGGTGGATGGTATCCATAAAGTTCCATAAATGGGGTCATTCTTGTTGTGTTATGGAAGGAAGTGTTATATCACCATTTAGCGAGAGGTAATCACTTGACCCATTGTATTTGTTTATCATATACAAATCAAAGAAGATATCCTTCCAAACATTTGTTATCTATCTGAGTTTTCCCATCAAATTTAGGATGATAAGATGAGTTATGAGCTAATTGAGTACCAAGACAAGAAAATAGTTTCTTCCAAAAATTTCTAGTGAAAATTGGATCTCTCTCACTTACGATAATATTTGGGTTTCCACATAGCTTTTGAATTGTTTCCATAAATGAAGAAGAAATTGTATTGGCTTTAAAAGGATGATATAATGCAGAAAAATGTTCATAATTGGTCAGTCTATCAACTACCACCATGATGACACTCTTTCCTTTAGACTTGGGTAACTATGTGATTAAATCCATTGAGACCTCCTCCCAACACTGACTTGGAATGGCTAAACGATGTAGCAATCTCGAGGTCTTAATTATCTCAACTTTATTTTGTTGGCAAACCAAACATTCTATCAAAAAATTCTGAATATCATATTTAAGGCGATCCCCAAAAAACCCCTTCTTGACCCTATGGTAGGTTTCTAAAAATTGTGAGTGCCCTCCTAATGGGGAGGTGTGTAATTCCAAAACAATATTTTGTTTGAGCTAGGAATCCTTACAAATATATAAGCGATATTTGTACCATAATAAATTGTTTTTCCAACTAAAATTATCAGATGTACTGGGATATTGCTACAGCTTTTGAATGAGTGTCCACACTTCTTCGTCATTCTTCCATTCATCCCTTGCTTCAGTTATCCAATATTCTTGGGTAATATAAATGGCACAAATAAGTGCTTCCACATCCTCATCCTTTCTTAAGAGTGCATCTACAACAACATTTTTCTTCCATTTTTTGTAGATGATTTCAAAGTCATAACCCAACATCTTTTGACCCACTTTTCCTGCTCTTTTGAAGATAGTCTTTGTTCTAAGAAATATTTAAGACTATCATGACCTTTTTTTCCCTTGAAGTTTCTTCCCATTAGGTAAGGCTACCATTGCTTTAGTGCATGTAGTATTTCCAACATTTCCTTCTCATTAATAGGTTTGTGCAAATACTTTCCTTTGATTGGACAACTTTCAAAAGAAATGGGGCTTCCTTCTTGCATTAAAACAACACCAATTCCATTTCTTGAGGCATCACATTCCACAATAAAGGTTGTTTTGCAGTCTATCATAGCTAAAACCAATGCTTGGCACATTGCCTCTTTAAGATGTTCAAGGCCTTATTTTCTTCTCGAGTCCAAGAAAATGCATCTTTCTTTAGTAATTTTGTTAGAGGTGTTGCTATTCTCCCATAATTCTTAAAAAAATTGCGATAATACCCAGTCAAAAAAACAAATCCTTGAAGATTCTTTATGGTTATAGGGATTTTCCATTCCTTAATGGATTTAATTTTGTTAGGGTCTACCTTTACACCCACATGGGATATAATATGACGTAGATATTCGGCTTCATGTACTCCAAAGAAAAATTTGGAGGTTTTTGCATATAATTATTTCTCCTCCAATAGTTTGAGCACCCTATCAACATATTGAACATGATCCTTCCAAGACTTGTTACAGATTAGTATATCATCAAAAAATACTAACACAAATTTTCTATTGAAGGGTTTGAAAATGAAATTTATCAAACCTTGAAATGTGGAAGGTGCATTGGTAAGGCCAAAAGGCATGACCAAAAATTCATAATGACCCTCATGAGTTCTAAATGTTGTTTTCAAAATGTCTTCAGCCTTCATTCTAATTTTGTGATATCCTAAACGAAGATCCAACTTGGTGAAGTAAATTGATCAATGTAATTCATCCAACAATTCATCAATGACACAAATGGGAAATTATCTTTAATAGCGACCTTGTTGAGCTCCATATAATCAAGAAACATGCACCATGATCCATCCTTATTGTTTACCAATACTACTGGAATGAAGAAATAACTTTGACTAGGTTGAATTATACTAATGTCTAGAATTTATGCAACCATATATTCAATTTCACTCTTTTGGGAATAGGGATATCTGTATGGCTTGAAGCTTGGAGGAACACTTCCTGAAGTCAAATGAATAGCATGATCATGATCAAAAATAGGTGGGAGGCCTTTGGGAGTCTCCAATACCTTGGAATGATTGTCCAATATTTTTGGAGAGCTGGAGAAATAGATGATTTCGATGTTTGAACCTCTAGTGAGAATAATTGTGAAATTATGCCCCACTATTATTTCATTACAAGATTTTCCATGCCATTAGAGTTGCTTATATTTCCTATTTTCAATATGATATCCCTTAATTCAACTTCCTTTCCTTCCCAAGAATATTTCAAGAAGAGTTCTTGAAAATTAAAAACTATCGTCCCCAAAGATTGCAACCATTGGACTCCTAGTACAACATCAATACCACCCATTGGAATGGAAATCATTGGACTATTTAATACATATTCCCCCATGGTTAGCTTGATATTATGGAACTTTCTAGAGAAATTTATAGTTCCTCCATTTGCAACCATCACTTGACACTCTCGTCTTGGATATAGGAACAAATTCAACTCCTTGGTTGCCTTACAATGAATAAAATTATGGGTACTACCGGAATCAATCAACACTATTAGCTTTTTTGTATTGATATGTCCTACTATCTTGAGAGCTTGAGAAGTGGTAAATCCTGCCAATGCATTACAAAATATGATAGGATACATTTGTTCTTTCTATGGGTTTGTTCCTGGTTTATATCCTCTTCTTTTGATGTTTCTCGTTCCTTTTCTACCTCCTCTTCATAGTATATGTAATATAATTTCTTCCTTGCACACTTATGACCTTCAGTTTATTTTCTATCACAATTGTAACAAATCCCGCTTTCTCTTTTTTCCTCTAATTATTATGGTTTCAACCTTGTAGGTTGTGGGACTCTAGGAGTAGCAACACTTCCATCTTTATAGTTGTGAGTAGTAGACTTCCTTGTTGCCATAATTTTTCTTTCATTTTTTCTTGCCACCCTCAATTCCTTACCAATGAATTAGGTTACCAAAAGAAAACCTCATGTTGGAGGTTATCCTTTAAAGTACATATGAAGACATAAATAATATACTCCTGTGGAATATCAATAACCATGATATTAAACTTTTGGAAGTCCTCAATGTTCTTTTTCATTGAACCCTTTTGTTTGATATTTATCAATTGGATAAAGAAGGTGTTTCTCTTTGTATTCTTATAATGTGCTATCATTTCCTCCATAAAACTTGACCAAGTGACAAGTGGTTTAGAAGAACCATACAAACCGATCGGGTTCTAAATATAACAATGTGAACCTTTTGTCTGTGTTGCACATTATGGAGTTAAAAATATTGCTCCATCTGTAGTATCCATGTTACCAAATACTTGCCATCAAACTTCCTCATATCGATCTTTGAAATATGGTGGGTCTTAAATTCGAAGTTAAGGTCTAGGGAAGCATGATTAGCATTCCTTTTGTTCTCATCATGTGTTTCATCAAATACCTTTTTGCCATTAGGAATAATTTATTGTAGAAAATTTTTCAAACCTTCATTCAAACCTTTCATCTTAGCTTCCATGTCTGCTTTCAATCCATCCTTCAAACCTTCCATGTCTGATTTTAATCCATCCTTCAAACCTTCCATGTCTGATTTTAATCCATCCTTCAAACCTTACATGTCTGATTTTAAACCATTCTTCAAACCATCCATCTTAGCTTCCATTTCATTTTTGGTTACTCTTTGTGAGAGTGAAATTTGTTGCACTTGGTCTCCTAATTTTAATATAACGTGTTGCATTTCTTCCTCTTCTTCATGCGCAATAGTAGATCTTTCTGGTTGCTTACTAGGTGTTTCTATTTTCTTTCTTTGAGTAATTTTGGAATCAAACAATGATATGCATGCTTCACTATGCCCCTTAAATCACTTCAAATTGTTTTTTCAAACAAAATTATGCAAATTTAAAAAAATTACTCGCCTTTTTCTTGTTCTGTGGGAGCTTGATATTGAATCTGTTGTCAATTTGTAATTTTGGACCTCCAAGGTATGAAATTTCATCTTGTGATAACCCTGTGAGTCTTATTTACAATGCCACAATTTAGACTAATATTGGATTCTTCAAGAAAGAGTTATGCGCAATCTCCCACGATGACCTGATTATAGGCTGGTTCAATAGAGCAAACTTGTATAAAATTCCACGTGTCACTATTACGACCTTTAGGTCTGAAAATGATATACAACAAAATATAGTCTGTGAAATTTTAGTAACTTTTTATGAAATTCAAATCTGATGCTCAAAGAGAAAGTTATGATGATTTTCCCAAGGTCACTTTTTGAAGATTGAATTCTAGAGCCTTGATCTAGGTGGCTCTAGACACAGTTAGAAGTCCAAGAGGACTCATAAAGGGTCATAATTCAAAATGGTTAGAATTCTATAAAACCAATACCAAATCAAAGTTCTCATCACCCATATTCCAATGGTGCAAACAACACTCAAATCTGAGCTTGCATGAGGAAGAAAGAGCTAGTCAAAGTTTTGGTCAAAGTTGGGCAGTGGGCCAGGTTTAAGTGTCCTACAAATTTACCGTCAACTGGCATGGGAACCTAGCTCCCGCAAGCAGGAAAATTTGTTGGAAACTTAATTTGTCTAATATCCCTTACATTAGACAAAATAAAAAATGTTTATTATTATAAACAAAATAAAAAAATATATTAAATTAGGTGGCGGGCCATGACCCCACCACCTCCATCGGACCCTTGACCAACATAGAACAAATTTTAATTAAGAAAATGGCCAATGGGCCATGACCCCCACCGGCCCAACTCCACATACCAACTGTTGTAACACATTAAAACATGAAACGGGGTGGGAAAGCAACCTCTTATGGAACCGACCCACACCCCAACGACTATATATATATATACCATTCATTAAATGTGGAGCTGACGGAGATTGAACCTGCTCAGCCCACATGGGCTGGCCCCCATAGGGTGGCCCCATATGGATACATCAAAACAAACCAACAATGCCCATGTATCACACCACCGACAGTTAATCAATGGCATACCAAAATCAACAAACTGCGCCCTAATAAAAAATGTACACATGGATTTTGTGGGGAGGCGAGATTTAATCCCTCGACCTCCCCTTAACAAATTGACCATTTTTACCAATGTGCCAGTGGTGCTCCTTTGTAAAACTCTTCCCAACCATGTTTATAAAAATGCTTCTTTTGAGTGCAACCAGAGGGGGAGCGGATTTGAGAGTGTAGAAGCTAGCACGAAAATCGACATATTAATATTTTATCGTAGAACCATGAGAGATGGAACCAGGAATGGAAATATGACATGATTTTCGAGACAAATTTTTAACTAATTTTCAGGTGGAACCATGAGCATGGAAAGGAAGTAGGCAGAACCATGATTGAGCCCAATTTTTAGGAGGGTGAAATGTTTCCAGTGTCCAAATTGGACAAACATTATATTGATCCTACACCTCTCAGCAACATGAACCTGATGGCATAGATAGAATTTTGATCTGAGCAACTGATCTTCAAATGACTTAGAGGAGGGAATCTTTGGGGAATCTAAAAGATTCCTATAGCCCCAGATTTTCTCTTTGTCAAAATTCTTAAATTTGACAGTCAATTTTGCACTATTCAATGCCATGAATTTGATGGTGTAATTAGATTTTCCATATGATCATTCCATTTTTTAGCCAATTTTCAAAGTGGATTGCAGGTGTTAGCTTTCAATGTGCGAGTAGTCATTTCCATGGGATTTGATGCCACAAGATTGATGGTGCAGCCAAATCCAACAATTTATCATTCTCTTCTTCAGATAACTCATGGATGTGAGGTATATGTAATTTGATCATGTACTTCTTTGTCTCTTTGCTTGAGATGCATTGTGATGTATAGATCCCTGGTTGATATTTGATGTGGGATCTTGTTTTGTTCTTGAGGTGAGATGTACTTATTGTCATGTTTTTATTGAGATCCCTCTGTTGTCATGTTGACGAGATACTCATGTGTCACCATGTATGTTTGAATTGAGATCCCTTTGATGTCATGTTGGCGGGATGCTCATTATTAAGATACGTGAAATTATGTCATGCTGATAGGAGTCCTTTTTGAATGAAAGTTCCTACATTAGAGCATCTCTTGGAGCCACTTCTGCGTGAGGGCATATTGCTTGTATGATAGAGAAAACGCATGCATGTACATCATCACTCTTTTCGGAACTTAATGCAGTGGCCTAGACCATCTTGACACATGGGCCCGGAGATGTAGTCCACACTGGACGAACTCTGTTATCAACATATTGTGTTTTATTTTGCTGATTCTTGTCATGTTCCCTCTTCTTTACAACATCATATGTGTTTGTTTATGCTCTTTCAAATGCAATTCTAATCACATCACGAAAGAAAAAAGATCTTGGTTAAATTCGGGAGTTGAGTAAACTTGGATCAAGTCTGGTCCACATTTAGACTGATATTGGAGTCTTCAAGAAAGAGTTATGCCCAATCTCCCATGATGACCTGATTATAGGCTAGTTCAATAGAGTGAACTTGTACAAAATTCCACATGCCACTGTTTTGACCTTTAGGTATGAAAATGATATATGACAAAATACAGTCTATGCAATTTTAGTCACTTTTTATGAAATTCAAATCTGATGCCCAAAGAGAAAATTATGATGATTTTACCTAGGTCAATTGTTTAATATTGAATTCTAGAGCCTGCAAAACCCTAACATCCTCGAGACACATCTCTAAAAATATAGCGAACCAAGATCTGAAATTCATACACAACGTTCACCAATATTTCAGCTCCATGTGGTTGCAATTTTAGCTTCAGAAGCTTCATAGATGAATGGTTTGAAAATGGAACTCATCAAACCTTTAAATGTGGAAGGTGAATTGGTAAGGCCAAAAGGCATGGCCAAAAATTCATAATGATCCTCATGAGTTATAAATGTTTTTTTCCAGAATGTCTTTAGTATTAATTCTAATTTAATGATATCCTGAATGAAGATCCAGCTTGTTGAAGTAAATTTCTCCATGTAATTCATCCAACAATTCATCAATGACAGGAATGGGAAATTTATCTTTAATAGTGAGCTTATTGAGCTCCCCATAATCTATACACATGTGCCATGATCCATCCTCCTTGTGCACCAATACTACTGGAATGGACAAAGAACTTTAACTAGATTGAATTATACCAGCCTATAGCATTTTTGCAACCATACGTTCAATTTGATTCTTTTGGGAATATGGATATCTATAAGGCTTGAAGCTTGGAAGAACACTTCTTGGAATCAAATGAATAGCATGATCATGATCACAGATATGTGGGAGGCCTTTAGGAGTCTCAAATACCTTGGAATGATTGTCTAATACTTTTTGGAGAGTTGGATAAATAGATGATATCAATGTTTGAACCTATAGTGAGCATAATTGTGAAATTATGCACCATTGTTCTTTCCTTACAAGATTTTTCATGCCATTAGAGTTGATTATATTTCCTAGTCTCCCTGTGATATCCCTTAATTCAACTTCCTTTCCTCCCCAAAATAATTTCAAGAAAAGCTCTTGAAAATTAAAAGCTATCGTCCCAAAAGATTATAACCATTTGACTCGTCGTACAACATCAACACCACCCATTAGAATGGAAAGCATTGGATTATTCAATACATATTCCCCCATGTTTAGCTTGATATTATGGAACTTTCCAGAGAAATGTATATTTCCTCCATTGGGAACCATCACTTGGCACTCCGGTCCTAGATATATGAAGAAATTCAATTCCTTGGCTATCTTACAATGAATAAAATTAAGGGTACTACCCGAATCAATCAGCCCTATTACCTTTTTCTTCTTGATATATCATGCTATCTTGAGAGTTTGAGGAGTGGTAATTCATTTCAATGCATTACAAGATATGGTCGGATTCATTTCTTCTTTCTTCGAGATTTTTTCCTAGTGTATATCCTCTTCTTTTGCGGTTTCTTGTTCCTTTTCTTCCTCGTCTTCACAATATATGTAAAATAATTTCTTCATGGAACACTCATGAACTTTAGTGTATTTTCTATCACAATTGTAGCAAAGCCCTTTTGATTTTTTTCCCTCAAATTGTTGTGGTGTCAACCTTGTATGTTGTGGAAGGCTAGGAGTAGAAACACTTCCATATTTATAGTTATGAATGGTAGACTTCCTTTTTTCCATAATTTTTCTTTCAACTTTTCTTGCCACCCTCAATGCCTTCTCCAATGAACCAGGTTCCCAAAGGTGAAACTCATGTTGGATGTTATCCTTTAAAGTCCCTATGAAGACATAAATCCTATGCTCCTATAGAATATCATTAACCTTGATATTCCATTTTTGGAAGTCGTCAATGTGCTCTGTCATTGAACCCTTTTGTTTGAGATTTATCAATTGGCTAAAGAAAATGTTGCTCTTTGTATCCTCATAATGTGCTATCATTTCCTCCGCAAAAAGTGACCAATTTACAAGTGGTTTATGAGAAAAAAGCCATCGATACCATACAAACTGATTGGGTTCTAAATATAAAGATGAAATGTGTACCTTTTGTGTGTGTTTCACATTATGGAGATCAAAATATTGCTCCATCAGTAGTATCCATGTTTCTGGATCCTTGCCATCAAACTTCCTCATATCAATATTTGGAATATGGTGGGCCTTCAATCCAAAGATGGAGTCTTTGGAATCATGATTAACATTCCTTTTTTTTCTCATCACGAGTTTCATCGAATACCTTTTCGCCATCATGAAGAATTTATTGTAGCAACTTTGTCAAACCTTCCTTCAAGCCTTCCATCTTAGCTTCCATGTCTACTTTTAATCCATCCTTCAAACATTTTGTGTTTGATTTTAATACATCCTTTAAACCTTACATGTATGATTTTAATCCATTCTTAAAAGCCATCCATCTTGACTTCCATTTCATTTTTGGTTACTCTTTTCGAGAGTGAAATTTGTTGCACTTGGTCTCGTAATTTTGATATATCATGTTGCATTTCTTCCTCTTCTTCATTCGTCATAGTAAAGCTTTCTCGTTTCTTACTAGGTGTTTCTATTTTATTTTTTTGAGTCATTTTGGAATCAAATAATGATATTTATGCTTCACTATGCCCCTTGAATCACTTCAAACTGATTTTTTCAAACAAAACTTATGCAAATTTAAAAGAAATACTCACTTTTTTCTTGCTTTTTAGGAGTTCGATATTGAATCTTTTGTAGATCTATAATTTTGATCTCCAAGGTATGAAATTTCATCCTATGGTATCCCTATGAGTGTTATTTACAACCCCACAAGTCATATTGATATTGTAGTCTTCAAGAAAGATTTATTTCCAATCTCCCACGATGACCTGATTATAGACTAGTTTAGTAGATAAAACTTGTACAAAATTCCACATGTACTATTTCGACCTTTAGCTCTAAAAATGATACACGAAAAACTACAATCCATCCAATTGGAGTGACATTTTCTAAAATTCAAATCCGATGGTCATAGAGAAAGTTATGATGATTTTCCCTAGGTCACCTATTGAGACTGAATTCAGGAGCATACAAAAACCTTAACTTCCTCGGATCATATCTCCTAAAGTATAGTGAACCAAGATCTGAAATTCATACAAAACGTTCATCAACATTTCAGCCCCATGTGGTTGCAATTTCATCTTCAAAATCATCATAGAAAAAATGTTATATTTGTAGTTCCAAGATGACCTATTTGAAGAAGTGAAACCCTAGAATCCAAAGCTCTGATACCAAATGTTATGCAACCAACTCACAATATAGAAGAAAATATAGATCAATGACTTGAGAAATAGCCTCTTCTATGGGAAAACCTCCTGTTATCACCTGGATTGAACCTCAGGCTGAAGGAAGGCAATGCTAGGGTAACCACAAACCACGCTTAGTCAAGTAGCTAGCCCTACTAGGCCGGGAGAGGGCTCTCTTTGTAAGGATCTTAGCAAAGATGACTGGATCGGAAAAAGGATATTAGGCTAGGTATAGTAGCACAAGGCTTGATTGGATTTTTAAGGATTTTTGCTGGATCAGGAGGAGCTGGACAGTTACGGCTAGGGAATTAGGTCAAAATTACAGGGTGTTCAATGGGGCAAGGTAGGCATGAGGTTTAGCACTCTAGGGCTTGATGGGTGATGTGTTTTAAGACTGGTGAGAAGCTAGGAAGAGCATGTGATTGCCATGGATCCTTCCTAAACTGTAGAAAACATAATAGTGGTGAATATTTCCCCAAAGCAGAGCAGTGACATTATGGATTCTACCTATCAACTTGAAAACATTCACTTAGAAGCTATGAAATGATTAATGAAGTACACATAAAATATTAACATATAATCACAAGAGATGAAACTGAACTAAACTCCATACCACATGAATTACAAAGAAATAGCTGCAATTTTTATTAATCTCCTACTAAACTTCTACAAAATGATGTACAATCAAGGCATAAGCATCTAGCTGAGTCCAACCCTTTACAATGAGAAATAAGAAGAAGATATAGACATTGTTTCAACCTCCTCCCATCCTCAGGGGTCAAATCCCTAAGATGAGGAGCTAATCTAACCAACACTGAACAAGAAACTGGAATCTAGGCATCCTAACAACTTTCCTCTAAAAGTGAGGAAACTAATTCATTTGTGCTCAAAATGACTTTTAATATAATGAATATACCCTCTACTACTAATTACCTATCATATTTACAAGCCAAGTCATCATTTAAATCAGTAAAACATCCTACATGGGAGAAAATCCATGAACACAGTCAAAAATAGAAAGATAGCCATCTTGTGCAAAATTTGCCGAACACACAGCACCACTGGCCCAACGTGCAGCACCACTTTCAACTCCTTTTTGTAATCCTTCCTAGCATCCAAATTGCTCTCATGATAACTCATTGGAAAGTTCCTCAAGTCTACTTTCCAAAGAACCTAGAATTTCTGCATTTGAAGCTCATTTGACCCCTCAAAAGTTGATTCTCCCAAGACTACTTCTGTGTGTCCAAAAAGTGGCAAAGAGGTCATTTTTAGGGTGTTTTTTGACCTTTTGGTGGACTAGTTCTACCCCCAAAACTTAGCAAATCCATAGGGTGCATGTACTTGTCACTCTAAATCCAAAAATGCAAGTCATTTGTCGATTGGATGCCCCTAGGAAAAGCGCAACACCAGTGACGTTGTGCGTTGAGCCAGATTTTTTGTGTGTGCAATTTCCAAAATTTTCAAAAAGAAAAATCTCCTCCAAACCTGACCAAAATTGGTGAGAATACCACCATCAAGCATCTTGATGAGCCAAGGAAGCTTCAGGAAGAAACCTAAGCCTATCCTCCTCCTTTTTTCCCTTTTGAGCCCACCTTAGCCTAGCTTTCGTCTCTTTGATCCTCATGTTGCAAATTTTGTTTCGAGTCCTGTAATGGTAGGCCATGTGCCTGATCATCTAGTTGTCCCTATTGGCCTTCTGCAATAGCTTCTATAGGTGGAAATTGACTCTCTCAAGCCAAGTCTCTCTATCATCCTCAATTTCTTTCTCAATAGGAGACAAAGTGACCGATGCCTCCTTGTTACTTTCTTGTTTTACCTTGAGAAGTTCTAGCTCCATGAGGACTTGCTTGTCACTCAACTGCTTGTTTTCTTGTTCCAAATTTGTGATGACATACTTGTCTCTCTCCAAATTATCCATCAATGCTTGGACTTGAGCCTCCTTTTCCTGTTTGATGATGTCCTTTATTGTTTCTTCATCGTGAGCCTCTAAGTCAATTGTTTCCATGCCATGATGAGTATAACGCTACTTCGGCTCATTATGCTCTATCAAATCAAAGTCTCCCTCTTCCTCCTCATCATCAAAAAATTCCTCCGGCATCTTTTCTTTCCCTTTGTGCAACTGTTGCACCTATACCTACTATGTTGATGAAGAAGGCAAAGCCCCTTCCACATCCTGTGGAGCTAGCATTTGCCTATGAGTTGATGAAGAAGGCAAGGTCCCTTCCACATCCTGTGGAGCAAACACTTGCCTATCAGCTGCAAACAATCTCCTCATGCCCCTCTGGTATGTCATGTAGGTCCTGGGTACCTCAGTAGCTTTAGTCTCTTTGGCCTTCTCATCAGTCTTCACCTTAGCACTGCTAGAAGGTCCTCTTGATTCTTGAGACACTGGTGGAGGAATTTGAGGACCCCTGAAAACGTGATGAGCAATAAATGTCTCGTAGGAGATATTGAGGAGGTTAAGATGATGAAGCACAATCATCTTGATCAGGGAATAATGATAGAGACTGCTCGTTTGTTGAGGGTATGGCTTTTTCTGTACAAAGTGGACCATCTTCTCAATATTCTTGAATAAGAAATAAGGGAAGTTTAACATCCCCACACTGGTAAAATGCATGAGAAGCCTAATGTGATAGGTGTACAATCTAGAAAATCTTCCCTCACAAGTGAAATATTTCATGATGATTTTCATCATGGGGGCATACTTGTCCTCAAGGAATCTGAAAGGAAAAGGTCTTTTCACCTCATTTCTGTACCTAGGTTTGATATAAGGCTCATAATAATGTTCATCAAGGTCCTATGCCTTGTACCATTTCTCCCTTACATTTAGAATCCTGGTTTCATTTGCAATAATGGAGGGTGATACTATGAATGCCACCCCAACAAGAGTCATCCTGATGTCTGAAAGATTGGCTACAAAGAGCCTGGTGAGCTCAGGATGGTGTTGAACTTTCTCTACCTACTCACAAAAATAATAACACCCTAGATGTCTGAAACAAGTGATAGCTGACTGAGAGGCCTGCAAATCTCTGAGTTTTGATGGCTCTTCCTGAATAATTCTACCTCCCTTGTGTGGTTTTCTATGATGCTGAGGTCTATTTATCGAACTGTCACTGCCTGTGTTTTCCTCCTCCTCATAGTCTTGGTCTTCTCTGTCCATGTTTGCAAGGTTTGAGGCTGTACACTCCAAGAAAATAGATGAAGGGAATGAGTGAGAGTGATTTAGAAGTGAGGGGATGAGAGATGGCCTTGTGAGATATTTTTGTAGGCTAGAAAATGAAGGGAAGGATATGAATTATGAAAGTGAAGGAGAGGGGTTTGGGCCCTTTTTGAAATATAACTTGTGGGATGAAGGATGAGGGGGTATAGATGTTATGGAGTGATGTAGGGAATGGTTTTAGGGTTTAGTGATAGGTGGTGGGAAAAATAGAGGGGATTAGGGTTTCTAGAATGTCATTGAGGGAGAAACTAGGGTTTCACATTTGTCATGGTAAATTCCTTCAAACACTTTAATTACAACTTCAATGATGAGGTAGAGGGAGTGCACTTACTTGTTTGAGAGATTAGAGGGTTCTTTGGAAATTTTTATGAAGTTTGGAGGCTTTCTAGTCTTTGTTGCTCAATGTGCAATGCCACCTCTCAATGCGCAGCATAGTATAATTTGCACTGTTGAAACCTCCCAACATGCAGTGCCCAGCTCAGATGCACAACGCCACCCATTGAACGCGCAGTGCCACTTCAAGAAATTTTTTTACTACCTTCCTGATGTCCAAATTGATCCCATGATAACTCGTTGGAAGGTTGTTCCTATCTACTTTCTAGAACATCTTGAATTTTTCAATTTGGATCTCAATTTCCCTGTCAAAAGCTCAATCTCCCAAGACTGGTCAAAATGTGCATAATGAGGCTGCCAAAATGCAGAGTGTTGTTGCAGTCAACTTTTGGAGGTCTTCCTCAACTCCAAATTGAGCTCATGATAACTCATTGGAAATATATCTATGTCTATTTATCATTTAAATTATCAAGAAAGTCATTTGGACACTCTAGCTAGGATACAACTTGATTTTCCCAAGGTCACTCCAGAAGTGCAGCAACTCTCCTGTGGCAAATGATTGTTTGGACATTTCTCCCAAACCACGACACCTGTGTAAAAAGTGAAGGATGTTTTAATTTTGGGGTCTATGATGGACAAAAACCTCTGTCACTTTTTTCAAATTCATTTTTTCTTGCTCAGAAACATCATTTGAATAAAACCTATCCCGATGTGTAGAACAAGAGATTTGTAGAAATAAAGGGAAATGAAGGGGATGAGGGGCTTCTAAATTCTTGAGAAAATTTTGGGAAGTAGGGAGGGATGTTAGGAAGTAGAAAAAAGTGGAATTTCAAGGATTGAGTGAGGGGAAGGGGTCCAAAAGGGAAAAACATAGGCCTAACCTAGAAAAGTGTCAAATTGTAGCAATAGGCTAGGGTTTGTGGGAAAATGATGAATTTGAGGGATATCAGTGATGGGAAGTGTTTAATAAGGTATATTAAGGATAGGGGAAGGTGTATGAGCATCAGGATACAAGTTTTGTTGATGATTTGACCATCCAAGAAAAATTACCTTCAAAACCCTAGGAGAGGGAAATGAGCCTTACCTAAGCACAACTGAAGCACAAACAAGGTGTAAAATGACCCATTGGAACCTGAAATAATGATGAAAACTCTTTGAATGATGGTACACTCAGCCGAATGGTGACATGGACCAGTACTTGGAAAACTTTGGAAGGAGTGAAAACAATCCTAGACCTAATACCTAGTGACCAAATTTTACTTGAAGACTCACTGAAATGACAAAAAATTGACTTTGACACCCCAAGACCACTTTATAAGAGCATATTTGATCACTGGTGGAAGGCTGCAAAGACTGACACTAACACCTCCTTCACATCACATAAATGAACAATTCTTGGATGATATAGATGATAAAACTTCCTTGGTATATATAAAATTCTAAGGGGTCACAATATGATTAGAGCCTACATAATAATAATAATGTAAGAGCACACAATAACAATAGTGGGCTTATATGGGGCACAATAATAAAAATATGGGGGATACACTAGTATTATCAGGACCTAACAATAGGTGAGCACCAAGGGTGCAAGAAGACTCATATCTCTATCTCATTGATGGATGTGAAGGAGATATGAATGTATAGAGGAATGATGATAGATATTTTCATTTTTTAACTAATTTTATTGAATAATGGATGAATTTTTAACAATGAAGTGTTGCCCTGATTTAATGGTTTTTATTGCAAATCTAACACTTACAACATAGGAAATTAATGACAATAATTGTGAGACTTGATCTTGTTGCAGGTTGCAAAGATTATTTGTGTAGAGAACACCTCACTTACTTATAAAATGATAGTCTATTTGTTTAAATGAAGTATATCTACACTTGTTTATTTGATATGTGTTTTTGTAGTTGAAATCAATGTGTATAGATCATTTTACAGTGAAGTTATTTATATCCTTGTGCATGAGTGCAACTGTCATAAAGTGTCTTGATTGGAGGGTTGACTAGTAGGCCAGTTACAATTTGAATAATGTGTAGAGATCAGTAATAATATATTGCCTTCAGAGGTTGTATTCAGTGAAGCACTTAGATATTTCTTATTTAATTGTGATGGTATAATAGTATGACACTTCTCCTATTATTCATATGTCAAAGTGATAGAAAAGCCTTTGATTTTCCCTTGTTTATTCAATAAGAGTATTATATGCCATGTAGACTAAGATTTGAAGTTGTTGAAGCCTCAAAAATAGTTGCTTACAACATGGGGGAAAACCACCTGGTCTAGACCTTGGTTGGTAGTTCCTTTTCCTTTTGGTGTAGTGGCTCTGACTGGGGATAATGGGATCGGTTTCCCAATATAAATTATGATAGTGCTCATGGGGTGATATATGATAGTTCAGAGGAATGTTTAAGCTAAAAGTAATCTAATGTAAACTAATAATCACATGCATATATCCTAATTTGAATAATATCTAGCTATGACTATGCCCGAGAATAAAATTGAAATATGCGATCTAAACTAATGTCCTAGAGAAATTGGTAATAAAGATCATTCAACTGCAATAAGAAGCGAAATCATTTTAACAATAATCGTTTCGGATAAATAGTTAGTCAAAATGATTGTGAAAGATATATTGCATAAGAAATTATTCATGTATTCAACATAAAATTTAGGTTATCGCCATACAAAAGTGCAATAATGCTAACCAAGATTTAAACTTTCACACATAAACAATTTGAAGAAAATGTTATTTCTTTATACATAAATAAAACAAAATCACAAGATAAAAGTACCATTTGTAATAGGTTCTTCCCATGCATTTCAACAATATCGACCTACTTCCAATCAATCCAACACCATCTAAGAGTACAGAAGTGCAATTTTAGTAGAAGATGACAAAGAAAATGAAAATAAATACTGTTCCATTCATTTCACTAGAACTTCCTCAAAGGGACATAAGTGCATGTTTTGAATATTGCTTCTGATAAAAAATTTGGACCCCTTTCTAAACGCATGAGATGGGTTTAAATACTAAATTATAAATCCTAAGAATAGATTATTACAAAAATAGTTGAGGAGGTTTAAACGACCTTCCTCAAATTATGCGAAACAAAACTAAAATAGAAATAAAACATGGTGACTAACTCCTTTGCATTTGATGATTGAGCTCACAGATGTCTGTCATTATTTTCAGCTGTGTTAGTTAGCCGATTACAGATCTCAACTTCCTAGTGAACATGACAACGGTCAGTGTTAGCACCATTTTCTACGTTGAAGTGGTTAGGCATTGCAGGGTCATCCACTGGCTGTAAGGTTTAACTAAACATTTCCAGTACACTTCCCAGTTTAACCTGGTCATTTGCCTAATTGCTTCCTCTTTTTCCTGTGTTGCCTGCCTCCACTGTTGTTCAAGATGTTTGACATTTGGAAGAAAACCTGGTACAGTCTCTACCACCAGGTTGGCACTGTGTAAATTCTCATTGATGTTTTCAATAACATTGTTTGTTGTTGCTGCTGCGACCGTTGTTGTCTTTTCTGCTTGTCTAAGCCGAGAATCCCAGTCTACAAATAAAATTTCTTTATGTGAATTTTACATTTTAGGTAAATCGACCTTTCTCCCATCCTCTGAATTATGCCAGGTGATGAATTCGGAAACTCTTTTCAAGAATTCATCATATTCAAGTCTTATGTCAATGACATGACTCGTTAACTTGTCACTAATCTTGCAATAAGGACTCAAATGCGAGACCTTCTAGCATATAGTTTCTTTTTGGTGCATTAGCTTGGAGTTAGGGTTGAGCGCTTCAACTATAAACTAATAAATTTTTCGACTATCCTTATACTTGTATGTTATTTCTTGTATTTGCACTTCCTTTTCTGCTAAGCTGGCTTCATGTTTTATTTGCATTTGCTCAAATTCTTGTTGGAGCTTGGCTATTTGCAATTCCGCTTTTTGGTTAGATTTTCCTTTCTCTAACTTTTGTTCCAACAACATAATTTTATTTTCCTTTTCTTTGAGAAACATTTGTACCTCTATTTAGTTATCAATAGTCATTGTAGCATAGGCTCCTACAAACAACGATAGTTTAGTAAGGTTCTCAGATGGGTTGATGGGTATTTCTTTCTAGACAATATCTATTGGTTCATTATCGAGAGTAGTAGAAACTGTAGCATCTAACTTCCTCTTCTTTCTTTACCTTTTGACAAAATCTTGGTGTGTTGGGCTATAGAACACATCTAAAGGAAGAATCTCCTCAATTCTCAAAACAATTTCAGAGGTAGGAGTGGTAGGAATGTGCTCTACCTCTTGAGTACTTACAATTTTCTGTACTGTAATTTCTTGAGTTTCTTTGTGTTGTGGAGTCTATAGCTCAGGTGCTTGTCCCTCTGTATGGAGCTTTTTATTAAAATTCTCCCATTCTTTCTCTAAATCAATCACTGGGGATTTTGTTGACTGGGTGGAGGTGGAGTGAATTTCAACATGTTTCTTAGTTGAGGTTTGCTCAACTACTTTTTCTGTAGATCTGGCTGTATCCTTTTCTAACTCCTTACCTTTACTTTCCCCATTCTGTTACTGTTGTTTTAAGTGTTCTGATTCCCTGGTATACTTCTCTTGGGAATCTACTTTAGAATAACCTTTAGAAGTTTCTCTAGAGCTATCTTCTAGGCTTATGCTGGGAGTTGGATCCCTTATTGGTTTAAATTGTAATTGGTCCAATGGGACCTTTTTTCCGGAAAAAGAAAATTCATAATTTCAATAGTGAAATTACATGCTGTAGATGCTCGAAGGCATATGCTGATACTGTGGCACTAGACCACTGTCAAAACAAAACTAGAAAGAACCCCAGAGGGTATACAGTAATGGTACTGTGACCATCAAAATAGAGTTCAGTAGTATCTTCTGTACAAAGAAGATGTCCATATTTACAAGCATTTTATTGTTATATACATAGTTATGCGGCAAAAAAGTTCATATACATATGCTGTGAAATTAGAGGCCACTGCCTCCCTGTATTTCCCCATCCATATAAGGCCTGTGAAAGTACTGGTATGTCCCTGTTGGAGTAAATTCAACGATCATCCACTCCCCTATAGGACGATGCGTCGCTTCTTTTGATAGCCGGTCAGCAGTTTCATTTCTTTCCCTGTAGATATGAGAAACAAATATTTGGTCAAAAAATGTTTTGAAAAAAACAATTTCTTCCAATATATTCCTCAATGTGTATGCATAACAGACAACAGTGTTGTTGAACCAATCAGTCACATTCTTTGAATCTCCAAAAATTTGCAGGTTTCGGCAGTTTTTCTTAATGGCAAAGTATAAAAGATGTCGGAGAGAAATCAGTTCTGCATGGTTATTTGTTCCCGGCCCTAGACCCATACTAATCTGAAAGTAATGGGTTTCAGATAAATGGAAATAAATGCCTCCCCCATAGCCATGCTGTTGGGCAGCCCCATCAAAAAAGGCCCAAGGAATTGAACTATTGATCTGCTCCTGCCGGATAGGCCGAGGTCTCGTGTTGCAGGTGTCATTTGGAAGTTCAGCATATGCCGCACAGATAATAGGATGGATAAGGTTCCAGTTGACCGGTTTGTCCTCAAATATAAAAGTATTCCTCTTGATCCAAATATGCCAAGAGACAAGTAATGGGAGGTTCCGAGGTTTGTCCATTGCCGAGGAACTCCACCAGTGTTCCCAGGCTGAGCTGATGTCCGCCCCCTGCCAGTTAGTATTCAAATTTAGAGTTTGAATGACCTGATACTAGATGCTCCTGGTAGTGGGACAAGAAAGGAAGAGATGATGGGTCGTTTCTTCATCTTGAAAGCACAGTACACATCGGGTAGGACCCAGGAAAGCCCTTTTTTTGAGATACGATCCAGTGGGGATCTTGTTTTCCAAAATATTCCACATCAACAATCTGGTACGCGGAGGAGCTTTTAATTTCCATAATGTATCCCACCAGCTTTTTAAGGCCTCCAGTTTTCTATCAGCAATGATTTTGTCATATCCCAGTTTTGGTGTATATTGTCCAGATTTTGAGAGTGCCCATATAAGTTCATCCTCTGAATTCCTTAATCTGACATGTGATTCTGTAAGTGCCTGAATGTAACTTTGCCAAGGTCTACTCCATTCATTTGGGATATGCCCATGTTGTTCATTCATCCATGCTTGTGAATGAAAAGTAGAGTTCTGCTGGTCTCCAATCTGTCCAAGGTACTTTATACCTCTGCTATTAAGATGATGAATCAAACCTTCTGGTAATATATGGGAGTTTCCACAGCCCGGCCAAGGATCAATGCCAATTTGGACAGATGCACCATTTCCAATCTTCCATAGTAAGCCTTCTTTGATGATGGGCATAGCATTGAGGATGGCCCTCCATATTACTGAAATACCTCTCCTGTTCCAAGAAGTGCCTCTGATCCAGTCAGTGATGGTCGACGGCCATATATATTTATGGTGGATAACCTCCACCCAGAGACTATTGTGTTTCAACAAAATCCAACCCTGTTTGGCCGCCAAAGCTTGAGCAAAAGCCGGGAGTACTTTGAGCCCCCAACCTCCCCACTTCTTTGGTGTGGCAATTTTGTTCCAATTTACCCAGGCAAAAGTTCTACCCTCCTTTTTACCATTCCAGAGGAATTTGCAGCAAATTTGTTGAATTCGGTGGAGTATCCCACGCGGTATCCAGGCAAGTGACATCCAGTATACTGGGGTGGCTTCAAGGACAGATTTTATGAGTATAAGTCGGCCAGCTCTAGAGAGGAATCTATGACACCAGCAGCTGATTCTCTTTTCCACTTTAGTGATGAGCCAGGTCCAATTTGCAATCTTGTATCCATCCGGTTTAAGTCTGAATCCCAGGTATTTGAGTCCTCCCATTAGATCAGTTTCTTGGAAGGCAAACTTTTGAATGGCTAGCTGGGTTTCCTGTGGTGAGCAGTCTGTTAGGGAGATGGAAGATTTTTCTCTGTTTATCTCCATTCTCATTGCTTTGCAGATTAGGATCAGAATTGAATTTAGTGAGGTAGAGTCCCAGACACTCCCATTCAAAAATATCAGGATATCATCTACAAAAAGTAGATGGGTCAGATAGAAATGCTCCATGATTTTTAGTCCACTAAGTCCCCCTCTCCTTTTCTCTGTAGCAATAAGTCTGCTCAGGCCTTCCATGACTAGAAGGAAAAGAAGAGGTGAAAGAGGGCATCCCTGCCTGATGCCTCTATCAATATTGAAGGATGAAGTAGCCGATCCATTTATAAGGATAGCAAAAGAGACAGAAGAGATGCAGCCCATAATCCAGGAGATGAGGGTGGGGGGAAAACCCAGGTGAGTAAGGATCATTTTAAGATATAGCCAATTCACTTTGTCAAAGGCTTTTGACAGATCAATTTTGAGGGAGATGCTCTTAAGGTTCTTTTGTTTAATGGAGTGTAAGGCTTCCTGGGCTGTGCCAATGGCTTCTTGTATGTGTCGATGGTGGAGGAAAGCAAATTGCTCCTGGGAGATGTGATTGGAGAGGATAGGTTTTATACGATTAGCAATAATTTTTGCAATGATTTTGTAAAGGCAGTTGCAGAGGGATATAGGCCTGAAGTCGTTGAAGGATGCAGGGGAATCAGTCTTGGGAATCAAGGCTATGAAGGTGTAGTTCATAGGAGGATGAATATGTCCTGTGATTCTGCTCTCTTCGATGACTGCCAAAAGATCCTTTCCCAACAGCTCCAGGAAAGCCAAGTAAAATTCCACTGGCCAACCATCCGGCCCTGGACTCTTGTCTTTTTTGAACCACTTTAGTGTACCTTCCAGTTCCTCCATGGTGACCGGTTGGATCAAATCCTCCACTGCATCAGGTTCCACAAACCTTGGAAAAAGCCCTGCCAGGTTAATGATCTCCGGTAGATTGATGTCTGTTGGAGCCGTAAACTGTCTTTTAAAATGAGAAGTTCCCAATCTGGCTAACTGCTTGTGAGTTGAGGCCCATCCATCAGGTTCATTAGGCAGCTGCCAGATAGTATTTGTTGCCTTTCTACCGTTTGCGAAGTTGTGGAAGAACTTTGTATTTCCATCTCTCGCTTGCAGCCAGATGGCCTTGCTTTTCAACCTCCACTGTTCTTCTTTGTCAAGTAGCAGCTTATTTTTATGTTTCTCCAGATTGTTCAAATGTATTTTAGACTCCTCCGATAAGAAACCAAGCCCCTGTTCATCCGTTAGCTGTGCAATCTGTAATTCTATATCGACGAGATGCTGTTCATCTCTCCGTTTCTTCCTCTTTGACCATTCCTCGGTCCTGTTCCTGAGGGTTTTGAGTCTCTCACAGAAATCCGCCGCCATCCTCTGTTCCCATAGCGGAGGTTGAGATTGCCAGAAATCAGTTACAAGGTTGATGAATTCCGGATCTTGAAGGTAGCCCGTAAAGAATTTGAAAGGAGGACGCGGCTTCTTGGTTGGTCCAGAGATTTGAAGAAGAATAGGAAGATGATCTGATGAACCACCAGTGCCAACCCATTGTCTGTACAGGGGGAGATGACGAAGTAGATTTTCATGGATTAGGAAACGGTCCAATCTTCGACCCAAAGCGGCTTCCCCCGTTCTCCTATTATGCCAAGTGGGTACTTTCTTGTTCATGGGAACATCAACAAGCTTGTAGGTGTCCAGTAATGTACTCATCTGCTCCGAGATAGGATCCATTTGTGCATGATGACCCCAAGATTCCTCCATTCCCAATGAAAAGTTTAAATCCCCTCCAATAATGGTAGCATTTGTAATAAGGTTATGTTCCAAGAAATTAAGCCAAAAAGCCGCTCTGTTCTGGTTAGGCCCATACATGTTGATCACTCTTATTCTGATACCGAGTTCTCCCACCAAGATATCCATACCTAAGAAGCCCCACCCTCCCCAGGATGAATAGATATTGACAACTTTAGGATTAATACCAATTGCTAGGCCACCCGATTTGCCATTTGCGTCCAAACCCTGAAATACCCAACCCGGCAGAGTAGATTGGAGGGTTCTGGTAATGATTTCAGAAGAGCCAAGAGTTTCCTGTAGGAGGAGGATATCACATTTGGTTTCTAGTGCTAGCCGCTTGAGAGCCAATCTCTTTTTGGGGTTGGCTAGTCCCCTGCAATTGTATGAGAGGCAAATCATGGGGAAACAGGAACAGAGGGCTCAATTGCTCTAAGCGCCCTTTCTATGGTGTATTGTCGGCCCGTGGCAACATCTGCCACCGCCGACTTAATGGCAGTTTTGATCTTGGATGGACGGCCTCTGGCTGCTTTAGATTTTTTTTTGACCATCCAGGGGAGAGACCCAACCCCAAATGTTTTGGCCGAGGTCTAGATCGGAGATTGTAGGGATGAGAGCTCGTCCCTGAATGGGAGGAGGAGCGGGTGGGTGGAGTGGTAAGCTCCCTGAGGGAGGTGGGAGTAGTGGAGAAAGTGGGGGGAGGAGGAATGATGGAGCAGGGGATGGAGGGAATAGAGCCCAAAGCAGAGGAGGGAGGATGCAGAGATGAATGCAGCACAGAGAACATAACTTCTGAAAAGAGTGCAGTAGTTATAGGAATAGACACATTACCCGGGATAGAAGTTGCTTCCACTGTTGACTTGGAGTGGGTCCGAGGAGGTGAGGTCGCCGCTTTTCGCCTGTTTTTTGTCTTCTTTGAAGCACCTTCCTCTGTCTCCGATGGGGCCTCTGCTTGTTTCCTGTCTCCATCTCCTCGCTTCGAGTCACCCTTGCTCTGCTCCACCGAAGCCTGGTGTTTCGTCCCCTTCGAATTTTCCGAGGTCACCGCAGAGAGTAATGGACAATCTTTGTATAAATGGCCCACTTTGTGACACCGCCTGCAATGAAATGGGACACCTTCATAGTCTAGTAGTTGTTTGCGCGAGAAGTGCCTTCGGTGTAGAGTAATTTTCTCTTCCAGTCCCGCCCTGGTGTCAAGGTGTACAAGGATCCTAGCCATGGTCATAATGCCCGTTCTTTCGTAGGATTGATCGTGCTCCAGATAGGTTCCCAACGCATCCCCAATACGCTTGAATACTTGTGGAGTCCAAAATTGCATAGGTAAACCAGGCAATCTCACCCAAATAGGCCCAACTCCAAGCTGTTCATGCTCTGGATCAAAAAGGGGGTCCCAACGCTTCAATAGGACTGGTGCTAGCTCAATATGCCAAAATTGTGACAATATCATTTGCGTGTACTCCGCTCTATGAAAGTGTAGAGCGAACCAGCCTCTGGCCAGGACCCTTATTGTAGGAAGTTCCTTCAGGAGTTGACCCCAAATCTCCTCAGTCCATTGACGCAATCTTTCCATGGAATAGGTCCTTCCACAGACACGACCAACCAGTACTTTCCTTGCAGTCTCCATTGCATCCTCCATGTGAACATCTTCACCAAAGGTCAGGTTAATATCTGAGTCTAAGGGTCTAAGGCACCGGCCCTTTTTCTGTTTGTCCGAGCGCCGGCCCGTTGGGTACTCTTTAAGCAGGTTCCGACACGGGTCCGAGGTGCTTTGCTGGGCGGATGAAGAAGGGCGTGCAGACAGTAATGGAGAGCTGAAGCAACCCGAACGAATAGGGGAATGAGGGTTTAAGCTGCAGGAGCCAGGATGGATGAAGGATCGAGCAGGACGCTGCAGATTTGAGGGGCCAGCCGGGGCCAAGGAGAAGGAGGGAGGGTTCAAGTGCTGGGAGACCTGCGCAGGTGGTGGGGAGGTATGCAGCGGGGAGAAAGGTAAGGGGGAGTCGAAAGAGGGTGATGTCTGCATGCAGGAGCCAAGAAGATGCAAGGTAGCCGGCGAGAGGGGGGGCAGTCTAGGGCCGGTAAGTCCTCCACATTGACAGCCGGGTGTTGCCTTTTACCGGGGAGAGGCGGGTGTTGCGCCGGGTGAGCTGCAGCTGTCGACCGAACCATCTGTTTTCCCCAGGGTTCCATGTCCGAGCCTTTTTTATGTGCCCAAATCTCCTGTTCAGGCATGGGGTCCTCCTCGTAGTCAACGAGGTCCTCCTCTACCATGGTAACCGACAAAAACACTGCCTGACCACCGTATGACCAGGGGGGACCGACTGCAGGTAATGAGCGGAATCACGGGAGCAGGAGGCCTGATTTGCTGCCAAAACCTTTAAAAAATCCACTGACAGTCCCGGGTAATGGTGCCAACCATATAAAAACCTTAACCCGCAGGCAGGCGTGCGGTAGTAGCCATTACCCGGCCCAATGAGACCTTTAACAATATCCTTTCTCTATATTCATGAAAGGCTTCAAGCTCTTCTGGGTCAAAAATTAGTGATGCCATGTGCTTCACATCTATGAATGTCTCTTTCTATAGCAAGACGTCATGAAATGCATCTTCCTCATGACTGAATGACTTCACTTTCACCAGGGTAGTGAAGGCATTGGAAATTCCATTTGGTTCATATTGCCTTCCTGGGAATTTAGGTAATTTTAGAGATTTCATGATCTCTGCTTCTTTGCATGCATGCCCAAAATTGTGCAGCACAAATTCTCCACACTGCAATGGAAATGTAGGCTAAATGGCCTTTTTCTACTCCTATTGACACCTAATCATAGGGATTGGGTGAACAATTGTAATTAGTGTAAATAAATAATAGAGAAAATGGAGAGTCATCGGGAGATGAACTAAACATTCACTCCATCTTGTATATAATAATGAACAACCTGAATGAATAATACAATTACCTTTGAGGAGTTACCTACTGCTCTGACATGGTATCAGAGCCAATGCCATTTTTGGCTTCCCTCTCTGCTTTTTAACTCCCTTCTGCCTATGTTCTACCTATTTCCTAGAACTGACCTCTTGCAGGTTTTCCCCTCTCTCGCAATTACTGCCCCTCTCTAGCAATTGTTGCAAACGTTTGGCTGGTTATGTGAGGCAACTGCTCTACAAGTGCTATTGAGGTATCACTCCCACACCTTCATGAATGCTTCCTACCAATATACCTTTGATGGTTTCATCACATTTTATCGGGTATTTTTCTTTGTTCATAAGCGTTAATACTGATTTTAAGTGCTAAACCTTTCCTTAAGTGCCTTTATTAAAAAGTATGAATTAAGCATGTGGGTGGTATTGATAAGTGTGAAGCGGTATCTCGCTTGCCCTAAAGGCTGTAAACAGTATTCCTAAAATTCACGCGATTAACCTTAGCGGGTGACATGTATCATAGGAAAAACAACTTTTCTTGCGTGCTCTCGACCTGATATCGGTCATGCAATATTTCATGCAAGATTGCATGGCAGCTGTTCGATTGGATGGAGATCATCCAGGTTAGTTGGTGAGCAGATGACGCGATATCTGTTGGATCTGGAGAAGTGAGATCAACGACGCAGATTGAAGTGCTTGATAAAAGGAGAAGTCAACGAGGGATCGACAATGATTGGTCAAAAAAGAGGGACCCTCAGGGGAAAAATCCATGTAAAGAATTGGATTTAAGTGCAATTGATTGGTTACAAAGTTAACCAGTAGTCGAATTACAGACTACCATCTCATTTTCGTCAATCTCCTCCATCATTTTTTTTACTAGTAGAAGAGCGATTTTTTTACATATTACCTATTTTTAAAATGCAGCCATTGATATCTTTTGTGGGAGTGGTTCCCAATGGGAAGGAGAAGTATCCCGAGTGGTCTCAGAAAATCAAACAAACTCTCATTTATGATGAGTTGTGGAAAGGAGTGTGTGTTGGAAACAAAGACAAAGAGCCAGAACAGCCTACCTTAGACAAGGAATTCGCCATTTGGGAAAATAAGAACAACAAAGCTTATGCATTGATTGCAACATCAGTAAATGAAGAGGTGTGTCACCGTATTTCACCATTTTCAAATTCTTTTGAAGCCTTAAAAAAGTGAAGGAACTCTATGACTCACAGTCTACACTTGAAGTTGTTCAACTCATGATTAAATTGTACACCCTTGAATTACAAAATAATGATCCTCTTACTCTTGCATCAGAAGTAAAATTTATTATGCATGATAACAAAGTCACTAATGTTGAACTGGACATTCCTCTGATAGCTTTTCTCAAGGCACTTTATCCCACTTACTCAAATTATCTTAAGTCATTGCAAGAAAATGGAAACCTCAAAGATATTACCTTTGACTCCCTTGTGAAAAAATTTGCTGAAAGAGAGAAAGATTTTGGGAAGAAGACAAATCCTCAGTCTTCTAAAGAGGTTGTGTGCCTTCCACATAAAGAGAATAATCTTGCTCAAGATTCTTCGAGAGGAAGAGGTGGTCAAAGAGGAAGAGGAAGAAATTTCGGAGGCAGGGGGGTAGACACTCTCAAGGAGAAAATATAGATTTGCACTGCGTACGCTACAAAAGAGATGGATCACATGATGCATCCACATGCAAGTTGCCTTTGGACAGAATTGAGCATGAAATAAACCAACCCAAAGGTAAAACTAATGACAAAGAGAAAGGTATAGAACCCGAATCCACTCACTATGTTGTGGCACATTGTAATATTGGAGTAAATGAAGACTTATTTAATGCTTCACTTGCTTCTTGGAAAAATGATTGGTTTCTTGATTCAGAAACAACTTGCCACATAAATTTTAGAAGAGATTTTCTTGAAGAATTTACTGACAATTTTGATGGAGCAGTATACTTTGCAGACAAATCAAAACTCAAGCCATCAGGGCTTGGTACAATCAAGCTTAAATTTCCTGGTCTTCCAAACTTTCTTCTGCATCATGTTTTATGTCTCCCATAGCTGAGGAGAAACTTGTTGTCCTTGGTCCACATCTGCCAGCAAGGAAACTCCATTCATATGTTTGCTGGCAAGCTTGAGGTGAGAAAAGCATCAGACCACTCACTTGTCATGACGGGGATAGAAGAAGAAAGGCTTCTGAAGCTGCAGGGTTACCTCTGCTCGTGCACAAAATTTCTCATACAATTATCACTATGAAGAAGGTACATTTCCATCAAGTTTATTATGGCATGCTAGATTTGGACACTTGAACTATGACAACCTTCACTTGTTGAAGAAAAATGGTGTTACTAGTTTGCCTACAATTCCTCAGAAACTTAAGCAATGTGATGCTTGCATTCTAGGAAAGCATAACAAATAGTATTTTCATGATTCGTATTCCAGAGCACATAGAACACTTGAACTCATTAATTTAGATTTATGTGGTCCAATGCCTATTCCTTCTGCAAATGGAAATCAATATATGATGACACTTATTGATGACTACACCAGAATGTGTTGGTTTATTTATTGAAGAACAAATCTGATGCTTTTCAAACATTCAAGAACTTTCATACATGGATTGAAAATGATGCACAATCTCATATTGGCTATATTCACATTGATAATGGAAAAGAATACACTTCAAATGATTTTGAAAACTATCTTCGCCAACACGGGATCAAACATCAAACGATTATGCCTTATAATCCCCAACATAATGGAGTAGCTAAAAGAATGAATAGGACAATCTTAAATATGGTGCGCTCCATGATGTTTTTCAAAAATGTAAAAATGATGTTTTGGGCTGATGCAGTTCTATGTGCTGTATATGTAAAGAATAGATGTCCATCTAATGCTATTAGAAACAAGACTCCTTATGAAATGTGGTATGGGCACATTCCTTTGGTAAAGCATCTCAGGGTCTTTGGTTCCACATGTTATGCCTTGATACCAAAGGTAAATAGAAACAAACTTGGTGCAAGAAGTCGTAAGTGTATCTTCATGGGGTATTCAAACACCTCCAAAGCATACTGTCTCTATGATGAAGTCAATAAAAAGTTTGTTGTATATAGAGATGTAATCTTTCTTGAATCATCCAAAACTGACAATGTTGTTGAGTGGCAACTTGATCGCTTGGATAGATTCATATATGAAAAATCATTTCAAGAATTTGATAATTAGATTCCACATCTTGAAGGGGGGATTCCTATACTAGATCAACCTATGGAATCTTCTTCTATAGCACTCTCTCCCCAGCATGAAACTCAAACAATGGATGATACTTTGAGTGATGAGATTGACAGAATTGGGAGACTCAATCTTGATTCAGTCCCAACTCAATCAACGAAGCAACCTGGACCATCTTAGAAAGGTCCCCCAAAGTGGTTGACAAAGACACTTGAAAGTGTTCATTCTGATGAGGTTGGAAAGATAGGAACTAGAAATTCAACCTGGCAAAATGGAGGTGATGTAGATGACTCTGATTCACCTGTTGATATGGATGTTTCTTATGATTGTGAATTTAATTTGTCTACAGATTTTGAACCAACTTCCTTCAAAGAAGCTGCTTCTCATGTGAATGGAAAGAAGCAATGCAAAAGGAGTATGATGCCTTGATAAAGAATGACACTTGGAAGCTGGTTGATCCTCCATTGGGAACCAAACCAATTGGCTACACATGGGTCTAGAAGAACAATTATAAAGCTGATGGCTCACTTGACAAGCACAAAGACATGCTTGTGGCAAAAGGATTTTCACAGAAGGAAGGGGTCAATTATGAGGATACTTTTGCCCCCACAACAAAATGGGCTACCATCCCGACACTCTTTGCCCTAGCAGCTTAGAACGGTTTAAAATTCCATCAAATGGATGTAAAAACTGCTTTCTTGAATGGAGATCTAAAAGAGAATGTTTTTATGTCTGAACCTAAAGGATTTTCTATAAAAAGACATGAACATAAAGTATGAAAACTTGTGAAATCCTTGTATGGCCTCAAACAAGCACCGCGAGCCTGGTATGAAAAACTAATTGAGCATCCTCTGAAACTCAATTTCAAAAATTATGATCTTGATGATGCAACTTTGTTTGTCAAGAAGGTTGGAAAAACAATTGTGTATCTTGTGGTATATGTAGATGATCTTTTGATGACAGGGAATAATGAGAGCTACATTGCATCCATAAAGAAGGAATTGAGGAAAGGTTTTCAAATGAATGATTTGGGCTATGTTCATTACTATCTTGGTATTGAAGTAACTCAACATCCGAAGTCCATATTCCTTTCTCAAAATAAGTACATTGGAGATCTGTTGAATAGGTTTGGCATGACTGAATGCAGTCCTCTGACTACTCCAATGGAACAAAACTTAAAGCTCACATCCACTGAAGGAAAAGAATTTAAGGATGCAACAAAGTATAGACAGCTTGTAGGAAGTCTCAAATACCTAACTACTACCAGACCAAACATTTTTTTCGTTGTTGGAATCCTCTCTAGGTTTATGCAAAAGCCTTGTGAGGGACATTGGTCTGCTGCACAAAGAGTTCTAAAGTACTTGAGGGAACTCAAAACTTTGGAATCAAGTATACATAGGTGGGTGACTTCAACTTGATTGGATACTTTGATTCAGACTTCAGTGGAGACAAAGAAAATGGGGTATATACCTCGGGCTATGTTATGAGTCTTGGATCAGGAGTTGTCTCCAGGAGATCATGCAAACAATCAGTTCCAATAGATTCCACAATAGAGGCAAAATATGTGGAAGAAACTTAGGAAACAAAAGAAATTGTGTGGCTTAGGAAAATTCGGGAAGATTTGGAGGTAAAACAAGTACAATCAACTCCACTCATGATAGACAATACCTTGGTAATAAATTTGGCCAAGAACCCAAAGTTCCATGATCAAACGAAGCACATCAATAAAAAATATCATCTCATTCGACATCATGTTGAGGCCAAAATAATCCATCTTTGCCATTGTTCCACTAATGAGCAGATTGTAGACATATTCACCAAAGCTCTTGGAAGAGAAAATCTTGAAAGATTCAGAATTATGCTTGGACTCACCAACATTCATTCAGATTAAGGGGGGGGGGGAGGGAAATGTTGACACCTATTCATAGGGATTGGGTGAACAACTGTAATTAGTGTAAATAAATAATAGAGAAAATGGAGAGTTATCGGGAGATGAAATGAATAGTCACTCCCTCTTGTATATAATAATGAACAACCTGAATGAATAATATGATTACATTTGAGGAGTTACCTCCTGGTCTGATAGCTCCTTTAATCCTTTTCTCAGCCCACCCTCACTCATTGTTTGGTAGGCTATCTCTCTAGCCATCAATTTGTCGGGGACATAGTATGGGAGGACATGTGGTGAGGCAATGCTCCCAAATACTCTGATATATGTGAATGTTTCCTCCCCAAACCATCTGGCCACTGGGAGGATATCTACCTCGGCTTCCTTAGAAAACCTAGGGGCATTTTGGTTGTAAACCTGTTTATGGATAGGCAGCATGACTCCATGACAAATTTTGTAAAAATGCGGGTGAAACTGAGACTCCCACATGTCCTTATGATATATATGAATGGGAAGTGGATCCTTCACATTCCACTTCCATCCCATGATAGGAAATTTTGAACCAAAACAAATTGCATCCATCACATAAGCACTCAGAAAAAATGGAGGGGAAGAGATACTCGTTTTCCTCCTATAATCAATTATCCCCTTTGCTAAATTATCAGACATAATTTGGGCCCAATTCATTATGGTTGTGTTTACAGCTGCATCTATTAACGACAGCCACTCTGGGGAAAATTTATGGCTATCGGGCTTGCAAAACATCCTACGTAGCATGGCTAATGCAAAACTATGAGGGGGAGAAATAGACGTAGTATATTACATACCTGCTTTGTCCTTTTTGATCTTGCCCTCGTTTTTTGACCAGGCCCTCGTGACATCTGCTGGGTCCTTGTTCTCTTTGGAAAACTTCTCGAGGAACTATTTATTGTAGATCATTTGTGGCTCTCGTAGGTGGTACATAAGCCATAGGTTTTCTAGCAAAAAGGATCCCATAAATTCTTGGATGCTATTCTTAAATTCTGTCTGAGATATCAACCTGATCAATTATTCACTTGACCATATATGTATAAGGGATTATCTTTTGTTGCATGGCTATGCAATGGAGAAATGAGCATGCCGTCTCAAAAATGGAGGCATTTGAGGAAAAATTACCGTCAGCTGTGACCTATGTTTCCAGAGGTCTTGGTTCCTCTACTTCTAACAAATCATACATGGTTTCCCACGTAGAGGAGTCATTTCTGATTTCTTAGACACAACTGCCTTGCCCTTCTTTGCCATTTCTTTCAAATACTCCTTTTGTGGATTTTTCCTGAAAATGGAGAAAAAAGCAGCTATCGGATATATAGAGATAAAAATGAATGTAAGATGGAATAATACAGATAACTTGAAAAGATGATAAGAAAGGAGTTTTATTTGAATGCATGTGAGAAGATATCATATCACTTTGAACGACTTTTCACACATAAATTCCATTAACCTTTATTAAATTTCCACTAATGGTTTGTTATCTCTTAGCTTTATTTTTCATTAATGTTTGCATCATAAGTCGAGAAGAAAGCTTCTAGGGTTGCGACCCTTTAAATTGTGAAAATGTCGATTTTTAGCGATATGCAAAGCAATATTGCAGATCGCATTATCACATTATGTTTGTACGCTTTCCTTATCGTTTCTTTTGTTTGTGCAAGATGCAAAATGCGGGCCACTTATTATTGTCTCCAAAACATAGCTCGTTTGTTAGGTTTTCTCGTGTAAAGCCCTTTTTATTTAGCAACGAACCTAAATACTCGTTTGTGATGTATCTCGGGAGTGGGTACGGGTCTCAATCACATTTCACAATCTTTCCGGATGGTAAGATTGTGGTGTTATTTTTGTTGTCTGAAATGTGATGTGATAAGGGAAATGTTTTCATTGAAATTTCACATCTCACACATTTTAAGGTAACTCATGAAAGTGCGCCTTTTAAAAATAGCAATATGCGATGTGGGCCTTAGTTTTAATAAGAAATGCCTTAGGACTTAGTTTATATAAGAAACGTACTAGTTTCAAAGTGTTTTAGTGCAGAGTCCTCTTTTGATCACTTTTCACTAGATTTGGTGGATTAGCAAGGCTTTCAATCACGCTTGATCATGCAATATGTGGGAAAGGCAGACATTTACTAGTTTTTTGAAAAGGTGTTTCATTTATATCTTGTTTTATTCCAAAATTTAATAAGGAAAATGCCTAAATGCTAAACTTATTTTTGGAAGGATTTTTTAAAGGGTCCCCATTTATTAATGTAATATTGACTACTACTATTAACAATTGGGGAGTTGTTGAATAGCACAATAATTGGCATTTCAATTGGAAGAACCAGTTATCTTTGAGATTTTTTTAAAATTTCTAAAAACTTCCAAAATAAAGATGGTTTAGAAATAAAAATTACATGAAATATAAGGTAAGTAATACTGCTCTTTGAATACTTAAACAACATCCACTTAACTATCATCCTTTTGATTATCATCTTCACATAAGAAAGTTATTTTGTCTACATTATTCACTTCTTGGTTTTAAAGATAAAAACAGGGAGGCACTTCGCAGATCAATTTTTGGTATACTCAGTTGTCATAGGTAGAGCCTCTGCTACCAGTAGGTGTTCATAGCCTTGACAGGGTTACCTTTTAACCAACAATGATTCAAGATCCCACTAGGTCAGAATGGAATTTTTAAAGATAAGCTCACATTTGTATACTTATTGCCTTTTTATTTTCTAAAATAATTCCTTTTCTTCAAAAATTCATATTTTATCCCTTAAAGGACAATGTCTTGGTCTGGTGACCAAAATTGACAATGTGATTCACTTGATTATAACTTAACTGAACAACCTGGCTCTTAATGAGACCCCTCATCTTTTGATCAATACAATCTCAAGCCATTACCCTATTTTGATATGCAGTATTGGTAATGTTAGCTATTTATAACCTTATGATCATGGTAAGCTGGCTCTTGATGAGACCTCTTATCCTTTAAGTTTAAGTATATTTTAGAATTACACTCTAAAAATGAAAACTAAATAGATGGGGAGAATCATTGGCTCCTTAAGAGGTTGTAGATGACAATTGTAGAGTTTAAAGATGCTTTTTTGTAGAGAGACTTTGCTTTGTTATTGATACTTTTCTTGACTGATGTAGAGGCAAGGTTCCTTTCTGAAGTTAAGTTTTATCAAAGATCAAATAATTTTGGCAGAGAACAAGCAATTTCAGAGCAATAGAACTGAACCTTATATTTTATGTGTGAGAGTTATGTTCATAACAATCTTTACTTATGCAAGCGAAAAGTAAAAAATGAAAAGAGTCTATTATTTGCAAATCCAAAAGTAAATGTTCTTAAACTTGTATTATTCTTTCTAAAATAAAAATAAAAATAATGCAATAATATAGAGGGAATAGAAGAGATCATCTTCTATGGAAAATATTTCTTTAAGATCTACCCATCAATAGGTAGAGGTTCTCTCTTACCTAATAAATCCTACAATAACAAGGTTGATGGGCCTATTTGTTCCACAATCTGAAACGGGCCAAGCCACATTTGTTGGAACTTGGTATACTTACCTTTTTCTTCGTGGGCTTTATCCCATTTCAGTACTAGGTCTCTGAGTTGAAAATATTTTGAACTTACAGAATTTGAATCAAAGGAAGCTTTGACTAATTGTTGATGATGTGCTTGTGTGATTCTAGCCTTTTCCCTTTGCTCCTTGAGCTTAAGGATTTGTAACTGTCTAACTTGCATAGAGGAGGAAGGAGTTTCTCCAATGAACTCAACTAGGGCTAGAGAGCGAATAGCTACATTTGTAGGAAGGACAACTTATTTCCCATAGACAAAATTAAAAGGAGACATACCAATGGAGGCCTTCTCAGTTATTTGATCTTCCCATAGAGCGAATATTAAAGACTTATGATAGTTCTTTTGATTTTGGTCAACAGTTCATTTAATAATCCTTATGAGATTTTTGTTTGTAGATTCAGCTAACCCATTTCCCTTCAGATAATAGTTAGCAGAGTATTTAAGCTTAAAATCTCTTTTAAGAGAAAATTCTCTCATAGTATTTCCTGAAAAATAAGATACATTATCAAACATCAGGGCAGATGGCAGAAAAAATATTGTAATGATAAATTGATCAATGAGTTCAATGTTATTTTCAGAATTGGCTACCTTAAGTGGAATGGAATCCACCCATTTTCTGAAGTAATCAGTTGCTGTAAGGATATATATATATATATATATATATATATATATATATATATATATATATATATATATATATATATATATATGTTGCTTATAAGAATGAGGAATAATTTCACCTATTATATCCAATCCCCATTTCTAAAATGGTTGATCAATATCAACTGGATGTAATGGTAACGAAGGTTTTCTCTGTCTTCCAACAATTGTTTGACAAACTTTACATCTCCTTACATAACTGTGTGTATCCTTGAATAATGTTGGTCGGTAATAGCCAGCATGCAAGATTTTATGTGCAATGGTATCTCCTCCAAAATGTCTACTAGCTGGTCCATCATGGAGTTCCTACAACACCTTCTCTCCCTCAGATTTTTCAAGACATCCAAGAAAAACAAAATCATAATTTATTCTAAACAGCACATCATTGACGATTTGATATTGTCTATATTTTAGCCTCAAGGTCCTTCTCTTCTTATAATTTAATTGCATTGGGGCATATCCATTTCTCAAGTAAAAGATGATATCAACATATCTTGACTCAGTGTTGTTAAGGCTCACCTCATAGACTTGTACATCATCACCTGAGTCTTGTAGTGTTGATAAATTAGACGCTCCTGCTAACATCCTACAAAAACCTTGACCTTTTACAATTTTTTTTGGCCTAATTTTAAAGTCATATTATTGTAAAGTTGTTACCCAATTTTCTCTCTTCTCACCTACATCCCTTTGTATCAGTAGATTTCTCACTACTGAGAATGGCACTATTACTTTAGTGTGGGTTTTGAGGATAAAAGGTTTGAAGTGCTTATTGATTTGAAAACAACAAAAGCTTGTTTTTCAACATCTGAGTAATTCAATTTATCCCCCTACAAATAGGAGCTAAAGAAAGAGATTGGGGCTTCAACTTTTTCTTCATTGACTTGTGTCAATATGGTTGCATACAATTTCTCAGAAGCGAAAGTATATAGAATGAAATGATTTGAAAAATTCGAAGTTGCTAATGAGGGAGCATTAATGATTGCTTGTTTAATCAAATTAAAAGCTTCATGTTCTGTGTGTCCTTATTTAAAAAGATAATTTTTATTTATCATAGATTGAAGACGTAAAAAATTCATGAGAAGTTAGGGACAAATATTTAACAAAATTTATCTAAGTGGGCTTGATTGTGGGAAAAACTCCACAGTTAAGCGCGCTTGAGCCATAGGAGTTCTGGGATGGGTGACCTCCTGGGAAGTCCTGGTTACCAGGTGCAAGCTCCGGAAGTGATGATTGATGCTATGTGATTTGTTCTCCACATTTCACTAGTTTCAATCCCACTTCTTCACCCCTGTGAGCATCACCCGATGCAATGAGTGCTAAGTGAACTATTCAAAAAAATCATGAGAAATTAGTCAGTTACGACTACCTCTCATGGAAATGGTCATACGTTTGAATGACTTACTTAATGCAGTTGAATCCCAAAAATGATATCTAATATAATGCACTGCGTAAATCCCCCATACTTAAATTCAAAAAGAGTCAAGGGATCTCTACTTGAATGGTTCATGAGGCACAATACTTGCTAAGGTTTTGCAAATGGGGTAGCAAGCTAAGTGGGCTTGATTGTGGGAAAAACTCCACAGTTAAGCGCGCTTGAGCCAGAGGAGTTCTGGGATGGGTGACCTCCTGGGAAGTCCTGGTTACCGGGTGCAAGCCCCGGAAGTGATGATTGATGCTATGTGATTCGTTCTCCACATTTCACTAGTTTCAATCCCACTTCTTCACCCCTGTGAGCATCACCCGATGCAATGAGTGCTAAGTGAACTATTCAAAAAAATCATGAGAAATTAGTCAGTTACGACTACCTCTCATGGAAATGGTCATACGTTTGAATGACTTACTTAACGCAGTTGAATCCCAAAAATGATATCTAATATAATGCATTGCGTAAATCCCCCATACTAAAATTTATCTAACCTAGGAAAGATTGCATGGATTTGTTGTTATGAGGTAAAGGAATCTCAAAGATTTCTCTTATTCTATCAGGGTCAATGTGAATCCCTACTTTGGATACAATGAATTCGAGGAGTTTTCCTTCACTTAACATGAAGAAATATTTCTTAGGATTAACAGAAATTCCATACCTTTGACAATGCTCTAAGATTTGTTTTAAATCTCTCAGATGATTCTGCGTTTTTTGGAATATACAATTATATCGTCTAAGTAGATTACTACTGACTTGTTTACTAAACATTTGAAGGTGATTTCCATGGCTCTTTGGAAAGTAGCACCAACATTAATTAGTCCAAATGGCATCCTCTGATAAGCATAAGTGCCCCATTTTGTCCTGAATGTAGTTTTCAGCTGGTCATTTGGATGTACTAGGATCTTATTATAACCTGAGAATCCATCCAGGAAAGACATTAGTTCTGAGCCTGCAACTGATTGCAATATCTGTTCCATAGGAGGCAATGGAAAGTTTTCCTTCTGATAGGCTTTGTTGAGATTGTGGAAGTCTATACATATTCGAATATCACTGTTTTTCTTTCTGACTGGGACAAGGTTGGAGACCCACCTAGAATGTTTGATAGGGAAAATAATCTTAGCTTTCAGCAGTTTGTTCAATTCATATTTGATCTGATTTTCTAAATTAGGATGGATTTTTCTTAATTTCTCCTGAATAGGCTTTTCATCAGACATCATGGGGATAGTATGTTGAATAATAGAAGTGTCATACGTTTTAAGATCTTCATAGTTCCATGCAAATACATTCTTATATTTCTTCAACAAACATATAAATGCTGATTTCTCATCTCATGTAAGTCTGAGGCCTAGATTAATATTTTGAGGTTTAAGGTCAGTTCCAAGGTTAATCAATTCAAACCTCAGAATTGAAATATGAATTTTTGAATTGGTAGGTTGCTTGAATCTGTCCTTGAGGTCATATAAATCTTCCAACTTAACCATAGACTTTGGTATAGAATTATTGGTTGTTTCTTGCTTAAGTTGGTTGTCATGCTGATCTTTGTCAACTATCTGGTCATCATAAGAGCCTTCTGATGTCAAAAAGCTTATGATATCCAGATCATTATTAAAGACTCTCCAGTTGGTGATATTGTCAAGAATAGAAGGCCTAAAAATCAATTCAATAGAAAAGTGATCAGGACTATAATCTCCTGGTGGAATAAGCTTGGAAGCCACATTAGCTAAGAGATCGACACTTGCATTTTGGAGTCTCGTAATAGGGGAAATATTAAACATTGTAAAGTGGGAAGTCAGGTCTTGGACTAATGACTGATAATGTTTCAAATGTCCAGACAAACAGTGTATAGTATTTCTTACCTACTTTATCACAATTTCTGAATCTCCAAACACTTGGAGGTGTTTTATATTAAGGCCAATGGCTTTATACAAAACTTGAACTAATGCTTCATATTCAATAGTGTTGTTTGTGCAATCAAATTCAAGTCTACATGCTAACATAGTATTTTCCCCTTCTAGGCTAACTAATATGCATCCTGCTCCTACTCCATCATTGGATTTAGATCCATCAAAAAATAATTTCCAAAATAAAGAGATAACCATAGGTTTATCTACAAAATTTACACACTTAGAAGTATCTGTTTGGGAAAAAATTACAACTTGTGATACAACAAAGTTTTCCAAGAAAGGTGAAGTATAAGCATTAAAATTTCTTAGAAATGATTCTAGTGAATAGTTTCTGATGATATTGTTTCTATACGCAACTGGTTCATTTTCTCCTTCTAGCTCTATGATTACATAATTTTGATGTTTTTTGCGATCAACCCTTATTTGATTTGGCTTTCCATTATAGGGAAGCCACATGTGAGACCAGTTAGTCTCGAAATAGCCATGAAGCTTTACTGACCAGTCTCTACTAAGGATTAAGCCATAGATCTTGGGGATATTAGCTAAAAGAATGTCAATGACTTGACAGACTTTGGGGTTTGACGAGAGTCTGATAGTTACTTGATTAAGTTCCCCAACAACATCGACATGAGATCGAACTAATTGCACAATGCATACAACAAATTTTTGGGGCTGAACATTCAACTTTGCACAAACTGTTATAGATAAAATGTTAGATGAAGCTCCTGAATCAACTAAACAGTTGTGTAAGTTTCTATTAAAAATTTCAAAAGTAAGGAGAAATGGAGGAGTATGGGATTTAGATCTTCCTCCAATCAGAGCAATGTCAGTTGGATCAATTTTGTTTAAAGAGGTGCTAGGGGGTCTTCCCACTTCTTGGGATGCTTGTGAGATCACAGTGAAAGGAAGAGGTGAAGTAGGTACTACTTTGAGTTCCTTAAGGAGTAGCTTTTGTTGATATTTCAACTTGCTAAGCTCATGAAAGGTGATGTTTTCCCTAGTCTTTTTCATATCATCAACAATATTATATTCCATTTCATCAGATACTATTAGGGTTTTAGTTGAAGGTGAAGAATTCAATTGAGAAGGAGTAGTTTGAGTGGATTTTGGTGAAGATTTATTAACTCTTGTTTTCTCCCTGAGTGGTGGCATTGAAGCCTTCTAGTTTGGATTTGTTTGTGGCAAATGAACAGGGTTTTTACTTCGAGTGGCAACGGGCAGTGCTTCTTGTGTTTCTTTGTTGGGAAGTATAAAATCCCACATGCCTTATAACTCTACCACTTCTTCATCATTTGTTTGTTCTTCATTCGTTGAAACTTCATCTTCCTCTCAATCTAATTTGACATTTTATATAGAATTTGGAGGTTTAGGATCAGCAGGGTAATTCCTTTTAAATTGTCTAAACAATTTCTTAGAGTATGTCTCTGCTACCTACTTTTTAATATCAACCATTTCATTAGACATGGTTTTTAGGACTTTTTGCAAACCTTCAAGATCAAAAGGATCTTTTGATGGTTTCTTCTTGGATTCATCCCTAAAAGTTACTTTCTTGGATTTTCATTCTTATAATGCATTTTTCTTATCTACAACTAGAATGTGTTTTTCTACAACTATTGCCTCTTTCATATTTTCTGCCAAAGTTGGTTTGGCAGCTCTATCGATGAAAATAGTTGTGTTTGAAGGGAGAGAAGAAATATACCACTCATTTTTGACCTCATCGCTAGGATTAGATGCCGTTGGTATCTTATTCAATAATTTATTGAAGCGAGAGTTGAATTCTTTTATTGGTTCTTTAGGTTCGGCTTTCAAATTGGAGAGGTCATTGATTAGGGTAGCTGTGGATGTATCATATTCAAATTTAGTTAAGAACTGCTCTTAAAAAGCAACCCAACTATTAATAGAACCCAATGGTAATGAGAAGTACAATGATCCTGCTGTTCCTTGCAAAGTATATGGAAATAATCTTACAACTGCATCTTCTTCTACTACTTCGTTCAAGTTAATGGACAAAAAATTGTTTATGTGTTCCTTAGCCAGTAGGCCATTGCCAGGATTGAACCCTGGTAACCATTTCTTTGGATGGGCTGGCAACGGATGTAAAGGTGCATCCATCCTAACAGCTCCTAGATTTGTCCATGGCCTTTGAGGGGGTTCAGAAATTGTTGATATCTGAGAAGATGAAGATGTGGCAGTGGCTGTAGGTGATTGGGTAGAGGAAGATTTAGTTCCAGTACCTATGTTAATCACGATCTGGAGTGGTGAGGTGGATGATTGGTCTTATGATGTTATGGATGGAATGAATGAATATGATGGTTGTGTTGATGAAAGAACGTCGCTGTGAGATTCAGATAATGTCTTCTTAGATTTCTTACAGCTTGGTAGTGGGAATTTGAATGGTGGGATTCCAAACTTTTCACTATGTGCTCTATTTAACCATTGTGATGGAGTAAACTGAGAGGTAACACTATCTTGGGATAACTCAGATTCCTCTTGAGATATCGAAATCCCCTGTAATTTATGAATCAAAGATTGAACCTCAATGGCTTCGGTAGAAGAAGAATGATCTAGCTTCTTTGGGATTTCAAGATTGGGCTTTGTAGTTGTCTTTACAACTTCTTGCTTAGGATTAGGAGATTTGGAATGCGATCGAGAAGTTGGAGGTGATGGTGAGGGAGTTTTACTCTTAGAATGGCCTGTTAATTTGGATTTACATTCCATTCACAGTCATGCTCTCCTTCTAGCACCAAAATGCTGAAGCCTCGAAAATAGTTTCTTAAAACATGGGGGAAAACCACTCGATTCGGAACTTGGTTGGCAGTTCCTTTTCCATTTGGTATAGTGGCTCCAACTGCAGATAATGGGACTAGTTTCCCAATATAAATTATGATAGTGCTCATGGGGTGATATATGATAGTTTGGAAAAATATTTAAGCTAAAAGTAATCTAATCTAAACTAATAATCACAAGCATATATACTAATTTAAACACTATCTAGCGATGACTATGCCCGAGAATAAAATTGAAATATGTGATCTACAATAATGTCCTTCAGTAATTGGTAATAAATATTATTCAACTGCAATAAGAAGTGAAATCGTTTTAACAATAATTTTTTCAGAGAAATAGTTAGCCGAAATGTTTGTGAAAGATATATTGCATAAGAAATTATTCATGTATTTAGCATAAAATTTAGACCATCACCATACAAAAGTGTAATAATGCTAACCAAGCTTTAAACTTTCATACATAAACAATTTGAAGAAAACGTTATTGCTTTATACATAAATAATAAAAAAATCAAAAGATAAAAGTATCTTTTGTAATAAGTTCTGCTCATTCATTTTAGCAATATCGACCTACTTCTAATCAATCCAACACCATCTAAGAGTACAGAAGTGCAATTTCAGTAAAATATCACAGATAAAATGAAAATAAATCATGTTCCATTTATTTCACCAAAACTTCCTCAAAGGGACAAAAGTGCATGTTTTGAAGATTGTTTCTGATAAAATTTGTGGATCCCTCTCTAAATGCAGGAGAGGGGTTTAAATACTAAATTATAAATCCTAAGAATATATTATTACAAAAATAGTTGAGGAGGTTTAAATGAACTTCCTCAAATTATGTGAAACAAAACTAAAATAGAAATAAAAGATGGTGACTAACTCCTTTGTATTTGATCCTTGAGATCGCAAATGTCTGTCATTAGTTTGAGCTGTGTCAGTTAGCCGATTACAGATTTCAACTGCCTAGTGAACACGACATCAGTTAGTGTTGGCACCATTTTCTGCCTGGAAGTGGTCAGGCATCGCAGGGTCATCCACTGGCTGTAAGGTTTATCTAAACATTGCCAGTATGCTTCCCAATTTAACCTGGTCATTTGCCTAATTGCTTCCTCTTCTTCCTGTGTTGCCTGCCTCCACTATTGTTCGAGTTGTTTGACATTTGGAAGAAAACCTGTTACAGTCTCTGCCACCAAGTTGGTGTTGTGTAAAGTTGCATTGATGTTTTCAATAACATTGTTTGCTGCTGCTACTATGACCACTGTCACCTTTTCTTCTTGTCTAAGCCAAGAATCCTAGTCTGCAAATAATTATTTTTTTTGTGACTCTTCCAGTTTAAGTAAATTGACCTTTCTCCCATCCTCTAAATTTTTCCAGGTGATGAAGTCGGAAACTCTTTTCAATACTTCATCATATTCAAGTCTTATGTCAACAACTTGATTCGTTAACTTGTCACTAGTCTTGCAATAAGGACTCAACTGCGAGATATTTTGGCATAGAATTTCCTTTTGGTGGATTGGTTGGGAGTTAGGGCTAAGCGCTTCAATTATATACTGATAATTTTTTGGACTATCCTTATACTTGTTTGTTATTGCTTGTATTTGTGCTTCCTTTTTTGCTAAGATGGCTTGATGTTTTATTTGCAACTGCTCAAATTCTTGCTGGAGCTTGGCTATTTTCAATTTCACTTGTTGGTTAGATTTTACTTTCTCTAATTGTTGTTCCAATAGCTAAATTTTATTTTCCTTTTCGTTGAGCAACATTTGTACCTCTATTGATTTTTCAATAGTTGTTGTAACATAGGCTCCTGCAAACTGTGACATTTTAGTAAGGTTCTCAAATGGGTCGATGGGTGAACCTTTCCAGACAATATCCATTGATTCATTATCGGTAGTAGTGGCAACTATAGCATCCAAATTCCTCCTCTTTCTTTTCTTTTTGATGATAGTTTGTGGGTTGGGCTATAGAACACATCTAAAGGAGGAATCTCCTCAATTCTCAAAACAATTTCAGAGGTATGACTAGCAGGAATGTGCTCTACCTCTTGAGTACTTAGTGTTTTCTGTACTATAATTTCTTGAGTTGCTTTATGTTGTGGAGTCTGTAGCACAGGCGCTTATCCCTCTCTATAAATATTTTTATTAAAATGATCCCATTCTTTCTCTAAATCAATCACCGGTGATCTTGTTGACTGGGTGGAGGTGGAGTAAATTTCAACATGTTTCTTAGCTAAGGTTTTTTCAACTGCGTTTTTTGTAGATGTGGTTGTATCCTTTTCTGACTCCTTACCTTTACTTCCCCCATTCTATGATTATTGTTCTAAGTGTTCTGATTCTCTAGTAAACTTCTCTTGGGACTCTGCTTTAGAATCATCTTTAGAAGTTTCTCTGGAGCTCTCTTCTAGGCTTACGTTGGGAGTTGGCTCCCTTATTGGTTCAAACTGTAATTGGTCCAATGGGACCTTTAACAATATCCTTTCTCTGTATTCATGAAAGGCTTCAAGCTCTTCTGGGTCAAAAAGTAGTGATTCCATTTTCTTCACATATTTGAATGTATCATTCTGTAGGGAAATGTTATCAAATGCATCTTCCTCATGACTAAATGCCTTCACTTTCACCAGGGTAGTGAAGGCATTGGCAGTGCCATTTGGGTCATACTACCTTCCTGGGAATTTAGGTAATTTTAGAGATTTCATGATCTCTGCTTCTTTGCATGCATGCCCAAAATCGTGCAGCACAAATTCTCCACATTGTAATGGAAATGTAGGCCAAATGGCCTTTTTCTGCTCCTTTAATCCTTTGCTCACCCCACCCTCACTTATTGTTTGGTAGACTATCTCTCTAGCCATCAATTTGTCAGGGACATAGTATTGGAGGACATGCGGTGAGGTAATGCTCTCAAATACTCTGATATATGTGAATGTTTCCTCGCCAAACTATCTGGCCACTGGGAGGATATCTACCTGGGATTCCTTAGAAAAACTAGGGGCATTTTGGTTGTAAACCTGTTTATGGATAGGCAGCATGAATCCATGACAAATTTTGTAAAAATGCTGGTGAAACTGAGACTCCCACATGTCCTTATGATATATATTAATGGGAAGTGGATCCTTCACATTCCACTTCCATCCCATGACATCAAATTTTGAACCAAAAAAAATTGCATCCATCACATAGGCGCTCATAAAAAATGGAGGGTAAACCCTCGAAGAGATACTCCTTTTCCTCCTATAATCGAATATCACCTTTGCTAAATTATTAGATAGAATTTGGGCCCAATTCATTATGGTTGTATTTATGGCTGCAACTATTAATGGTAGCCATTCTGGGGAAAATTTAGTGCTATCAGGCTCGTGAAACATCCTACATAGCATGGCTGCTGCAAAACTATGAGGGGGAGAAATAGATGCAGTAGAGTACATACCCACTTTGTCCTTTTTGATCTTGCCCTCATTTTTTGACCAAGTCCTCATGACATCTGCTGGGTCCTCATTCTCTTTGGAAAACTTCTCAAGGAACTATTTATTGTAGATCGTTTGTGGCTTTGGTAGGTGGTACATAAGCCATAGCTTTTCTAGTGAAAAAGATCCCATAACTTCTTGGCTGCTATTCTTAAATTCTCTATCTAAGATATCGACCTAATAAATTATCCACTTGACCATATCCGTATAAGGGATTATCTTTGGTCACATGGCAATGTGATGTAGAAATGATCATGCCGTCTCAAAAATGGAGGCATCTAAGGAAATATTACCATCAGCTGTGACCTTTGTTTCCAGAGGTCTTGGTTCCTCTTCTTCTAGCAAATCATACATGGTTTCCCACATAGAGGAGTCATTTTTTATTTCTCAGACACAACTGCCTTGCCCTTCTTTGCCATTGCTCTCAAAGATTCCTTCTCTGGATTTTTCCTGACAATGGAGAAAACAACAGCTATCAGATATACAGAGATAAAAATGAACGTAAGATGGAATAATACAGATAACTTGAAAATATGATAAGAAAGGAGTTTTATTTGAACGCAAGTGAGAAGATATCGTATCACTTTGAACGACTTTTCACACATAAATTCCATTAAACTTTATTGAATTCCCATTAATGGTTTATTATCTCTTAGCTTTATTTTTCATTAATGTTTGCATCGTAAGTAAGGAAGAAAGCTTCTAGGGTGGCGAGCCTTTAAATTGCAAAAATTTCGATTTTTGCAATCGCATTGTCACATTATGTTTGTATGCTTTCCTTATAGTTTCTTTTGTTTGTGTGAGATGCGAAATGTGGGCCACTTACTATTGTCTCCAAAACATATCTCATTTGTCAGGTTTTCTCGTGTCAAGCCCTTTTTGTTAAGCAATGAACCTAAATACTCATTTGTGATGTATCTTAGGAGTGGGTCCAGGTCTCAATCACATTTCGCAATCTCACTGGATGGTAAGTTTGTAATGTTCTTTTTATTGTCCGAAATACAATGCGATAAGGGAAATGTTGTCATCGCAATTTTGTATCTCACACATTTTAAGGTAACTCATTAAAGTGCACCTTTTAAAAATAGCGATATGCGATGTGGGCCTTAGTTTTAATAAGAAATGCCTTAGGACTTAGTTTATATAAGAAATGTACTAGTTTCAAAGTGTTTTAGTGCGGAGTCCTCTTTTGATATCTTTTCACTAGATTTGGTGGATTAGCAAGGTTTTCAATCACTCTTGATCGTGCAATATGCGAGAAAGATAGACATTTACTAGTTTTTTGAAAAGGTGTTTAATTGATATCTTGTTTTATTCCAAAATTTAATAGGGAAAATTCCTAAATGATAAACTTATTTTTGGAATGATTTTTTTAAAGGGTTCCCATTTATTAATGTAATATTGACTAATAATATTAACAAATGGGGGGTTGTTGAATAGCACAACAATTGGTGATTCACTTGGAAGAACCAGTTACCTCTGAGAGTTTTTTAAAATTTCTAAAAACTTTCAAAATAAAGATGGTTTAGAAAATAAACATTACATGAAATATAAGGTAAGTAATACTGCTCTTTGAATATTTAAACAACTTCCACTTGACTATCATCCTTTTGATTATCATCTTCATATAAGAAAGTTATTTTGTATACATTAGTCATTACTTGGTTTTAAAGATAAAAATAGGGAGGCGCTTCACATATCAGTTTTTGGTATATTTAGTTGTCATAGGTAGAGCCTCTATTGCCCGCAGGCGTTCATAGCCTTGATAGGGTTACCTTTTAACCAACAATGATTTAGTATCCCACCTAGGTCAAAATGCAATTTTTAAAGATAAGCTCAGATTTGTATACTTATTGCCTTTTTATTTTCTAAAATAATTCTTTTTCTTCAAAATTTCATCTTTTATCCCTTAAAGGACAATGTCTTGGTCTGGTGACCAAAATTGACAATGCCATTCACTTGATTATAACTTAACTGAAGAAGCTAGCTCTTAATGAGACCCCTCATGTTTTGATCAATACAATCTCAAGTGATTACCATGTTTTGATATGTAGTATTGGTAATGTCAACTAGTTATAACCTTATGATCATGGTAAGCCGACTCTTGATGAGACCTCTTATCCCTTAAGTTTAAGTATATTCTAGAATTACACTCTAAAAATGAAAACTGAATAGATGGGGAGAATCATTGGCTCCTTAAGAGCTTCTTGATGACAATTGTAGAGTTTAAAGATGCTTTTTGGTAGACAGGCTTTGCTTTGTTATTGATACTTTTCTTGACTGATGTAGAGGTAAGGTTCATTTCTAAAGATAAGTTTCATCAGAGATAAAATAATTTTGGCAGAGAATAGGCAATTTTAGAGCAACAGAACTTAACCTTATACCTTATATGTGAAAGTCATTTTTATAACAATCTTTTCTTATACAAGCAAAAAGTCAAAAATGAAAAGAGACTATTATTTGCAAATCCAGAAGTAAATGTTCTTCAACTTGTACTATTATTTCTAAAATAAAAATAAAAGTAGAGGAATGATGATAGACATTTTCATTTTTTAACTAAATTTATTGAATAATGGATGAATGTTTAACAATGAAGTGTTTCCCTGACTTAATGGTTTTTATTGGAGATCTAACACTTACAACATAGGAAATTAATGACAATAATTGTGAGACTTGATCTTGTTGCAGGTTGTAGAGATTATTTGTGTAGAGAACACCTTACTTCCTTATAAAATGATAGTCTATTGGTTTAAATGAAGTATGTATACACTTGTTTATTTGATATGTGTTTTTTTAGTTGAAATCAATGTGTAGAGATCATTTTACAGTGAAGTTATTTATATCCTTGTGCTTGAGTGTGACTGTCATAAAGTGTATTGATTGGAGGGTTGACTAGTAGGCTAGTTACAATTTGAATAATGTGTAGAGATTAGTAATAATATATTGCCTCCAGAGGTTGTATTCAGTGAAGCACTCAGATATTTCTTATTTAATTGTGATGGAATCACAGTATGACACTTCTCCTAATCTTCATATGTCACAGTGATAGCAAAAACTTTGATTTTACCTTGTTTATTCAATAATGAATATTAGATGCCATGTAGACTAAGATTTGAAGTTGTTGAAGCCTCAAAATTGTTGCTTACAACATGGGGAAAAACCACCCGATCCGGACCTTGGTTGGTAGTTCCTTTTCCATTTGGTGTAGTGGCTCCGACTGGGGATAATGGGACCAGTTTCCCAATATAAATTATGATAGTGCTCATGGGGTGATATATGATAGTTCAGAGGAATTTTTAAGCTAAAAGTAATCTAATCTAAACTAATAATCACATGCATATATCCTAATTTAAACACTATCTAGCTATGCCTATGCCAGGAATAAATTGAAATATCCGATATACAATAATGTCCTAAAGAAATTTATAATAAACATCATTCAACTGCAGTAAGAAGTGAAATCATTTTAACAATAATAGTTTTAGATAAATAGTTATCCAAAACGATTGTGAAAGATATATCGCATAAGAAATTATTCATGTATTGAGTATAAACTTTAGGCCATCACCATACAAAAGTGCAATAATGCTAACCAAGCTTTAAACTTTCATACATAAACCATTTGAAGAAAATGTTATTTCTTTATACATAAATAAAACGAAATCACAAGATAAAAGTACCATTTGTAATAAGTTTTTATCATGTATTTCAGCAATATCAACCTACTTCCAATCAATCCCACACCATATAAGAGTACATAAGTGCAATTTCAATAGAATATGCCAAATAAAATGAAAATAAATCCTGTTCCATTCATTTCACCAGAACTTCCTCAAAGGGACAGAAGTGCATGTTTTGAAGATTGTTTCTGATAAAATTTTTGGACCCCTATCTAAATGCATGAGAGGGGTTTAAATACTAAAGTATAAATCTTAAGAATAGATTATTACAAAAATAGTTGAGGAGGTTTAAACGACCTTCCTTAAATTATGCGAAACAAAACTAAATTAGAAATAAAACATGGTGACTAGCTCCTTTGTGTTTGATCATTGAGATCACAATTGTCCGTCATTAGTTTCAGCTGTGTCGGTCGGATGATTAAAGATCTAAACTGCCCAGTGAACATGACATCGGTCAGTGCTAATACCATTTTCTATGTGGAAGTGGTTAGGCATCGCAGGGTCATCCACTGGCTGTAAGGTTTAACTAAACATTTCTAGTACGCTTCCCAGTTTAACCTGGTCATTTGCCTAATTTTTTCCTCTTTTTCCTGTGTTTCCTACCTCCATTGTTGTTCGAGCTGTTTGACATCGGAAGAAAACCTGGTACAGTCTCTGCCACCAGATTGGCACTGCGGAAATTCTCATTGATGTTTTCAATAACATTGGTTGTTATTGATGTTGCGACCGTTGTTGCCTTTTATACTTGGCTAAGTCAAGAATCGCAGTCTGCAAATAAAATTCCTTTATGTGACTCTTCCAATTTAGGTGAATCAGCCTTTCTCCCATCCTTTGAATTATGCCAGGTGATGAAGTTGGAAACTCTTTTCAAGACTTCATCATATTCAAGTCTTATGTCAATGACTTGACTCATTAACTTGTCACTAGTCTCGCAATAAGGACTCAACTGCGAGATCTTCTGGAATATAATTTCTTTTTGGTGCATTAGCTGGGAGTTAGCACTGAGCGCTTCAATTATAAACTGATCAATTTTTGGACTATCCTTATACTTGTTTGTTATTGCTTGTATTTGTGCTTCCTTTTCTGCTAAGGTGGCTTGATGTTTTATTTGCATCTGCTTGAATTCTTGTTGGAGTTTGGCTATTTGCAATTCCGCTTTTTGGTTAGATTTTCCTTTCTCTAACTCTTGTTCCAAAATCAAAATTTTATTTTCCTTTTCTCTGAGCAACATTTATACCTATATTTCTTTATCAATAGTCACTGTAGCATAGGCTCATGCAAACTGTGACAGTTTAGTAAGGTTTTCAGATGGTTTGATGGGTGAATCTTTCCAGACAATATCCACTGATTCATTATCAGGAGTACTAGCAATTGTAGCATCCAACTTCCTATTTTTTCTTTGCATTTTGACAATATATTTGTGTGCTGGGCTATAGAACACATCTAAAGGAAGAATCTCCTCAATTCTCAAAACAATTTTAGAGGTAGGAGTGGCAGGAATGTGCTCTACCTCTTGAGTACTTAAAATTTTCTGTACTGTAATTTCTTGAGTTGCTTTGTGTTGTGGAGTCTGTAGCTCAGGTGCTTGTCCCTCTGTATGGAGCTTTTTATTAAAATTCTCCCATTCTTTCTCTAAATCAATCATCGGGGATTTTTTTGACTGGGTGGAGATTGAGTGAATTTCAACATGTTTCTCAGCGGAGGTTTTCTCAGCTTCTTTTTCTGTAAATATGGTTGTATCCTTTTCTAACTACTTACCTTTACTTCCCCCATTCTGTGACTGTTGTTATAGGTGTTCTGATTCCATGGTAGATTCCTCTTTGAACTCTACTTCAGAATCATCTTTAGAATTTTCTCTACAACTCTCTTCTAGGCTTGCACTGGGTGTTGGCTCCCTTATTGATTCAAACGGTAATTGATCCAATGGGACCTTTAACAATCTACTTTCTCTGTATTCATGAAAGGATTTAAGCTCTTCTGGGTCAAAAAGTATTGATTCCATGTTCTTCACATCTGTCAATGTCTCTTTCTTTAGGAAGACGTCATCAAATGCATCTTCATCATGACTAAATGCCTTCACTTTCACTAGGGTAGTGGAGGAATTGATAGTGCCATTTGGTTCGTACTACCTTCCTGGGAATTCAGGTAATTTTAGAGATTTCATGATCTTCACTTCTTTGCATGCATGCCCAAAATCGTGCAGTGCAAATGCTCAACACTACAACAGAAATGTAGGCCAAATGGCCTTTTTTTGCTCCTTTAATCCTTCTCTCACCCCACCCTCACTCATTGTTTGGTAGGCTATCCCCTTAGCCATTAATTTGTCTGGGACATAGTATGGGAGGACATGCGGTGAGGCAATGATTTGAAATACTCTGATATGTGAATGTTTCCTCCCCGAACCATCTGGCCACTGGGAGGATATCTACCTTGGCTTCCTTAGAAAAAGTAAGGGCATCTTGGTTGTAAACCTGTTTATGGATAGGTAGCATGACTCCATGATAAATTTTGTAAAAATGCTGGTGAAACTGAGACTCCCATATGTCCTTATGATATATATGAATGGGAAGTGGATCCTTCACAATCCACTTCCATCCTATGATAGGAAATTTTGAAAAAAAATAAATTGCATCCATCACATAGGCACTCATAAAAAATGGAGGGTAAACCCTCGAAGAGATACCCCTTTTCCTCCTATAATCTATTATCGCCTTTACAAAATTATCAGATAGAATTTGGGCCCAATTCACTATGGTTGCGTTTATGGCTGCATCTATTAATGGCAGCCATTCTGGGAAACATTTAGTGCTATCAGGCTTGCCAAACATCCTACATAGCATGGCTGCTGCAAAACTATGAGGGGGAGAAAAGGATGCTGTAGAGTACATACCCACTTTGTCCTTTTTTAATTTTCCCTCGTTTTTTCACCAGGTCCTTGAGACATCTCTTGGGTCCTGGTTCTCTTTTGCAAACTCCTCGAGGAACTATTTGTTGTAGATTGTTTGTTTCTTTGGTAGGTGGTACATAAGTTGTAGGCTTTCTGGCGAAAAAAGATCCCATAACTTCTTCGCTTTTATTATTATTTTCCCCAGCTCAGATATTGACCTGATCAATTATCCACTTGACCATATTCGTATAAGGGATTATCTTTGGTCGCATGTCTATTCGATTCAGAAATTAGCATGCCGTCTAAAAAATGGAGGTATACGAGGAAACATTACCGTTAGTTGTGACCTTTGTTTCCAGAGGTCTTGGTTCCCCTTCTAACAAATCATACATGGTTTCCCATGTAGAGGAGTCATTTCTGATTTCTCAGACACAAATACCTTTCCCTTCTTTTCCATTTCTCTCAAAGACTCCTTCTGTGGATTTTTCCCGAAAATGGAGAAAACAATAGCTATTGGATACACAGAGATAAAAATGAACGTTATGGAATAATACAGTTAACTTGAAAATATGATAAGAAAGGATTTTTATTTGAACGCAAGTGAGAAGATATTGTATCACGTTGAACTTTTTTTCACACATAAATTCCATTAACCTTTATTAAATGCCCACTAACGGTTTGTTATCTCTTAGCTTTATTGCTCATTAATGTCTACATCATAAGTCAGGAAGAAAGCTTCTAGGGTGGCGAGCCTTTAAATTGCGAAAATGCCAATTTTGTGATGTGAAAAGCAATATCTCAAATTGCATTATCACATTATGTTTGTACACTTTCCTTATCATTTCTTTTGTTTGTGTGAGATGCAAACCATTTACTATCGTCTCCAAAACATAGCTCATTTGTCAGGTTTTCTCATTTCAAGCCATTTTTATTAAGCAGGAAACCTAAATACTCATTTTTGATGTATCTCAGGAGTGGGTTCGAGTTTCAATCACATTTCCCAATCTCACTGGATGGTATGTTTGTTGTGTTCTTTTTATTGTCCAAAATGCGATGCGATAAGAGAAATTTTGTCATCACAATTTTGCATCTCGTACATTTTAAGGCAACTCATTAAAGTGTGCCTTTTAAAAATAGCGAAATTTGATGCATGCCTTAGTTTTATTAAAAAATTCCTTAGGACATAGTTTATATAAGAAACGTACTAGTTTCGAAGTGTTTTAGCGCGGAGTCCTATTTTGATCGCTTTTCGCTAGATTTGGTAGATTGGCAAGGCTTTTAATCACACTTGATTGTACAATATGAGGGAAAGGCAAACATTTACTAGTTTTTTGAAAAGGTGTTTCATTGATATCTTGTATTATTCCAAAATTTAATAAGGAAAATGCCTAAATGCTAAAATGATTTTTGGAAGGATTTTTAAAGGGTCCCCATTTATTAATGTAATATTGACTACTACTATTAACAAATGGGGGGTTGTTGAATAGCACAACAATTGGTGATTCACTTGGAAGAATTAGTTATCTCTGAGAGTTTTTTGAAATATCTAAAAACTTCCAAAATAAAGATGGTTTAGAAAATAAAAATTACATGAAATATAAGGTAAGTAATACTGCCCTTTGAATACTTAAACAACATCCACTTAACTATCATCCTTTTGATTATCATCTTCACATAAGAAAGTTATTTTGTCTACATTAGTCATTACTTGGTTTTAAAGATAAAAAGAGTGAGGCACTTCACATATCAGTTTTTGGTATATTCAGTTGTCATAGGTAGAGCCTCTACTCTGAGGAGGCATTCATAGCCTCGACAAGGTTACCCTTTAACCAAAAATGACTCAATATCCCATCTAGGTCATAATGGAATTTTTAAAGATAGCTCAGATTTGTATACTTATTGCCTTTTTGTTTTCTAAAATAATTATTTTTCTTCAAAATTTCATCTTTTATCCCTTAAATCACAATGTCTTGGTTTGGTGACCAAAATTGACAATTTCATTCACTTGATCCAGGTGGATGTTGGTGGCCACCCACCTATCCCATTTGGACCCCCACAACTGTCTCTTTCAGTCTTTTCAGTTTCCTAAATTGTAGCACAGTTTACTAGTTTTAGCAGTTTTTTGGGTCCTAAACTTCTGGAGCCGTTTTGAGGCCCTAAACAACGTTTTTTGGGAAATCTACCGCCAGTGATTTTTTTGTTAAAAAATCATCTTCTCTATCATAGTCCTCGGAGAGATCTTTCCAACGGGCTATCATGCGCGTCAAACGGAGATAATATGACCAATTCGCGACCCCGGGAAGTTGATGTACCAACTTACCCAGAAACGGGGCCCACAATTTGGCGTTTCATCTTCTAGGGTTAGGTTTTGGAATGTGAATGGTTTTCCATTGTTTCTCAACAATAAATAGGCCTTCGAGCCTCATTGTAACACAATTCAAAGGCATGTAGCCACCACATCTCTTCTCAGAGATAAGCTACCATCGCCCTAGCTGGTTTATTTCCATTTCTGTTTGTAAGCATATTTCAGTATTTTACAGTAATGAAATGAAGTATTATTTCCGATGCATATCTGTCTTTATGATTATCTCTGTACTTTATTGCATTCTTGTTTAAATCCAGATCAGTGGTATCAGAGTGGTCTGCTTTTTCTCTGTTTTTTCTTTGCATGTCCCCAACGAGGTCGGGATATAAGGAGTTAGGGATTAAACTGGTCAAACCTTTGCAAGACCCGCCTTGCAAATCTCGACAACCTCCCATGGCGGATGAGAATAAAAATGAGGGGGCAGGAGATCCTATCAAAATCTTGCTCGAAGAAGCCCTCGAGAGACAAAGGAACGCGATGATGGACAACTTTGCCCAGATCCTTCAGCGACTACCCAAAGGCGATGCATCAACTTCCAACAGCTACTCTGGAAAGGCCATACCCTTTAAGGTACTAGTTAATTTTGAAATCCCCATCTTCGAGGGTCAAATAGACACAAATGCCGTAGATAAATGGTTAAATCTGCTAGATGGGTATTTTTCTGTTCATGAATTTTCAAGTTGGGAAAAGATTGCTTTCGCTCTTCTCAAAGCAGCCCCCCACATCAAGGACTGGTGGGAAACCTACTGCGAGTAGAAGGATGAAAGTACAGGTTCACTATTTTCAGCCGCACCCACTTGGAATGACTTTTGGGATGCCATCAAGGAGAAGTACTACCCTGTCAAAAGCTATGAGGGACAAATACATCAAATGGACCACACTGCGGTAGGGACGAGACCAAGATGTGCCGGAGTTCACAAACATTTTTCACACCCTTCGCACATAGTTGGGTATCAAAGATTCTGAGCTACATCTGGTACTCAAATACTGTGGCTACCTACACAGATACATCCAGGAAGATAAGGAGTTCTTGAACATATCCTCACTCAGCACAGCATACCGATATGCTGTCAAAATCGAGCAAAAGTTCAAACAGAAGAAGCGAGACTTTGGATCTGCAAATTTGAAGCCCCAAGGACAAAGCTAAGGTGGGGCGAACCAAGACAACCCGTCGAAGTTGCAAGAAAGGAACAACACCACGAAGCCAAAGAAGGACATAGGAAAGTGGTGTGAGTTCCACAAGAGTCCCACTCATAACACAAGTGAGTGTCGGATCAAGCAGTCGCTGGTGGCCGAGTTGAAGGCTTCCTAATCAGATGCATGTTTCGACCCTGAGCCAGAACCCGACAAGGGGAATGGCAAAGGGAAGCAGATCATTGATGCAGAGCCCAACGCCACTGTTGCCACCGCCAAGATCCAGAAGAATGAGCCAGAAGACCCAGAGGAGGGGGAGCGCCTTTTCCACTCACAAATGTGGGTGAAGGGTTCACCGCTGCAATTCATTGTTGACAGTGGGAGCCAGAAGAACCTCATTTTAGCAGAGGTCGTGAAGTGGTTGGGCCTACCAACTACACCACACCCGTAGCCGTACAATATCGGGTGGCTTCACGAAGGACGAGATCTCAAAGTTCGCCAGTAGTGCCGCCTTCCCTACAGCATCAAGCCCTTCACAGATGAGGTATTGTGTGATGTTAAACCTCTGGATGTTTGCGATGTACTATTAGGCCAGCCATACTTGTGGAGGTGACATGTTGTGTATGAGTCAAGGCCTCGCACTGTCATTATTTCTTTGGATAATTCATTATGCAGGATACCGGAGGTAGCCTCACATACCACCACCTCTTTGATCACTGCCAAGAAAGGCAGCAAGCTCATCTCCCAGACTAGGAAATTCATTTTCTGTCTGATTCACTCCCAAAGTAAGGGGAAGATCGTTGCTACATCCATGACCCCTGCGAAGGGTTCCTCCACACAGCAGCAGCAAAGGGATACGGTCATGACAAAACATAGGAACAACTTCTCCTCACCCACAGGGGTACCACACAAGTCTCAAGTGGGAAACAAAGTTTGGTTGCATCGACAGAAAGAACGCCTTACCAGAACCCATCAGAAGCTCAGACCACTCCGACATGGTCCTTACACCAGTACCAAGGCTATGGGCAACAATGCTTTGAAGCACAACATTCCTCCATCCCTTCGCTTGCACCAAGTGATCAATGTGGACCGTTGTCGACCATGCTTCCCACCATTTCTGGACACATCAGAGATTGCAGAACAACTCACTAGAGATCCAGCTCAGCAGAAGCTTCCTCATCTCAGGGAGGAACTCAACGCAATGGGGACCATTGCTTCCTAAGGGGGGAGGAATGATCTAGGTGGATGTTGGTGGCCACCCACCTATCCCATTTGGACCCCCACAACTATCTCTTTCAGTCTTTTCAGTTTCCTAAATTGTAGCACAACTTACTATTTTTAGCAGTTTTTCGGGTCCTAAACTTCTGGAGCCGTTTTGAGGCCCTAAATGCCGTTTTGAGGCCCTAAACGACATTTTTTGGGAAATCTACCACTAGCGATTTTTCTGTCAAAAAATCATCTTTTCTGTCATAGTCCTCGGAGAGACCTTTCCAATGAGCTATCATGCACGTCAAACGGAGATAATATGACCAATTCGCGACCCCGGGAAGTTGATGTACCAACTTACCCAAAAACGGGGCCCACAATTTGGCGTTTCATCTTGTAAGGTTAGGTTTTGGAATGTGAAGGGTTTTACATTGTTTCTCAACAATAAATAGGCCTTTGAGCCTCACTGTAACACAGTTCAAAGGCATGTAGCCACCACATCTCTTCTCAGAGATAAGCTACCATCGCCTTAGCTGGTTTATTTCCATTTCTGTTTGTAAGCATATTTCAGTATTTTGCAGTAATGAAATGAAGTATTATTTCCACTGCATATCTGTCTTTATGATTATCTTTGTATCTTATTACATTCCTATTTAAATTCAGATCATCACTTGATTATAACTTAACTAAACAAGTTAGCTCTTAATGAGAACCCTCGTCTTTTGATCAATACAATCTCAAGCCATTACCTTGTTTTGATATGTACTATTGGTAATGTCAGCTAGTTATAACCTTAGGATCATGGTAAGTTGGCTCTTAATGAGACCTCTTATCCTTTAAGTTTAAGTATATTTTAGAATTACACTCTAAAAATGGAAGCTGAATAGATGGGGAGAAACATTGGCTTCTTAAGAGCTTCTCGATGACAATTGTAGAGTTTAAAGAAGCTTTTCTGTAGAGAGACATTGCTATGTTATTGATACTTTTCTTGACTGATGTAGAGGCAAGGTTCCTTTCTGAAGTTAAGTTTTATCAAAGATCAAATAATTTGGCAGAGAACAAGCAATTTTAGAGCAATAGAACTGAACCTTATATTTTCTGTGTGAAAGTCATTTTCATAACAATCTTTACTTATACAAGCGAAAAGTCAAAAATAAAAAGAGACTATTATTTGCAAAGCCAAAAGTAAATGTTCTTCAACTTGTATTATTATTTCTAAAATAAAAATAAAAATAAAGGCAATAATATACAAGGAATAGAAGAGATCGTCTTCTATGGAAAATATTTCTTTAAGATTTGCCCATTAACAGGTAGAGATTCTCTCTTGCCTGATAAATCTTGCAATAAAAAGGTTGATGGGCCTATTTGTTCCACAATTTGAAACGGGCCAAGCCACATTTGTTGGAACTTGGTATGCTTACCTTTTTCTTCGTGGGCTTTATCCCATTTCAATGCTAGGTCTCGGAGTTGAAAAGATTTTGAACTTATAGAATTTTAATCAAAGGAAGATTTTATTAACTATTGATGATGTGCATGTGTGATTCTGGCCTTTTCCTTTTCCTCTTCGAGCTTAAGTATTTGTAACTGCCTAACTTGCATAGATGAGGAAGGAGTTTCTTGAATGAATAGAACTAAGTCTAGAGAGCGAATAGCTACATTTGTAGGTAGGATAACTTCTTTCCCATAGACGAAATTAAAAGGAGAAGTGCTAATGGAGGCCTTTTGAGTTATTCGATCTGCCCATAGGGAAAATATTAAAGACTTATGATAGTTCTTTTGATTTTGGTCAATAGTTTGTTTAATAATCCTTATGAGATTTTTGTTGGTAGATTCAGCTAACCCATTTCCCTTTGGATAATAGTTAGCAGAGTATTTAAGCTTGAAACCTCTTTTAAGAGTAAATTTTGTCATAACATTGCTTGAAAAATAAGATGCTTTATCAAACATCAGGGAAGATGGTAGACCAAAACTGGTAATGATAAATTGATCAATGAATTCAATGATGTTTTCAGAATTGGGTACCTTGAGTGGAATGGCTTCCACCCATTTTGTGAAGTAACCAGTTTCTATAAGGATATATCTATGTTTCGTATAAGAATGAGGAATAATTTCACCTATTATATCCAATCCCCATTTCTCAAATGGTTGTTCAATATCGACTAGATGTAATGGTAACAAAGGTTTTCTCTGTCTTCCAACAACTGTTTGACAAACTTTACATCTCCTTACATAACTGTCTGTATCCTTGAATAATGTCGGTCGGTAATGGCCAGCGTGTAGGATTTTATGTGTGGTGGTATCTCCTCCAAAATGTTTGCTAACTGGTCCATCATGGAGTTCCTGCAACACCTTCTTTGCCTTATATTTTTCAAGACATCTAAGAAAAACATAGTCATAATTTATTCTAAACAACACATCATTGATGATTTGATATTGTCTAGCTTTTAGCCTCAAGGCCATTCTCTTCTTATAATTTAATTGCATTGGGGCATATCCATTTCTTAAGTAAACTATGATATCAACATATGTTGACTCAGTGTCATTAAGTCTTACCTCATAGACTTGTACATAATCACCTGAGTCTTGTAGTGTTGATAAGTTAGATGCTCCCACTAACATCCTAAAAAAACATTGACCTTTTACAATTCTCACTGGCCTAATTTCAATGTCATATTCTTGCAGATCTATTACCGAATTCGCTCTCTTCTCACCTACATCCCTTTGTATCAACAAATTTCTCACTATTGAGAATGACACTATTACTTTAGTGTGGGTTTTGAGGATTAAAGGTCTGAAGTGCTTTATTGATTTGAAAACAACAAAAGCTTATTTTTCAGCATCTGAGTAATTCAATTCAACCCCTTGCAAATTGGAGGTAAAGGAAGAGATTGGGGCTTCAACTTTTTCTTCATTGACTTGTGTCAATATGGCTGCATGCGATTTATCAGAAGTGAAAGTATATAGAATGAACTGATTTGAAAACTTCGAAGTTTCAAATGAGGGAGCATTAATGATTTCTTGTTTAATCAAATTAAAAGCTTCATGTTCTGTGTGTCCCCATTTAAAAAGAGAATTTTTATTTATCATAGATTGAAGAAGTAAAAAAAATCGTGAGAAGTTAGGGACAAATCTTTTAACAAAATTTATCTGATCTAGGAAAGATTGCATGGATTTTTTGTTATGAGGTAAAGTAATTTCATAATTTCTCTTATTCTATCAGGGTCAATGTGAATCCATACTTTGGATACAATGAATCTGAGCAGTTTTCCTTCACTTAACACGAAGAAAGATTTCTTAGGATTAAGAGAAATTCCATACCTTTGACAACACTCAAAGATTTGTTTTAAATCTCTCAGATGATTACTGCATTTTTTGGAATATACAGTTATATCGTCTAAGTAGATTAATATTGATTTGTTTACTAAACCTTTGAAGGCTATTTCCATGGCACTTTGGAAAGTAGCACCAACATTAATTAGTCCAAATGGCATCTTTTGATAAGCATAAGTGCCCCATTTTGTCTTGAATGTAGTTTTCAGCTGGTCATCTCGATGTACTAGGATCCGATTATAACTTGAGAATCCATCCAGGAAAGACATTAGTTCTGAGCCTCCAACTGATTGCAATATCTGTTCCATAGGAGGCAATGGAAAGTTGTCCTTCTGACAGCCTTTGTTGATATTGCGGAAGTATATACATATTTGAATATCACAGTTTTTCTTTCTGACTAGGACAAGGTTGGAGACCCACTTGGAATGTCTGACAGGGAAAATAATGTTAGCTTTCAGTAGTTTGTTCAATTCAGATTTGATCTAATTTTGTAAATTAGGATGGATTTTCTTTATTTCTGCTGAACAGAGTTTTCATCAGATGTCATGGGGATAGTATGTTGAATAATAGAATTGTCATATGTTTTAAGATCTTCATAGTTCCATGTGAAGACATTCTTATATTTCTTCAACAAACATATAAAGGCTGATTTCTCATCTGACGTATGTCCGAGGCCTAGATTAATATTTTGAGGTTTAAGGTACGTTCCAAGGTTAATCAATTCAAACCATGAGAGTTTAACTTTGAATTTTTGAATTTGAAGATCATTTGAATATGTCCTTGAGGTCATATAAATCTTCCAACTTGACCACAGACTTTGGTATAGCATTATTGGTTGTTTCTTTCTTAAGTTGGCTGTGATGCTGATCTTCGTCAACTATCTGGTCATCATAAGAGCCTTTTGATGTCAAAAAGATTATGATATCAGGATCGTTATTAAAGACTCTCCAGTTGGTGATATCGTCAGGAATAGAAGGCCTAAAAATCAATTCAGTAGAAAAGTGATCATGACTATAATATCTTGGTGGAATAAGCTTGGAGGCCACATTAGCTAAGAGGTCAATGCTTGCATTTTGGATTCTCGGAATAGGGGAAATATTAAACACTATAAAGTGGGAAGTCAGATCTTAGACTAATGACTGATAATGTTTCAAATATCTAGATAAATAGTATATAGTATTTCTTACCTTCTTTATCACAATTTCTGAATCTCCAAACACTTGGAGGTGTTTGATATTAAGGCCAATAGCTTTATACAAACCTTGAACTAATGCTTCATATTCAACAATGTTTTTTGTGCAATCAAATTCAAGTCTGCATGCTAACATAGTCTTTTCCCCTTCTGGGCTAACTAATATGCATCCTTCTCCTGCTCCATCATTGGATTTAGATCCATCAAAAAATAATTTCCAAAATAAAGAGCTAACTACAATTTTATCTACAAAATTTACACACTTAGAAGTATCTGTTTGGGAAACATTTTCAACTTGAGATACAATAGTGTTTTCCAAGAAAGGTGAAGTATAAGCATTAAAATTTTATATAAATGATTCTACTGAGTAGTTTTCGATGATATTGTTGCTATACACAACTGGCTCATTTTCTCCTTCTAGCTCTGTGACTATGTACTTTTGATGTCTTTTGCAATCAACCCTTATTTGATTTGGCTTTCCATTATATTGAAGCCACATGTGAGACCAGTCAGTCATGAAATATCCATGAAGCTTTTTTTACCAGTTTATACTAAGGATTAAGCCATAGAACTAAGGAATATCAACTATAAGAATGTCAATGACTTGACAAACTTTGGGGTTTGATGAGAGTCTGATGATTACTTGATTAAGTTCCCCAACAACTTTGACTTGAGATCGATCTAACTACACAATGCGTACAACAGATTTTTGGCGATGAAAATTCAACTTTGCACAAACTGTTCTAGGTAAAATGTTAGATGAAGCTCCTGAATCAACTAAATGATTTTGTAAGTTTCCATTAAAAATTTCAAAAGTAAGGAGAAATGGAGGAGTATGGGATTTATATCTTCCTCTAATCAAAGTAGTGTCGGTTGGATCAATTTTGTTTAAAGAGGTTCTAGGGGGTCTTCCCATTTCTTGGGCAGCTTGTGAGATCACATCGGCAAGAAGAGGTGAAGTAGGTACTACTTTGAGTTCCTTAAGGAGTAGCTTCTACTAATGTTTCAACTTGCTAAGCTCATGAAAGGTGATGTTTTCCCTAGTCTTTTTCATTTCATAAACAATATTATATTCCATTTCATCAGATACTATCAGGGTTTTAGTTGAAGGTTAAGAATTCAATTGAGAAGGAGTAGTTTGAGTGGATTTTGGTGAATATTTCTTACCTGTTGTTTTGTCCCTGGGAGGTGGCATTGAAGCCTTCTGGTTTGGATTTGTTTGTTGCAAATCAACAGGGTTTTTACTTCGGGTGGAAGCAGGTAGTGCTTCTTGCATTTCTTCATTTGGAAGTATAAAATTCCAGATGCCTTGTAACTCTGCCACTTCTTCATCATCTGTTTGTTCTTCATTCGTTGAAACTTCATCTTCCTCTCCATCTGATTCAACATTTGATATAACATTTGGAGGTTTAGGATCAGCGAGGGAATTCCTTTTAAATGGTCTAAACGATTTCTTAGAGGAAGTCTCTGCTACTTGTTTTTTTATCAACCATTTCATCAGACATGGTTTTGAGGACTTTTTGAAAACCTTCAAGATCAAAAGGATATTTTGGTGGTTTCTTCTTGAATTCATCCCTAAATGTCAATTTCTTGGATTTTCGTTCTTCTAATTCGTTTTCTTATCAACAGCTAGAATGAATTTTTTACAGCTATTGCCTCTTTCATATTTTTTTTCCAAAGTTGGATTGGCAGATCTATTGATGAAAATAACCGTGTTTTAAGGGAGAGAAGAAATATACCACTCATTTTGGACCTAACCGCTAGGATTAGATGTTGTTGGTATCTTATTAAATAATTTATTGAAGTGAGAGTTGAAGTCTTTTATTGGTTCTTTAGGTTTGGCTTTCAAATTGGAGAGGTCATTGAATAGGGTAGCCATGAATCTATCATCTCCAAATTTAGTTAAGAAATGCCCTTGAAAAGCATCCCAACTATTAATAGAACCTGATGGTAATGAAACGTATCATGATACTGCTACTCCTTGCAATTTATATGGAAATAATCTTACAACTCCATCTTCTTCTACTACTTCATTCAAGTTAATGTATCACATAAATTTGTTTATGTGTTCCACAACTAGTAGGCCATTATCAGGATTGAACTTTGGTAACCATTTCTCTAGATAGGCTGGCAATGGATGTAAAGGTGTAGCCATCCTAACAGCTCCTAGATTTGTCCATGGCCTTTGAGGAGGTTGAGCAATTTTTGGTATCCGAGAAGACGAATATGTGGCAATGGTTGCAGGTGATTGGGTAGAGGAAGATGGAGTTCCAGTACCTGTGTCAATCAAGATCTAGAGTGGTGAGGTGGATGATTGGTCTTGTGATGGTATGGATGAAATGAATGAAGATGATGGTTGTGTTGATTAAAGAACCTCATAGTGAGATTCAAATAGTGTCTTCTTAGCTTTCCTATGGCTTGCTAGTGGGAATTCGGATGGTGGGATTCCAAACTTTTCACTATGTGCTCTCATTAACCATTGAGATGGGGTAAACTAAGAGGTAAGACTATCTTGGGATAACTCAGATTGCTCTTGAGATATCGAAATCCCCTGTAATTTATGAATCAAAGATTGGACTTTAGGGGCTTTGGTAGAAGAAGAATGATCTAGCTTCTTTGGGATTTCAACAGTGGGCTTTGTAGTTGTCTTTACAATTTCTCGCTTAGGATTAGGAGATTTGGAATGTGATCGAGAAGTTGGAGGTGATGGTGAGGGAGTTTTATTCTTTGAATGACCTATTAATTTGGATTTACTTGCCATTCATAGTCAGGCCCCCCTTCTAGTGCCAAAATGTTGAAGCCTCGAAAATCGTTGCTTACAACATGGGGGAAAACCACCTGGTTCAGACCTTGGTTGGCAGTTCCTTTTTCGTTTGGTGTAGTCGCTTCGACTGTGAATAATGGGACCAATTTCCCAATGTAAATTATGATAGTTCTCATGGGGTGATATATGATAGTTCGGAGGAATGTTTAAGCTAAAAGTAATCTAATCCAAAGTAATAATCACATGCATATATATCAATTTAAACACTATCTAGATATGACTATGCTTGGGAATAAAATTGAAATATGCAATCTATAATAATGTCCTAGAGAAATTGGTAATAAATATCATTTAACTGCAATAAGAAGTGAAATCGTTTTAACAATAATCGTTTCAGACAAATAGCTAGCCGAAATGATTATGAAATATATATCGCATAAGAAATTACTCATGTATTTAGCATAAAATTTAGACCATCGCCATACAAAAGTGCAATAATGCTAACCAAGATTTAAACTTTCATACAAATTTTTTTTGAAGAAAAAGTTATTGCTTTATACATAAACGAAAGAAAATTACAAGATAAAAGTGCCATTTGTAATAAGTTCTGCTCATGCATTTCAACAATATCGACCTACTTCCAATCAATCCAACACCGTCTAAGAGTACAAAAGTGCAATTTCAGTAGAATATGACAGATAAAATGAAAATAAATCTTGTTCCATTCATTTCACCAGAACTTCCTCAAAGGGAGAAAAGTGCATGTTTTGAAGATTGTTTTTGATAAAATTCCTAGACCCCTATGTAAGTGCACGAGAGGGGTTTAAATACTAAATTATAAATCCTAAGAATAGATTATTACAAAAATAGCTGAGGAGGTTTAAATGACCTTCCTCAAATTATGCAAAACAAAACTAAAATGGAAATAAAACATGGTGACTAACTCCTTTGTGTTTTATCCTTGAGATCAAAGATGTCTGTCATTAGTTTGAGATGTGTTGATAGGCCGATTACAGATTTAAAATTCCCAATAAACACGGGATCGGTCAGTGCTGGCACCAGTTTCTGCATGGAAGTGGTTAGGCATCGTAGTGTCATCCACTGGCTATAAGGTTTAACTAAACATTTCTATTACGCTTCCCAGTTTAATCTGGTCATTTGCCTAATCGCTTCCTCTTTTTCCTGTGTTGCCTACCTCCACTATTGTTCAAGCTGTTTGAAATTTGGAAGAAAACCTGGTACAGTCTCTGCCACCAGGTTTGCACTATGTAAATTCTTATTGTTGTTTTCAATAACACTGTTTGCTGCAACCACTGTCAGATTTTCTGCTTGTCTAAGCTGAGAATCCCAGTCTACATATAAAATTTCTTTATGTGACTCTTCCAGTCTAGGTAAATCAACCTTTCTCCCATCCTGTGAATTCTGCCAGGTGATGAAGTCAGAAACTCTTTTCAAGACTTCATCATATTCAAGTCTTATGTCAACAACTTGACTCATTAACTTTTCACTAGTCTCGCAATAAGGACTCAACTGCGAGATCTTCTGGCATCGAATTTTTTTTTGGTGCATTAGCTGGGAGTTAGGGGTGCATGCTTCAATTATAAACTGATCAATTTTTGGACTATCCTTATACTTGTCTGTTATTGCTTGTCTTTGTGCTTCCTTCTCTACTAAGCTGGCTTGATGTTTTATTTGCAGCTACTCGAATTCTTATTGGAACTTGGCTATTTTCAATTCTACTTGTTGGTTAGATTTTCCTTTCTCTGATTATTGTTCCAATAATAGAATTTTATTTTCCTTTTCTCTAAGCAACATTTTTACCTCTGTTGCTTTATCAATAGTCGTTGTAGCATAGGCTCATACAAACTGTGATAGTTTTGTAAGGTTCTCAGATGGGTCAATGGGTGAATATTTCATGACAATATCCATTGATTCATTAGCGGGAGTAGTAGCAATTGTAGCATCCAACTTCCTCTCCTTTCTTTTCCTTTTGACAATAGATTTGTGGGCTGGGCTATAGAACACATCTAAAGTATGAATCTCCTAAATTCTCAAAACAATTTCAGAGGTAGTAGTGGCAGGAATGTGCTCTACCTCTTGAGTATTTACATTTTTCTGTACTATAATTTCTTGAGTTGCTTTTTGTTGTGGAGTCTGTAGCTCAGGTGCTTGTCCCTCTGTATGGAGCTTTTTATTAAAATGCTCCCATTATTTCTCTAAATAAATCACCGGGGATTTTGTTTTACTGGTTGGATGTGGAGTGTATTTCAACCTGTTTCTTAGCTGAGGTTTGCTTATTTACTTGTTCTGTAGATCCGGTTGTATCCTTTTCTGAATCCTTACCTTTACTTCCCCCATTCTGTGACTATTGTTCTAAGTGCTCTGATTCCCTAGTAGACTTCTCTTGGGACTCTGCTTCGTAATTATCTTTAGTCATTTCTCTGGAGCTCTCTTCTAGGCTTACGATGGGAGTTGGCTCCCTTATGGGTTCAAACAATAAGTTTTCCAATGGGACCTTTAACAATCTTGTTTCTCTGTATTCATGAAAGGCTTCAAGCTCTTCTGGGTCAAAAAGTAGTGATTCCATTTGCTTCACATCTGTGGATGTCTCTTTCTATAGGAAGATTTCATCAAATGCATCTTCCTCATGACTGAATGTCTTCACTTTCACCAGGGTAGTGAAGGCATTTGCAGTGCCATTTGGGTCGTACTGCCTTCCTGGGAATTTAGGTAATTTTAGAGATTTCATGATATCTGCTTTGTTGCATGCATGCCCAAAATAGTGCAGCCCAAATGATGCATGCTACAATGGAAATGTAGGCCAAATGGCCTTTTTCTTCTCCTTTAATCCTTTGCTTAGCCCAACCTCACTCGTTGCTTGGTAGGCTATCTCTCTAGCCATCAATTTTTCGAGGACATAGTATGGGAGGACATGCGGTGAGGTAATGCTCCCAAATACTCTACTATATGTGAATTTTTCCTCCCCAAACCATTTGGCCACTAGGAGGATATCTACCTCAGCTTCCTTAGAAAACGTAGGGGAATTTTGGTTGTAAACCTATTTATGGATAGGCAGCATGACGCCATGACGAATTTTGTAAAAATCATGGTGAAACTGAGACTCCCACATGTCCTTATGATATATATGAATGGGAAGTGGATCCTTCACATTCCACTTCCATCCCATGATAGGAAATTTTGAACCAAAACAAATTGCATCCATCACATAGGCACTCATAAAAAATGGAGGGTAAACCCTCAAGGAGATACTCCTTTTCCTCCTGTAATCGATTATCGTCTTTGCTAAATTATCAAATAGAATTTGGGCCCAAATCGTTATGGTTGTGTTTACAGCTACATCTATTAATGGCAGCAATTCTGGGGGAAATTTAGTGCTATCGGGCTTTCCAAACATCCTACATAGCATGGTTACTGCAAAACTATGAGAGGGAGAAATAGATGCAGTAGAGTACATACCTGCTTTGTCCTTGTTGATCTTGCCCTCATTTTTTGACCAGGTCCTCATGACATCTATTGGGTCCTCGTTCTCTTTGGAAAACATCTCGAGGAATTGTTTGTTGTAGATTGTTTGTGGCTCAGGTAGGTTGTACATAAGTCGTAGGTTGTCTGGCAAAAAATATCCCATAACTTCTTGGCTACTATTCTTAAATTCTCTGTCTAAGATATCAACTTGATCGATTATCCACTTGACCATATCCGTATAAGGGATTATCTTTGGTTGTGTGCCTATGCGATGTAGAAATGAGAATGTTGTCTCAAACATGGAGGCATTTGAGGAAACATTACTGTTAGTTGTGACCTTTATTTCTAGAGGTATTGGGCCCTCTTCTTCTAACAAATCATACATGGTTTCCCATGTAGAGGTTCCTCCTTCTCTGCTACACATAGTATCTGTGAATAAAGGAGTCATTTCTGATTTCTCAAACACAACTTCCTTGCCTTTCTTTGCCATTGTTCTCAAAGCCTCCTTCTGTGGATTTTTCCTGAAAATGGAGAAAACAATAGCTATCGGATAGACAAAGATAATAATGAACGTAAGATGGAATAATATAGATAACTTGAAAAGGTGATAAGAAAGAATTTTTATTTGAATGCAAGTAAGAATATATGTATCACATTAAACGACGTTTCACACATAAATGCCATTAACCTTTATTAAATTCCTAGTAATGGTTCGTTATCTCTTATATTTATTGCTCATTAATGTCGGCATCGTAAGTTGGGAAGAAAGCTTCTAGGGTGGTGAGCCTTTAAAATGCGAAAAATGTTGATTTTTTGATTTGCAAAGCAATATCACAGATCGCATTATCACATTATGTTTGTACACTTTCTTTATCATTTATTTTGTTTGTGTGAGATGTGAAATGCGGGCTGCTTACTATTGTCTCCAAAACATAGCTCATTTGTCAAGTTTTCGCTTGTCAAGCGCTTTTATTAAGTAGTGAACCTAAATACTCGTTTGTGACGTATCTAGGGAGTGTGTTCAGGTCTCAATCGCATTTCACAATCTCACCGGATGGTAATTTTGTGGTGTTCCTTTTATTGTTTGAAATGCGATGTGATAATGGAAATGATGTCATCAGAATTTTGCATCTTGCACGTTTTAAGGTAACTCATTAAAGTGCACCTTTTAAAAATAGCGATATGCGATGCGGGCCTTAGTTTTAATAAGAAATTCCTTAAGACTTAGTTTATATAAGAAATGTACTAGTTTCAAATTGTTTTAGCGCAGAGTCCTCTTTTGATCACTTTTTGCTAGATTTGGTGGATTAGCAAGGCTTTCAATCAGGGTTGATCATGCGATATGTAGGAAAGGCAGACATTTACTAGTTTTTTCAAAAGGTGTTTGATTGATATCTTGTTTTCTTCCAAAATTTAATAAGGAAAATACCTAAATGATAAACTTATTTTTGGAAGGATTTTTTAAAAGGTCCCCATTTATTAATGTAATATTGACTACTACTATTAACAAATGGGGGGTTGTTGAACAACACAATAGAAGTATAAAGATAGTGTATTTAGGTTAAGAGATATATTTTCAAAGTTAATGGGTAGAGTTTTGAATTAATTTTGAGACTTATTCAATGCCCTACTTAGTGCATGAAGAGATTAGATTAACAGTTAATTACTTCATTTTTCCCATCCATACATAGTGAATGTGGAATTCTTGAATTTTGGATCTCACATTCAATTGCATGCATTGCGCAATCTGGAAACTCAAGGCCTTTGTCTTGGCTTCTAGAATTGTGTAGAGGTTGTTCTGGCCTAGCTCCAACTGTGCACTACGTAGTTCCAGGAGCCAGTCTCCTAACTTGTTCATTGAGACTGCCCAATGCGCAGTCTCTCTCAGGCCCTGCCCCAAACTAAACTATGCATTATGCAGTTCCAGTCATCAAGCTTTCACATTGACTACTAGGACTACATAGTGCATTGTTCCCACAGTCATTTAGTCACCCCTGTTGGTCAAAATTGTGCAATCTCTCTCATTAGATGCCTTGATTGCTTCTTGATCATGCTGTGAAGTAAGATTTGTAAGAGCTAATGTTTACTTTCCATGAATGTCCTTTCTGTCCCATAGGTACCCACTAGTAGACAAAGGCTAGTTAGTTACTAAAAATATGACCAAAATTTGTATATAAATGACCATTTTCAGTCGGTGACCAATAGTAGCTAATTTACAGTATCTCATAGTGCGATCAACTTTTAGTATTTTTTAGCTTAGTCATTAATTGGTTGTCTCAATTTTATTTTCTACTAGTATATTTAGTCATTAACTTAATCATTGATTTAGTCATTGATTGCCATGATTAATGACCAAATATATAACAAAATATATTACTATACGATCACCTGAGAAAACCAATTAATCACCAAACAAATATGAATAAAATGTTGATCATGTTATAAGATATTATAAATTAGCTACTAATAGTCATATATATGAAAATTTTAGTCATCCTTTTGAAACCGATTAATGACCAATTTCGGTCATGTTATAAGATATTGTAAATTAGCTACTAATAGTCGTATATATGCAAAATTTAGTCATCATTTGTAATAATTTTTTTATCATTTGTAGTAGTCATTTATCTTTTTTTGTAGTTTCATATTCACTATATAAATTATTGATTTAGTAGTTTATATTCATTTCATTTACATTCATTAATAATAATTATAAACAACTGATTTAGTCATATAATGATTTTATTTTTGTTAATCATTAATCAATATAAACTACTAATTTCATAGTTTTAAATTGGTTTATGTGTTTATTATTAATCAACATAAATTAATTACTATGGTTTTGCAATTAACTTAAAATACAAATGTCATACAATGTGCATGTTCATCTAACATGAAAAATGAAAGTTAGTATGTTAATTACAATATCAAGTGCAACTATAAATAATTTCAACCACATAAATTATACGATATAAAATCTCAAGTATTATAATATGAGTTTCCAACTTAATATTGGTTGGACTACAATTTACACATGAAATATTGTTTCATCACTTGAAAACATTATCATTATGTTGCCAAGGAAATGTAGGTGCATTCGCTAACTCTAAAGACTTGAAAATCAATCTGTATATGTGTATCTTATGCGGGGTATTAACTTTAAGGGCTAGACTGGTTCTCTTCGCTCTCTTTTTGCATTTGTGACTCCAATGTCATTGTTCTCATCTTTCTTCAATTCCTGCTTCTTACCATCAACACTGAGTTCCTCTTCTGAAAATGAAGAAGATATAATGCAAAGTATAAGACATAAAATACAATGAACACTGAAATTTAAACTAAAGTAGACTATAAAGAATCTATATGACATATACCTCAACATCAACAATGACAATGTCATTTTTCCTTAGAAAAGCAAGAAACTCGAACAATTTTTCTTCAATTAGGTGATAGTGGCCACTATGTGGTGAGATGACCTGTATAAACAAAGAAAATAAAAATTCACCATAGAAAAAGACACCTTAGTACTTAGTATTCGACCTTCAGGAAAATTTTAGGCGCATTCATGCTAAGTTACATGCCAAAAATCTCAAGTTGTAAATAACTTGTGAAACTAAAAGGAAAGAAAAGACAACATATAATAAATAATGTATGACAGCTAGCTAGCAAGTTGCATCATAGAAGAAATAATTATCCTATGGTTAGCCATACATGTGGGTGGGTAACCTAGCCCAATATGCCATGATTCTTAGGGTCCAGAGGAAGTAAACCTCCTACTAACATAATGATTTATTGGTTGCATCTTGGCCTCCAAACAACTACCATGATTTCCCTTACACATCATAATATTCAAATATTTAGAAAACAACATAAGAACCAAGGATATAAAATTGCGTTCGATAATGATGATACATTCAGAACATTGTGAGGTTAATAAATTAGTTTTGTGTAAATATAATAAATATGGTAATATGAAAAGTTTCACTATGCCTTTTTTATCACAAATCTAAAAATGTGAAACAAATATCTCTGTAATTATTAGATGAAGATTTATGTATCCCTTTATGCTTCTATTTTAGCCATTATTAGAAATCTTAGAGGAAACACAAAGGATTATATTTCATATCACAACATACGCAACAGACCTACAACCAACAACATAAAGTCCTCCAAATAACAATTATGCAAAGGAGTTGTCAACTAAGAGGATTCACACATATTATCACTAGTAACTCTTGTAAACAACAAAGAAGGGCACCCAGAGAAAATGACTTACTATCCTTCAATTTATTAAAATGGGATAAAATCTAGAAGGGCTCTTCTCATACTCTGAGCTCACCAGGATTCTAGAAGACACCTCTAACTACAATGGAACATTCCCAAATAAGTGCAAGTACATGTAAATTAATGAACTTGTAAATTTTAGAGTTAACATCTTGTAATTATTGGTCATGTTATTGACTTAAGTTATGGATGGTTGAGCTAGTCATAGGTTTATCATATTTAAAAATTTATATCATATGAAGTTCTTACTTCACCAAGTATAATATAGGGGTGAAGGTAGAAACTGAGTGCCAATACTTATGTATAATTTATCTAATATGAACACCATTGATCTAGTTCCCTCTCGCTCCTTCTCAAGGCCAAGAGGCACTCTACTATGGGGAATAGATAGGATAAGATAATTTTGTTTGTTGGACATTATTCAACTTATCTTATCATCACCCTCCAGGGAGACAAGATAGTGGGCTTGATAAACAGTACATCTCGAAATAAATTTGTGTAGGTAAATACTCACTATAGATAGTTTTGTATTAGTTGCACAAATCCTTACAATTTCATTTATCCTACCTGTAGCGAATAATTATTCTCTCATCTGAGCAGCGTTAGCAACTATTTTGTTAACAACATAGGTCTTGAAGACTACACAATTATCAATTAATCCAAGTTAAAAGAAAATCAATATGAATGATAAAGGTTTTCCTATAAGAAAATGAATGGCAACATCATGACTCTTAATGAAAAATTACACGAAGAACACATCCCAATTTCATAAAACAATTACAATTTGCATTATGAGATAGTTCAACTGGAGATGAGAAAAATAAACTAGATAGTGAATCTTACTAGTAATCGCAACGTCTTGAAGATGTTTCCCATGAATAAGACTACCATAAATGGCTCAGTACGCTCTCTTCCATAGTCATATGATGGTATGGGGGCATCAATGGCCAATTATTTTCATCCTAAAAAAGGAGAATTAACATTGGAATTTAGTAACATTTCATTAAGATACCAAAGTACATGGAAGAGACACATGAAGAGGAAGTAGCAATATCATATAGACAACTTCAACACAAATGAAAACATCAGGGCCCAAGACTACCTGAAACATAGTATCCCTGCATGAAAAAGACAAATGATAGCTCATTGTACAACTAACAACTGACTCTCATAAGTTGAGATGAGAAACAATAAGGTGTGAAAAACCCAAAGAAGAATGGGGTGAAATGGTATGCAGGATGTGGGAGAAAGGAGAAGTAGAGACCAAATGGAATTTCTTGTTGCATCACAAGTTGTATGCTCACACCCAAATAAGATATCAGTGAATTGATAATTGGCAGAATATTTTAGGACAATCAAGTGGAAGACATAACCAACCAAGTACTTATTTTGGTCAATGGGTTCCTCACTGCAAAGTGAAGCACATAACATGGTTACAATAATTTTTCTTCACATGCAATGATCTCAATACTCGCGTTTCTACTAATAACTACATACCTATACTTCTAGTAATCCTCTTTCATACTTGTATGCCAACTTTTATTTATTTTCATAAGTCTGATGGAGAAAGAAAAGAATTGAATTGCAACATAAGATAAATAAGTCAAATTAAACTTTAATGAACACAATCAAATAAACTATTGCAACACATAGTATTACCTAGGATCTGTATTCTTATAATTTGCATGTGAAGGTTGAACTCTCTTCTAAACACCAAGAGCACTGACCAACAAGAGAAACATAATCCAAACATAAATATTGTAAGACATAATTATTCAAAAATGTAAATTTCAACTCTAGTCAAAGTTCTTAGAATGTAATGTAAAAATTCCAAGAGAATTGCCTAAATGTAAAATCTATTTCAAAGGACAAGGGTTTTCAAAACCAACCAAACCAGAACCAGAACCAACCAATTTAGTTAGTTTGACCCTAAAAGAGGATGGCTTAGCCCTTGAACTAGTTTAGTGACTTGTTCCATATCAAACTAGTTGGTTCAGTATATAAATAGTCTGAGAGGCCAATTCAACATATATATAATAAATATGTTATGTATTTTCTAGTAAACTAGTTCCTAAATTAATTTTGAGTCCAATTCCAACATTTCAATCATAGAAAACCATGGAACCATTTGAACACCATAATCAAAATCATTTAGCTTTCCATGATGAACTAACTGGAAATATGAAATGGATACCATGGCTCTTCCCCCTTATCTCCATTTACCTCAAAACATGACCCTCCCTCCTGTTTTGGGACAAAATCACTAGGACCAATTGTACGTATTTCCTTCTTCTGCCAACAAAATTGGATATCTAAGTTGCTTTCTGTATTTTTCTAGCCCTTTGATATGCAACCAGTTCTGGATCAAGTATTTTTTAATTGCATTTTTTAGACTGTTACCCACCACGTTGTGGGTGATATCCCCAAGAAAAATGTTTCTCCATGATGAGCCTAAGTTGACAGCTATCAGCCCCTAATTTCCCCTACTAGCTCATTGTTCCATTTCTCTACCACCTGAGTCATCATTTTGGTCACTCACCCACCTATATTGATCGTATGTTTGAAGGTGGGCCTCCTGAATCTAAAAGTATGTCTTGTCATTTGGTAGTTGAGTATTAGGTTTACTTATCATGGATACTTCTGGGTATGGATTGATGGGGGGATTTTGCGGAAAGAGTGGGCTTATTTTGTGCTCATATCTCCATGATCTCTTTTGGTTGTTACCCTTGAATCTTAGTCCTGTGGGATCTCCTTTATTGACCATTTGGTTATAGGGTGGTACCACTTGGGAATCCAAGTTTCCAAGGATTATAGGGATTGAGAAACTCCTTTATAAGCCTATTGTTTCTCCTCAACCCTCCAATCCTCACCCCTTATCCCTAGTGGACCAAGTCCCTTGCTTAAAGAACAAGAAAGCTCCATTCTTCACTCCATCCATGGGAAAGGGCTTTCAAGGTCACTTTTCACCTATCCACTAACATATACTTCACAAGTGAATCCTTACACTATCGAGACTCCTTCGATCAGTGAAATTCCATAAAGAGTAGGGAGACTTAGTTCTGGTGATAGTGGTCCAGGCCTCCACAGTTTTCCTTAACGTAGAATTTTCCCTTTTAGGAACCCCTTTAGGTCCCCTGCTGGTTTGAGTCATAACAAGGACAAGGGTTTTTTCTCGGTATCTCTCTTTTGTAGGTGTATTCAAGAGCTACGAAGCATAAAATATTATTCTACGACTTGTACAGATATATGGACTGAACGATTCATTATTGTAGCCCCAAATGAAGCATTGATATTTGCATCTTACATATGTGGCATGTAAATTCACAAGTCCAATGACCTAATCAACTATTCTAGCTCCCAATATGGAAAAAAAAATTGTCACTATACATGACTTAGCACTGGTGGTAAGGCGTGACATCAGATTTGCAATTTTATTCCACAAATGTGTTAAAAAATATGCCAATCATGCTGAGAATTCAAAAAATTAAATTGGGAAAAACAACCACATAGATTAAAGAGACTATTCACTGAATCTTTGGCTGGTTGAAATGTGTTGTGTTTTGGGCTCCTATAGATGGTCGACAAACTTAGAACCAATGTCACAAATTGCATTTGATTTCATTGGTGTCTTGGCACACTATATTGTGGTTGAGTGTGTTGTATCTAATTTTTAAGAGACTACAAGCTATCCTAATAGACCTTGTGCCAAAAAATGAAGGAATTAATGCATGAAAATTGATTCATTTTGAGATCATGTCTGGGAGGAAACTTTTTGAAACCCTAACCAGAGGTGTTGAGAACCCAGTATTTAATGATGTGCTAAATCAATTCTTGAAGTCTAATGTGGCCTTTTGGGCTTGGACACAAGTCTACTATTATTGAAATATGACACATTATTGATTGAGAATAAAGAGAATATGTATGTGAAATTACATACCATCTATGAATAAAATATCTCTATAGCTTAAATCTTAGTAGGGAACTATGTGCAAGATTACTGTTTGAATTGGCCTCCAAACCCTTAAATGTCCACAACATAGCAGTGTTTTCAAGAACAAGTCTTGGATTTGTAGTGGCTTAAGGAATTGACAAATAATCTTGGTTTCTTGCTTCTGATGAGTAGAAATGCCATTGTAGCCTTGAGGACTTGCAATGATAGTATTGATTTCTGGGCTGTTTGGGAAATTCACATTTATCCTTTGCATTAAGCGGGGATTTTATACGCCAAGTTTTGGGGTAACAAATTATAGTGCATAACTTGCAGCTGGGGATTATGAAGAGTTCCATTTCTAGGCACCATGATTCAGTAATGTTGTAATTTAGAAGCTATAGTAAAGAAAATCATGAGTCTAGCATTTTTTAGCTAAATAGGGAATGTTGACATAGCCTCACACACTTCATTGAACCCAAACTCTACAGAGAATTTTGAATGGTAAATGTAAATTTCAAATGGAGACAACACCTTCTTTTTCCTTGGTAGCTTGACCCTCATTACAATTGTTCTAAAAAAAGCAAGGAACACATTTCTAGATCAAGTATTTTCTGATTTTGTTTTTGGGACAAGGGTTTTCATTGGGTATCTCTCTTTTGTAGGTGTATTCAAGAGCTATGAAGGAGAAAATATTCTTCTGTAATCCGTACAGATCTATGGATTGAACAATATATTATTGTAGCCCAAAATGAAGCATTGATATCTACATCTTACATGTGTGGCATATAAATTCATAATTCTAGTGACCTAATCAACTATTCTAGTTGCCAATCCGGAGAAAAACTCTGTCACTATACATGACTTAGCACTAGTGATGAGGTGTGATGTAAGATTTGCAGTTTTCATGCAAAAATGTGTTAAAACAGATGATGATCATGATGAGAATTCAAAAACTTAAATTGATCAAAACCACGACACAGATTAAAGAGACTATTGACTGAAGCTTTAGCTGGTTGAAATGCTTTATGTTTTGTTCTCCTATAGATGATCGAAAAACTCGGAACCAATGTCACAAATTTCATTTGATTTCATTGGTGTTTTGGCAGACTATATTGTGGTTGACCATGGTGTATCTGATTTTTAAGAGACTACAAGCTATCCTAACAAACATATGCTAAACAATAAAGGAATTAATGCATGAAAATTGATTCATTTTGAGATCATGTCTTGGTGGAAAAATTTTGAAACCCTAACCAGAGGCATTGAGAACCCAATATTTAATGATGTGCTAAATAATTTCTTGAAGTTCAATGTCGCCCTTTGAGCTTGGACACAACTCTACTATTATTGAAAATATGAGGGATTATTGATTGAGAATAAAGAGAATGTGTATGTGAAATTACCTACCATATATGAATAAACGATCTTTGCAGCTTGAATCTTAGTAAGGAACTATGTGCAAGTTTATTGTTTCAATTGGCTTCCAAACCATTAAATGTCCACAGCCTTGCATTGATTTCAGGAACATGTCTTGGATTTCTAGTGGCTTGAGGAATTGAAAAATGATCTTGGTTTCTTGCTTATGATGAGAAGAACTGCCATTGTAGCATTGAGGACTTACAATGATAGTATTGATTTCTAGTTTATTTTGGACATCCATATTTATACTTTGCATTAAGCATGGATTTTATATGCCAAGTTTTGGAGTAACAAATTATAGTATGTGACTTGCAGTTGAGGATTATGAATATTTCCATTTCCAGGAATCATGATTTAGTAATGTTCTAATTTAGAAGCTATAACAATATAGATCATGAGTGTTGGACCGCCAAATTAACATCAATTTTCACTCCATTTTCACCTTTATCCTCATTTTGTCACCTCATTTCATCATATTATCATTACATAACCCTATATTTCCATTACCATATGAGTTTATATTTTCATTTTCCAAAGTTATTAATTTCATGTATTTAGAGTGAATTTATGATTAAAAGTTAGAGAAATAACATGTATTTGCTTATACCTAAAAGTGGCTTGAGTTTGATGACATGTGTAGATCATTTGGAAGTTTCCAAGGCACCCTTATGTGGCCTCCGAAGATCAAATTCGAATTTCAACTCAAGAGGTGGACCATATTCCAAGGAGAAAGATCATGGAGATTTTGATGTGTCATGGGATTTGTATCTAGTATTTAGGGATAAGTTGAGACAAGTATGGGTCTAGTAGATATTTAAGGGATCTACATTTATTGAGTAGATATCCCTAATTCATGTATAAATAAGAAGAGCATCCTTCAAAGGAAGGGAGGAGGGAGAGAAAACAATTATCAGTTATTCATTAGCAATAGATTTATGTTCATTCAACATGAATAATACCACTTTCTCCAAATCATGAGTTATGAGTTTTGTTTGATTCTTAAGGTGTGCTAGTTGTTCATGTGTGCTCATTGAGGAATGGAAGGATTCCCATACTGAGATAATTACACTTTGTTGTAAAATAATGTTGTTAATATACTAATTTTAATTATGATGTTCATCTTATTTCTTTGTTGTAAATACTTGTAGATAATTTCAGTATGAATTCATGTTGTGGCCATGCTTTGTTGTGTGAAGGTTGATCTCCTTTCAGTAGCTAGTTTTGATGTGAGAAGGACAACCAGGAACTCCTAAGTTAGGAGTCTCTTCTCCATGAGCTAGATTAAATTGAAATAAGATTTACTTTCTCATATGCTTTCCTAGATTACATTTATGTGAATATTGATTCCCTTTCATTATATAGTTTTTATGTGAGAAGGGCAATCAAGTCCTCCTAAGTTAGGAGGCTCTTCTCCATGAGCTAAGAATTGAACTGAAAATAATATTTACTTCCTTTCTTTCTTGCTTTCTTAGGTGTTTGGTAATGTTATTATAGGAATATTGTAGAAGGACAATGAAGACTCTTGAACAAGAGACTCTTCTCTATCTTCTAAAGTAAAATAATTCCATTGATCAAACATTTTTTATGCTTTCATAAAATAGATCTAATAGTTTAGATTTGTAATATGCATTTCCATTCTAAACAAACTTCCTACACCTGTTTCATCTGAGGTCCCATATATTTTGGTTTTCTTCTAAGTTTACGATACCCTAGATTGATAAATTAAATGACAGGGATTTAGCAGACAAATAAATCGCCCAACAATGAGTCTGTATTTTTTTAGCTGAATACGAAATCCTAACATAGCCTCACAGCCTTCATTGAACCCAACCTCTACAAAGAATTTTGAATGGTAATTGTAACTGTCAAATGGAGATGGAAATGGTGTACATACACTAGGTTATGTTAGATGATTTAGGATTTCTTAGCCTTTTTTTCTCACTTTTAAAAAAAAAAAAAAAACATGTGAGGTGTCCATATGTCCCCCTTTTTGTGAGGGAGCACACACAAGCCCAACTTTTTGGAAAGTGTCCTTACACACCAACAAAACATTTCACTATGAATTTCATGTATTTTTTGCGAAAGAGAGGATCCAATGAAATGTTTTTCTAGGTGGCCCTCAGGCCTGTGGCCTTGAGGAGGCAAGGAGCATGTCCCCAACCTTGGGAGTATGTCCCTGTGTAACATTGGATATTTCAAAAAATACTTAATAGTGGAGACTTGGGGAGATGGACTCTGTGTCATAACTATTTTCATCTGTCCCTAATTGTCCACGTGTGTTGAAGGATAGTACCTTTCTAAGAAATTGGAAAGTTATAAAATGTTAAACTCATCTTGAAACCATGCCCCAAAAGTCTTGGATGATAGGCATATGTGCTTTGGTTTAACTACTTGACGGATTGTTCAGTAAATTAAGATAAGTTTGTGTTAAAATTGGCAACTAGGGCCAAACTCCATGTGGGTCATCTTATTTATGACAAATAATATTCTTCTTGGATCCCTCTCACCAAGAGATGTAGGATTGATCTAAGGATCATCAAATTCTGATAAGTATTCATGGAGTTATGAATTTATTTGCATTATAAGACAATTCGTCAAGGTCGGCTAGCAACCAAACAAACCCCACATGTGCTCAACGTTTTAGTATAAATAGAAGTGGCCTTCAAGTCATTTCAACACACTTGGAATCTCTTCCTATCTCTACTTGTCTTTGGGTTTTAGTAGGAGGAGAGATCCTAAGGACTAATGTTGCCCTGATCTAGAGGGTAGAAAGTCAGAACTGCCAGAAAAGCCGAAACTGCCAGAAAAGCTAGAACTGCCAGAAAAGCTAGAACTACCGAAAATCCGGAAATGTCGGAAAAGCTAAAACTTCTAGAAAAGTAAGAAAAGCTAGAACTACTAGAAAAGCCAGAACTACCAAAGAAGCTGAAACTACCAAAAAAGCTGGAAAAGCTGAAAAAGAAGGAACTGCTAGAAAAGCTGGAAATGTCGGAAAAGCTATAACTGCCGGAAAAGCTTGAAAAGCCAGAAATGTTGGAACTGGTGAAACTATCAAAAAATCTAAAACTGCCGGAAAAGTCGGAACTGTCGGGATTGCCGGAACTGCCGGAATTGCCGGAACTATCGGGAACAGCCGGAACTGCCAGAACTGTTGGGAACTGCTAAAATAGTTGGAGCATCTTTCTTCGAAGGAGAGTGGCATGCAAGGGAAAACTAACTAACATTGGGACAGTTGTATGGTACTTAGCAGCAAATACACCAAGCATGCAATGTTACAGCTAGCATGCAAGGGAGAACTAGCATGCAACAACAAGAATGCTAAGGATAATAAGCATGCTAGGGACAAAAAGCAAGCAAGGGACAACAAGAAATCAAGGTGTAACCAACACATACGTTAGGATGGAAACATGGTGCAACAATGGCACATATGTAGTACAGTGATGGGTATAGTCATGATTAATGAAGCGTGATGAGATGCAACATAGTGATGATGGGTGTAGCATGGTGCAGCGCAGTGAGGTGCAGCATGATGACGAAATGCAACACAACGATAGGTGAAGGAGTCGCTTTGGAGAATTAGTTGAAGCAGCATGTCTTCAACTAATCTCATGTATCATCTTCTTAGAGATGATCTATGCTCTTATCTAGATAAGTCAAAGTTTTGACTTCTATTGTAAACATACTATCTTTCTCTCTCTCTCTCTCTGCTGAACTATTGAAGAACATATAAGAAGAATTAATCAAGGGTTTCCCCACATTGGGGTTTGTCCTTGGCTAGTGCCACATCTTGTGTCCTATTATCTTGGCTTGTCTTCTGTGATTTATGTTTATGTTCTATCTATGGTTTACTTTAATGCTGATGTGATTGCTAATCTGGAAAAGATATGGAGCTAACTGTGAAAATTGAAATAAATTACTCTAACTATAGAACATACCTAAAATTAACATGGTGTCAGATTTGAGGTGAAGACAATTCCCAAGCAAGAGTGAAAGAGCAATCACTGAAGATAGTTGGGAAAGGACAAAAGGATCAGTGGATTCCTCATCCCTCTTCAAATTCATTGAGGGTGAAGTTGAAGTAGAGAATATTATTAGAATATCACAACAGAAGTTTTTGATGGCATACCTAAAGATCACTTCATTGGGAAGTCTAGATCTAAAGGTGGAAGGAAAGGCAGATGCCTTGGTTGCAATAAGTTCGGCCATTATGCGAAGGAGTGTCCAAATGGCAGAGACACATCTCTTGATGAAGATAAAAATCAATCTAGAGACATATTCAATGATCAAAGGAACGATAGGTAATGCAGGTCATCAAGGAAATGGCTGACTCTTCAAAGAAAGCAAGGAACCCCAGGTATGAAGAATCAAATGTTGTTTTTGATAATATAAAGAAGAGTTATCTTGTATTGGCCCTCTCCTTCAGATTCTTTGGGAATCTGGCATATTGATTGTAGTGCTTCAAGGCACTTGATCGGATAGTAGGGTGCACTCTCTAATTTGGTAGAGACTAAAAAAACCATGGGATTATACTTGGAGTCGATGCCACCTATCCCAGAAAGGGTGTAGGGAATGTTACCCCTCAATTGAATGAGGGTAACTCGATTCATTTACAGAATATCTTTTATGTACCTGATCGCAAGAAGAACCTGGTGTCCATCTCAAAAATGGAAGTCAAAGGTTTTAGGGTGGCATTCATCGATGGAAAGGTATGTGTTAAAAAATATAATTTTCAAAGATGCTTTTTCTCCTGGGTTCAGGGTTGGCAATTTGTATCAAGTTGCAGGATGGTCCATTGGGGATCATGTCAATTGACATATCACATCTATAACACTAGAGGTCTACCTATGGGGCCCTACCTGATGTGAGTCAAATGGTGATAGGGATGTCTAAAATCAAAAGAAGCATGAAACTATGTGTCTGAGATGTACTGAAGGAAAATCTTACAAGGGGACCATTCCCCTCATGTAGCAAGTCCACAGGTTTGGAACAACCCGAGGGGTTCAAGATTGATGATCAGGAATCTCATGTATGCAGGTGGAAGAAAGCCCTCTATGGCTTGAAGCAAAACACCCCAGGCGTAGTATGAGAGGATTGATAGATGTCTCATGAAGTTGAGTTTCACTAGGAGTGAAATTGATCCAAACCATTACCCGAAGGTTGTGGATGATAGACCTCTCATACCGGCACCTTATGAGGATGACCTATTTCTGACAGGTGTAGACCATCTCATTTGCAGAAGAGGGAATTGGATTCTGGATGTGGAATGATAAACTACAAGCCTGTGACTACCTTGAGGATCTTAATTTTCAGAAGTTATATGGTAGTGATGTTGGACCACATTTGGGAAATGCCTCTGAGTTTCATAAACTCATTCACGTTGATGTTCTTGGTGAGCTTCCGTATGGACATATGTTTTGTAGTTAGCATGGTGAGCTCAAATTTGGTTGAGCCTCACTAGATTGGTGCCAAGAATCTTCTGAGATATCTTTGTGGCACAATCTCTCATGGATTGAGATACAGAAATATGAAATTGCATGATTATTCAAATGCTGACTGGGCAGTCAGTGTGGAGAATGACTAGAGCACTTCTTAGTGTTGGTTCTCTTTGGATTCTGCTTCAATATCATGGATGTGGAAGTCGGTTTCTATAAGCATTGCCAAGACCAAATACATAGCTATGAGTATGATCTCATGTGAAGCTGCATGGTTGTAGAAGCTCTTAAGAGAGTTGTTTGTACACATGATGAATACCACTGTGATTCTCTGTGACAACCAAAGGGGGGATTTGATTATTGAGGAATCCCGTATTCGATGATTGCTCTAGCAGATAGACATTAGATACTACCTTATCTGTGATATGGTAAGTCGATGAGCGAGGAGGCTCCATCACATTGAGACTGATGTACAAGTCGCAGGCATTTTGTCAAAGCCCTGGGGAAAGGTCAAATATGTGACTTTGTTGAATGACTTGGAGTCATTGAGAGAACTTCTTATAAGGGTCCTATATGTTGTATGCATTGAGATTTGGGAGCTCTGGGGGGCTTGTGGTACTTACTGGAGCAACATATGACCACAGGGTGACTCACCCTCCCCTGGTGATGCGCTATGAACAGGATGATTAGTTCTCATATGGGCCAGGATGATTTGTTCTCCATGGAAACTGTGGAACAGGATGATTAGTTCTCCTGTGGGCTAGGCTGATTAGCTCTACGTGGCATCCATTGACAGGATGATTCGTTCACCTGTGGATAGGATGATTAGTTCTCCTGTCGAGGCATCCTACCCATGCAGTCTAGGACTCACAGGAAGTACCTCTCATCTGATCAATGAGCAGGGAAATAAGGATAGGGACCATAATAGTACTATCGATGGACGCATCACTTTATCTACAGTACTCCCTATGCTAAGATGACCTGCATTGATATGGGATCAATGAAACTAATTTGGGATCAGTATGAGTGGTTTGAGACACTCTCTTGTGACATTGATCTAGGACCAATGAAACTAATTTGGGATCAGTATGAGTGGTTTGAGACACTCTCTTGGGACATTGATCTGGGATTAATGAAACTAATCTGGGATCAATATGAGTGTTTTGAGACAAGATCTTGTGACATTGATCTGGGATCAGTATGAGTGGTTTGAGACACTCTCTTGTGATATTGATCTGGGATCAATAAAACTGACTTCGGGTCAGTAAGAGTGATGTGAACCACTCTCTTTAGATGAAACTAACTTCAAGTCAGTAGAGAATGGTATGAGACATTCGCAATCAATTCTTCTTCTTCATGGATCAGTAGAGCAGACCAGAGTAGAGCTCAATAGATCAAAGCAGAGTAGATCAGAGCTCAGTAGATTAGAGCAGAGCAGAGCAGTGCAAGGCACTGATGGCAGAGATAGTACAGTCAGACATATGGATCAACAGATGGAGTTCTCCCTAGTTGAGAGGGAGTGTTAAAATTGGCAACTAGGGCCAAACTCCATGTGAGTCATCTTATTCATGGCAGCTGATATTTTTATTGGATCCCTCTCATCGAGAGGTGTAGGATTGATCTAAAGATCATCCAATTCCGATAAGTATTCACATAGAAATGAATTTTTTTTGCATTATAAGACAATTCGTTAAGGTTGACCAGCAACCAAATAAACCCCACATGTGCTCAACATTTTAGTATAAATAGAGGTGGCCTTCAAGTCATTTCAACACACTTGGGATCTCTTCCTCTCTCTACTTGTCTTTGGGTTTCAGTAGGAGGAGAGATCCTAAGGAATAACATTGCCCTGATCCAGAGGGCAGAAAGTCGGAACTCCTGGAAAAGCCAGAACTGCCGGAAAATCCAGAACTGTCGAAAAGTCAAAAATGTCGGAAAAGCTCGAACTGCCAGAAAAGCTGTAAAAACCAAAACTGCCGGAAAAGCGAGAACTGCCGAAAAAGTCGGAATTGTCAGAAAATTTGTAACTGTTGGAAAAGTCAGAACTACTGGAAAAGTCAGAAAAGCCAAAAAAGAAGGAACTGTCGGAAAAGCCAGAAATGTCAGAAAATCCAGAACTGCCAGAAAAGCTAGAAAAGTTGGAATAGCCGGAAAAGTCAGAAAATCTAGAAAAGCCAAAAATGCTGGAACTACTAGAACTACTGGAAAAGCTCAAACTGCAAGAACTGTTGGAACTACCGAAACTTCCAGGCTGCTAGAACTCTCGAGAACAACCGGAACTGCTGGAATTGCTGAGAACAGTTGGAACTTCCAGAACTGTCAGGAACTGCTGAAACAGCCAAAGCATCTAGCTCTGAAGGAGAGAAACATGCAACGGACAAGTAACTAACATTGGGACAATTTTATGGTACTTAGCAGCAAATACACCAAGCATGCAATGTTATAGCTAGCATGCAAGGGACAACTAGCATGCAACAACAAGCATGCTAAGGAAAACAAGCATGCTAGTGACAACAAGCAAGCAAGGGACAACAAGCAAGCAAGGTGCAGCCAACACATAGGTCAAGATGGCAACATGGTGCAACAATGACACATAATGTAGTACAGTGATGGGTGCAGTCATGATTAATGAAGTGTGATGAGATGCAACATAGTGATGATGGGTGTAGCATGGTGAGGTGCAACATGATGACGAAATGCAGTACAACAAAAGGTGAAGGAGTCACCTTGGAGAATTAGTTGAAGAAGCATGTCTTCAATTGATCTCATGTATCATCTTCTTAGAGATGATCTATGCTCTTATCTAGATAAGTCAAAGTATTGAACTTTGTTGTAAACATACTATCTCTCTCTCTCTCTCTGTTGAACTATTGAATAACATATAAGAAGAATTAATCAAGGGTTCCCCACATTGGGTTTGTCCCTGGCTAGCGCCACATCTTGTGTCCTCTTGTCTTGGCTTGATTTCTGCGATTTATGTTTATGTTCTATCTGTAGTTTACTTTAATGATGATGTGATTGCTAATCTAGAAAAGATATGGAGCTAACTGTGAAAATTGAATTAAAATTCTCTAAGCATAGAACATATCTAAAATTAATAGTTTGTTATTGAATATAGTAATTTAAACTCCACTGTTTCAATGTTTGTTTTAAGCCTAGGTTATTTAAAATTTGACAGATTCCTGTATTTTCTTTAACAAATGCATCAAATACTACCACAACTAACAAAGAGTACGTCATGGAGTAAACAAAACCACAATAATCTAATGACAAGAAGACAAGGAAATTCATGTGTACTTATTAAGCCAAAAATGCTAGAATATGTGTCTACCCCACGAAAAAGGGATTCACAATCTTTATGGTAAAAATTGAACTTGGATTTAAGAAGGATGGCTAGCTTTCGGGCTTAACAAACCTTCTCATGAACCAAGTTGGGATGGTTTCTTATGAAAAGTAGCCTTACACTAATTTTTCGACATAAATCCAATATGGGAGAGGAGAATTATGTTTTATAACTATTTGTAACTATCCCTAATCATCTAAGTGTCTTGAGGTAGAGTGTGTTCTTTAAGAAATGCATCAAATACTACCACAACTAACAAAGAGTACATCATGGAGCAAAGAGAGCCACAATAATCTAATGATATGAATACAAGGAAATTTTTGTGTATTTATTAAGTAAAAAATGCTAGAATATGAGTCTACCCCATGAGGATGGAATTCAAAATATTTATGGTAAAAACTGAATTTGGATTTAACAAGGATGGTTAGTTTTCATGTTTAAAAAACCTTCTCATGAACTAAGTGGGGATGTTTTCTCATGATAAGTAGCCATACATTGACATTCCCATAGAAATTCAATAGGGTAGAGCGGAATTATGTTATATAACTATTTGCAACTATCACTAATTGTCTTCATGTCTTGAGGGAGAGTCTCATCTAAAAAATTGTTAAACTCAGCCTGAAATCATGCTTAAAAATCATTTTACAGATTGGCATCTGCACTTTGTTTTAATCACTTGATGTATTTCTCAATAAATTAATATAAGTTTAGTATTGAATATAACAATGTGAACTCCATTATTTTAGTGCTTCTTTTTAGCTTAATTCAATTAAAATTTGATAGAGTCTTACGTTTTTTTAGAAATGCATCATATGTTATTTTGTTAGTACATCATGGAAAAAAGTGAGCTACAACCATCTAATGATAACAATACAAGGAAATTACTAATATTGTCCTAATTAACCTGGAAGTGCTAGCATAGGAGTTTGTGCACTAATAGGAAGGGACTCAAAATCTTTATGGAAGACAATGAATTTTCCCTTAACAAGCAAAGCTAGTTCTTGTTTGAAAAGCCTCAATTCCCTTGACCTTGAGAGGGGATTGTTCCTCAAGAAAAGTAGCCTTACATTGATATTTCTACAAAAAACCAATATCATAGAGTTGTAATATCTGCCATAAATATTTGCAACTGTCCCTATTCGTCCAAGTGTCCTAAAGGCGAGTAAATTTCGAAGAACTTGGGGTGGTAAGAAAATAGTTAAACTCGGATTCAAATCATGCCTCAGGTGTCTTGGAAGATGGGAACATGTGATTTGGTTTAACCATTTCACCCATTTCTTAATAAACTAGATAACTTCATTGTTGAATATATCAATTTTAACCTCACTATTTCCATGTTATGTTTAAGCTATAGTCAATAAAATTTGAAAGTGTCCTGCATTTGCTTTAGAATACATCGTGGAATAAAAATAGCTACAATAATCTAAAGGCAATAATACATGGATTTTCCCATCTTAATTAATCTATTAATGCTAGCATAGGAGTTTAAGCACCAATAGGAATAAATTCAAAAGCATTATGGAATAAACTAAATTTGGCTTTAACAGGCAAAGTCGGTTCTTGCTGAAAATGATTCAATTCCCCTCAGCTACGAGGGGATGTTACCACATGAAAAAATAACCTTACATATTGTTGCACATTTGGTTGGTTAAATACATTGTGACATATTCTAAACGTGTACATGCTTATTGTCTAATGCAATTACTCTCTAAATAGAAGCAATCTCTTTTCTATGTGATACTAGTCTTCCTAAACTCCCAAACCTAACTTATTTCACCTTCAGATTGAGTATAATCTCTCTTGTACTTTGATAGCATTAAAATAACACTTATATCCAATGTTACTCCTTGGGATACCCCCAGATATTGATCTCCTAGTCCAAAGTTAGAGGGAATCTTGTTGAGGTGACAGTGGCAAGATCCATGAGTTGCACAAAGTTGCCACCATGTGAGCCTTGCACTACTTCTTAGAGTAGATACGTGGGAACTCATCCTCTTCAGATGGAACCATAGAAAGGGAAGTGGAACTACTCACTTTATATTTCAAATAATGAAGTGGGAAGTTGAAGTCAATCACTAAGGATGGAATGAATCAAGACAGATTGCATGAATCACACTAGCCTTCTTAGAATATTAGAAAGGTTGAAATCATTTAGTAGCCATAAGGATGGAACAAAACCATAGAGAGTGGAACCAACTCACTAGAATTCATAGAGCCATAGTGTGTGGTTTCACTATAGAATACAGTACACAGAGACAAGACAAGAATGAATGCATAGATTCTGGTAAAGAAAGGAAAGCATAGACTCATAGATAAAGAGGAAAGGTTTCTATCTAATCCCCGACCAAAGGTAAGTGTGCATGCAATTAGTGAAGAGAAAAGAATCTCTTTCACTTGGTTGAATTTAGAAGGCCATGCATTAACCTAGTGGGAAATTTATGTTACCACTCAAATAATGGAGAAGGAACCACTAGTAGATCAATGGGAAACATTAAAGAATCTCATTATGTGGTAGTTCTATCCAAGTGGATACAAGTAAGAAAACAAGATAAAATGGAATCTCTTTCAATAGAGACAAGGACAAACCATGCAAGATTCCACCATTGAGTTTCAAAAATGGGCAATTCAATTGATTATATCTCCCAATAACAATAATTTTTTAAGTCAATATTTGGGAGGACTACATAGTGATATCCAAAGACAACTGATGTTTTGAAAACCAAAGTCCACTGATGAAGCCAATGTTCAAGCAATTGGAGTTATGATATCAGTGTCCGATAGTAACCAAATTAAGTTAATGGGATTAAAATATCTCTGGTAGACTTCAAAGGGAAAAGAAAAGAAAATAAATAAGCAAGAATGAATGATGCCTAGAAAGAAAGTTGTAGAGAACTCTTCAAGTCTAAATGAAACCTACAAAGGGATCCATAGAAATTTCGATGGAAAGGGGAAGCGCATGGAGAAACAAAAGTTCCAAAGCCCAACTCTTGAGGACAAATAATCTTGTAAACCTATTAAGTGTATTGTGTCCTTGAGTTTGTTATGATCTAGGGGTTCTCAAAGAACATACGTAGATTGTACTTATGTCAGAGAACCATCAAGAACCTAAGGAAAATAATTATGTCGGTGACCAAATTCTTGTTCCATCTTGTGCTTAAATGGGGCTGAAGATGTGAATCATCTATTGTTGCATTGCAACTACTCAAGAAAAGTTTTTTGTGAATTGTTTAAAACCCTGGGAAGAAAATGGGTTATGCCTCCCTTTTTCTAAATTATGGTCAATGGGATGTCAAAGTTTGGTGGAATATGGCACCCACATTTTGTATGGGATATTTGGAAGGAACTAAATCGAACAATGGGATGAGAAAATGGAGGAAAACACACTAGCAAGAAGGACCAAGATTCTAATAAACGAAAATGTGAGCATCATGTCGGAAAAGGAGAAGGATGATAAACCTTAAAGCCTTGAGGGTTTTGAGTTTCCCTATCCTTCCAACTATCTTAAGAGAATTCATGGGATGGGTTATGGATAAATCATTAGACCCCGTCGTCTAAAACACTCAAGTGGGAATAAGAGAAATTGACACCCTACTATTAAGAAGTATTCCCATACTATAATGACTACTCACTATGAACTCGACGTGGAGGAGTAGAGATTTGGCTTGAGGTTGATGTTCATGGTTACTTGGTTCATGGTTAGTGAGGTGATATGTTCTTTCATGGTTGATTTCTCAAGAAATTACTCTTGTGATTGTCCTAGTTGTTGAATATTTATTTACTTTGATGGTTCCCCTCCCTTGTGTTGGTTAGGTGTCCTCATAGTTTATCAAGGCTAAAACCTAGTTTGGAATCCTTAGTTGATTGATTCCCTAGTTTGATACCTCATCCTTATAAAACCATAATCTATGATAACCATTTTATTGTGCTTGGATTTGTACTTGCTATACTTCACTCTGCTTCCTTGAGTAGCCTCAAACCCTAGTCGTAGGGTTTCTTTGACTCCAATTTCCCTAACCTTAGATTAGAGTAAGGCACTAGTCTTACCATAAATTTGATCCTTTTAGCAAAACCTAAAGTCTCATACTAGGTAACAGATTATCTAGGGTTTTACCCTAAGCCATAGAAAAACCTTTAAATATTATAAAACCCTAAAATACTCAAATCTAAACCTACTTGACATAGGTGTCTTACCTCCTTGTTTTTCCCTATCTAGTAGGATAAATAAATTTACTATTTTTGTAGGGCTATATCAGCCTTACTATCAAGGTTTGACTAAGTTTTAGAAAGTTTCAACTGTTGGAACTAATATTTTTCTCTACCTAAGTCTTCTCCTTGTATCTAGCATTCATTTTGACGATTTATTTCCTTAATTTGATGGTAGGAACTTGTTTTTGTTCCTAATCCATTGATTCAAGCCTTAATGATTCACTCTTACTACTGCAAATTTACAATTGTACATTTTACTCTTATTTCTTTTGGTTTGAACTGAAAAAAAAAAAAATCCCGCTTATCTAGGAGAACCAGCTCCAACACTGGTTTCAATCTGCTGTTGATATAATTGATTTATTTGTTGATATATAGTTGGTGTAATTGATTCTATACTATTGATATATATGTGTGTGTGTGTGTGTGTGTTGCTTGACCGAAAACAAAATGTTGGTATCACATGATATAAGTGTTGGTGTGATTATGATAGATATTATCTTGTTTATGATGTATAACAACACTTGTTAAGGGAATACTATTATTACCAAGGGATTATACAATTACATATTGTTGCACATCTGTTTGTTTAAATACATTGTGACATAATATCATTGTGTACATGCTTATTGTCTGAATGAAGTAATCACTCTAAATAGAAGCAGTCTATTTTCTCTGTGATACTAGTCTTCTATAGCATAACTACTATGACTCCCTTGACTTAACATATTTCACCTTCAGATTGACTGTAATCTCTCTTGTACATGGAAATAGTTAAAATAACACTTATATCAAAGGTGATTCCTTGGGATACCCCAAAAGACTTATCTCCTAGTCTAAAGTTAGAGGGCATCTTATAGAGGTGAAAATGGAAAGATCCCTAAGTTGCCCAAAGTTGGAACCCTATGATCCTTGCACTACTTCTTAGAGCCATAGAGTGGGAACTAATACAGTACTTCTTAGAGAATCTAAATGGGAACACATCCTCTTTAGATGGAACCATAGAGAGGGAAGTGGAACTACTAAGTTCAGATTGCAAAGAAAGAAGTGGGAAGTTGACCTCAATCACTGGGATGGGATGAATCAAGACAAATTGCATGCAAAGGAAGAATTGGAACTGAATCACACTAGCCTTCTTAGAAGCTTAGAAAGGTTGAACTCATTCAGTATCCACAAGGATGGAACAGAAATATAGAGATTGGAACCATCTCACTAGCCTTCGTAGAGCCATAGTGCGTGGTTTTAGTATAGAATGTAGTACATACATTTAGGACTAGAATGCAAGCACAGATTCTAGAAGAAAGAACAAATTCTGGTAAAGAAATAAAATCATATACTCATAGATAAAGAGGAAAGGTTTCTCTCTAATCCTCGACCGAAGGGAGGCACCATATAAAGCACAAGGTTTAAATTATAAGGTTTGGAATTGGAAGGGAAGGGATGGTACTAGGTACCAGGTACTATATGGTACTATATATTTCACTTTATATGCATTATATGCATTCTAATCTAATATTTATTTTGAATGGTACTAGGTATAGTGCTACACATCATGCCAGTTACAGACAAGAAAGGATTGGAAGGGGAGAGATCAAACAATCTAATAACGAAGTAAAAGTTGGTAATACTACTTCAAGAAAGTAGGATAATGGTCTTAATGGTCCCAACGCCCATTGCAAGAAAAAGAAGATGTGGTCAAAGGTTAAATGCTTGGTTTGAGTGACCTAGCTCAAAGGAGCACATATGGCAACAATGTATCATCTTAAGGAAGAATGGTAATCAACCTTGAGAAGTGCTCCACCCAAATTGAGGTTTTGAATTGCTATATTTGGACATTCTTGAGGAGCACTACAAGGAGAGGAGGACATGTGTTATACACACCCTATTGACAAAGTAAAAACTCCTAGTTTAAAGGATGTCCTCCTCATAAATCTAAGATTGGAGAAAGAAGAAGAAAGCAATAATCTCAATATTTTGATATGGGAGACCATTAAGAAAGTAGTGAGTTGGAAACCAAACTTATTAATCAAAAGACTCAAATGATCCTTATGTCTCTAAACATGTGGTAGCAGGCCATAAGCATCGAAAGGTTAAACAATAACATAACCTCATGGATGAAGTGTGAGTTCTAAAGAAGAAGAATCTAAATGAGAAGATAAGAAAAAATGGGAAATGGGGAACACTATGAAAGTCCAAACACCCATCAGAGAGAAAAAGAAGATTTACTTCAAGCCTTATGTAGTTGAGATTTTAACCTTTAAATTCAATTAATGTTTAGAACATCTTGATGTTTATTTAAGTGTGCATGAAGTTAGTGAAGATAAAAGAATCTCTTTCACGTGGTTGAATTTAGAATGCCATACATTAACCTAGTGGGAAATTTATGTTACCACTCGAATAATTTGGCAGGAAACTCTAGTAAATCAATGGGAAACATTAAAGAATCTCATTATGTGGCAGTTATATCCCATTAGATATGAGTAAGCAAAAAAGATAAAATAGAATCTCTTTCAATAGAGACAAGGAAAATCCATGCAAGAGTCCATCATTGAGTTTCAAAAATGGGTCATTCAATTGATTATATCCCCCAATAACAATAATTTTTTATGTCAATATTTGGGAGGAATACATAGAAATATCCAAAGGCAACTGATGTTTTGAAAACCAAAGTCTATTGATGTCACTGATGTACAAGCAATTGGAGTTTTGATATCAGTGTCCCCTAGTAACCAAACTAAGCTAATGGGATTGGAATATCTTTGGTAGCCTTCAAAGGGAAATGAAATAAAATAAACAAGCAAGCCCAGATGATGCCTAGAAAGAAATTCATAGAGAACCATTAAAGTCTTAATGAAGCCTACAAAGAGAGCCATAGAGATTTTCAAATTGTTAAGGGGATGAGGAAAAAAGAGGTCCAAAACCCAACTCCCGAGGACAAATAATCTGGTAAATATGTGATGTGTATTGTGACCTTGAGTTTGTTATTATCTAGGGGTTCTCACAGCATAGAGGGAGACTATACTTATTTTTATCAAGAGTTTATTTGTAGGTTGGTATATTTAATGCTGAGCTTGTATATTCAACACAATTGCAGCTTGTTAACATGGGTTACAAGAAATAATAAAGATCATGGATTCAAATAGATGAGAGTAATGTTCAAAAGTCATGAAAGACCTGAGTGGTTGCCAAGATGAGAAACAAAAACTATGTAATGAATAAAAATTCTTTACTTCTATTTTTACAGCTTGAAGAGAAAGAATTTAGAAGGAATAGTGCACATATTGTGGATGAGCGAAAATAGGCTTCCATTGGGATAGTGATAAAAGACAAGAAGCTTCTCCTTAGTCTAGAAATAAGCTCTCATGGAAACTATATTCTGGTGTCAAAGGTTACCCACCATCTCCACATGCCTCTCAAATTCATCCCTACTCATCTTGTTAGAATTCTTCAATCACTTCATAGTTACAATCTTCTTGTTCTCCATTAGAGCCTTATAAGTAGTCCCTAACATGTCTCTCCCCATAATTTTAGCAGATGCACAAAGAGATCTTCCAAAGTGTACATATGAGCTTCCCCACTACTTAACATAAAAACCTAACTCCTTTGCTACTCATACTGAAGGCTCTTAGCATCTGTATTAACATAATTCATATCATAACTAGTCTCCTTAATTGAAAGCTGCTCACTTGTAGCATTTTCAGTCTCATCCCCAGGTTTCTATTGTCTATACCTCTTGCCATAAAAGCTAATAATGAACACCATGTAAATCACCCCAACAATGGATACCGTAATAATTCCTGTTATCTTTCGTCGATTTAGCCTTTCATGCCTCTTAAAAAATGGCCTAAAAGATTTCTCCATTGACAAGAATTTAATAATAGGGCATGGAGAAGGGATCACTATTGAGTTAAGCACGCAAGGCCTGAGCATTATTCAATTGCTTCATACTCCATTAGAGCCTTATAAGTAGTCCCTAACATGTCTCTCCCCATAATTTTAGTAGATGCACAAAGAGACCTTCCAAAGTGTACATATGAGCTTCCCCACTACTTAACATAAAAACCCAACTCCTTTGCTACTCATACTGAAGGCTCTTATCATCTGTATTAACATAATTCATATCATAACCAGTCTCCTCAATTGAAAGCTGCTCACTTGTAGCATTTTCAGTCTCATCCCCAGGTTTCTATTGTCTATACCTCTTGCCATAAAAGCTAATAAGGAACACCATGTAAATCACCCCAACAATGGATACCGTAATAATTCCTGTTATCTTTCGTCGATTTAGCCTTTCATGCCTCTTAAAAAATGGCCTAAAAGATTGCTCCATTGACAAGAATTTAATAATAGGGCATGGAGAAGGGATCACTATTGAGTTAAGCATGCAGGGCTTGGGCAATGGGCTCCCAAAAAGCCCAGGATTTCCTGAAAACAAAGAAGCATTGAACATGGCCATAACTGTAGTAGCTGGTATTATTCAATAGAGTGGGTTGTTAAAAACATTGAATACTTTCGTGCCAGACCGATTAAAACTAGGAATAAGGCCCTCAAAACGTTTGTTCTCCAACAGAAGAGCATACATGATGAACCATTGCTCCATCAAAATTTGAAGGGAATGGACGCTTTGAGTGTTCATTGTCCCTTCAAGCATTGACTATCTGTGAATGAGAAGATTGATTGACTTAAGGTTCTTTCATGCCATAACTAGAACTGTTACACTCTTTGACTCCCCTAGCTTTCCATATTGCTCCACTTCACAACCCTACTTCACCAGAATGAAAAAACATGCCAATGGTTACAAACTTATTTTGAAAAGCCAATTATATAGAAACCCAACTACAAACATTACAACAACATATTGAATCTATCATAGGCTTTAATTTATTCTATGCAAGTAAAATCTAATCCTGGATATAATAAAATTCGGGTATTTAAAAATTCATCATATCCTAGCAATGGAATTCCAAACATCTCCGAAATTCACTCAACATTACATAAAATAATCAGCAAACCTCACACATAATTTATCATAACAACAAGATAATGAAATGCAGATTTCCACCACATACAAAATGAAGACCCTAGAATCAGCCAACATTTGGGACGATAAGCTTCACCTTAGGGCCGATAAGCTTCACCTTAGGGCCAAGAAGGGCAAAGTCTCGATGGCTATTTGTTCTCTGATGCAATAGCATCAATTGAAACAAACTTTGAATCTCGAATAACTAATTGTTCTCAGATGCAACTATAACCATCTAAACAAACTTTGAAACTTTGATTTTGAAGCTCCCACCAAATTACTAAATGCTTAGAGGGAAATTATGCTTAGAGGGAAATTACTAACTAGTTAGAGGGAAATATAAAAGAAAAGAAGCAAAGTTGTGATCACTAAAAACATGAGGGAAACAAAAAGGGTGTCTTAATTGGATCACAAATGGGTAATGAAAAAAAGACAGGTTATAATAAGGAAAATATAACACATCATATGACTTTTAGGTAATCTGTTTTTTCTTTAGCCATCTAAATAATTTGTTTTTCTTTATTTATTTTTGTAATTCTTTTCCTTGAAGAGAGGGCTCAAGTTTTAAGAAGGAAGATAACACACATTAGATTAATTTTAAATAGTCTTTCTTTTATTTATTCATTTTTGTAGTATTTTTTATTTTTCCTATATTTTTCTATTTTTTTATTTATTTTTATAGTTCTCTTTACTTTCTATCTTGCTAGGAAAATTTAGGAAAATATTTGAAAATCTCGCTAAGCTAAAAGCTATCAAAGAACAAAAAACTAATAGATGTTGATATAGAGACATGCAAATAATTTTTTAGGAAATTACAAGCACGGGAAAGATCACAAGAGAGAATGTAACATCACGAGTGGACATTAAGATACTAGTATGTTTGGTAGAATATTTATAACCCTTACACCTTGTCAATTGTTAATTTCATATTACTAGATGGAATTATTTGATTAATTGAAATTTATTTTAATTACTATGTTCTTCCAAACTAATGAATGTTAATAACGAAAAAGGACCACTACCCTATATTCAATTCTTATTCCACATTGATATGCATCCCTTCTCATTTTGTATATATGTATATATTCAATTGTTAAAAACTAAATTAAGGGAGAATGTGGTTGTGGTTGTTAGGCCTCTGTTTTGTCTTGTTTTATATCCATTTTTATTTATAAATTCCTTGTGATTTTTCTTATATTGTATGGTTATTGTCGACATTTTGTGTATTCTTACAAGCGATAAAGTAATATTTATTGTGTCGCATCTCCCTTGTTTTAACGAGATTTGACATTTAAGCCATTATTATTGATGGTTTTTTGTGTTTGAAGGTTTAAACATCGTCAATTACCTTCTTACCTATATGACATGGTTCTTGCACCATGCATCAAATTCCTGCACCAATTTAGTTTTTACAACATTCCTGCACCAATTCAGTTTTCACAATGACATTTCTGCACCAATTTGGGGCTTTCATATATTGACATATTTTTGGGAAAATATGAAAGAGGTTTTTGTTCAAAATGTTGTTTGAACACTTCCACATGAGTCAAGATACACCTAGGTCATATGGATTTATATTTAGGGAATAATTAATGCTTCAGCCCTGAATTTGTAGCAGTTTCCAAACTGCCGATTTCCTCCTCGATTTTCATGTCGATTATAGAAAACATTAAAATTCTGAAACATGGGTTTTTTTCCAGGATAGGAAGTTGAGCATACTATGAGCCGTTTTCCAAAATTCAGAATGGTTAAGAAGATACAAAGAGTTCTTTCGAGGCAGTTTGTTAAAAATACCTTTTTCCATAACTCTAGAATGTGCCCATATTTGGAAAATTGTTATCAAATTTGCATTCTTTCAATGGGGCAAAGGTTGTAATGATATTCTATTGATGATAATTATTTGGGATTAAATCCCCATATTGTTTACAAATGGATGGCTTGTCTAAAGCCAAATTTGTAATGTAAATAATGTTATAAAAAAAGAGTTATGCAAGCATGAGGGGGAGGAGGAGAAAACTAGTGTTGCACTTCCATGCCGTTGGATCGAGTTTAGGGGGCTCTTCCTCCTTCCCTATGATTAGTTGGAGGTTGGATTCAAAGCTTTGATGTAAAATTGCAGCAAACATTCAAGTTAATCCAAGGATTTATGTCAGTTGTTCATTTCATGTTCTAATGTTTTATGTGATGCATTGTTTGAGCACTTGACTTTCTAGATCTCATAATAGGGAAACGAGGTAGTTAGCTAGTGCCCATCCAACCCAGACTGTTCTCCTTATTTCGTAAGATGTGTTAGATCTATTTTTTTATGTAGGGTTTGAGCAGGAAGTATTTCATTCTTTTATGTAGTTAACAGGCTTTGTCTTCTTCATAAATCATGCGTGATTTGGATTCAAGGTGTGTGGTTGTGCTATGTTTATTTATTGCATGTCGGTACAACATTCCTTTCCTTTGATGCGTTGTGTGTTTTTCTTTATGCAAAAGGGTGTGTTTTAGTTTACTTGCAGCGGTGCGTTATTATGTTGCAAGTGAAGGTTAATTCGGTGAGGGTTTTACTTCTGCAAGTTAATTTATTTTCCACAAGTTAGTTTTCTTTCCTTATGCAAATCATGATTTTTTGTGCGTATAAGTTATAATAATTCTAGCATAAAAGTGTAACTTAAGGTTAATTTATTTACATCTCCATGACCTTTGATGAAACATTGTTTTCATTGCATGAATCTGTACTATACTCATTTCTCTATGGAAGTAATCCTGTTTAAGACCTGAATTAAGTGAAGGGACCTTTGAACTTGAACCTCCATTTTATAAGAGTGCATATCTAGTTCATATGACAATAGTCACCTTTGAAATAAATCATGCCTTGTATTTAGATTATATGATCATTTTTCACTCGAAGAAGTTTCCTCTTGTAGTAAAGATTTTCCTTTGACTTTTGAAGTATTTTCCCTTCCGTATGATTGATGAGATAAGGAGTCTTTTGTTTATGCGCAATTATTTCCTCTGCTTTAGTTTTCCTGGAAATCAATTTCTAGTTAGCACACTTTACATTTTATGCAAGTGGTTTGGAAGCTCAGTACGAGAATATGGATTTCTTAGTACATGAATGTATCTTTTGGTACAGGAATCGATACCCTGGTACAAGAACAGAGTACTCTGGTACAAGAACCCATAATTCTTGTATGAAGGCTGATATACTCAGTGCAGGAAAAGAACATACTTCCGATGCAGGAACATCATTTTAGTATAGGAACATCGTTACAGTGTAGGAAGGTCGTTGCGATGCAGGAACGATGATGCAGGCTAGGAAGGAAACTTGTAACAAAGACAAATGCACCTAACAATTTAATTATTTCATTGTCTTATGATTGCAATGACATTTAGTCTCAGATGTCTGCCTTTTTTTCTTTCATTGATCAAGATTGTTTATGATGATTTGAAGTTCCTTTCCTTAAGTTTGTGAGAAGTATTTTTCTTGAGTGAATTCAATTTCCAAAACGGTGTGATTTCATTGTATTAACTAGTGTTGGTTGCTAAAGTATTTCTTTGGCATTTCCAATGTTGCGCCTCTATGTTTACGAACTCTTGGATTGAAAATTAAATGTTAGGTTGTTTATTACGCCAAACAGTGGTGAAGACATTGAGAAGAACCATGTATATATACTCACTATGTTAATATGTACTGAGGTTAATCATTTTATTAAAATGATGGGAAACTTCTATGTTGGTCTAGTAGCATTTTTCTTTTTTTTTTTTAATATTCGAACATATGACCTTTTAAAGTCAATATTAGATCATGGAACATTAAAGCTCAACTGCAAAGTTAGGCTATCAAAAAAAGTGTTTAAGGAAGTATAATCTTTTAGTGAGTCTATAATAGCCATTGTTAGTGTGAAAATTCTTGGAAGGTGTATCAAAAATCCTCACATAAGTCACTAGGTGACAAGTGACCTTGACAACAATTTTATGGTTGCTATCATTCTAGATCTGCAATAGAAATGGAAAATATGCAGTAAAAGAAAACAAGATCCAAAACAAATAGCAGTAAAATAATGTATCCAAAATAATAAACCAATTGGAAAGAAAATTTTAAATGAATAAATATTTATTGATAACACCTAGTGAAGGATATCTATAGATTGGTGTGTAAATCCTCCTCCATCGGATGGTTCCTATGATATCCTTGATGATTTAGAAATAAAATTCCCTCTCTCAATCATGTGAAAAAACCCAAACAAAGATGAAGAACTCAAATGGGAGCTCAAGAAAATGACGATAGTGTAGATGATGATAATGATCATGGTGAAGAATGGATGAAAACCCTCCTTTATATAGAAAACCATGGAGTTAGTCTTGAAAATGGAGAGTAATAAAATATTATTGCCCAAATTCATATTTAACTACTTGAAATACTTTATATTTATTAGAGAGGGAAAAAGAATTTAAGATGGTTAAATTCCTTTATTCATAAATAATTAACAAATAAAATGATTTATTAATTATTTCATGAGAAATAAGAAATGTTTGAAATCAAAATAATTATTAAATAGTGATTTAATAATTATTCTAATAACAGAAATAAGGAAATTCAAATAAATAATGATTTATTTAAATATTCCTAAGGGATTTAATCAAATGTGACAATGAATAATTATTAAATAATGATTTAATAATAATTCTTAGAGAAAATTAAACAAATAATTATTTATCTAATTATTCTCATGGGTTTTTTTTTATTTAAATCAGAAAATAATTCAATAAAAGTGGTTTGCTAAATTATTTTCCACAGTGAAAGTGATTTTACTATGGTAAAATTAAATCCACACAGTGTATTTCAATCCACCTAGTTAGAAATAGCTAGGTGATCAATTTTTGGTAATAACAACTTTTAAATCTACTATCACCTGTAAGTTTAGATTGATGAAGCGACACAATTTAAATTACTAACGTAAACGCCTAAATTGTATTATTGTAGTACTTGTTAAGTAGTCGTATTTGTTTTCCTGGACTAAATTAGTCATTCACGTTAGTCATTATTAGTTATATACTAATTACTAGCTAGATGTATATTTTTAACTAAGGACTAAATTAGTCATTTATGTAGTCGTTTTCAGTTGGTTCACTTATGATTTCTTATTTTTTATAGTATTTCACTTGGAAAAGTTGTAGTGAATAACTTTTCTAGTCACCTAGTCACTAATTTCTAATTTTCTACTAGTGACCACACTTGGGAAGAACTTCTCTCCAACAGTAATTGTACCATGACACAAAAGAGAGTTTCTTCAAGAAATAACACTAGAAGTAGTATTGGGGAAGAAATTGAGCAAGTTCCAGTTAACTTGCCAATATATGCAGATGTTAGTGAATTATATATTACATAGTAATGGAACACATAAAATATTGCAGAAATATAAACACAGAAAATGCATAAAACAAAAGAGACACAGATATACATGGTTCACCCAGTTTGGGCTACGTCCACGGAGAAACAACTAGTCCTTCTTTTTATATTATCTAGCAAACTGATGAGATACAACCTACAGAAGATCCGCTGTAATCCCCTCTTCACTCTCAATCTCCTCTCTCTTCGCTCTCAATCTCCTCTCTCTTCCTCACTCAGAATACATATATGCATAGACGTAATACAATTCCCTCATATATAGCAAGGGGTTGCCTTCTAGGGCAAAAAACCCTAAATTAAACATAACTTCTACTGTCAGATATGCGCCTAATGAACAACCCAAATTGACTACAAAATTACAACATTTTACAAGGCAATTTTACATCTATTCTTAGCTTCGGGGGCTCTGCCCTGATCCCCCTGCTGGGGGGGGCTCCCAAAGGTCATAGCCGTCCCCACTGGACCCCCCTGCAGCGAATATTTTATGAGCAGCGTTGCTGCCCCATTATGAACTAGGGTCCAATACGGCGATTCCTTTGAATACAGAAGATAATCAGGCTCCACACCTAACAATCTCCCACATGGAGATTGATTATAGCAATTCCATCGTTGCTTCATTTGCTGGACAATGACTCCACTTTGGACCTGGTTGTTTTTCATCTTCTTCATCATACTTGAAGACCAATTGAAACTAAGTAAATTCTCAGTTTCTCTCTGGTTACAACTTTTTTTAACATATCTGCAGGATTCTGGCTAGTGTGTATCTTTTCCAGCTTCAACTCTCTATCTTCCAACGCTGACCGTATGAAATGGTACTTGAGATGTATATGTTTAGTCTTGGAATGAAATGTAGAGTTCTTTGCAAGATGTATGGCACTTTGGTTGTCATTGTATAACTTGCCCAACTCCTATTTCTTACCCAATTCATCCAGAAACCTTTGTAACCAAATCATTTCTTTACTAGCCTTTATAGCAGCAACATACTCTGCTTTTGTTGTTGAGAGTGCAACAACACTTTGCAATTTTGAGGCCCAATTGACAGTTGTTCCACCTATAGTAAACACATACCCTATTGTGCTTTTCCTATTGTCTCTATCACCTGCCATATCTGCATCAACATATCCCTGTAGAGCAATGTTTGAACCACCAAAGCATAATCCTTGATTTGTGGTACCTCTCAAATACCTGAGAATCCACTTCACCGCCATCCAATGTTCTTTTCCTGGATTGTTCATGTACCTACTTACAGCTCCCACTGTATGTGCAATATTAGGCCTTGTGTAGACCATTGCATACATTAAGCTTCCAAATGCTAATGCATATGGAACTTTAGACATATGAGCCATTTCTTCCTGAGTCTTGGGACACTCCTCCTTACTTAATTTGAAATGGCTAGCTAAAGGTATACTAACTAGTTTTTCATTCTGCATATTAAACCTTTTTAGCACCTTTTCTATGTACTCACTTTGAGACAATGTTAATTTGCGATTCTTCCTGTCTCTAGTTATTCTCATACCAAGGATTTGTTTTGTAGCACCCAAATCCTTCATTGCAAATGAGTTTGCCAATTTTCTTTTGAGTGCATTTATTTCCTACATGTTATAACCTGCAACAAGCATGTCATCTACATAAAATAATAATATAATATAGCTGCCATCATTTTGCCTTTTGAGGTAAACACAATGATCAGAGTGACATCTAGTATAACCTTGTTTAGACATAAACCTGTCAAATTTTAGATATCACTGCCTTGGAGCCTGTTTGAAGCCATACAAGCTCTTCTTCAACCTGCACACTAGTTTATCCTTCCCTTTTATCTCATATCCTTGTGGTTGTTGCATATATATCTCTTCCTCCAAATCCCCATGGAGAAAGGTTGTCTTTAAATCTAACTGGTCAAGATGCAAATCTTCAGCTGCTACTGGACTCAAAATAGTTCTGATTGAAGTCATTTTATCAGCAGGAGAAAATATCTCATCAAAGTCTATAACCTTTTTCTGTGAAAACCCTTTCACCACAAGTCTAGCTTTATACCTTTTTCTACCTCCATCTTCTTCCTTCAAATTGTAAACCCATTTATTCTGCAATACTGTTTTACCTGCAGGCAACCTGACTAAGTCTCAAGTCTGGCTATGTGCTAAGGAGTTCATCTCTTCTTTCATGGCTTGCTCCCACTTCTTCTTGGTTTCTACCTACACTACTTCTTCATAACATTCTGGGTCACCAGAATCAGTCAACAATACATAATATAATGAAGGAGAGTATCGTTCATGGGGTCTACTTATCTGGTAGATCTTCTAACACCACTTTCAGGTGTTTGAGGTGCTTGTTGTTGTTGTGGTTGTTGTTCTCGCTGTTGATCATTATGATTTTTAGGCACCATCACTTTTCTTGTGATCTCGTCAAACATTGTGTATTCTCTATTTTCCTTTTCCTATTTCTTTTCCTGTAGCTGATCCTTATACAAAACCTTTTCATTGAATCTGACACCTCTGCTCCTAATGATTTTGTGTTTTTCATAATCATGAAAGTGATAACCAAAATCATTAACACCATATCCAATAAAGGTACATTTCTTTGATTTTGCCTCAAGCTTTGTTCTATTTTCTTTATTAATGTGGACAAAGGCTTCACAACCAAAAGTCTTTAAAAAAGAGTAGTTTACCTTTTTACCTATCCATGCCTCCTCTAGAATACCACCATCCAAGGAACTTGAAGGCCCTCTGTTTATTAGATAAACAACAGTATCTACATCATCTACCCAAAATTGTAAAGGCAATCTTGCATGCAATCTCATGCACCTTGCATGTGCCATGCTTGTCCTATTCATCCTTTCAGAGACACCATTTTCTTGTGGTGTTCCTGAAACTTTCTTCTCTCTACGAATTTCATTCTCTGAATAGTACCTATCAAACTCTTTGTTGCAATATTAACCTCCATTCTCTGATTTGAGATACTTCAATCTTTTCCCTATCTCATTTTCAACAAAAGCTTTCCATTTCTTGAAAGTATCAAATACATCAGATTTATTTCGAATACAATAAATCCATGTTTTTTTGGTTGCATCATCAATAAAAGTAACATAATAACGAGAGCCACCAAGAGATGATACCTGAGCAGATCCCCATACATCTGTATCCACAAGCTCTAATTTTTCGCTCTTCTTTTCTTTCCCAACTCTAAGGAATCTGACTTTCTTCTGTTTTCCAAAAACACAATTCTCACAGAATTTTAAATCAACATGCTTCAAACCTGACAACAAATTTTTTGAGTGAAGAATCTGCATCCCCTTCTCACTCATGTGCTTGATCCTATGATGTCACAATGCCATAAATTCTCCTATAGAGGTTAAAGCATTAACAGAATTAGAAATAACATTGCATAAATACAATGTACCAACCTTTCCTCCTCTTGCTATTACCAGGGATCCTTAGTGACCTTCCAGGTTTTATCTATGAAAGTAGTTACGCAACCTTCACCTCCCAACTACCCTGTTGAAATCAGATTTTTCTTTCAAATTTGGAACATGCCTTACCTCCTTCAATGGCCACTGATTTCCATTTTTCTGTTTTATGAAAACTGTACCTATTCCAATGATTTTACAGCGTTTATCATCAACCAATCGAACCTATCCAAAATCTCCTTGAACATAATCATAAAATTTTTTCCTATCAAGTGTGGCATGGAATGAGGCACCTAAATCTACCACCCAAGCATCAATAATATTTTCTAATGAAAGAAGCAAAGCATCTTGCTACACATCACCTGTTACATTCGCTTCATGATTATTTTCTTGTTGCGCGTGTCCTTCTTTTCCCTTTTGAGACTTGTAGTCTTTCTTTAGGTTTCCTTTCTTCCCACATTTCCAGCACACTATCCCCAATCTGGACTTGGATCTGCCTTTTCCTGACTTACTGTGATATGCAGGGCTCTTTCCTCTTTCCATTTTTCTTCCCCTAGTCTCTACAGTCAAAGCATTACCTGATGTCTCACCGGAGATTTTCCATCGCATTTCCTCGCTAAGGATTTCACCGACAACATCATAAAACTTTAAAGTACTAGGTCCATAGACAGAGTTACTAATGGCCATAACTAAACCATTCCAACTTTCTAGAAATGACCACAGAAATACAGAGCCCTAACTTCATCATCGAAAGTTACCCCTACAGAACTTAACTAACTGGTAATTGTATTAAACTCATTTAAATGATCAACAACAGATCCACCTTTTGACATCTTCGTATTAAATAAACACTTCATTAGAAATATCTTGTTTGAGGCTGAGGGTTTTTCATATAGTTTGGCCAATGTTGGCATTAAACCCTCTGTTGTCGTTTCCTTTGAAATATTAAATGCTATTGACGCTGCTAGGCACAACTGTATTGTTCCAAGTGCTTTTTTGTCGAGAATATCCCATTTTGTGTCCGTCATACTCATCTGCTTCTTTGTCTTTCTGCTCAATGGTTGGTACAAATCTCTCTGGTACAAATAATCTTCCATATGCATCATCTACAACTAGTAGTTTTGGCTATTAAATTTTTCGACCCTAAATGTACCATATTCTGCCATTGCTCCCACTCGAACCAGGAATTCTTCTCTCCTGCGAGTTTATCAGCCAAAAAAAACCTTTCGCTCTGATACCAATTGTTAGTGAATTATATATTACAGAGCAATGGAACACATAAAATACTGCAGAAATATAAACACAGAAAATGCATAAAACAAGAGAGACACAAATATACGTGGCTCACCCAGTTTGGGCTACGTCTAAAGAGAAATAGCCAGTCCTTCTTTTTATATTATCCAACAAACTGATGAGATACAGCCTATAGCAGATCTGCTATAATTCCCTCTTCGCTCTCAATCACCTCTCTCTTCACTCAGAATACAGATATGCATAGATGCAATACAATTCCCTCATATATAGCAAGGGGTTGCCTTCTAGGGCAAAAAACCCTAAATTAAACATATCTTCTACTGTCAGATCTCCGCTTAATGAACGACCCAGATTGGCTACGAAATTACAACATTTTACAAGGAAATTTTACATCCATTCTTAGCTTCAGGGGCACTACCCCCAATCCCCTCACCAGGGGGGGCTACCAAAGGTCGTAGTCGCTCCCCCTGGACCTCCCATACAGCGAATATTTTAAGGGTAGCATTGCCACCCCATTACGTACTAGGGTCCAATGCGCCAATACCTTTGAATACAGAAGATAATCAGGCTCCACACCCAAAATTGAGCAAGTTCCAGTGAACTTACCACTATATGCAGACACTCAGTTGTCCATAGAAAGGGAGTCAACATAACATGGTAGCAAGTCTAGTAGCAGTAGTAGAAGGAAACAATCTAGTACAAGATCATGGAAGAGGAAGTTTTTGACATAATATAGGGAGAACAAAGCTACAGAGTAAAAGTGTATTCAATATTCATGCAGGAGGCATTAGCAATGAAAGAAAAAGGAAGCAAAGGACACTGACAACAGAGTGGAGGAAGAGAAAAAGCAAAGCTTGCATGTAGCAGAAATGAAGTTACACGATACAAAGAACAAGTTGAAGGAGGAACAAGAGCTGAGAAGAAGAGAAAGAGGAGAAAAGAATAAACATGAAGAAGAAGAAAAACAAGGAACAATGACAAAGCAAACAACACCCATATAGGTTGTCAGAACATCCAGCAACTGAGGTAGATAGTAAACGGATGCAGGATCAGGAAGAGGCCCAACAAATTGAGCAGTTGATTATGCAGATAGATATGGAGTTAGATAATTAGCCATGGAATGAAGACATAGACCTCATGTTGAGAGCACTCGATGCCACCTATCAGTCTCTGCCACCTCCATTGTCAGAACCATTCACAAGTGAACAAGGAGATGTTGACCTCCTTAATGATGATCCAATCAAGGATGTGTACAATCTTTCATTTGAAAAGTTATAAAAGAAGATTGTACAAGTGTAAAGGAAGCACTATCTGGATTATCACACATCACCTACATTCATGAAGGAAAGGGTGATAGTGTAAAATACCAATAAGCATCATGCCATCATTGCGGAAACCACCTTGGCTTATGCCAGAGAAGCAAGCTCCAATGTCAAGTATTTGTTGGCCAAGAATAAACAACTGATAAAAAACTCAGAGGAAGCCACGTAAGAGGCAGAAAAATCTTGAGAGAAGAGTGCAATTTCCCCGATGGAAGAGATGAGGAAAGTGATACTCACTATAGTATCAACACTTGAGACCACCATTCAGAAACTTTATGATGAATTGTTCACCTACACAAAGTATTTTTCTGTGTCCATGGCTTGCAGTAGTGGAGCAAGGAGTTTGTTCAAAATGATAGTAACATACATCTTTCCATCACCCATCTACAAGAGTTGAAAATGTGGTACAAAGGGGCCCTACTTCACTTCCCAAAGATGAAAAAGCCGTAGGTAGAGCTAGAAAAAGAAAAGGTCTAGATGTTGATCTAGAACTATGTGAAGCTTGCCTTGCTCGTCAGCAACATCCAGGCTTCATATACACGGTTCTACAAGAGTTTGGATGTCATGGTGAAAATGCGCAAGATCTCGTCAATCAGTTCCCTCATCGAAGCTAAGCACAAGAACCAAGTCTAGCTAGAGGCCAATAGGTAAATGAGGCAACTAAAGCAAGAGGCCACAAGGGTTGACTTGGAGTTGCAACGCACACAACATAAAGAAGTAAATCGGTGGTCCTGTCAAGATCAAAATCATGCTTCTCATGCTTCGGAATGAGTTGAATACAATTTCTAACACCATACACCCTAATGCCATGGAGGAAAGAGTTTTCCTTTAGGAAGACACCATCAGGTAGTTTGGGGACACCATCATACAGTACCAAGCTTGGCATGTGACCGAAAACCACCAAGTACAAGTTTCCGAGTTGGTCTTTCCCTAAAATCCGGATTCATAGTGGTTTGTCTTGCTAGGCTGTCTCTAACGTTTTGTCTTATATGGGTACATGTGGAAATTGTATATTATTTGTAGATATATTGTAAGTGAAATTCCAAGTGTCATTAGTGAAATGTGAATAGTCACTATGTAATGTAATGAGTTATTTGTAAATGAAGTTGAAGAGTCATGAGGGTAGTCAAAGAGTCATAAAGGAGAATTTCAAGGGTCACCTCACCCTCTATTATAAATAGAACCTCGTAAATCATAGAACATGCTTTTAGGAGCCAAGTTTTTGGCTAGGTTTAGGCTTAGAGAAGGTTTTGGAGTATTGTGACGAGCTTTGCCTTCTCCACAGTGTAGAGCGAGTACACTTCTTTGGAGGAGCAGGCGGTGTTGACTGTAATGTTCCACTATTGGGGCTAGTGTCTATCAATGGTGTATGTATGGATGGAACTTTCACTTAATAATATAACTGAGCCTGCACATTTTAATGCATACGTTGTTATTATACTTCAATTATTCTGGTTACTTTAGCAACATATGTTGTTTAAATTATGCATTTTCTTATGAACTCTTTTGTTTGCAATTGTATGAATCTTGTTGAAGGCGGGTTGTTGGATTAACCCATCACTTTGGTTTGTGTACTAATCCACTTCCATCTTGTGATGTCATTCAGATAGTCTATTCCTTTTAGGTTGCGTACTATTACATGCTTCTAAGACACATTTCCTTTTCCCCTCTATGTGTTAGAACCCCCATGTATCTCACTTGACTCACTTGATTTCGACCAAAGACATTATACTTACCTCTGCACACTACCATGGTCAAGGAACTACATTACCACCCACTGCAGGGGCTCCTACTCCAAATGGTCTAAGGTCTAGTTGGGAATTCTTACGAGGGAGATCCCCTTGAATATTGGTGGGTCTAGCACCGTCAACATTTTTGGCACTAGAAGGAGGGCTAGATTACAATCTCAACCCTCACAGTCTGTTTTGAATCTCTCCACATCATTTATGACTTACATCACAATCTCAACTCCGACATGTTTTTCTCATGCTCATGATTTTGAAGTGTCGAAGGATGTCATCAATGCATTTTCACAAATTAAATATGATGGTGAAGGGGGAATAGCCTTGTTAAGACACGAAGTTTACTTTTTAGGTTTCTATGATAGGAATGAAGAACCCTTAGACAACATTATCGATGGGCTCTTCGCTTACACATTTGAAATGTGCATTAAGAAATGGTATCTCACATTGCCCAAAACCTCTATTCACTCTTTCAATTACATGATCGTAGAGTTAGGCCATGCTTTCTTTCATTTTGACCATAAAGCACTCAATCGAAAAATCTTGGAATTATACAAATCACTTGATGAATTTGTTGCACAATTTTGGCAAAGCTTCCGTAATCTCACTTTTCAATTCCCAGAAGATGAAGTTGATTGGAAATTTTTGTTTGAAATATTTGAGTATCTTCTTCACATATCTAACAATCCACATGAATTAGAATCATTAGAACCCATCCCATCATACCTCGGTGTTAGAGACTCCAAATCTAAGGCTACCAAGTTTCTTCTCACCAGTGACTCTCCGTCCTCTTGTCATTAGATAGATCTAGCTATGTAGGAGGAGGTGGTAGAAGTTGTAAACCAACCTGTTGAACTATCACCTCCTCCGACCCCACCCGCTCTGGATTTTTGTGCATATTTGGACTGCAAGCCTATTGGTTGTCACATGATCTCATTTTCTCAACCTTTGTCCCTTGGTTCTGTTGAAGCCCCGAAAATCGGGTCGACAACAAAGGGGATACCCACCCGGTCCGGACCTTGGTTGGCAGCTCCTTATCCGTTTGGTATAGCGGGTCCGACTGGGGATAATGGGACCAGTTTCCCAATCTAAGGGGTGTGTGTGTGTGTAGAGTTGGATGATGCTGATCTAGGAGTACTTAAAGCTAATTTAATTCAAACTTCTAAACTAAATCTATGCTATTGTAATCTAATGAGAAACAACACATCTAATCTACGCTAACCCGGGGTGTATTTCTTCTATTATGCGATCTAAAGAGATTTCGAACAATAACTGGTAATAAAGATCATTCAACTATCATAAGAATAGAAATCAATTAAGATAAACCACTCTGCATAAAAAGTTAAGCAAAACAGTTGTGAACAACATATCGCATAATAAGTTATTCATATATCAAACACGAATAAATGACTCCACCATACAGAAGTGTCAAATGGTAACCGACACATTCATGCATTAACATATAAACAACTGAAAACTGTATATCACTTTAAGAATATAAGCAAAAATGGTCAAGAGATAAAAGTACCATTTATGACTGGTTCCACTCATAAGCTTCAAGCAACAACGATTTATCTCTACTTGTTCTAACATCTACTAAGAGTACATAAGTGCAACATCAGTAGCAGATATCAAATGCAAATATTGATAAATCTCGATCCAACCATTCATCAAAAACCCCCTTCGAGGGTGCAAAAGTGCATGTTCTGAGGACAAGTTTTTTGACAAATTTCTGGACCCTTCTCTAAATGCCTGAGAAGGGTTTAAATACTGCTAACTAATTAATCTTAATTACATAAATTTAGGACACGGTTTAAATGACCGCCCTTCTACTAAAGCAAAATTATTTCTAAAAATTGAATCTAATTCCTAACCGTTTCTGTATTTGCTCTTTAGTGCTGTAAGCATGCAACATTCGCCTGGGAAGAGTCAGCTGGTCATCTTCTCCTTTTGTTTGAGCTACGAAAATAGAAATAAAAAGCGCTGGCACCACGTTCTGGTAAACTTAGAAGATATTTTCGAAAATCTTCCTCTGGCTTGGTGTATTCACTGTGTGTATACTTGGTAATAACCCAAATTTCTCTCAAACTGATTCTGCTTTTGCTATTTCGGTTTCCGTCCTTGCGAATGACTGAATAAGTTAGGGACTTTGCTCTTTGAACAATTTTCTGTATTGAAAACTGCCTCTGTTCTTTGTTCCGGGATTTTCTGGTGCGTTTTCCCTCTTTTGCGCCTTTTTCTTTTTGCTTTACCAGGCATAAGCTTCAAGATCTTTTGCAAACATGCTGCTTTTGTGCGCCTTTGATTCTGAGTCTCGGATCGCCTATTGACATCAGTATCTGTTGAGTGATACTTTGGAATCTCTGGTCCTGTTGCATGCGGAATCCGTTTGTGAAGGCATCTCTTCTTTGTTCTCCGAGCATTGACGCTTTCCCCTTTTCCTTAGATGTTTCCTGCACATTGCTTTATGTTATTTGCTGTCTTACAGTTTACGCAAAGGGAAAGAGTAATGATGAAAAGATTGACATGAAAGCTTTAAGCTCTAATGAATGCATAATCATGACACCCATAATGAACTGACTCTTCGAAAAACACAACACAATCCTTCTTGGATACTTTGGCATACAATCATTAATTTCTTTTAAGGCGCGCGCCTAATTTTGGTCTACAGACAACTTGCCTTGAATACTGTGTCGAGGAAATTTTGCGATGGGTGATTTCTGCGACTCTCATCGCAGTATCAAGGATCGCGTCGTCAAGATGTGTCATCGCAGGAATTGATGATCGCAACATCGCAGATCGCAACATTGTAGATCGCAAATCGCAGATCGCACTTAGTCATCCAATCGTTGTGTGCGGCTTATGCGATGTTGCGATATGCAACGTCGCATATCGGCCGTCGGAGATTCCTTAAGTTTTTCCATTTAAGAGTGCTTCATAATATATGCGATGCGATGAATTTCGCGTCACTTCTTCGCAGCTTATTATGCGCATAGGAAAACGTTTCACTCTCTTCTCGCAATGCGATACAGCTTTTAGGGAGTCAAAATACAAAAACTTTGATAAAATGTTTTTTTTTTTGGGATTTTTATTAAGGGTCCCCATTTGCTTGGTGTTATTGCTAATACCACACAAAGAGGGGGGTTGTTGGTGGCCACAACAATGGCAATTCACTGTGAAGAACCAGTTATCTCTGCTTTTCTATTGAATTTTAACTTCTGAAGCAAAAAAAATTTCATACGTCTAAATTTTGTTATGGACAGATAGAGTACATTACGCCTTATCCTATCAATGATATTTTGTCTCAACCTTTTCATATTCCAATTGTTTGTTTCCTCAGGCTTAGTCCTTGTATTCACACCAGACATTACTTGGTCTTTTAAAGATAAAATAAGGTCTTCTCTGCGTGCTGGCTTTTCAAAATATGCTCATTTGTCGTAGGTAGAGCCTCTTCTGCCCGCAAGCGTCCATAGCCTCGACAGGGTTACCTGTTATCCAGCAATGATCCTTTATCCTGCTTAAGGTTATTTACAACTTTTTAGAGAAAACCCCTTTTGACACTTTTTCCTTTTTTATTCTCTAAAGAACAATGTCTTGGTTTGGTGGCCAAATTATGACACAGTCATTCACTTGATTTACACTTTTGCTGAACAAGCTGGCTCGTGATGAGACCCCTTGTCTTTTGATTGCAACAAATCTTAAGTCGTTGCCCTGTTTTGGTGGACAGTATTGGCAAAGTCAGCAAGTTATAATATCTGTGATCATGATAAGTCGGCTCGTGATGAGACCTCTTATTCTTTGAGATACAGTGTTTTCTAGGATTGTTCCTCTGAATGCTGCGATTTCCTTTAGCAGGGAGGAAGTCATTGTTTTTCCTTAAGAAAGCTCTGGATGACAATAATAGAGTTTGAAAACAGCAGTTTTACAGAGAATATTTATTTTATTATTGATACCTTTCATTGTGCTGATATAAAACAATTTTTTACTAAAGGTTGCTTTCATCAAATTTTTTGAAGTTGAAACTAGTATCATATCTAGGCTAAAGTTAACTCTACCTGTCAATAATAAAGATCAGATTTTTGAAAAATTTTGCTACTTGTACAAGCGAAAAAGCTCAAAATCTGATAGAGAATTGGTGTCTTTTTCATGAACCCCTTTAGTAACCATCTACAACTGGTTTTATTTATAAGAAAGAGAAAAACAAATAAAAACTAAACCATCCTACAAAATAGAAGAGTGATTTTCTATGGAAAATATATTTTAAGGATCTGTCCATTAACAGGCAAAGAGTCCCTTTGACCTGCTAAATCCTGCAACACAAACGTTGATGGGCCTATGACTTCTACAATCTGAAAAGGACCAAGCCACATCTTCTGAAATTTTGTATGTTTGCCCTTTTCTTCATGAGCCTTATCCCATTTCAAAACTAAATCTCCCATCTGGAAATTCTTTCTGGTCATTATGCTTGAGTCAAAAGAGGATTTTATCAGCGCTTGGTGATGAGCATGGGTTTTCTTAGCTTGTTCTCGTTGTTCTTCTAATTTAATTATTTCCATTTGTCTTAGTTGTATGGAGGAAGTAGATACCTCATCGATGTGTTGTATTAAAGACAAAGAGGGGATGACTAAGTGAGTTGGAAGAACCACTTCTTTCCCATAAACTAAATTAAAGGGAGAAGTGCCGATTGAAGCTTTCTTCGTTATTCTATCTGCCCATAAAGCATTTACTAACGCTTTGTGCCAATTCTTTTGGTTCTGGTCAACTGTTCTTTTAATAATCCTGATCAGGTTTTTATTTGTCGATTCAGCCAATCCATTACCTTGCGAATAGTAGTTGGCTGAATATTTCAGCTTGAACCCTCTTTTAAGTGCAAACTCAGTCATTGTATTTCCAGAAAAGTATGAGGCATTATCAAACATTAAGGCCGTTGGCAATCCAAACCCAGTGATTATAAATTGATCTATGAATTCAATAATGTTTTCAGAATTAGCTGTCTTGAGAGGAACTGCTTCTACCCATTTAGTAAAATAATCTGTTGCTGTGAGGATGTACCTATGCTGCTTAGAAGAGTGAGGAATGATCTCACCTATTATGTCCAAGCCCCACTGACTGAATGGTTGCTCGATGTTAACCGGCTGTAGTGGCATGGACGGTTTCTTTTGTCTTCCTGCAGCAGTCTGGCAGACTTGGCATTTCCTTACGTAACTGTGTGAGTCTTTGAACAGTGTGGGCCAATAATATCCTGCACGTAAGATTTTATGTGCAGTAGCATCTCCAGCATAGTGTCCGCCTTCTGGTCCATCATGGAGTTCCTGCAAAACCTTTTCGGCTTCAGTTTTCTCAAGACACCTAAGGAGCACAGAATCATAATTCCTTTTAAACAGAACATCATTTATGAGCTGGTATTGTTTAGCTTTCAATCTCAGAGCTCTTTTCTTGGTGTGATCCAGGTGTGATGGAGCATACCCGTTCTTAAGATAATAAATGGTGTCAGCATATAATGATTCTGCATCGTTTAGGCTTACCTCATACGTCTGTACCTCTTCAGATGGATTCTCAGGAATTTGCGATGCTCCAGCCAACATTTTGCAGAAGCCTTGACCTCTTACTATGCTTGCTGGCTTGATCTCAAGATCATATTCTTGTAAAGCGGTGATCCAATTTGCTCTTTTTTCACCCACATCCTTCTGTATTAGAAGATTTCTTACCATTGGAAACGGTACTATGACCTTAGCATGGGCTTTAAGTAAGAAAGGTCTGAAATATTTAATCGCTTTGAAAACAGCATATGCATGTTTCTCGACGTCTGAATAGTTGAGTTCAGCACCTTGTAAATTCGAGCTAAAAAATGCGATTGGAGCTTCCGCTTTCTCTTGATTTGCTTGAGTTAGAATCGCGGCATATGATTTCTTTGAGGCAAATGTGTATAAGATAAAAGATTCTGAAAAATTCGGGGTTGCTAAAGATGGAGCGTTAATGATAGCTTGTTTGATCAAGTTGAATGCTTCATGCTCATCTTGACCCCATTTAAAATTTGAATCCTTTTTAATCATGTTTTGTAAAGGAGAAACAATCCGTGAAAAATTTGGGACAAATCTCTTCACAAAATTGATTTGACCAAGGAAAGATTGCATGGCTTTTTTGTTATGAGGTATGGATATTTCAGAAATTTCTTTGATTCTGTCAGGTTCAATGTGAATACCAGATTTTGACACTATGAATCCTAGAAGTTTTCCTTCACTTAATGCGAAAAAAGATTTCTTTGGGTTAAGTGAAATCCCATACCTTAAGCATTGTTGAAAGATTTGTTTCAAGTCTTTGAGATGGTCGCTTCGCTTCTTGGAGTACACTGTTATATCATCCAGGTAGATCACTATAGATTTATTGACTAAACCCTTGAATGCAATGTCCATGGCTCTCTGAAATGTAGCGCCGGCATTGATCAAACCAAATGGCATCTTCTGATATGCATATGTGCCCCATTTAGTTCGGAATGTGGTTTTTAACTGATCATCGGGATGTACCAGCACCTGATTGTATCCTGAAAATCCATCCAAAAAAGACATTAATTCCGAGCCTGCTACTGCCTGTAATATCTGCTCCATAGGTGGGAGGGGAAAATTGTCTTTTTGACAGGCTTTGTTGAGATTCTGAAAATCGATACAGATTCTAATATCTCCGTTTTTCTTTCTAACGGGTACCATATTGGAGACCCATTCGGAATGTCTGACGGGGAAAATTATTCTGGCTCTTAATAACTTATTTAGCTCAGTTTTTATCTGATTTTCTAAATTGGGGTGGATTTTTCTGAGTTTCTGTTGGACAGGTTTCTCATTGTCAATCATAGGGATAGTATGTTGAATGATAGAAGTGTCGTATGTCTTCAGCTCATCGTAATTCCAGGCAAAAACATTTTTGTATTGTCTCAAAAGACGGATATACGCTAATTTCTCTTCAGGGGCTAGGCCGTGGCCTAGATTAAGGTTTTGTGGTTTATCATCGGTTCCTAGGTTTACTAATTTGTAGTTCAGAGTTGAACTGTGGAGCTTAGAATTGGCAGACCTTTTAAACCGACTTTTCAAATCATATAAGTCTTCTAACTTAACCACCAATTTAGGTATAGCATTATCTGTGCTGTTTTGTTGTATTTGTCGATCATGATGGTCTTCGTCAATTATTTGATTGGAGTAGGATCCTTCAAAAGTGAGGAAATTTACAATGTCAGGATCGTCATTGAATACTCTCCAGTTTGTAATGTTGTCAGGGATGGACGGTCTAAAGATTAATTCTATTGAGAATCTATCTGGATTAAAATCTTCGGAGGGAATAAGTCTAGAGGCTACGTTAGCTAACAGGTCTGCGCTCGCATTTTGGAGTCTTGGGATTGACGAAATATTGAATGCTATGAAATGTGCAGTCAGATCTTGTACTAAAGATTGATAGTGTTTCAAATGACCTGATAGGCAATGTATGGTGTTACGTACCTATTTGACGACAATCTCAGAATCTCCAAAGACTTGAAGGTACTTAACGTTCAACCCGTTTGCTTTGTATAGGCCTTGCACCAAGGCCTCGTATTCCGCTGTATTGTTTGTGCAGTCGAATTCAAGTCTGCACGTAAGCATGGTCTTATTTCCTTCTGGGCTAATCAGGACGCATCCTACTCCTGCTCCTTCGTTAGATTTAGATCCATCAAAATATAATTTCCAAAACAAAGATGTATTTACAGGTTTATCTAAAAAATTAACACACTTTGAATCATTAGTTTGGGAAAAATTTTCGACTTGGGACAAAACTGAATTTTCTAAGTAAGGTGAGGTATGAGCATTGAAATTGCCGAGGAAAGAATCTATTGAGTAATTGCCTATGATACTGCTGTTGTATGCTATTGCTTCATTTTCTCTCTCCAATTCCATTACTATGTACTTCTGGTGTAACTCTCGTTCAACCTTTATTTGATTTGGTTTACCATTGTAGGGTAACCACATGTGCGACCAGTTGGTTGAGAAGTAGCCATGGAGTTTTTCGGACCAATCCCTGCTAAGAATCAAACCATAGAATTATGGGATATCAGCTACTAGAATGTCAATAACCTGACATACCTTCGGGTTAGACGACAATCTTATGGTCACTTGATTAAGTTCACCAATCACTTCGACTTGAGATCGATCAAGCTGAACTATGCGCACTGCGGATTTTTGTGGTTGAACATTAAACTTGGCACATATTGATCTGTGTAAAATATTCGTTGAAGCACCAGAATCTACCAAACAGTTGTGCACATTTTTATTGAAAATTTCATAAGTGAGAAGAAAAGGGGGAGTGTGAGACCTTGATCTTCCTCCAATCAAAGCGATGTCATTTGGATCAACCTTATTGATCGTGTTGGTTGGAGGTCTTCCCATGTTGTGGGAAGCTACAGCTGTAGGCAAAGATGTAGTAGGCACGGCATGTAATTCTTTCATCATTATCTTCTGTTGATGTTTCAATTTGCTCAATTCATAAAGAGTGATATTAGCCCTAGTCTTTTTCATGTCATCAATAATATTGTACTCCATTTCATCCGACACAATCAGTGTTCTTGATGGAGGTGTTTGGTCTGGTTGGACTGGGCTAGATTGAGTCGCTTTAGCAGTAGTTTTCTTTGTTGTGACTTTATCTTTTGCTGCGGGGCTTGTGCCCTTCTGCTTGGGGGTAGTTTGGGGAGGATCAAGTTGATTTTTGCTTCGTGTGCTAACCGGAAATGCTTCTTGATCTTCTTCTTGCGGGAGGATGAAATCCCATATTCCTTCTAGTTCCATAACTTCTTCATCATCGGTGTGCCCTTCAGTGGTATTCTCTTCTTCTTCCTCTTCTTCGGATTCGACGTTTGAGATAGCGTTGGGTGGTTTCACATCCATTGAAGGACTTCTTTTAAAAGTTCTGTAGGGCTTTTTTAAAGAAGTTTCTGCTACTTGTTTTTTTATGTCAATCATCTCATTGGACATGGTTTTTAACACTTTTTGTAATCCTTCCAAATCGAAAGGGTCTTTCGTTTGTTTCTTCTTGGGGTCTTCTTTGAAGGAGACTTTCTTAGATTTGCGTTCCTCTATCGCAGATCTTTTTTCCAGGGCTACTATGCGTTTCTCTACTGCTATCGCCTCTGTCAAGTTTTCAACTAAGGTTGTCTTATTTTCCCTATCCACGAAGAGTGCCAAGTTTGATGGTAAGGCTGTAATATACCATTCACATCTTACTTCTTCGCTGGGTTGGGAAGCAGCGGGAATTTTGTTGAGGATTTTATTGAACCGTAAATTGAAATCTTTGATGGGTTCTCTAGCCTCGGCTTTAAGATTGGATAGGTCATTGATTAACATCGCCGTTGATCTGTCATCACCAAACTTGGTAAGGAATTGACTTTGAAAAATGTCCCAACTTGTGATAGACCCGGAAGGTAATGAAAAGTACCATGACTCGGCTATTCCTTGCATTGTATAGGGAAAAAGCCGGACGACAGCATCCTCGTTGGTAACTCCGTTGAGATGACAGAAAGCATGAAATTATTAATATGCTCTTCAGCTAGCATACCTGCTTCTGGATTGAATTTGGGTAGCCATTTCTCAGGATGGGACGGTATTTGGCTCAGGGGTGGAGGCATTAAAACTGCCCCAGGATTGTTCCATGGAGACTGGGCCATCGTGGAGCTACTAGTAAATGAAAGTGCAGAGGATGATCCCTGAGGCTGGGAAGATGAAGATATTATGATCTTTGATGATTGAAGAGGAGGGGTTGTGAAAGATGGATGAGTGGTTTGGAATGAAGATGTGGGTGGTTGACTTCGCGGTGAGGGAGTTGAAATGGACGACGTAGATGAAAGAGTCTCACTGTCAGACTCTAGTGGTGTTTTCCTTGCTCTTTTCTTGGTGGGGAGAGGGAATTTTGTTGGCTGGATGCCAAATTTTTCACTCTTTAATCTGGTCAGGGGATGAGTAGGATTGTACTGTGAAGTCACGCTGCTTTGAGATTTATCAGACCTCTGTGTAAAAATAGAAAATCCCTGGAGTTTGCGAATTAGAGTTTGAACTTCAGGGGGTTCAATGGTAAATTGGTCTAAAATATTAGGGTATGTAGCAGCAGTTGATACTCGAGCGAATTCTGACTCTGGATTTAAACGTACTGGGGAAGTCGGGGGAGTTGATGAGGGCAATTTACTCTCAGAATGGTATTTAGATTTTGATTTAGGTGCCATTCATAGTTCGGGCCCTCCTTCTAGCGCCAAATATGTTGAAGCCCCGAAAATTGGGTCGACAACAAGGGGGATACCCACCCGGTCCGAACCTTGGTTGGCAGCTCCTTATCTGTTTGGTATAGCGGGTCCGACTGGGGATAATGGGACCAGTTTCCCAATCTAAGGGGTGTGTGTGTGTGTAGAGTTGGATGATGCTGATCTAGGAGTACTTAAAGCTAATTTAATTCAAACTTCTAAACTAACTCTATGCTATTGTAATCTAATGAGAAACAACACATCTAATCTACGCTAACCCGGGGTGTATTTCTTCTATTATGCGATCTAAAGAGATTTCGAACAATAATTGGTAATAAAGATCATTCAGCTATTATAAGAATAGAAATCAATTAAGATAAACCACTCTGCATAAAAAGTTAAGCAAAACAGTTGTGAACAGCATATCGCATAATAAGTTATTCATATATCAAACACAAATAAATGACTCCACCGTACAGAAGTGCCAAATGGTAACCCACACATTCATGCATTAACATATAAACAACTGAAAACTGTATATCACTTTAAGAATATAAGCAGAAATGGTCAAGAGATAAAAGTACCATTTATGACTGGTTCCACTCATAAGCTTCAAGCAACAACGATTTATCTCTACTTGTTCTAACATCTACTAAGAGTACAGAAGTGCAACATCAGTAGCAGATATCAAATGCAAATATTGATAAATCTCGATCCAACCATTCATCAAAGACCCCCTCCGAGGGTGCAAAAGTGCATGTTCTGAGGACAAGTTTTTTGACAAATTTCTGGACCCTTCTCTAAATGCCTGAGAAGGGTTTAAATACTGCTAAATAATTAATCTTAATTACATAAATTTAGGACACGGTTTAAATGACCACCCTTCTACTAAAGCAAAATTATTTCTAAAAATTGAATCTAATTCCTAACCGTTTCTGTATTTGCTCCTTAGTGCTGTAAGCATGCAACATTCGCCTGGGAAGAGTCGGTTGGTCGTCTTCTCCTTTCGTTTGAGCTACGAAAATAGAAATAACAAGCGCTGGCACCAGGTTCTGGTAAACTTACAAGATATTTTCGAAAATCTTCCTCTGGCTTGGTGTATTCACTGTGTGTATACTTGGTAATAACCCAAATTTCTCTCAAACTGATTCTGCTTTTGCTATTTCGGTTTCCGTCCTTGCGAATGACTGAATAAGTTAGGTAATTTGCTCTTTGAACAATTTTCTGTATTGAAAACTGCCTCCGTTCTTTGTTCCGGGATTTTCTGGTGCGTTTTCCCTCTTTTGCGCCTTTTTCTTTTTGCTTTACTGGGCATAAGCTTCAAGATCTTTTGCAAACATGCTGCTTTTGTGCGCCTTTGATTCTGAGTCTCGGATGGCCTATTGACATCAGTATCTATTGAGTGATACTCTGGAATCTCTGGTCCTGTTGCATGCGGCATCCATTTGTGAAGGCATCTCTTCTCTGTTCTTCGAGCATTGACGCTTTCCCCTTTTCCTTAGATGTTTCCTGCACATTGCTTTATGTTATTTGTTGTCTTACAGTTTACGCAAAGGAAAGAGTAATGATGAAAAGATTGACATGAAAGCTTTAAGCTCTAATGAATTCATAATCATGACACCCATAATGAACTAACTCTTTGAAAAACACAACACAATCCTTCTTGGATACTTTGGCGTACAATCATTAATTTCTTTTAAGGCGCGCGCCTAATTTTGGTCTACAGACAGCTTTCCTTGAATACTGTGTCGAGGAAATTTTGCGATGGGTGATTTCTGCGACTCGCATCGCAGTATCAAGGATCGCGTCGTCAAGATGTGTCATCACAGGAATTGATGATCGCAACATCGCAGATCGCAAATCACAGATCGCAAATCGCAGATCGCAAATCGCAGATCGCACTTAGTCATCCAATCGTTGTGTGCGGCTTATGCGATGTTGCGATATGCGACGTTGCATATCGGCCATCGGAGATTCCTTAAGTTTTTCCATTTAAGAGTGCTTCATAATATATGCGATGCGATGAGTTTCGCGTCGCTTCTTCGCAACTTATTATGCGCATAGGAAAACGTTTCACTCTCTTCTCGCGATGCGATACAGCTTTTAGGGAGTCAAAATACAAAAACTTTGATAAAATGTTTTTTTTTTTTTGGATTTTTATTAAGGGTCCCCATTTGCTTGGTGTTATTGCTAATACCACACAAAGAGGGGGGTTGTTGGTGGCCACAACAGGTTCCTTTAATCCTCTAGATTTCAATGTCTTGTGTTCATCCATTCTAGATTCCACATGTGTTGTTCATGAGGATCAAGTTATGGACGGAGTTGGTTCAGCCCACCTGCACTATCATTTTTTATGAGTATGTGTGGGAATATGAAGAAGAAGCCAGAACGAAGGATGACCTCCTTTTTTCTGCACCTCATCTGCTTTATCCTAACATCTTCTGTGATTCTGACATTTTTTATTTTTCTTATGAAAGTGTATCCCTAGATGTTTCTATTTCCAATCATTCATAGAAAATGCAAGATGTCAGTCTGTCCTTTGATTGTGGAGAGGAAAAATATTTCTTTCTGAATCAACTTGACCTCTCATCTTTCATTTGGAAATTCAGAGGGTGAAATTTTTTGTTTCTCATGAACCCCTCTATATAATTCATTAGATCATGAGGATGTCAATTTACATCTCATATTTTCATATTGTGGCTATCATGATCCCTTCACTCATTCATTTTATCATGATGTTAATTCACTTACTGTTGATATTTCTAAGCCACCAGTCTTTGATCATCTACATACTGATGAAGTGGAAACCCCTCAAGCTATCCATGTACTTCTGCCTGAGATGATGCTTATATCAGGTTCTCGTAGCCTTGAGGCCAATTCTACTTCTGATCAGAAATCTGTTGAATCACCCAGGCTCCTAATCATTCTCTCGTGAACATTGAAAATCAAACCAGTTTACATAATTCACATCCTCCACCAGAATCACACAATCCTATCGCTCATGCATTGGAGGAGTCATACGTAGCACACCATGTTGCGAAACAAAATTTTTCTTCTTTCTACATGTTTTCTTATTTGTCAATGTCGAAAGTGTGTACATTCTTTTTGTCTACATGGAGTGTGATACAACACTATGATATATTTGTAGAGTAACTTTCATGTGATTTTAATCTTTTCTTAATTGCTATGGACACATTGAAACTTTGAACGTGTTGTTTTTCATTGCTTTATCTTTCTTATTTACTGGTTTTACTAAATATCTTTCTTGTAGACTGTGCCATCACTTACATGGGACAACTAATGCCCCAGTGGCTACATTGGAAATATCACTTCAGATGAGCAGGCCCATGCTCTATTTAGCTTAAGAGTAGGAGTAGTTTTTTCTTTCCTCTTTTCTTTTTCTTTCTTGTTTTTATTTTACTTACTTGGTTTCTCTTTATTTTACTCCTTGCCTTTGCTTGTTTTTTTGTTTATGCACCCATAGGATTAGTTTCACCATGAAACCATGTTTGGCTTCTTGAGACAAGCAGGGTGAGATATAAGAGGACTTATACAACTATCAAAATTTGGTTATATTTCTATTCCATCTCTTTATGAAGATCTTGCGTTTCATCAGTCAATGATACCTTGATGGAAAATATGTTCCTTTCAGAGTGACTTGTTGGTGAAATCACAATGCTTTCACTTTTAACTAGTACTACATACTCTAATTGGTTTTCTATATTTGGTTAACCCTTCTCAACTCAGTCAAGTAGAGTAAGGTGAGGATGGAATCCTTAACAAGTATATTAGAGGTATATATAAACATCCTTCTCTGAAGGGAAAACCTTTTCTACTCTCAATATGTCAGGATCCCTCTTTTACCTCATGAAATAAATAAGTGGCTATGCACATTTCTTTGAAAAATGAAAATGAAAAAAAATAAAATAAAGGCAAAATAAGAGAAAGGCTTCCTGTGTGGGGAGGTGAAGCAAGTAACTCTGCTAAGGTACTGTCTAGTCTCACTAGCAGTGAACAAATTCTTGTGTTCCTGAAGTGACTCCATCGGGGTACTATCCAGGCCTACTGGCAATGGAGCAACACTAGAGATGAAACTAAAAATCTGATAGTTTATATTATGTGTGCATCAATATACCCCTCATCCCTAATTGAAACAATTTAGTTGACTTGGATTAGTATGTGTGTTTCCAAAAACATAGAATGGTAGGGACTACATATTTAACTCAAGCTACTGAAGAAGTCACGACGATCAAAGAAATGAACAATACTTTTGGAAGAGTTAGACTCATTTTACACAATACAAGGTCCATAAAGATAGTTGGAGTTCTACCAGTGTGTCACCAATGTTGTACCCGCTACAACCACCCTCCAAAATGTTTCATACGCTTCGTTTTGGAGCCTCCCTCCTAAAATACTAGTAGCTCATCTTACACTAACCCAGGTACTAGTGCTTTAATTTAGTTTTATATTTACATGTTGGCTTGTGTTTTCTTACATGACTTAATGTCTAACCAGCAAGTCAATCTCTTCAATTGGTTGCAACTCATTTCTGGGCTTGCCTTAGTGAATTGTGCAATCCTTGAGGGAAACTGGCCTTTCTCTTTGGAATTCCACAGTCCAAGCCGACATTCAACCTTCACCTATAGAATTGCGCAGTCCAAGTTGTCAGTCAGCCTTTAGCTGGGAAAATGCATAGAGAATGAATGGCAGCTAGGACCACTTAGCCAAGAAATTACGCATAAGTATTTCTTATCAGAAGCTGCTCAGTGCATAAGCTAGGGAGTTGCACAGTCCTTCCCAGAACTACGCAATCTCTCTAGGTAATCCATGACGACTTTTCCTGGAAAAGAAAAAAGCATCATCATAAACAAGGATCTATTTTCAGTTTCCCAAAGGTGGCACATTGCTATCTTTAAGATTTTCCACCAAGTGTTTCTTTTGTCCTTAATATCAAGCATGCATGTCATGAATTCCATTTTTCCTCAATTCGATTTGATAGATTCCTATAGAGCTCTTTTTCATACTTGATCATCAATCTCTAACATACCTGAGGAGATCAAGGAAGCTTTGGAGCATTGTTGTCACTTTTTTGGGGGATTTTTGCTTTTATCGTCTTTTGCCTCCTTTTCTATCACTTTTGCTGGTTCAACTTCTGAAAGTGTTGTTTCACTTGTTTTTCTGATCGACTGTTGGCATTTTAACTTGTTTTAGCTTGTAGAATTGTTGTTTCAAGTTTTGAATTGCCTTTCCCAAGTGCTGCATGCATTACCCTGTTTTTTCACCAACAATCATTATTGCGACGACTCTCTCCACATGCTTCATTATCCTTCTGTTTGATTGATCCCTACACTTGTTTTATTTGCATGCATCATCAGTCAATCAAATATGCACTCAACATCACACCATCCTTTAGATCTTCTTGATTGCACAATCCCCTTGGAAATATTGAGGCTCCCCTTTCCCATATCTCACATTCATTTGCATGCGCTGTGCAATCTAGAAGCACAAGGCCTCTGCCTTGGCTTCTGGAATTGTGTCGAGGTTGTCCTAGCCTAGCTCCAACTACACACTGTGCAGTTCTAGGAGCCAACCTCCCAGCTTAGTCACTGAGACTGTGCAATGCATAGTCGCTCTAAGGCTATGCCCCAAACTTAACTATGCATTGCGCAGTTCCAGTCATCACGCTTTCACACTGACTGTTGGGACTGCTTAGTGCGCAACTCCCACAGTCAGTTAGTCACCCTTTATAGAATTTCGCACTGTAGATCACCTGATAATGCAATATACTAAAGCAAAATACTTGATCTACTTTTACAAACAAACTTGCGGAAGCTTAATCGATTATGAGAAAGATCAAATAAAACACATATAATAGAGAATGAGAAACCAATCACACATGAACATAGAAGAATACTCTGGGGAAAGCCTTAGCTAAAAACCTCGATCTCTGTATTATCATACAAGTGGAAATATGTCTGGATTACACAAAGCTTTAGCTCACAAGCTATCCAGCTCTCAGTACAATCCATCAACACCGCTCACAGACTGAATAGACACAACATATGTCTTGTTCCGATCCTCCAAGCCTCCTATTTCCTTGCGCAATTTCTCCTGGGGTCCAATGCTGCCACCTATATGAATTGGCCTCATCACACACTCATCAAACATAGAAGTAATTGCATAATCTCTAAGGAATGAATTCCTTCTGCATGCAAGAGATATCCTCAGTGGAATATTCCTGCAACTAATAGTACACTGTCCGATCATCTGATCTCAACTGGGTATCTCACTGAGCTGACCTGCATGAGTTATTTGTGAGAGAATATTCAGTTACCTGAAGTGTAGCAGTTACATGCATGCATGCATTAACTAACTAAACTCACAATCAATTCCACAAACTGTTGGAACTAATCTAATTGGACTTAACTCAGTTAACTGGGCTAACTAATTACAACTCAAAGTACAACTCATCCTGATCTCCTTTAATCAAGGGATAACTTCCTCAATCAAAGGGAAAATTGTTGCATGTCTTCACATAGACTTCGTGTTTGATTTTCTACAACTAATTAACTCAAGCTGAATTAATTAGTTATTTTACAAATAGCTCCTAAGATCAAATTCGAATTTTAATTCTCATTTTTAGTTTAGGGAGTAACTAAAATTGGAATGTATCCTGAAATGCTATTTATAGCAGTGCTATTTTTAACACTTATATTTTTAGCATTTATTGTTGCTATTTTCAACACTCCCTCTCAACAAGAAAGGGATTATCAGTCATGCCAATCCTGTCTCTATGGAACTCGAACTTGCATTTTGACAATACCTTAGTCAAAATATCTGCATCTTGGTCCTCGGTTGAAACATACAGCAACAACATGATCCTCTTCACTGCACAATCTTGAAGATGATGATACCAAATATCAACATGCTTGGACCTGTCATGAAATACTATATTCTCAGAGAGTTTGATACAACTTTGATTATCGCAGTAGATCACAGTTGGATCCATCCTCTGACCAAGCAATCCCACTAGAATCTTCCACATCGAAATGACCTCACATGCTGCCTGAAAGGCTGCCATGTATTCACTCTCTGCTGAGCTAAGTGAAACTGACCTCTGTTTCCTGTTGTACCAGGAAATTGTAGCTGAACCAAGGTTGAAGATTCCTCCAGAAGTGCTCTTTTGGTCTTATGGACTCCCTTCCCAATTGGCATCTGTGAAGCCCTAAAGCTTCACTCCCTTTGTCCATCTGTACCACAATCCATACTGAGATGTGCCTCTGAGGTATCTCAATACATGCTTCACTGTCTTCCAAAACAGCTTGGTAGGGTAAACCATAGCTTGACTCAGCTGGTTCATAGCAAAGCACAAGTCTAATCATGTGTTCACTAGATACATCAATGAACCCACAAGCTATCGATAAATAGTAGCAGCTACTACCTCACATGAAGTAGCATCCTCCTTCCTCTAGTTACCAACTAGAGGAGTGTGCATGGGCTTGCACTTCTCCATGTGGAATCACTTGAGTATCTCATTGGCATACTTGCCTTGAGACACAAACACTTCCCCATCCTTTTGCCACACTTCCATGCCTAGAAAGTAGTGCATAAGACTCATGTCTTTCATCTCAAACTCTCTTGCAAGGTCCTCCTTGTAATACTTGATTAACTAATCATCACCTGTCGAAATCAGATCATCCACATAAAGAACAATAATCAATGGCTTACCTTCTACCATAGTGTGGTAAAGGTTCGCATCTACTTCACTCTTGGTGAAGGCCAACCCAGTGAAATAGCTGTCGATCCTAGTGTACCAAGCACGAGGCGCTTGCTTCAGCCCATACAAATCCCTCTTGAGTCAGCACATAAGCAACTCACTATCGAAGGTCTCAAAACCTTCGGGCTACTCAATGTACACCTCTTCCTCAATCTTCCCATTGAGGAACGTATTCTTCACATCCATCTGATGGATCTACCAACCCATCTAAGCTAATAGTTCCAGCATCGACCTGATAGATGAGTACCTTGCTACGGGAGAAAAGGTCTCATCGTAGTTGATCCCCTCAACCTGTGAGAAACCATGGGCAACAAACCTTGCCTTATGTTTCTCAACACTACCATCAACTACCTGCTTTACCTTGTAAAGCCATCAAGAACTCACCATTGACTTGTCCTGAGTTCTTGGGACAGCATCCCACACACTGTTCTAATGATAGAGTCATACTCCTCTACCATGGCATCAACTCAGACTAGTTTCTACACTTCTTCCTTGAATGAAGAAGGTTCAGACTCTACACAATCCCCAAGCAGGGCCATGTAACTAGTGTACCGCTCGAGTGACCTCCTTGGTCTGTGCTGAGAAGATGGTTGTCCCAGATTCTCTTGCACATCCATCATCAACCTGTTAGCTTCCCTTGAGCGTTTTTTCCCATCTCTGGAAGACTTAGCATGAGTGGATGTCTCCACTCCTGGATCCTCTGCATGTGGCTGCTCCACATCAGTTTGACGCTCCTCCTCCTTAGGAACTGAAAGTTTCTCCTCTGCAGGCAAGTTGAGCTCCCTCTCAAGTGATACTCACATGGCTTTCTTCTCGTCGAACTTCAGATCTCTGCATACCACTATCCTCTGACTGGTAGGTAGGAACACCTAATAGTTGTGGGGTGTATCAGTGTACCCCACAAGTATCCCCAACTCAGCTATTGGATCTAGCTTCTTCCGGGCATCTTTGGTCACATGGCAATAACCGATGATCTAAAGATCCTGAAGTGACTCACATTTGGTCTCTTCTTGGAAAAGGGTTCCATTGGTGTCTTCATCACCAGTATACGATGTGGGCTTCTGCTCTACAAGTATACTACTGTATTGCATGCCTTAGCCCACAAATGAAGTGGTAGGCTTTGGTCATGCAACATCGCTTGAGCTGCTCCTAGAATCGATCTGTTCTTCCTTTCGGCCACCCCATTCTGCTACAAGTTATGGGGTGCCGCCAACTCCAGTTTAATTCCTTTTGCTATGTAGAAGTCCTTAAACTATTGGGAGACATACTCTCCACCATTGTCACTGTGCAAGGCCCTTATTTTATTTCCAGATTCTTTCTCTGCCAAGGCTTTAAACTCACAAAACCTTAAGAAGTTCTGATCCTTATTTTGCATAAAGTAGATCCAACATCTACGAGAAAAATCATCAATAAAATAAACATATTACCTTTGTTTAGCATTGGAGGCTGTAGAGAATTGTCCCCATACATATGTGTGAACTCGCTCTAGGATTGCTCCTGCTCTAATGTCTCAATCCTGAAAGGAATATTTCGCATACTTACCTAAGGTACAACCTTTGCATGTATTCGTCTTCTCTAGTTTTCCCTTGGGAAGTTCAGTAGAAATCTGCTGCATGATCTTCAAGGCCCCATGGTACAATTGGTCCAATCTTCTATGACATAGCTCACCAACATCTTGGCTCTACACCAACTTAGCTTTGGAACTCAATGCAAGACAATCTTCTACCTCCAGCTTGTAGATATTCTTTACTCGAATCCCAATCTTCCTGGTTTGTCCAGTGCCGATATGCCTCAGGAATACCTTTCCTTTACTAAATACTACATCATAACCTTTGTCTTCCAGCATAGCAATAGACACAATATTCTTCTTTAGACCTGGTACATACTTTACATCAGTCAAGGTGAGAGGAGCTCCATGCTCCCTCTAAAACACAACCATACCTTCACCTGAAACACGATAATTTCCATCATTGCCCATCTCAATCTGCATCTGAAGATCCTTCTCCTCCAAGGTACTAAGAAGATTCTTGTCGCCAGACATGTCGAAAGGGGGTCCACTATCCAAGTATCAAACACATCCCACGATGGATGAAACCATGCATGCGATGAGAGAGAAATCCAATTCAAACTCTGAGGCTAGTGCCTCACCATATGATCCCTTCAAGGATCCCTTCTTAGATTTCTTCTGTGGGCAATTCGTAGCATAATGGACCACCTCATGACAATGAAAGCATCGCACTTTCTATTTGTCAAACTTCTTCCCACCATGAGAAGAACTGGATTTGGGATGGGACACCTTCCCTTTCCCTTTCCTCATCTTACTTGCTAAGGCTAGATTTTCTTCACCATCTTGCTTTGATGAAGATCCACCTCTGGTGCTTCTGTTTATTTCCTCATGCATTAGATCTGACCAAAGTCATTCCCAATCTGGTAGTTTCTCTCTTCCATTTACCGAGTCTTGGTAGCTATGCCAGCTCTTAGGAAGACTGAGGAGAGCAAGGCTCACCATGTCATCATCGGCTATCATGATCCATACACTTCCAAGCTCATCCTTGCACGTGGTGAGTTTGTTCAGATATGTAGAGATTGTGTCACCCTTTTCACACTTGATTTTTCAAAGCATGTCTTTTAGCGCCAACTTCCTCTGATCGCTACTGTTATGATATAGATCTTTCAATGTTTTCCACATTGAAAATGGTGTCTCCTTCCCATGGGGATTCGAGACTATGTGGTCTCAAACTCCCTCTAGACGGATTCTCCTCACTCTAGCCACACATTTCTTCCATTCCACCAATTCTGTATCATTAGTTGTTGCTGGCTTGGGGAATTCTTGATAAATTAAGTCCTTCGTTGTCCTCTAATACTGCTTCCATGCAATCCTTTCAGGCTATATAATTCGAGCTGCCATCAAGAGCATACTCGAGTCTTAAACCGTTGAACACCATTGGTGAAATTTGAGATGTGATAAGAATTTGAATTCTATAATCAGGAACTTCAACCTTCGAACTTCTCCCTTCTTTGTATACCGTTCTTCTCTTTGATCACCTTTTCTTCGATACCATGTAGAATTTCCCACTGTAGATCACCTGATAATGCAATATACTAAAGCAAAAGACTTGATCTACTTCTACAAACAAACTTGCAGAAGCTTAATCGATTATGAGCAAGATCAAATAGAACACATATAACAGAGAATGAGAAATCAATCACACATAAACATAGAAGAATACTCTAGGGAAAGCCTCAACTAAAAACCCCAATCTCTATATTATCATACAAGTGGAAATATGTCTAGATTACACAAAGCTTTAGCTCACAAGCTATCTAGCTCTCAGTACAATCCCTCAACACTACTCACAGACTGAATAGACACAACATATGTCTTGCTCCAATCCTCGAAGCCTCCTATTTCCTTGCGTAGTTTCTCCTGGGGTCCAATGCTGCCACCCATGTGAATTGGCCTCATCACACACTCATCAAACTCAGAAGTAACTCCGCAATCTCTAAGGAATGAATTCATTCTACATGCAAGAGATATCCTCAATGGAATATTCTTGCAATTGATAGTACACTGTCCCATCATCTAATCTCAACTGGGTCTCTGACTTAACTGACATGCATGAGTTATTTATGAGAGAATATTCAGTTATCTAAAGTGTAGCAGTTACATGCATCCATGCATTAACTAACTGAACTCACAATCAGTTCCACAAACCGTTGGAACCAATCTAAGTGGACTTAACTCAGTTAACTGAGCTAACTAATTACAAGTCAAAATACAAATCATCCTGATCTCCTTTAATCAAGGGATAACTTCCTCAATCAAAGGGAAAATTGTCATATGTCTTCACATAGACTTCAGGTTTGATTTTCTACAACTAATTAACTCAAGATGAATTAATTAATTATTTTACAAATAGCTACTAAGATCAAATTCGAATTTTAATTCTCAATTTTAGTTTACGGACTAACTAAAATTGGAATGTATCCAAAAATGCTATTTATATCAGTGTTATTTTTAGCACTTCTATTTTTAGCATTTCTTGTTGTTATTTTCAACACCCCAGTTGGTAAAAATTGCACAATCCCTCTCATTAAATTCCCTAATTTATACTTGATCACGATGCGAAGTTAGATCTATAAGAGCTAATTTTTTCTTATCATGAGTGTCCTTTCTGTCCCCTAGGTACCACAGTCGTGAAGCACTTCTCTAGCAGTAATTGTACCATGGCAACAAAGAGAGATGATTCAAGAAAGAACACTAGAAGCAGTACTGGGGAAGCTGTTGAGCAAGTTCCAGATAAATTTCCACTGTATGAAGACACTCAATTGTCCATAGAAAAGGAGTCAACACTAACATGGCAACAAGTCCAGCAGCAGTAGAAGAAGGCAAAAATCTAGTACAAGATCACAAAAAGAGGAAGTTGTTGACATAATATAGGGAGAAAAAAGTTGCAGAGTAAAAGTGTATTCAATCTTCATGCAGGCACCTTTGGGAGGGAAAGTAAAAGAAAGCAGAGGACACCGACCTCAGAGTAGAGGAAGAGAAAAAGTAGAGTTTGCAGGTAGCAGGACTAAAGTTACAGGAGATGGAGAAGAAGTTGAAGGAGGAACAAGAGCTGAGAAGAAGAGAAAGAGGAGAAAATAACAAACAAGAGGAAGAAGAAAGGCAAGGGGAAATGATAGAGCAAACAACACCCATATAGGTTGAGGAGTCGTAACAGCCAGAAATTGAGGTAGAGAGTGAATAGATGCACGATCGGGGAATGGCCCAATTGATTGAGTAGATAGACATTCAGTTAGATTAGAAGCCATAGAATGAAGACACTGACCTCATTTAGAGAGCACCAAAGGCTGCCTCTCAGTCTTTGCCACCTCTAGTGTCAGAAATAGTCCCGAGTAAACAAGGAGATGTTTTACTCCTTCATAATGATTGAGTCATGGATGTGTACAATTTGTCATTTGACGAGCTGTAGAAGAATATTGTACAAGTGCAAAGGAATCACTTTCTTGATGATCACGCATCACCTACATTCATGGAGGAAAGGGTGATAGTACCAGACACCGAGAATGATCCTGCCGCCCTTAGCAAAGCCCCCTTGGCCTATGTTGGGAAATAACTTCCAATGTCAAGTATTTGTTGGTAGAGAATGAACAACTAATAAATAACTCATAGGCATCTAGGCAAGAGGGACAAAAATCTTGAGAGTAGAGCATAGTTTCCACAATGGCAGAGATGAGGAAAATGATACTTGATGTAGTATCAACACTTGAGACCACCATGCAGAAACTCTATGATGAATTTGTCACCCTACATAAACCAATTATCCACGTGCATGGCTTGTAGCAACAAAGCAAGGAGTTTGTTCAAACTCTTAGGAACATACATGCTACCATCGCCCATGTGCAAGAATGGATAATGTGGTACAAAGGGCCCCCACTTCACTACCAAAGATGATGAAGTTTTGGGCAGAGCTAGACAAAGAAAAGGTTCTGATGTTGATCTAGAACTATGATCATCTCACCTCGTTCATCAACAACATATTGGATTCATATGCATGGTTGCACAAGAGTTTCGATGTCATGATGAAAACACACATGATCCCATTAATGGGTTCCCTCACCAAAGCTAAGCGCAAGAACCATGTCCAGCGAGAGATCGATAGGTACATGGGGATGCTAAGGTGAGAGGCCACCATGGATGACTTGGAGTTCAAACACACAACATGTAGAAGTACAACAGTGGTCCTGTCAAGATCAACATTATGTTACGCATGGCTCAGAATGATTCAAATACAGGTTTTGATACCATACAATTGGATGCCATGGAGGAAAGAGTCTGCCTTCAAGAACACAACATCAAGTGGTTTTGGAACACCATCATGTAGTACCAAGCTTGTCATGCGATCGAAAAGCATCGAGTGGAGGTTTCTGAGTTGGTATTTCCCAAAACATCGAAGTCATAGTGTTTTGTCTTGTTATGCTGTCTCTAGCCTATTTTTTCTTACATGGGTACATGTGGAAAATGTATATTATTTGTCTATATTTTGTAAGTGAAATTCCAAGTGTCATTAGTGGAACGTGAACAGTCACTATGTAATATAATGAGTTATTTGTAAAGGAAGTTGAAGATTCATGAGGGTAGTCAAAGAGCCACAAAGAGGAATGTCAAGGGTCACCCCATCCATTTTTATAAATAGAACCTCATAACTCATAGAACAGGCTTTTGGGATCCAATATTTTGGCTAGGCTTAGTGTTATCGGGAATAGTGTCTATGCAAAGCTGCTAATCCCACTAAGGCTGGTAGCTACCTTAGAAACAAACACACTAAAAAATACTTTCGTTTTCCTTTATGAAAAATAGACAAGAGAAGAATAAGGAGACCAACCTCTGTCTTGCACTTGGTCCCTTGCTTGATTCCTCTCTCTTCTGGTAGGTCTTTACCACTCGCTTCCTTGTCTACCCAGCTTCAAAGAGTCCCTATAGAATCAAAGCAGCATAACACTATCCAAGAACATAGATCTATTATCATAAAAAATATAGGATCAGATGTACATTGACCATACAATTGCATAAATAATCAATCATACAAGAATATGGAGGAAAACTTGAATAGCTTTATTGATAATCAAGAAAGAGCAAAGAGAATTACAACCAATTGTTCTGACCCAACATCATCCTCTCAGCAAGTAAGCCCTTCTTCACCTCATGAAAATCTTAGATCACCCAACACTATGATATTGCACTAAGAAACCAACAACACTTCCTTACAAGATACAAAATTCCAGCCTCTGGATCTCTGGGATGAGGGATCCATATATAGATGTCTGCAAGGGAGGTGAGTCAGCTTGAGATTTGATTAGTGTCTTCCCTCTGATAGTTCTTGATTCCACTTGGAGATTGATGATCTCTTACTCATCCCTGGTCGAATTTAGAGAGGCAAGTGTCACAGGAGAAGTTTCTGGAAGATTCCATGCTCTCCACCTTGTGGATTGACCCTTCCATTTGTCCCTTCTCGCCCATCGCACCCTATAGAAGGACTTTTTGACATGAAACGCACCTACTGTGTGTATTTAGGTGGGATGTAATGCACTTTGCCTATGGAGCAGGTGAAATGGTCCAGTTTTGACCAGTTCTGAGTAGTTTTTCATGGAGAACTTCTGGGAGATGCTGTAATTAGTTGACCTTGTTCTTCTAGGGGTTGGAAAAACACCTTTAGGGACTTAGGAGCCCTTGGTTTCTGGACATTTATGCTTGGGGTTGCAGTGCCCAAAAATGTCTATAACAGTTGCCCCCTAAAGCATGAGGTCGTTAATCTTTTGATGTTGGGTGAAATGCTTTATCATGAGGATCCGAAGTTTTTTTCGAGCTGGGAAGCGACCTGTAATAAGATACAATACAATACATTATATTCATTTTATTTTCATGATCTAGCTGAGGCTGGCATTCCCATGCTCAGCTTTACAAATTCATTTTCATGTACATAGGACAGACAATCGTCTGAGTGTAGACTGATGATTCTGGTAGAGCCATCATCCCTTAGATTGGATGATTATCTGTGCACCAATGATCTACATTTGATGTCTTTATTTTCCTGAATATATATCGCAGCTCGGATGGATGAAACTAGATTTGGGGTCTTCAATCTCGTTCGATCTTCACTCAAAGTACAAGTCGACCCATGTGAGAGATGTTCTGGAGTCGAACATGGAAAGACATCACCTGATTACCAGCCAATGATGTAAGCCGTTAATAAGCGCGAGAGGAATCACCGATAATGATAATGATCCTTAAGGTATTGCAGTAAAATTCACGTGGTGTGAATAAGGGACTTGGCATCGAACACCACGCAAAATCTTTCGGTTGAAGGCCATTGATGTAAACCTGTCGCCGAAAGTGAGAAACTTGCCATTAATGCATGCAAGCTTCAAAGCACTGAAAGGGTTGTTCCTAGAGCGACTTCTTGGTTAATAAGCTGATGTCGACAAGAAGTGATCTGTCATAGGAGGGCCTTAGTGAATCCCACATCAATGACACGGAACAGAGAAAATGATTTTAATGGAGGTGAAAACAATCTGGTGATATATGGTTCAGGGTGGCAGTCATGAAAGAATGGAGCGAAAATGTATTATAGTGGGTGAGACACAGGTGAATTCTCTGAGTGACTCCTCTTGAACATATCAACGACACTGACATGATGGATTGGTAGCATTAACCCCAAATGTGGATGGTGTGATGGAACCATGGTGATGTGACCAGTGAATGGAACAACCCAACCCGACTCGGATGCGGAGTGAAAGTGTCATGTCGAAGAGCGACTTGCTACCAATAAAGTTTCTTCAAGTTTTCTTCCAAAATTTTCCCCAGTCATTGCTGACCAGTACCTCTTTATTTTTGTCAAGCTTGAGGAGGATAACATATGCTTGTTCTATAATTTGCCCTTCGGGCAAACACATCGCTATGTTTTAATGAGCCTAGCGATAGTGAAACTTGTTCTTGTCTGTTATGGACAGGTTTGTCGCTATTAGGTTTTAACGAGTTTAAAGAAAAAGATAACTCGGTCCTTTTCAATTTTAGAGAGTCTGAAAAGGAACGTAAAGGAAACTCCAAAAATCCTTTTTCGTCATCTAATCCTTTAAGTCCAAAAAGGTATAAAATAATACGAAAGGGATGAAGTTTTGTTAATTTTAATGAGCCGAACAAGACAAGCGATCGATCTTTTTGTGTAATAATCCCTCAGGTCCAAGAAGATTAAAATCTAAAGGAGGGATAGCACTTCCAGTCACTTTAACGAGCTGGAGAGGCCAATGGCTCGGCAATCTTTTCATATTTTATGAGTCAGTTGAAAAGAGCTTAAAGGAGACTCGTTTTTTGAGGAACGAGTGATAGATTTGGGTAGCAGCTGATTCCAGGTAAGGTTTGGAATTTTCCAATCATGGCAGTGTCACAGGGATGGCTAATAAGATCACTCTTCGTAGCTGTTCCTCAAAAGGGGTAAACAATCAAGTGGAGGTGAATGATCGGCCAATATAGAGTGGAGGTGATGATGAGAACACGACCAAGGCTTCAAAGGCTGAAGTAATACATTCACGATGGTTATTTACCAGAAATTGGTTCATTTTTTAATGAGCTTAAACGCTGGGGAAAACACTTGCTCATTTCTTATGTTTATTTTTTAAGGAGCTTGAATTCCGCGTTAAAACTGCTCGATTAATCCAGTCGCATAATAAGGATGTCTCATATATAAAAATGGCATTATTTCAAAGTTTTGCCCCACATCCTTTCTTTATGCAAGTTAGGAAATGACCAATCTTATGAGTTTAAAGGGTTAGAGGGCCTATAAATTTAAAAAATAAATGGTCGCTCTTTGCTTGCATGCCAAACGGTTTGCATGCCCCTAGGTATAGTGAAATAGAGTTTCAAGGTTACCCCTCAATTTGCAGACAAAACATTTGTTTTATCAGGAAAGGACTACCTTTTCAGGTTACCCGTCAATTTGCAGACAAAACATTTGTTTTATCGGGAAAGGCCTACCTTTTTCAGGTTACCAAAGATTGTTCTATTTGTGCCACAAACAAAACACTTCTTCGGGGATGTCTACCAAAATAGACAAAGGTGAGTGGCGTAGATGCCTCCACTCACATAACTTTGATTAGGGAATCTTATTCTAGTCTAATCCCCTTTTCCTAAATGGACGGGTGTGTCAAACTAGTCAGATATCCTTCGCAGAAACCTACCCTATACCTGAAGTTTTCCTGTCGAAACAGGCCAGGGTGCATGCCCCCTGGGTTTCAGTCATGCCCTCCGAATCACTCGCGCTCATCAGGAGGACGGACTAGGGATTGATGAGACATTCCTTACGTAAAAAGACCATTCAGGGTTGGTATATGACTATTTGCTATGTGTGAACCAGGGAATGAAAGTTGGTCTACGAGCTTGACCACTCTTCCTTCGTGCGGAAAACACATTACTCTAAAGAGTGAGGAGACAATGGCTCCCATGCAATAAATATAGTCTCATCCAAGGAGTAGATTATAATCCAGGGGTCCTTAGACAACCATTACGTTCATGTGAATGGTTTTCCCTCTCAATGTTATGGGCACATCGGGAAGGATCCCTAACAGTCGACTGGTTCCTTTTTCAAAGCCTGTTAGATTTCTCATCTCAAGCAAAAGCGATGGCGAACCAAGCACTTTCCAAGCAATTGAGGAAATGATAATCACAGAAGCCCCTTCATCTATGATGGTACTAGCCATAACCATTCTATATACTTGAGCGATGATTCGGAACGGTACACTAGCCGGTAAACAGGGTCTGCCTAGTAGATTCCAGTCAAAGGAAACAACCAGGTTGCTTGGAGGTGGGATCGAATAGACGGCCAGGTATGACTCTGACAAACTTCCTTCCTACGGTAAAGGAACGGGTAGACTGCCCCCATGTTCATTGGAGTCTGTGTTTACGAAGAGAATTTGAACGGTGTCGTTCTTGTTCTCTTCGGTGACTGTATCATCTGAAGATTGATCCTTTGAAGGCACGACCGGGTCAACTGCCACCTCGACCTTTTGACTTTTGTCTGGTATGGATTCAGATGGTTTATCTTCAATGATAGATGCTTCGGCCAACCACAAGGGCATGTTAGCTGGATTTTCAACTAGTGACAGACTCGGCAAGAGTTTCTTGTATCCAGGAAGAAGCCGTAACGATGAAACCGGACGATCATCCAAGACTCTTTTAGCTTCATCTAAGAAGGGACAATGGTTGACGGTTTGATCACCTTCAAACAATCTACAAGGAAATTTATACTTTCCTTTTTGTCCAGGGGCTTCACTTTCACTAGTTGACGGTGTATGCTCAACATGATCGTCAGAGGTTGATGACACCAGATTGTGCAAACGAGGAGACCAGTCCCTTAAGATCCGAGGGATGCAAGGACAATCTTGATGATAGTGGTCTCCTTTGCAAATGACACATGGCGATTTAGGCCTGGTCGGTGCAGTGTGTGGATTTTCACTAGACGATGCTTGGTTGCCCCTTTTCGCCTTTGGCTCCTTCTTCTTCTTCTCTTTCTTCTTCTTCTCCTTCTTCTTCTTAGTTACTTGATTTTGGGCTTTACCAGCTTCATCAAGCGAAGAGGAAGGAGGAGAGGAAGAATTGGACAAAGTAGAGGGTTGGGGGGTAACTCTAATATCGTTTAGTCGCTGACTTGATTGTTCAGGAATTAAGGTGTTCTGAATGACAGAAGTCGAGAAGAGCCATACGGGCAAGCTGATTGTCAGTCCTAGAAGAGACAATGTGGCCTTATGGGGTGCACCAACATCTCCCCAAGAGGAGAAGGGACTAGGATTTCCTCCAAGGGGAACTCTTTGGTTGGTGGACTCCATTTTTCTCAACTTAAGATCAACGTAGGAAAGGTGATGATTATTCCATTTAAAATAATTTTAGACGCTTTGACACAACTTGTTTTTTCAATTTTTAAGAGTCGAGAAAAAACAAAAGATGACTCTAGTCACCTTCGATTTTTAATGAGCTTGAAGTGACAAGTGCTCAGAAGGACCTTTTCCGTTAAGGAGTATGAAAAGGAACGAAAGGGACTACTCTGGAAATCTAGACAGAGGGATTATCAAACCAATCGAAAAACTGCAGAATAATTTTTACGGTACGGCAGTCAATCTTCCCGAATGCTATGTTCAGTGCATTGCGATTGATAGGGCAGCAGACATGGCTTCCTATGGATAAAGGATAAAGCCTATTGTGGTATCCCAAAATATACTCGACGGTATGTGGGAGCACAAGTCCGTACTGGCACTTATCATCTCAAAGTGGAGGAATCACCCAACCAATAGTGAAAACAACAGTTACCAGGCTTTACGACGCCAGAATACGTCTCTAGCCTAGACTTCTAGATGTTGTGCGTTAGGTTCCAAAGCATTTTTAGATTCATTAAATTTATTTTATAGTTGATCTTGCTTAAGGAATTTGCCTTTCAGGTTTACCGCGTGATGTAGATGTACAATTCCTAAAATGTAATCTAAGATGATAAACAGTCGTTTAATCTTCTTTCTGCAATGAAAATCCTAGCTACTAAGGAAAGAGAGATGGCGTTCTTTCAACAAAGAGCATAGAGCACACACTATGTGCACTGTCCTAAATCAAACCAACAAACAGTCTAAATGCAAATGCATGTGCATGTATTTGTTTTCAGCCTTCTTAACGTGTGAATGATAAAAATAAAGCTAAGCGCAAATCTGAATTATTTTCCAAAGCGAAATTACTAACAAGTTTCTTTTCAAAACAAAATGAGGACAATGACAACACTTTGTGATTTGGAATTAAAAACTTGCTTTCAAAACTTAGAAAAACTACTAATTCAGATCAAATACAAGAGTAACAGTGTAATCAACTATCAAGAACAATCAGATTCTCTTCTATGATTGAAAACGACACTTGCGACACTTTCAAATCAAGAAACGACAGTACAATTACGCTACTTCTTTGTAAAGGAGAACTGAAAATGACTCAAAAATACATAAAAACATTTACAGTTCTTTTCACAATGGAGGCGGAATAATAGCAAGGAAAGGGGTTTCAAATAGGGGTGTACTGACTACAGGCAGCAAAACTCCTGAATAGAGCTAAAAAGAGTGAGCACAGAAACCAAAATTTAGGAACAAGGCCTTGTCTGATCAGCGAACCTGTAACACAGTGAAACTGAAATGCAACACACCTACTACACTTGGGAAGTGTACTGCATTTGAAGTTCACAGAACAGATAGTGCACTGGACCAGGGACGAGACTTTGATTGGATTCCGGGTCACAGTTTGCAGTTCAGTCCAGGGATTTAGGCCAAGCAAGTGGTAATTAGTAAATCAATCACAGGGGTAGATCTAAGGAGGTTACTGGAGCCACCAAGAGGGCAATTAGAAATCTTGTAAATCAATCCTTTAATTCATAAACAAAACCCGGAGATTGACTGAAGCAACATTGATCTACTTTGCACTTGCATAGCAAATGTAGTTCGAAGGCTAGCTGGCTTGACTTCAGGCTCCGTCTATAAGTTTATAAAGTAAACAAATGTAGATGAACAAACAATCTACTCGCTCCCCAGCGGAGTCTCCATTTTGTTATCGGGAATAGTTTCTATGCAAAGCTGCTAATCCCACTAAGGCTGGTAGCTACCTTAGAAACAAACACACTAAAAACTACTTTCGTTTTCCTTTATGAAAAATAGACAAGAGAAGAATAAGGAGACCAACCTCTGTCTTGCGCTTGGTCCCTTGCTCGATTCCTCTCTCTTCTGGTAGGTCTTTGCCACTCGCTTCCTTGTCTACCCAGCTTCAAAGAGTACCTGTAGAATCAAAGCAGCATAACACTATCCAAGAACATAGATCTATTATCATAAACAATATAGGATCAGATGTACATTGACCATACAAATACATAAATAATCAATCATACAAGAATATGGAGGAAAACTTGAATAGCTTTATTAATAATCAAGAAAGAGCAAAGAGAATTACAACCAATTTTTCTGACCCAGCATCATCCTCTTAGCAAGTAAGCCCTTCTTCACCTCATGAAAAGCTTAGATCACCCAACACTATGATATTGCACTAAGAAACCAACAGCACTTCCTTACAAGATACAAAATTCCAGCCTCTGGATCTCTGGGATGAGGGATCCATATATAGATGTCTGCAAGGGAGGTGAGTCAGCTTGAGATTTGATTAGTGTCTTCCCTCTAATAGTTCTTGATTCCACTTGGAGATTGATGATCTCTTACTCATCCCTGGTCGAATTCATAGAGGCAAGTGTCACAGGAGAAGTTTCTGGAAGATTCCATGCTTCTCCACCTTGCGAATTGACCCTGCCATTTGTCCCTTCTCGCCCATCGCACCCAATAGAAGGGCTTTTTGACATGCAACACACCTATTGTGTGTATTTAGGTGGTATGCAATGCACTTTGCCTATGCAGCAGGTGAAATGGTCCAATTTTGACCAATTCTGAGTAGTTTTTCATGGGGAGCTTCTGGGAGATGCTGTAATTAGTTGACCTTGTTCTTCTAGGGGTTGGAACAACACCTTTAGGGACTTAGGAGCCCTTGGTTTATGGACATTTATGCTTGGGGTTGCAGTGCCCAAAAATGTCTATAACACATAGGCTTAGAGAAGTCTTGGTAGTATTGTGATGAGCCTTGGCTTCTCCATAGCATACATCGAGTATAATTCTTTGGAGGAGCAGGCAGTCTTGATTGTAATTTTCCACTATGGGGGTTAGTGGCTGTCAATGGTGTATGTGTGGATGAAACATTCAATTAATAATATAACTGAGCCAACATGTTTTCCTGCATACATTGTTATTGTACTTCGACTATTATGGTTAGTTTAGAAATGTATGTTGTTTAACGTACACATTTCCTTATGAAGTATTTTTTTACAATTATATGAATCTTGTTGAAGGTGTATTGTTCAATTAACCTATCACCCTGGTTTGTGGACTATTCTTCTTCAGCTTGTGATGTCATGCCACTCGTGTGTTCCTTTTAGGTTGTGTACCATTACTGACTTCTAAGGGAAACACTTCATTTTCCCCTCTATTTGTTAGAACCCCCATGCATCTCACTAGACTCATTGCAAGGTCACACAATTTCTTCCGACCAAATTCATTATACTTACCTTTGTGCGCTACCATAGTCAAGGCACTACATTACTACCCACTGTTGGGACTGCTACTCCAAACGATTTGAAGTCTAGTTGGGACTTCTTACCAGGGAGATCCCATTGAATATTGGCAAGTCTATCACCATCAACAAAGCTTCCTTCTGGTAGGAGCCGGTAAACTTGATTAGGTGGTTGTAGCTCCCTTCCAGTGGTTTCTATAGAATGAGTGGAGGTTGTAGCCTCCCACAAGTGAGTTCTTTCATGCTAACAAGAGTTTATGTTAATACAAAATTGTAAGAAGATTTATTTATAATAAAAATAACACAGATCAACAATAGTAGTGTTTTTCTCCCACATTAGGTTTCCACCTAAAATCCTTGTTTCCATATGTGTTTGATCTATTTATGTGATTTATGGTTTACATGTTTTATTCTTGATGTTTCTCATGGCTTATTGAAGCTATATATGCAACATTGTGATCTGCTAAATGAAGTAATGGTTTAAAAATAACTGTAAATATAAAGAACAAGTTAGGGGAAGTATAATTTGGGAATGAAATACTTATTCAATCCCCCCCTCAGTATTTCTAACAATTGGTATCATAGCATGTCTCTCTAGTAGAAACCTAACCTCTTGAGAGTGGATAAGGTTCAATGGGAAAGAAGCACAAGAAGAAAGAAGCATAAAGGAAGAGACCAAGCCATGAAAGCAGTGATAGCAATGTATCCAATGTCATGGAAATATCTGCATTCATAGATCAAGGAAAATTAGTAGCAAAACAAGGAAATTCAAAAATAATGCATAATAAAGGTATGATTATTCTTGATGATGCTAGTTATCATAATTGGAAAGAATAAATTAATTCTAGGATAATGGCCCTCAGATTTCATGTTTGGCATTTAGTCCATAATGGTTATATTAAAAATCCACCATCAATGCAAGATCTTCAAATAATAGGAAGGAAACAAATGTAATATTTTGTAACATACATGATTCATTATTAGAGAAAGTCATGCATTATGAAACTACAAAGGAAGTATGGGATAATCTGTAGGTCATCTAGAAAGGAGAAGGTAAACAAGTAAAGGAGCATTGTTCATCAAGTGAACCAACATGTAATATTGTTCCTAAATAAAATAATTGTGTGTCAGAAGATGATAATGATAACGAAACAACCATTTTTATGTCAGATGGAGTTACCGATTTATAAGAATACATGTTAGAAGAAGAACTTAATCTTAGAAGAAAAGTAGCATCCTCTTTAAAAAATGTTAACACTCTTAAGAAAATTTTGCATGAATATGGAAATAGGGATCATGATGAATCATTGAATGTTGTGACAATAACAAATCAACTTAGAGAAATGAATAAATATTGTGAAGGACTTGAAGATGAGATTGACTCTCTGAGATCAAAACTAGAAAAGTCAAACAAGTGAAATGAGGAGTTACTTCAGCTATTTAAAGAACAATAAAATGAACTAAAGGAAGATATTATTAAATTAGGAACACAAATAGAATAAGGAATAAATATTGAAGAATAAATGATGAATCAATATATTGAGAAGGAAGACCAGTGTCAAAAACTACAGGTTGAGGTAAGCATTCTAACAGGAAAACTAGCATAAAAAGAAACATTAGAAATTCTAGAATAGTACCATGAAATTGGATAATCTTCTTAATAGTCAAAGATACTTTTTCATCAAATCTGGTCTTGGATTCCATGAAATGTTAGGGGAGAATCTATCTCATAATCTTGTGGAAAGAACTTTGAGGTTAACAAAGAAAACTTTGAAAATTCGGGCCAACCATATCAACAACTAAGGAAAGAAAACTTTCAAAGGAAATCATTTGCTCCCAATAATAAAAAAAACATTTTTAAACAATGACATTGAATGTTTTATCTATCATAACTATGGACACATTACAACTAATTGTAGAAGAATATTATTCATATCTCAAATAAAAGTTATTCCACGGGAAGATCACCAGTTCTGAGGTACTCAAACCTCTTTCAAGGGTATTTTTTTACATGTAATGCATTTCGTCACAAAGTTATTGATTGTAATAAGAGAAATATGAAGTAAAAATATTATGACTCTCTTGATCTCTTATCTGGTCATGTAAGGTGTTATTCATGTAACAAGTTTGGACAAGTAGCAAAAGGATGTAGGAACAAGATGATGAATTCATTTAGACAACAAGTAGACTCCCTGCAAAGAAAGAAACTAAACAGGAATGCTAAAAAAGATGGATCCACTAGCACTCCTCATATTAAGTATAAAGAAGAAGAACAAGTAAGGTGTGACCTTTCTCTATGTGCATTTGTTGAAGAATATCAATGGTACATTGACAACGAATGCTCTCATCACATGTCTAGAAATAAGGAAAAATTTATATCTCTCAAGAAAAATAAGAGTGGTAAGATTATTCTTGGAAATGGTTAATCCATAAAGATACTAGGAATGGGTAATTTTGATATTGATGTTTGGAATATAGAAGAATCTATTGTATTATTAGTTGAAGGGATAAAACAAAACATTCTTAGTGTAGGTAAAATAGTTGATAAAGGGAATGTAATTATTTTTACATCAACTAGATGCAACATTATAGAAGACGACATTGGATAATTCATAGCAAAAGGTTTTTGGAACTCAGTGAAATTAAATTTACCAAAAAAGAATAGAAAAAAAAATAAGAGGTCTAACTTCTCTTCTTCAGATTTTGAGTAAAAGTAAAATAGTCCGCTATTACAGTGTATTGTACTTAATGAATTCTTTTAACAAGGACTGCAAAAGAAAATTTGAGGTAGATACCCTCATGAAGAACTTATGATAACCTGATGACTATTAGGTCCACAAGATTTATAGTGCATGATCTCAGTGGGATCCTTGCATTAATGATGATTTCATATGTTCTTATATATGTAGAGATCTGAATTCAAGGTGTTGAATCTTAGTTTCATAATTGTGTGTGGCTGAGCTTTCATGACTAAGTCTACTTAATTGATTCTTTTCCTTTGCATTCTACCCAAGTGATAGAAGAATGGTGACATAAACAATATTTTTCTTGATCTATAGTTGAATAAATTTAATGAATATCATTGTTTCTTAAGTGACTTAGTAGGACAAAGACCATTTTTAATTTTTCCTTATAATGCTTGTAGTCTTGTGGGCATGAAGTTTGACTTTGAGAAATGAGATATGGCTTATTGGAATGGCTTGTTGATGATTGATGAGACAATATATGAGTATGCTTAACACATGTTTTGCATAACATATTGTTTTTTTATCTCTTCGACAAAGCTCCTTCATATTTTCTATTGTTCATTCTTTCCTTCATGTTGCTACCCATCTTCTAGGCTTATGATCTTGATGATGAAACTTTGGGAAAATTGATGTTGCATCTTGTTTGATTGGTAAGGGTTTAATAGGATATTGACTTCAGTTGATGTATACAATATTGATTTGGCTCGGCATCTAACAAGACAATGGTTATGCTAAATGATTTGGCATTTCACAGTTAAAATTTGATATAGTATCTTGGTTTTCATGGTGGTATTCAAATTTAGTACTCAATGATTGGTTGCAGTATATTCAGTTACAATTCAGTATTGGTTATTCAATAATTTATTAGCTTGGCATTGGAAGTCAGATCAGATTTCTTTTTTTCGGTGGTTGGAATTGTTGGGATGGGGTCCCCTGGGTCAATTTTTGGGCAAAAGCCCAAGTTTTGATGTATAAAGATGTAAAGTCTTTGCAAATTTTGGTCGTGGAGTGCGTAGTTAATTAAAGAGTCAAAAAGGGTTTTACCCTCTTTTATGTAAGTTGAGTCAGCTTTTGAAGATCTACCCATGGTCTGCAAACCATGGGATTGTATAAATAGGTGTGTCTTAGAGAGTCTAAGGCATAATGAGGAAGAAAAATAGAATTTTCTATGGGCATGAGAGAAGGAGTCTAAGTTAATGTAGAAGGTATAAGAAATGCTCTACAACAGAGTGCGCAGAGGCCTAGAGTAGAGTCTGTAGCAGAGTGCGCGGACCCCTGCAACTGAGTGTGCAGGGAAGTCCTGAGTCTGTAAGCTTACCTGAATATCAATAAAAGAAGATTATTCCATAAATTCCCATGTTTTATCTCTTTACTTCTATTACAAATGAATGCGCTTTATGCTGTGATAAATGATGGTTCTGTGAAATAATGATGTATTGATGTGCAAATTTATTGGATTTATAATGTTATCTGAATGTAATTGATGTTAAGTGCTTACGCAAATATTATATCGTTGGATGTTAAAAATATTTAACACTTAAGTAGATCTAAGTAAATACTAGATTAATAGTAATCTATGATGTGCGTAAGTAGCTAATTCACCTATTCAGGGTCTCCGAAAGCCAGTTGTAGACCTTCACGGAGGTCTAGAGGCTGATTAAAGGAAGTTACATCAATAAGCCATAAGGGCTTATCGATCTACGTGAAGACAAACCTAGCGCACAAAAAGACATCACGCTAGTCTCTAGGTGCAGAAACATGGTTCTAGCATCCCCCCATACTGCTTCAGGTGAGACTTTGGTTTGCACTCCGTGGATTGATGCCAAAAGGGCCAGAAGAGTAGGGATTTGTTTTGCACAACTACCTCTAAACCTAAGTCAGGACTCACTAAGGCAACAAATGGTTCTATTACGGGGACCGGGAACTGCATAAAGAGATGTGTGATGCCGCATCACTAGAAATCAACCAAGAAGGAAATTAAGAAGTGGATGGATAGAAAGTTCCATGAATTTGCGACGCAAGAAAACATAAATCTGCGCCTGACAAAAGAACATTGGTTGGATAGATATTTATACATAGAAATACATGAAATCTTCTTATGCAACTTCCCAATCGAACTATATGAATGGATTGCTAAATTGGCAGATGGCCAAGGAAGGTGGAGGCTTGACAGTCCGATAGTGTGGACCCTGTAGTTTGTAGGGAGGTTGGAAGCTTCTGAAGATAAGATCGCACGCATAGTTGATCATTGTCTTGATCGAGTCATTGGAGGATTTGTTAGAGAGTTTATGGTTGATACCTCAGTCAGTTACAACGAACCAGAGAGACCCTTCTTTAACGAACCATGAGGTAAGTACTTGAGATCTTTGAATACTTGGATTCAAATGCTCTTGTGTGAAAAGTGGCTTATGCCATTACCTTGATGTTCATATCTATGAGAAGTGAACAAAGTTTTAGAAATCAAGTAAGAATAGTTTCTGAATATAGTCGATTGATTAGACCTCCTTCAAGTGATGACGAGGGAGCAGCACACGCTTCACTGCAGAGCGTTGTCGAGTTTATAAGGTAGGGATTTCTGCAAATATATCATCTACCCACACTACCTCCACCTTCATCGCCACAACATACACCTTCACCCACACCGCCACCACCCCGGCCATTGGTCAACATGTCGAATACGATGAAGTTGCTGGTTTTCAAGGGCTTAGGAAGTGAGGATTTGGATCATTTTTGGTTTGTTGCGAAGGCTATATGGATAGCACAACAAATTATATATGACAACATAAAAAAGGCACAGTTGGTTACCACTCTGCAGGATCATGTGCTAACATGGTACATTAAGTACTGCACCGATAACCCGCTAGCATCATTGGCAGATGCTCAAACAATTCTAAACAAAGAATTCGGTAAGCCTAAGTCTGAATCACAATTAGTAATCAGATTCAAGGAAATCATGATGAGACCTGGCGAAATGCCTTGTGAATTAGATCAAAGATTGAAGTGCTAGATCCGTGAAGCTAATATGAATCTCACGGATAGTCAGCACCGCGAATGGTTTGTAGACTCCCTCCTGCCGCACCTAAGGGTTTCTTTATTACAACAGAAGATAGGAACTCAGGCGGAGGCCCTGTAAATTGTGATGAGATTGCATGAAATGCCTATTCAGGATTCTTCTTTGGGGGTTGAACAGATTCATGCAGAATTACAGAACCTCTGCTTGGAGTTGCAGAGTCTGGAAAAGGAAAAAGCGGCTCGACTAGAGGTGCATGAAGAGGTTTGGTGCCTCAAGTGTAAAAGCCAGGGGCATGAGAAAGATCACTGCATTATCTTCATGAACTATATTACAGGGGGAGGGCCAATGCCCCTGAGGTAGGAAGCTCCAGCAGGACTAAGTACAGGGCCTACACTATGGTGCATTATCTATTAGGTGGCTAGAAAACATGTAATGAACAATTGCCACTTGCCGTAAAGATTCATGCAGACACCCCAACAATTATTCTGCGATTTCTGTAAATCAGTGTGCCACGATGAACACCATTTCCATAGCTATGAATTAATGATGGTCAGAATGCTCACGTTTCGAATGCAAGCAGAGACTCAGCCTCTAGATTAGGGCGTTGGTGGAGCATGCAGAGGATATCAGGGCTGCAGACGAGGCCGAGGAGGAGGAGGACCTGGGAGAGGTCGAGGGTAAGTTATTTTCTATAATTGTTGAATGCCAGGACACTATGCATGGGAGTGTACAAACTAGACACGACTTTCATGTCGATACTGCACTCAGTTTGACCACGCGATAGAATAATTCCCTATATTGATAGCTAAAATGCAGGAGAAGAAGGCAAAGCCTCAGCAACATACCCAAAATTTACAGATGATGAGGGCCGAGCCCTGCGAAGAGGATCCCAATTTGAATATTGTACTGTGAAGCGGGATTGCGACTGGTGATGATAAGGGAAAGTAGCCTAAAGAAGGTGGATGGGTCTGCAGGGCTCTAAAAAAGGAGGTTGGATTTGATCTGGATCGTGCGAAGGAAATGTTCATGGAAGCAAAGAAAAGCTTTGCTGAGGCCTCTACCTCAGGAAGTTAGAACAAACTGTCAGATATGCGTGCACCTACAGAGGTTGACCCCTCTGTGCTTACCACATTCCTGGAGACTTGTATGAAACTATTGCACGATTGCAAGGCTATGAAAGGGCTACAAGAGTTGATCAATAAATGTGCCGGTAAGGATAATCCTTTTGATGGACCCCACATAGTCAAAAAGATCGGTAAGCATAAGGAAACAACAGGGAGTGAAATGAGGCTTACCGCGCCAATAGGAGACTATGAGAAAACTTGGGAGACGACGGGGAGACCTGTGCTGCAGTGGTCGCCGATTCAACTAAGGATGGTGAACCAGTAGAATATTATCCCTATGGGAAAATTGCAAGGGGTTACTGTAGATATAGAAGGTGTGACCGTACTGGATGATTTTTAATTAATAGAGATTGCTGATGATAGAAATCCATACCCAACACTCCTAGGAATTGATTGGGATATCAATATGAATGGGGTCATCAATTTGGAGAAGTGGACAATGTCATTTGAAAGGAAATTTCTCTACGTTATAGTACCATTGGACCCTGCAGAAGGGCCACGCTATACTGAACCGGTCCGCGACTATGAGGAGAGTGATGATGATTTGGATCAGATCTGTAAAATAGCAACACGAGACCAAGACTACGTTAATCCGATAGTTGATGGACAAATTTCATGGGACCATGAAAGTTCTTGTACTTTGGATTCATACGAAGAGTTAGAACATTGGCAAAATAGGTTGCATGAAGTTTCCACATTGCACTGCAACATGATGACCAAATTGTTGCGTTACGTGTCGTCAGAGGTAAGAAATTTTCCTTATTATGATGGTTTAACTGACATGGATAAATTTCTGGATGATTTTGAAAGATAAGTTCCAAAGGATTACCGTTTTCAGGCGTTGGATTAGGCACTTTGTGGTATGCCCACTCAGTGGTGGGGTACATACAAAGACAACTTTGATGAGTGGCATGATTACAAAAGAATGATGAGAATACGGTTTGATCAGCCTAAATTATGGGTAACAGAGAAGCATGATGGGAGGAATGATTTGCGCAATCACTTAGCTAAATGGGCTAAGGTATATGGAACAGAGCCACAACTAGAATGGGTGCATTTATTCTGTCACACTCTCAACGTAATCCATATAAATAAGTAATTGGAGACAGAGCTCCACCACGACAATGAAGAATGGGATGTCTTAAGAGAAGGGTTCATGAGAACATTCAGATTTGAAGATGGGTTCGAAAGCATTGATCAGGCCCTGCAAGATGTTAAGGCAATGATCTTCAGAATACTGCAGGATTCTTTGGAATTGATTCAACCAGATTGGAGCACCCAACTATGCCATGCACTAGAGTGCTATAATGTGACTACTGAAGGAGAGGATGAGGACCCAAGGAATATTAACGTCCTAGAAATTGAAGGCCACCATGAGGTAGCGGGACCACAGATAGAGAATCTAGACATCACCACATCATTGAAAACTAGGCATGTAAACATTGGCACAAAGGCAGAGCTGAAGTTTGCGAAGATTAGGGATTAATTGGATGATGCTATAGTAATAAAGTCATTGAGTAGCTCCGAGAATATTAGTATTTGTTCCCTACAAAATTTTTAGACCTGAAAGGCATCATAGGCAATTTGGGAGTAATGAAAATAACTCTGAAATAGGATGCAAAGCCTGTTAAGTAGAGGCCATCTCGCCTTAATGCCAAATATAAGGAAATGTCCACTTGGAGTTGGACAAGATGCTTGAAGCAGGTATTATTGAAATGTGGAGGAGTTTGATTGGGTGAGTCCAAAGGTAGTTTAGGAAAAGAAGCAGAAGGATAAAATAAGGATTTGTGTAGATCTCAGAAAGCTTAACGATGCATATGTCCATGATCCCTTTCTAACACCATTTATTGAAGAAGTATTGGACAATGTGGGAGGACAAGAAGTGTATTCCTTCACCGATGGGTTCTCTGGGTACCATCAGATTAAGGTCGTGCCAGAGGATTGGAGTAGGACAACCATCATGACAGAATGGGGTTGTTTCCAGTATATAGTAATGTCGTTTGGACTCAAGAATGCGTCAGAAATATTCTCTCACATAGTCATCACGACGTTCAAAGAATTCATTCGCAAATTCTTGGAGGTCTTTTTTGATGATTGGATAGTGTTTGGGTTAGTCAAGTGCCATGTAGACACTCTACGCTTAATGCTGGATACATGCCGAAGGTATCAGATTTCATTGAACCTAAAGAAGTTCTTGTTTTGTGTCCCCTTTGGGATTTTTCTAGGTCATGTGGTATGCAAGCAAGGACTTATGATGGACCCTACCAAGATCATAGTAATAATCAATTTGGAAGCCCCAAGGAGTGTTAAACAGTTGCACATAACACTGGGCCATACCGGGTATTATCGAAAATTCATCAAGGCTTATGGTCAGATCATCACGCCCATGGAAAAGTTGCTAAAGAAGGATGTTACATTCAGTTGGAATGAAGAATGTCAACATAGTCTGGATATCTTGAAGGAGAAAATGGTTACCACGCTAATCCTGCTCTTCCCAAACTGGAAGAAAGAATTTCATGTACACTTTGATGCCTCGTGTATTGCATTGGGAGTAGTGCTAACAGAGGCTGGTGAAGGAGAATTGGATCACCCTATAGAATTTGTGAGTAGAAAATTGTCAAAGGATGAGAATAATTACTCAACAACAGAGTGTGAAGGATTGGCTATGGTTTACGCGCTCCAAAAGTTTAGGCACTATCTTCCAGGTGGACATTTCAAGACGTACATAGACCATTCTGCATTGAAGTATCTAGTCAATAAGCTTGTGTTGTGGGGGGGGGGGGGGTGGGGAATATGAAGGTGGTCATTGTTGTTTCAAGAATATGATTTTGAAGTAATTGTGAAGCCAGGAAGATTGAATGCAGGGCCTAACCATATGTTGCGCATTGAGACAGTAGAAGAGCCTACTAATTTGGAGGAAGGGTTACCTGACATGCATCTCTTCATGGTGCGCATAGAAGATAATCAATTTGAATACATTATCCACTTCCTGACTACAGGAATAGCTCCAGAGGGCTACACCAATTAGTAGAAGAAAGAATTGGTGGTACGCGTGGAAGATTTCTCAGTTATTTCTGGCCAATTGTATAAGATGGGGTTGGATGAGATACTTCAATGTTATGTGCCTGATTTTGAATGAAATAGTATCCTTGTTGAAGCTCATGGAGGAGCTACAGGAGGACATTATGCAGGGAAAGCAACAGCGCAGAAGGTTTTGCGTGCTGGGTTGTGGTGGCCGACGCTGCATAAAGACTCTAAAGCATATTGTAAGGCATGTGATGCATGTCAGAGGATGGGCAGATTATCATGGAGGGATGAGATTCCTCTGAATCCACAGGTGTCATTACAGCCATTTGAGAAATGGGTCGTTTATTTTGTAGGATCAATTTAGCCCCCAAGAAAGAAAATAGGTGCTCGCTACATCATCACCATGACAAAATATTTGACCAGATGGGAAAAGGAATAACCTGTGAAGGATTTTACATGGGCAACAATAGAAAAGTTTTTTTTTTGAATATGTGTTGACTAGGTTCAGTTACCCAAAGGTATTTATGAGCGATCACAGTACACATTTTCTCAATTAAAAGATCAGCATGCTGATAGAGGAGTTCTAGGTTTACCATCATAAGGTTATGCCATATCATCCTCCGGCCAATGGAACAATGGTAGCTTTCCATAAGATATTGGAGAATGCACTGATGAAGATTTACAATGCACAGTAGAATGATTGAGACGTGCACATATCAGTGGTGTTATGGGCATATAGAACTACTTGCAAAAAGATAACAAGTCATACGCCTTTCCAATTCATTTATGGTGTAGAGGCTATAATGCCGATGGAATATATCGTATTGAGTTTACGCATACTGCCTTTCATAAGAATGGTGGACCATAGAGCCTTCAAAGAATGTCTCGGGCAGCTAATGGAGCTCGAGGAAGATAGGATTTTGGTTATATTCCATCAGCAGGTTCAAAAGGAGCATGAAAAATCTTGGCATGATCGACACATTAAATTGTGCACCTCCAAGGTAAATTATTTAGTTTTACTATATGATAGTATGTTTCCTAAGTTTCCAGGGAATTTTAAGATGCACTAGCTAGGGCCATATGTCATCAAAGAAATGACAGATGGTGTTGCAGTTCAACTTGCAAATTTGAATGGAGAACCATTTCTGGGAAGGGTAAATGGAAGTAAATTGAAGCCATACATAGGGTATCTGACCCAATGAATACATGACTGTAGGACAGTCTTAGCGCTCCATGCAACTGCAAGGGAGTGTGGGACTATAAACTACATTGCCTGGTTTGTAGAGCTATGCAACAGGGGGGCTACATGAAAAAGGTAGATGTCAGAGTACAAGAGAGGTGTGAAGGGAGCTGCGCTCTAGAGGGAGGTACCGCGTAGCACAGTCGGAAAATGACTGTTACAGTCACTGTTCATGATTTGATAGTGAGGAGGCAGTTAAGAGGAGCAAGGGGCAACATTTAAGGCTGAATTTAAGAATGAAATATTTGAATATCTTCCTCCAAATCAACATTTATGGATGGATTTTTGGGGGAACGGTCGAATTTGAAATCAAATTCGCTTATAAATTATGTGTGGCTGTCCAGAAAAGAACACTTTGTATCGTTAGAATTTTTTCATTGTGTTGTATCCTTAGTTTTTTGCAGATTTGGTCGCTAGCTTTGTATTTGATAAATTACCCAAGGATACCTAGTGATTTATTCTTAGCATGATGTCTGAACCAAGTGAAACCGTAAGCACTAGAGGAGTTGTCACCTTTGACGAATCTAATCCAAAGGTTGTGAGCATGGAGGCTCTGCTTGTTGTGCCTACAGTGCCGAGGTATCCTCGACTGAAGCCTACACTAGTGAGAGAAGACCGCAAGCCCAAGAAGGCTAAAGAGGGTGTGAAGAATCTAGATGCCGAGGTCATGGAGACTATCTCGAAGTTGCCCGATTATATCCCTCCTCGCAAAGGAAAAGAGAAGATAACCAAAGACCCAGACACAGAGAAATTCCTAATTCACATGCCCCTGCTACCTGAGAGCATCACATTTGAAGGACTATGCCTGGTGCGGGTGTCCCATTTAAAGATGGAAGACTGGGATTTGGCAGACCATGCAAGGTTACCCAACCTTGCGATGGAGAATTATATGAAGAGGGTATATTACAAGGAATCCAATGTCACCGCGTTGGAGACAGTCGAGTGGATTCGCAGAGTGAATCAGTTGGGGTTATTGAATCTATTGTGGGTTCTCCACTACCACCACTCCAACATCAACCTCATTTGTATCAAGCAGTTGCTGACCTTGGTGCATGAAGGATGTTTGTGGGTGACTGCACCGATCCCGATTACAGATATGTTGATCCATCGGATCACACTATTACTGCACTCAGGCTTGAATCCGGCCAAGGATTTTGGTGGAAAGAAGAGTGAGCACGCCCTGGCAGAGAAGATGAAGGAAAAGTTCAAGCTGGTTAAAAAATGTGCGCGAGTACTCCATCACATCCATCACCGACCCTGCGATGAAAATTGCTACACAAATCTTAGCGAGAAAGGTCATGAGAAAATGCTGTGCGGACGAGGTTCTGACACCTGTAATTTCATTGGCTGCACAGTGCACGAAGCGCATGCAGTTCAATAGGTCATGCTACCTCTGTAGCGAGTTCCTCATGGATTATCACAAGGTCATGATGAGAGCAAAACCTTCCACTACGCGTGGTTATTTCTCTCCATCGTGCTAGTAGCTTGGGAGCTGCAGGAGGATAGCCAGTTTCCTCCCCTAGAGAAAGGATTGCTGGAGGCTGCCCAATTTGGCTCCCTTTGGGCAACAAAGGATGCCACACGAGTCATAGAGACCAAACTTTGCTGCATGTTGATGGAGGCGAGATTTCGCATGGCCATCAACTAAAAGCTGTGATTGTCCCTAATGGTGTTTGAGCATCTATCAGAATACACGAAGTTTAAGGCAGACTTCCACTGTGTCTATATCAGGGCATGGAAGGATCCACAACAGAAATGGTTCGACCTGCCTTACCTTGCTAGGGATGATGCTATTCAGGAGGATATCAAGCGATCATCGACATATTGGAATTCTCCATCCGATCTGGTTGTAGGAAGTAGCAAAGGCGAGGGGAGTTCCATGAAGAAGAAAAAGAAGGAGGTAGCAAAGCAGGTGATCTATCACTTGGTCGAGAAGTGAAGGAAAGACGTGGTGGAGAAGGCCCTGCTAGAAAAGGAGCCTGATGCAACGCAGTAGGCCGAACATGAAGAGCGTGACTCTGAGTGGAGCGGTAAGTCCCCTTCGCACTAGACAAAAGAAGAGGAGCAATCAGAGCAAGGCAGTGGCAGTTAGGAGGAACAGAGCACTCCCTTATAGATAAAAAGCTATAGGGATTAGTAGAAGGAGGGGCCCAGGAAGAAGGCGAAAGTGACAAATCCATCTCTAGATCTGATGACATTGATAGAAGGTGATCATGACGAGATCGAAGATAAGGTGCGTGATGCCACAATAGAACTACTGCAGCATCTCAAACAACAATAAAAATAGTTGCTAATACTATCCAAAAGGATCTGCATGAGCTACATATCCAGACTAGCAGGATCTAGGCCGGCACAGGGTAGGTAAGTGTGGCACAGAGAAGCTTGGCACTTGGACTAGTTAGGCAACAGAGATGGTCAGATCACTATATCTCCAGGATGATGCCCTACCAGAAGGATCATTGAGTGTGAAGGTGGCTAATGACAAGTTCATCGTGAGTTATCTAAAGAACATCATATTCAACCTCATTGCGCTCCCCAATGAGTCTCTTCACACACTACAGACAGGTGTGACGACAGAGTTATGAGCATGGAAGAAGCGCACCCTCAGCCTCATAAGTGAATATCGAGTGAATGATGAGTAGATGTTCACTGAGAAGATAGAGGCCTTGAAAGAAAAAGAAACCATCTAGGCATAGAGCGCTTAATTAGCGGCCACAGTGGTAGAAGCATGCAGGACAATGCCGGAGTTGCACATACCTGAGGAAGAACTGTTAGAGGCCAAGATCAGAAAAATTGTTGCAGGCATGCGCGATGCCAAGGAAGAGGTGGCCAGAGTTTAGTTCGAGTTGAACATGAAAATCATTGAACTAGAGTTGAAGTCATAGCCTTCAACCCCGCCAGAGGTTAGGGAACACCACAGAGCCATTGTTAAGGATGGAGTTTCTACGGTGGATGCCACAGTTGTGGATTGCACCGTGCTATTTGAGCAGGCCATGGAAGTAGTGATGACCCTGTAGGAAGATCCCACCCTGCAGGTATTAAATACAGAGGTTCGCGAGCTCCAGCAGCAATACGACGAAGTAAGGGCGACGACACGCACCATTGCTATAGCACAATGCCTTTCCAGGCTACAAGAGACTAAGAATCTCCTTACACAGGTGGAAGCAGCACAATAGAAAGAGGTAGTCCTTAAGGCTAGGTTGGGGCCTTGGTTGGATGAAGCGTACATAGTCTTGACCAATATATATGAAAAGTTGGCGAACTTGTAGAGTATGTAGCAGAATATTAAACAGGATATCGCAGGACTAGCCACAAAGTAGCTAGTAGAACAAGTCAAGCTAGAAGCCACGCAAAGCACGGCTAAAGTAGTGGTTGCACAAGTGGATCTGGGGGATCTTCACAACAAGATATCCATGCCAGCTGAGTGACTCAAGGGCGAATCACAATCTTTGTGTTGGGGGCCCATTGGGATGGGGTTCCCTAGGTCAATCTTGGGGGAAAAGCCCAAGTTTTGGTGCATAAAGATGTAAAGTCTCCAAAAATTGTGGTCGTGGAGTGCGTAGTTAACTAAAGAATAAAAAGGGTTTTACCCTCTTTTATGGGAGTTGAGTCGGCTTTTGAAGATCTACCCATGGTCCACGAACCATGGGATTGTATAAATAGGTGTGTCTTAGAGAGACTAAGGCATAATGAGGAAGAAGAGTAAAATTTGTCTATGGGTATGACAGAAGAAGTCTAAGTTAGCACAGAAGGTAGAAGAAAGGCTTTGTAGCTGAGTGCACAAAGGCCTAGAGTAGAGTCCACAGCTGAGTGTGCGGAACCCTGCAGTTGAGTGTGTAGGGATGTCTTGAGTCTGTAATCTTAACTAAATATCAATAAAAGAACATTATTCCAGAAATTCTAGTGTTTTATCTCTTTACTTCTGTTATGAATGAATGCACTTTATGCTGTGATAAATGATGGTTTTATGAAATAATGATATATTGATGTGAGACTTTACTCGATCTATATTGTTATCTAAACACAATTGATGTTAAGTTCTTACGCGAATAATATATCATTGTATGTTAAAAACGTTGAACACTTAAGTAGATCTAAGTAAATATTGGGCTAAGAGTAATCTATGATGCACGTAAGTAGCTAATTCACTTGTTTAGGGTCCACGAAAGCTAGTCATAGACCTTTGTGAAGTTCTAGAGGATGATTAAAGGAATTTACATCGATAAGCCATAAGGGCTTATCAATCTACGCGAAGATAGATCTAGGGCACAAAATCGCATCACGCTAATCTCTGGGTGTGGAAACTTGGCTCCAGCATTACCCCATACTGCTTCAGGTGAGACTTTAGTCTGCACCCCATGGATTGATGTTGAAAGGGCCAGTATTGTAGGGATTTATTTGGCACAACTAACTCTAAATCTGGATCAGGACCCACTAAGCCAATAGGCATATTTATATTTCTGTTCATTGATTCAGTTTTGGTCTTTAATGCTCCTATGATTCAGTATACTGGTGATTGGTATTCAGTTGGTATCTTGGTTTGGAGCTTATTGTAGGGTGTGGTTTAAGTTTGGAAACAAGTGAAAGGTGGCCTATAGGTTTTGATGACTTTTTGAGGTAGGTGGATCTAGTATGAAAATTTTGAAACGAGACCCACAAGGTGTTGAGCGTTGTAGCCTTCAGTAAGGGAGTAGGAGCTTCCTTCATGTTGGAGCTAGCAAACTTGATTAGAGGGTTGTAGCTCCCTTCCAATGGGTGTAGGAGAATGAGTTGATATTGTAGCCTCCTACAAGTGGCTTCCTATCTACTAATAATAGTTTACCTCAGTACAAAATTGTAAGAAAGTTTCTTTATAATAAAAACAAGACATATTGACAATAGCAGTGGTCTTCTCCCACATTAGGTTTCCGCCTAAAATCCTCGTGTCCATATGTGTTTTATGTGCTGATGAGATTTATGGTTTACATGTTTTATTCTTGATGTTTCTCATGGTTTATTGAATAAGATATATATACAACATTGTAATATACTAATTGAAGTAATGGTTTAAACATAGTTGTAAATTGAAATAACAAGTTAAGTGAAGTATAATTTGGGAATGAAATATTGATTCACCCCCCATCTTAGTATTTCTAACAAGGATCCACATCTAAGGGTCAATTTAAGTTAAACTACGATGTAGATGGGGGACCAAATATGAGACCCGTAATGGGCATAATTTAAGGAGTAGAAAAGGGGGATGAAGAAAGAAATAGGAGAAGAAGTAGGAAGTGATGTTATAGTGAGGAAAAGTATTATTTTTGAATAAGAATTTAAGTAAAAAAGATTAGGAGATCCTTGCTGAGAGGGTGATGCATGGGTGGGATAATAAGCAACTTTTAAATTAATAAAAACAGTTATTTTTGCATGAAGTTCCAAGTGTCACCTATGAATCCTCCTAAAAAAGAAGGAGCAAGCTATGGGTGAAAGGGACACATTTTCCCTGTTGCTAGATGGATGAGATAATGCCATTATTTGTGACTACAAAGACTATAGTGAGTTTGATGAGGTGGAATTGATTACAAAGGGAGCACTCGAGCTATGAGTTCTTTCCTCCATAATCTAGTTTTTCTACCCCTACTTACAACCCTATTACAGTTCGGGGATCTATCGGTAAGAAGAGTACCAAAGGCGTAATCTGGGAGATCAATGGTTGAGTCATCAATGTTTGGTTGGGACACCTAATTCTACCCACAGGAACATGGACATCAATAAGGGAGTGCCAATAGCAACAAGGCCAACTTTGAATCTCCAATGTACACTCTTGGGTGAGTGATACCTATTGTATTCATGATGTTCTATTACATGATTTTGTTCTATATATAGTTAGAAAAATGTAAAATTGAATAATATGGGGATTGGATTGTAAATTATGGACTATTGATGTAAATTCCTTAATATCTATGTGTTTCCAATGTCGATGGTGCTTTAAGTACTACGTTTTCTTAGTAATGGATGTTTCTAACAAATGCTTAGTTTAAATTGAAAATACTTGTTTATTATGATTGCATTCCAAGACTTAGCTGCATTATTTGTGGGTTTAAAAAAATAACTATTTTCTGTTACACCCACTAGGACTCTTTTAGTGATGCTTTTAAGGAACAATATTACCTTATTGGAAGTTGTGAAGACTAGTAAATTGTTAAGTATCTGTTATATTTTTTCCATGACTAGATTCATGTGTTGTTACATTATGTCAGGCGTAGCAGGTAGGAAGCAACCCCCCTTGCTGGCAGCTTTGCAGGGGGGTGAAATCCTCCCTACATGGTGTCCGAGGCAGTGGTCTAGGATTTTTTTTTATGTGGACCTAAGGATGGGGAGTGGACCTAAAGATTGTGGGTTGGGCTACCCATGGTTTTGTGCATGCTTTTTTGCACATGGTTTTGGGCATGATGGTTTTTTGCCATGGTATTTTGTAGATCGGACCAAGGGAACTATGGTTATGTTCTAATCTAGGGTTGATGGACTAGGGTTTATGAGTGCTTCAAAATGTGTATATAAGTATTGTAACATTGAAAGGAAAATAATGAAAAATGAGTATGGTTTTCCCAATTTGGGTTCCAGGAGAAATAGTTGTATATACTTTTATGTTCTCGCTATTGTATATTTTTTTTGTTCTTCAGAATTAGGTTTTAGGTAATTTATGTATAGGGTTAAAACATAAATTTGGTATCATAGGAGTTTCCACTTCAAGCAGATGATTTTTCTACTGAGGGGTTTTTCTCTGGGCTATGGTAGACCTTGTTACAGTGGGATATCTATAGGATCAATTCTTATGGTTAAACAAGATGGTGAACAATGGAACAATAAAGATCAAGAAATTCAATGGACACAGTTCGGAGTTGTGGAAGTTCAAGATGGAGGATCTTCTGGTGGATAGATATTAGTGGATCATTGTAGAACTAGGTATGGAACCAATAGGAATGTTAGTAGAAGACTGTGAAAAGTTAGATCAGAAGGTGATGAACACAATACAAATGAATCTCTCAAATTTAGTATGGTTGAATGTATCAGGGGAAGTTACGATAAAGGATTTGTGTGATAAGTTAGGGAATTTGTATTAATAAAATTCTCTGGTGAAGAAATTGTTCCTGTGGACAAAAATACATAACCTGAGGATGCAAGACGGAGACGTAGTGACAAAGCATCTGAATGCATTTAATACTGGTAAGTCGGTTATTATCTATTGATATTAAAATTCCATATGAAGATAAGTGTATCAGCTTGTTATGTTCTCTACCAAACTCATGGGATAGTTTGCTTGTTGCTATAGGTAACAATAAAACTAACTTAAAGTTTGATGAAATAGTCTCATGCTTGTTGCTGGAGGAGATGAGACGAAAAAATATGGAGAGCCAAAATGGATATGCCTTGTATATAAGAGGATTGCTATAAAATAGAAATAGAAATAAGTCCTCAAGTGGGAGATCTAAATCTTGACAGAGATCTAAATCTCCAGGAAAATATGTAAATGTATTTTAGAAATGCATGAAATAAGGGAACTAGAAAAAGGATTGTAGATCTAAAAATCCTAAGAAAGGAAAGGGATTTGATGATGCTACTTCTACAAAGGCTAAAAACTACCTCAAATGAAGGTGGGGATGTGTACTTATCTTCTTCCTCAAGTACACAAATAGACCATGAGGCATGGCTAATTAACTTAGGTGCATCCTTTCATATAACTCCCCATGGGGAGTGGTTCTGTGAGTACAAGAAATATTATGGTGGTGATGTCTTCCTAGGAGATGACAGGAAGACCAGAATCATAGGATGCGTAAAAGTCAAGATGATTTTGGAAGGAGGGAGGATTAGAATAATTCTTGGTGTTTTTCACATTCCTGGATTGGTTAGGAATCTAATTTATGTAAGCAAGATGGATTTAATAGGTGTAAAAACAACGTTCGATAAATATACCGGCAATATGGTTCAGGGAGCACCGACATTGATGAGTGGAGTTCTAATCAGAAATATCTACAAGCTTCTATGTAGAACTATTTTTATGGGTTCAACAATTCTATGGTTCCTGATAGTGGAGCAGAAAATATTCTAGTCTCTAGTGAAGAGATTATGTTGTGGCATCAAAGATTGGGATACATTTGAGAGAAGGGCCTTCGAATATTGCATGGTAATGATATGGTAGAAGGTATGTCTAATTGTTCTCTGGATTTTGATTTTTATGAACATTGTGTATATGGGAAGAAGAATCAGGTGAGTTTTTCCTTTGGTGCTAAGAGGGTGAAAGGGATATTAGATCTTGTACACAATGATGTGTTTGGACTTGTTTTAGTTCCATATTTGGGTAAATATATGTACTATGTATAATTTATAGATTAATTTTCAAGGAAAACATGGACATATTTCCTTTGGAAGAAATCTAAAAACTTTGATAGGTTTAAAGAATTTAATTCTCCAGTGGAAAACTAGATATAGAAGAAGATTAAGGTATTAAGGACAGATAATGGTGGACAGTTTTGAAAAAATGAATTCAAAGAGTTTTGTAAGAAGTGTGGTATATCATGGTAGAAGATAACTCCATACACACCTCAACAAAATGGAGTTTCAGAAATAATGAACAAGACGTTGATGGAAAAGGTGAGAACCATGCTCAATGGTGTTGGTAGCTTGAGGGAGCCTGAACCAGGTTCAGTGTTAGTATGCAAACAAATCCCTACACTACTAGCCCTTTCGGCATCAGTCCGTGGAGTGCGGACTGAAGTCTCACCCGAAGCAGTATGGGGGGATGTTGGAACCAAGTTTCCGCACCCTTGAGATGGTTTTGATGTTAGTTTATTCCGGCTATACCTGCCTTCGTGCAACTTTCTTGGCCCTCTGTTCCACCCTTCAGTACCTTCGTGAAAGGGTACAATTGGCTTTTGCGTAGCCCTAACTTGCGGCTCAGGGAATTTCGCACTACTAGGGCAACAAACTGCGATATCTCCCGAACTAGGCGAAGTGTTTTACTTATCTTATTAATCGATCTTAGTTAGCTTCATGTAAGTAGATGTTCTTACTTGCATTCACTTAACCAACACATTTACATATGGTCGCGCCTCATATAATAATTATAAGTGAAATTCATACCCAACATAACAAGATGCATAAACAAGATAAAAAGACATAGAAATTGTAGAATACTTCTATTTATTGATAATTACGGACAATTACAGACTCGATCCGCAGTCTAAGGAGTGCGGATTGAAGTCTCACCCGAAGCAATATGGGGGGATGTTGGAACCAAGTATCTGCACCCTTGAGATGGTTGTGATGCTGGTTTATTCCAGCTATACTTGCCTTCATACAACTTTCTTAGCCCTCTGTTCCACCCTTTAGTACTCGTGAAAGGGTACAATTGGCTTTTGCGCATCCCTAACTTGCGGCTCAGGAACTTTCGTGCTACTAGGGCAACGAACTGCGATATCTCCCGAACTAGGCTAAGTGTTTTACTTATCTTATTAATCGATCTTAGTTAGCTTCATGTAAGTAGATGTTCTTACTTGGGTTCACTTAACCAACACATTTACGTACATTTATTAAGAAGATTTTTGGTGTAAATCACATGTAGAAAACCTTTGTCAATGCATTTCGAACCAACTAGTGTGGTTCATCGTCAGGACAAGTTGAGGAGTCAAAACATGGTTGCCAATTATATAGGGAGAACAGATCATCCAAACGGCTAGGTTGACTGGGTTGACCATCAACAGCTATCTAAAACGGCTAGATTAAAAATAATATTAAAATATTAATAAGTCAAAGGTAATAGAATAAATAACTACTTGTAATATATTAGTTATTCAATTTTATCATAATAATATATTTTTCTTAGGTTAATAAATTATTCAATTTAACTCATTTATAATTTATTTAATCATATACGTAAAAAGGGGGGGTTTTTTATATAATAGAATGTTATATTATTTTATTTTAATTATTATACTAAGATACCTAATTCTAATTTATTTAATCACTTGAATTGCTAGAGATGAGAAAAAGGGGTTTATATATTAGAAAATTTTATTTATTTAATTATTAATTAATTAATTAATTAATTTATTTATTTTAATTATGATTTAATGGTATAAATTATGAGTATTGGTTAAAACTGATCTATATTTCTATTCTTATTTTTATTTTATTTATATGGTAAGGTTGAAACTTAGTAACAAATAGGAATAATAATATTCATGAAATTATTGATAAGGAAATAGTAACTAAAACAAGCGTCAATTTTTTAAAACAAGGAGGACAAGGACAAGACAAAAGTAAGAAAATAAGCAGAAGGAGAACCCTAGGAGGAAGGAAAAGACAACTTTAAGGAGAAGGAATAAGGGGAAACCTCGACAAGACTAAGAAGAAAGGGCAGGGATCCAGCAACGACTGATCTTCCAGCCATCATCTCTATTGAGATTGTTAGGCCTTTTTTCAATTTCAATCACTTCCTTGAATTTACGGTGATGGAATTGGGAAACCTTGGTAATAACCTTGGCCTCCTCAATACAAACATGATGCTTGGTCTTTTCCACATGCTCTGCTAACACTGAAGAATTGGTTCTCCCATGTCTTAGGTCAGTTGCATGTTCATTTATACTTTGATGGATGGAGCACCCCGTTTCCCATGTTCGCACATCATATAAGAATTATAAGTGAAATTCATACCCAACATAACAAGATGCATAAATAGGATAAAAAAACACAAAAATTGTAGAATACTTCTATTTATTGATAATTACGGATAACTACAGACTCGATCTGCCTTGTGCATTCAACTGCAGGGGTCTGCGCACTCAGTTGCAGACTTCTAGGCCTCTGCACACTCAGCCGCAGAGCCTCAACCTATGCTACGACCCAAACTTAGACTTCTACCTCAGAGCTATCTCTCATACATGTCGATGACTCCTTGATGATCCTAACTACTTAGAGCTTAGCTCTATTTATATAATCCCATGGTCTGCGGACGATGGGCATATATTTTACAGCCGACATTACATTTCCAATATAAGGGCAGACAACCCTATGACTCTTTAACACCTACGCACTTCGCGACCACAAAATGTGGAGACTTTACACTTGGATTACAAAATTTGACCAAAATATGGACTTTTAGCCGTAAAATTGCCCTTGGGGGATCCCGTGCCCAATAGGCCCCCAACACAAACATCGTGACTCACCCTCGAGTCACTCTGCAAGTGCGGAGATATTAGAGCGAAGACCTCCCGGCTCCATTTGGATAACCGCAACCTCGGCAGAGCACTGAGCGGCCACCTACTCGAATTCTTCCACTTTCTGCTCAGTGACTGCCACTGAACTGCTGCCCTGAATCTTTTGCTGAGTTGCTTGCCGTGTCATGAGCTTTCCTTCAATGGAAGCTGTGATTATATATGCCTTGTATATCCATGGTTGTAGGTGTGCTTTTAGTACCGCTTATTTGTGCCGAGCGGCATCCACCTATTCCATAGGTGTCTTTGCCTCCTACATCCATGTGAGCCTCTATGTAAGGGCGATCGTCTATGCGGTCCTTTTGACCTTGTCATACTTTTGTTGTAGCTTGCGTGCCTCTGTCCCTAGGCATTCTACATTTGGGTCCTCTTGCAGGGTGGTCAGGACCTCGAATGATTGTTCAAAAAGTCTTGTGTAGTCTGATATTACACTATCGACCACCACTATTTCCGTTGTAACAGTCGTGGCACGCTATTCCCTGACTTTCATTGGAGTTAAAGGCTGAGCCCTTAGCTACAATTCTGTAATCTGAAGGTTCAACTCTAGCTGAATCCTAGCATCTCCGTTCGAGCATCGCGCACCCTTGTGGCCAACTTATGGACGTACACCTCAACCATTTCTTCTACCTGAATGTCCAACTCTGGGACCATTCAACAAGCTTCCTCCATAACTTGCATGATCTTCTTATTTTTTTCCACTGCCTTGTAGCACTGCATGCCCAACTTCTCGATGTTGATGCACTTCTCGCTCATCACATGCAGAGCGCAACTCTCCTAGGCCCTAAGTTCTATGGTGACTCCATCCTGTAAGAGGTGGAATGTCTCCCGAGGGAGCGCAACCATAATCAACCCCACCCCTTTCACATTGCTAACTGTGTTCTTGTTGGCCTCATTTTTTGTAGTAAGTGCCCCATCTGGTAGCACTATCATGTTGGTCACCCTTCTACACCACATCTCGTCGGCAGCTGAAGTGTAGATCGTGAGGATAGTGGACACTATGCCAGCCTGTGGATTTCTAGCCTACAACTCTTGCAGCTGTGTCGAGAGAGCCCCCAATACCAACTGTTGTTGTTCTTCGAAGTATTGGAGGGCCTCTGTGGTGACATCCCTCATCGTTTCACCGATATCATGCAAATCCCCCTCAGTGAGGGTGATTGGGTTGAAGGATGTCTTTGATGCCTTGTTTTCTTATGGGTGGTGACACTTGAGTTGGGTGGATGTCATCTGTGGGTTTGCACCACCTTTTTCTATTGGCTCCTCTTTTTATGCTTCAGTTCTGGGCAAAGGTGACTTCTATCCTTTGCGCTCTTCTCCTCCTGTCCTCTACTATTCCGCTAATTTCACGGCGTTGTGTGCTACCTAGGCCTTAGCCTACTCTTCCTTTTTCCTACGCTTCTCAGCCAACTATTCCATTCGGAGCTTTGTTTCTTGCTTCTTACGCTGCGTGACAGACTTGTTTGTTTCCACCACAGAGCCTGCTGGAGCACACCACTCCGGCGGCCAAGACTCGAGGACTGCAAAGATAATGTCATCAGTCACCAGATATGGTAAGTTATGCCATGTCTTCGTGGGGTCCTTCCATGCCTTGATAAAGACATGGTGGAAATCCACTTTGACCTATGCAAAGCCCTGCAAACTAGCATATACTGTGGGCAAGAAATGCAGCTTGCGATTGATCCCCATCCAGATACTCATCTCCATCAAGACCCAAAAGATATTGCTTCCTTTTATGCATTGCACGTCCTTGGTCGCCCACAATGAAGCATACTTCGCTGCCTCTGGAAGGTCCGATGCGACCGAAGGGAATTAGTTGTCTTCTGGTAGCTCCCATGCCACCAGCACAATCGAGAGCAAGAGCCACACATAGTGGAACATCCTGCCCTACTCCTCTACCTTGCAACAGTTCGCAAGGAAATTTCTGCATAGATAATTCGCCCAGTTGAATTGGACTCCTTCACCGCATTGGGTTGTTAGTGCAACCACAGGCGTAGGCACCTCATCCACGTGGTACTTCATCATCACCTTCCCTGCTAATATTTCTATTGCTAGCTTAACTGCAGGGTTGTTAATGCAGGAGATGGCATATCCCCACTTCTTCTTCTCCAACTTAAATTTCTTCTTCATAGCTTCCGCAAGGGTCAAATCAACACATTTTCCTTCTAATATGTTGGCTCGATCCTCGCCTGAGTAAGGTAACCGTGTGATCAGATGAATCAAGTGGTCTATGATGAGAATGGGCTCCTCCAGCCACAAACACCCATCATGCACCAAGCAGAGTAGCTGCCTCACGACGAAGACGGTCACTGGAGGGTGGTGGTAATGCAACACCCAGAGCAGGTTGATCAACCTCGATTTCTCTACACCCTTGAGCCATATTTGTGGCTCCAATTCAATCATTCCAGTAGTCATGTCAATCTGTCGGTGTATTAACCACTCATTCGCTAAATGCAGGAATTTCTCATGATCTACGAGGTCCTAATATTCAAACTTTAGTAGAAGAACCCGCCCTTAGTGTGGCCCCTCAAAAACAATGTCATCTAGGAGCAACGGAGTTTGGAGGGAGCTCTTTCTCTTGTCTATTTACTTCGACACCTTGGCTTTACCCTTGTGCGGAGGAACATATTCAAGTAACCTAGTAATAGGGTCTGCACCCTAGGTTTCAACTTCCATTTCCACGTCCTCCTCATCCACTAGGATTTCTTTAGATTCTTCCTCGTCGGCCTCCAGATTAATGGCCTTCCCCTTTTCCTACAAAGTGAGCTTGGTCCTCTGTGGGTTTCCTCGTGAGACACACACTGGGATCATAGTCTTCTTATCCTTCTTTGGTCTCGGTGTTCTGGGTGATTTAGGGACTTCAACTATCACTCCGGCACTCTTTGGGGCTTCTATTACCATAATTTCATGCACGGCTTCCTCGGGTGTTGACATCATTCTATTCAAGGGGTCCTGTGTTTCTTTCAATAATTTCTCAAACGTTGAAATTGCTCTCAAAGCCTCAAAATTCATAAGGTCCATACACACCCGATAGCACAACAAAAGAATTTTCAAAATGCAAAGTATTTTTCGCTGGACATCCACCTGTGATTTATAAGGCTTTTTGAATTCAAATCCGACCATTCCCTCCACATTCAGCCCATTAATTCTAGATTGGTAGTATATTTTCAAGAATCTATTCCATAAATTTCACCTTAAATGCCTGCTGCCCACTCCATTTGGCCATAATCCGACCATGAAATCATGAACAGTGACTTTAACGGTCAGTTTCTGGTGGACCTGCGTGCTATTTCCATGAGTAGCACAACTTCCTTCACACTGTCGTGGACCCTGTGACACTTCGCTGCTTTGCGCAGTCCTGAAATCGCATAGCTCCCCAATCCAGGCAGTGTAGTTTATAGTCCTATGCCTCCTTTCAGCTGCCTAGAGCACGAAGACTATGCTACTTTCATTTAGTCACATAGCCAGACTGTCAGTGTATGGCTTCAAGCGACTGTCATTCACCTTTCCTGGGAAGGGTTCTCCATTTAACTTGACTAGCTGTACCATGCCTCCATCGGTAATCTCCTTAATAACACAAGGCCTTAACCAGTGCATCTTGAATTTTTAAGGGGATTTATCAAACTTACTATCATACAATGAAACCACATCGTTTACCTTAAATTTGTGTATCTTGATGTGTAGATCCTGCCATGCTTTTTCGTGATGCTTTTGGACCTATTGATGAAATCTAGCCAAAAATCTTTCTTCTTTGAGATCACCCAGCTGTACAAGCCTCTCTTCCAAGGCTCCACGATCCGTCATACCTGTGAGCGCTGCTATGTGTAGACTAGGCACGATGTATTCCATAGGCATTATGGCTTTCACACCATTGACAAGCCTAAAAGGGGTTTTCCCCATTATCATTTTGCATGTTGTTCGATAAGCCCACAACACTGCAGGTATGTGTAGGTCCCATTCACTTCGCTGAGCATTGTAAAGCTTGGTCAACTTGTTTTCAAGCACCTTGTTGAATGCCTCCACTATCCCGTTAGCTTGTGGGTGATAAGGTGTGCTCTTATGGTGGTATACCTAAAATTCCTCTGTCAGTGTGCTAATCATCTAATTTAGGAATTGCGTACCACAATCACTCATCAAGATACTTGGACATCCAAATCGCATTAATACATGTTCAAATATAAACTTCATAGCAGTCACACCCGTACAATCCTTCACCAGATGCGCTTCTTCCCAACAAGTCAAGTACTCTGTCGTAGTGAGAATGTACCTCACGCTTGTCTTCCCTTGTGGCTAAATGGGTCCTACAAAATCTATTGCCCACTTTTCGAAGGGTTATAATTTCATTTGTGGATTCAAAGGCATTTCATCTCTCCACGATGGCCTTCCCATCTTTGACATACATCACAAGCCTTGCAAAATGCTTTTGAATGATGATGAAGGGTTGGCCACCACAACTTGGTGTGTAGAATCTTCTATGCGGTTGCTCTCCCTGCATAATGTCCTCCCGCGCCGCCCCCATGAGCATCATCGAGGATGCTACTTCGCTCAAACTTAGGTAAATACCATCACAATATTTCATCAATCCCCATCTTGTATAGATGCCGAGCAATGACAGAGAAATCTACCGCACGCACCACTAATTCCTTCTTTTGCTAGACAAAGTATCCTTCTAGCGTAGTTCTTGTTGTTAGGAAGTGTATTATATCCTCGAAATGACCATCCACGACATGCACTGGAAATAGCTGTGTGTCAAGAAATCCTTCTTCCAAGTTAGTAGGTTCCTCCCCTATTTCGATGCACAACAGATGGTCTTGTCCCATGTTCAACTGTCCAGGCTTCAAAACAACTTCAAAATCATCTGTTAGAACAATAAGATCCATCTGGAGATTTACCCCCCCAACACAGGCTTATTGACCAGCTACTTCAATGTGGAGTGATCCGTATACATCTTAAAGTGGCCTCCTAGCAAGTAGTGTCGGTACTTCTAGAGTGCATACACCATAGCTAGCCGCTTGCATTCAATGGTAGAATAGTTCTTCTTTGCTTTGGTCAACTGCACACGCGGATCATCCTACCCATCATACTTCTTTGTCAGTCGCATCTTAGTCTTCCAAAATCATGCTCTCATCATCCTCCTACATATGTGCCAATCATCAAAGCTTCCCTTGTGTGTACCCCACCATCTTGCAGGCATACCGTGCAGTGCCCAGTCCAAGGCCTAGAAGTGTTGCTTTTTTGGCACCTCTCTTTCAAATGCATCCAAAAAGGGGATCTACCTCATTTAGACCATCATAAATAGGAAGATTTCTTTCCTCTAATGACACATAGCGCAGCGGCCAGGTCATCATGTTGCAATTCAGCGTGGTTACTTCATGTAACCGATTCTGCCAATGTTCTATTTCTTTGTTGGAGTCTGAAGTGCAGGAACTCTCGCAATCCCATGTAATCCATCCACCCACAATGGGATTCACCCAGTCTTTCTCTCACATTGTTATCTTATAGATGCAGTCTAGTTCATCATCACTCTCATAATCGTGGACTAGTTCCTAATAGCGCGATCCTTCAACAGGATCGAAGGGTATTATTACGCGCAGTGATTTCCTCTCAAATATTATCTTTCTCTTCTTCAGATTGATTACCCCATTCATATCAGTAACCCAATCAATTCCCATGAGCACAGGGTAGGGATTGCTGTCATCCACTATCTCCATTACTTCAAAATTTGCCAGTGTGTTCGATCCCTCAATATCCACGGTCACCCCCAGCAACTACCCCATGGGTATGATTTTCTGCTTATTCGCCATCCTTAGTTGAATCAGAGACCATTGCAGTGCAGGTCTCCCCATTCGCTCCCAAGTCTGCTTTGGTAGGACATTCGCATTTGACCCTAGGTCCAAAATGACCTGATCCATTTCATATTCTCTGATCTGTGCAGTGAGTCTCATTTCACGCCCCGTCCTTGTCTTATGCTTACCGATATTTCGTACCACGCATGCCTCACCTGGCGCGGTTCCAACGCATCTATTTATGAGTTTTTGTAGCCCTTTTATAGCCTTATTGTCCCACAATAACTTCATACATGTTTCCAGGAAATTTGTAAGCATAGAGGGGTCCATCTTTGGCTTGATCTTATCCTTTCTTCCTAAAGTAGAGGTGTTAGCCAAGCTCTTCTTAGCTTCCATGAAGGCTTCCTGAGCGCACTCCGAATCAATCTCACCCTCTTTCAATGGGACCTTGTGAACCCATGTACTATCTTCTGGTGGTTTCCCCTTGTCATCTCCCATCGTGATTCCACTCCGAAGCACTATATTTACATTCGGATCTTCCTTGCGTGGCTCATACCTCATCATCTATAGGTTCTGAGCTGGGGGAGGTGGTAGCGCCCCTTTGTCATGTATCCTAGCTATCAACGTAGGACAATCTTTTGTTTCATGATCAAGTAGCATGCAATACTTTCACGACAGATGCATTGGATTAGTGAAATCGTGGGCATAGTGTCCTGGCCCTCCGCAATTGTAGCAAATGAAATGTCCTCGACCTCTACCATGTCCTCCTTCTCCTCGGCCGCGTCTACACCACTGAAATCCTGTCTGCGCCATCCCCGCATTTTGGTCAAGGAGCTCCGTGTCAGCTTGAACCCTGTAGGTGGGAGTTCTATCCATCATCAATTCATAACTTCTGCAAGTATGCTCATCATTTCCTAGTGACCTAAAAAAGTTGCAGAATAACTATTACGGTGCTTGTACATACTTCTGTAACAAGTGGCAATTATCTGTGGCATGTTTTCCGGCTATGTGACAGATAGCGCACCATAAAGTATGTGCCGCACTAGGTCTTGCTTGAGCTTCCAGCCTTAATGGCATCGGTCCTCCTCCTGCAAGGTAATTTGTAAAGACCGGGAAATGGTCTTTTTCATGACCTCGACTCTTGCATTTCAAGCACCATACTTCCTCACGTACCTCTGGTCAAACCGTCCTGTCCTGATTTAGACTTTGCATCTCAAGGCACAGATTCTTCAACTGTGCATGGATCTGCTGGACTCCTAGATTAGGATCCTGCATCTGAATCTCATGTAGTCTCATGGAAATCTCCAAGGCATCTGCCTGAGTTGTTATCTTTTGCTGCGACAGTGCACTCCATAAGTGTGGTAGTAGCGAAGCCACAAACCATTTGCGATGCTATCCATCTATCAAATTCATGTTGGCTTCGCAAATTGTACATTTCAACATCTCATCCAGTTCTCATGGCATCTCGGCTAGTTGCATCGCGATCTCTTTGAATCCCACAATTAGCTGCGGCTCAGATTTAGGCCTGCTAAATTCCCTATTTAGTTCTACTTGGATGTCTCCTACTCTAGCATTCAGGTTATCGTTGGAGTACTTAATATACCAGTTTAGCATGCGATCTTGCAGAGCACTAACCAGTGTCGCCTTCTTTATGTGATCAGTTGTAACACATTGAGCTTCCCATGCAGCCCTCACAATGAACTAGAGTTGGTCCAGGTCCTCATTTCCCAAGCCTTTGAACAAAGGCAACTTCATTGTATTTTCCATACTGAACCATGGTGGAGGTGGAGATGGTACGGGTGTAGTTGGAGGCAATGGAGGTGAAGTCAGAGGTGGTGTTGGTTGAGGTGGTATTCACAAGAACCCTTGTCTTATTAACTGAATAGCGCTTCGCGGAGGAACCTTCGCTATTCCTTCTTCATCTCTTATTGGAGGTGAAATCAAAAGGCTATACTCTGTACCCTTATTTCCTTCATTCCTGTAAGTTTTTTCACTTCGCGTAGTCCCAAACATCAAGGTAGCTGCATAACCTGTTTTTCACACAACAACATTTTAATCCAAGTATTCAAATATTTATGTACTTACCTCGTGGTCCTTTGAAAAAGCATCGCTCTGCCTCGCGATAGCTAACTGAGGTATCGACCATGAATTTAGTCACAAATCCTCCTACGATGTGATCAAGCCAATGATTAACAGCGCAGGTGATCTTATCTTTCGATGCTTCCAACCTTCGCACTAGCTCTGGGGTCCACACAATAGGACCGTCAAGTTTCCACCTTCCTTGTCTATCTGCTAGCTTCGCAATCCACTCGTATAGCTCAGTAGGAAAGGAGGCGAAAACGATTTCGTGGATCTTTGTATACATGTATCTGTCTAGCCACTATTCTTTTGTTAGTCATAGATTTTTGTTCTCTTGTGCTGTGAACTCATGGGTCCTTTTTTCCAACTAGCCCTCGATTTCTTTCTTAGTTGGATTCCAATGATACGACATCACACATCTCTTATGTAGATTCCAGTCTTGGAAACAGAACCATTTGTTGGCATGAGGGGGCCTGACCCAGGTTCAGCGTTAGTTAGCCAAACAAAGCCCTACACTACTCGCCCTTTTGGCATCAACCCACAGAGTGCGAACTGAAGTCTCACCTGAAGCAGTATGGGGGGATGTTGGAACAAAGTTTCCACACCCTTGAGATGGTTGTGATGTTAGTTTATTCTGGCTATACCTAACTTTGCATAGGTTTCTTAGCCCTATGTTCCAACCTTCAGTACCTTTGTGAAAGGGTACAATTGGATTTTGCACAGCCCTAACCTATGGCTTAGGGAGTTTTGTGCTGCTACGGCAGCAAACTACAGTATCTCCTAAACTAGGCTAAGTGTTTTACTTGTCTTATTAACTGATCTTAGTTAGCTTCATGTAAGTAGATGTTCTTACTTGCGTTCACTTAACCAACACATTTACATACATTCGTGCATCATATAAGCATTATAAATGAATTCATACCCAACATAACAAGATGCATAAATAGGAAAGAAGGATGCAGAAATTGTAGAATACTTCTCTTTATTGATAATTCTGGACAATTACAGACTCGACCTACCCTGCACACTTAGCTGTAGGGGTCCGTGCAATCAGCTGCGGACTTCTAGGCCTCTGCACACTCAGTTGTAGAGCCTCAACCTATGCTACAACCCAAACTTAGACTTCTACCTCAGAGCTATCTCTCATACATGTCGATGCCTCCTTGATGATCCTAACTACTTAGAGCTTAGCTCTATTTATACAATCCCATGGTCCATGGACCATGGGTAGATCTTTTACACCCGACATTACATTTCCCAAATAAGGGCGGAAAACCCTATGACTCTTTAATACCTATGCACTTCGCAACCACAAAATGCAGAGTCTTTACACTTGGATTACAAAATTTGACCAAAATATGGGATTTTAATCCCAAAATTGTCCTTGGGGGATCCCGCGCCCAACAGGTGTTGAATTAAGAAAAGAATTCTAAGCAAAGTTAGTGGATACTACATGTTACCTATTTAACAAATCACCTTCATCGACGTTGGAGGATAAGACTCCACATGAGGTATGGATTGGTAATAAACCCTCTCTCTCACACCTCAGGGTATTTGGCTATAATGCATATGCACATGTTCCAAAGGAGAAAATAACTAGTTTGGATAGTAAATTTGAAAGGTGCATCCTTATTGGGTATAAGGATGGTTTAAAAGGTTATAATATTTGGAACCCAGAAGCAAGGAAGGTTGTATACAACCACGATGTGGTGTTTAGAGAAGTGAAAGATGTTATTAAACATGAAATCCTACCAAAGGAAAAAAAAAATAGACAAGATATATTTTGAGCTAAAGGAGGAAGAATCAGACTCTAGAGTTGAATAGGAATAAAAAGGACAAGAGCCAGAGACTCTAGTTTTAAGAAGATTAGGTTGAAAGAGAAGGCCACCAGAAAGGTATAGTCCATCTACTTTCTTTTCAAAATTTTCATTATCTATTACTAATGATGATCCAGAAATATCAACGAGGTAGTGGATTCAAAGGATGGAAATTTTTGGAAAAATGCCATGGTTGAAGAAATGGAATCCTTGGAGAAAAATTAGGCTTGGGATTTGGTGGAGTTGTCAGTTGGAAAGAACCCCATGGGGAAAGAATGGGGGTTTAAGAAGAATATGAATGCAAAAGGAAAGGTCAAGAAATACAAAGCATGATTTGTCGCAAAAGGTTATTCAGAGCTGTTGGGAATTGATTTTGGTTATATCTTTATCCCGTCGCCAAGTTAGCCTCTATTAGATTACTTTAATCTGTTGTTATTGCTTTTGATTTTGAGGTAGAACAAATGGATGTGAAGATAACATTTCTTCATAGAGATCTAGATCTATATGAAGCAAACATAAGGCTTTGCGGTGAAGGGTAAGAAATAATTGGCATGCAAATTAATAATGCATTTGTATGGGTTAAAGAAGTCACCAAGGATGTGGTATAAAAAAAATTGATACATATATATATATAGGGGTACTTGGCTTCACAAGGAGAAAAGTGGATCACTGTGTGTATTTTAAATTAATTGCTGACCATGTTATTTTTTTGGTCTTATACGTGGATGATATGTTGCTACTTGGAAATGACAAAGAAATTATCTGGGATTTGAAGACCCAGTTGTCCTCTAAATTTGACATGAATGATCTTGGCGTTGCAAAATATATTTTGGGCATGGAAATCAAATGATATTGGGAAAAGAAGAAGCTCTTGCTAAACAAGAGGAAGTATGTCGAGAAAATATTGCATAGGTTTAATATGCAAGATAGTAAACCAGTGAAGGTTCCTATTCCTGTAGGTGTAAATTTATCTATTGAGCAGTGTCCGAAGACACGAGAAGAGGGAGAGGACATATCTTGTGTTGCATATGAGAATAAAATTGGTAACTTGATGTATACAATGATCTATAATAGACTAGAAATTTCACATGCAATGGGAGTATTGAGTAGTTTTATGTCAAAAACAAGAAAGAGAATTGGACAACAGTTAAGCGGGTTTTAGGTATTTGTTGGCACTAGTGGTTATGGTTTGTGCTAGCAAGGAAGACAAGGATTGAACAACGTTGGACATATATGACTTTATTGGTGCAGATTGGGATGGATATTTGGATCAAAGAATATCTATAAGTGGGTATGTGTTTAACCTGTTTGGGGAAGTAGTCACGTAGATGAGAAAGAGACAGTCTCTAGTGACACTTTCAACTACAAAGGTTGAATACATGGTAGCCACCCATGCGAGAAAGGAACTTGTTTGGTTGAAGATATTGTGTTTAAGTATGGCGATGGTAAAATGAGCTATAAGGACAGAATGTGATATCCAAAGCACAATTTTCTTTACAAAGAACCCTGCTTATCATTCAAAGACAAAGCACATTGATGTTCAATATCACTTTGTAAGTGATATAGTTGAAGACAAAAAAGTGTTGTTGGTAAAGGTGGACACTTTGAAGAATGTTGCAGATGCATTGACAAAGTTTGTGAGCATTGATAAATTTTCTTGTTGTAGAGAAACAATGGGCTTTACAGCCCTAGACCAATGACTAAGCACTCTTGTGGCCCCCTACGTGGAAGAAAATTAATAAGTGGGAGAATTTTGGGTATTTGTTATATTCTTTCCATGACTAGATGCACATTTTGTTATGTTACGTTGGGTGCAATGGGGGGGTTGCAGCTGGGTGTTAGCCGCCCCTACCAGGGGCTTTGTAGGGGGTAGTATCCTCCCTACACGAGTTCCATGGGAGTGCCACAGGGAAATTCATTTTTATGTGGACCGAATAATAGTTGTGCGTAACAAAGGAAGGGGGGTCGAACCAAAGATGGTGAGAGGACCTACCCATGTTTTTATGCATGGTTGTTTGCACATGGTTTTTGGAATGATGCCCTTTTACCATGGTATTTTGTAGATCTGGTTAAGGGAACTATGGTTATGTTATAATATTGGGTTAATGGATTGGGGTTTATGAATTATTTGACATGTATATATATATATGTATTATAACATTGAAAGGACTATAATGAAAAATAAATCTGGTTTTCCAAGTTTGGGTTCCAAGAGAAAATCTTTCTGTATACTTTCATGTTCTCACCATTGTATATTTTTTTTGTTTTTAAGAATTCATTTGCAGGTAATTACTGTACATGGTTAAAACATACATACATGAGATGGATCACACTACATCATGAAATGGACCAAGTAGTGATAGAGTTCACAAATATCTTTCATGCCTTGCGTAGCTAGCTAAGTATCAAATATTGAATGACATAGGGTGCTCAAGTACCATGGTTTTCTACACATATATATCCAGAAAAAGATGGGTTTCCTAGACATTTCCTCAGTTGGTGCAACATTTTTATATTTTGTCCAAATAAAGAAAAATTTAAACATAATAAGCAAGATTTGGATCTTTGAATCCTTCAAAGTAGAAACAAGGCAAGGGCATCTCTAAAATGTAGATAAAAGGATAGAGCGAGGGTGGACTGCCCCACGAGAAATAACTTAAACTGCAATGAAATAATGGTAATGTGAAGAAAAATAAAGGAGTGGGAAAGTGGTGTGAGTTCCACAAGAGTCACTCTCGTAACACTAATTAATGCCACGTAAGGTAGTCATTGGTGGCAAAGATAAAGGTCTCAGAGTGAGATGCATGTTATATATCTAAACTAGACCTAGACAAGGGGAAGAAAATCATTGATGCAGAACCTAGTTCCACTATTGCCACAAACAATTTCCAACAAAGTGAGCTCAAAGATTCAGAAGAAGTTGAGTGCCTCTTTCACTCACAAATATGGGTGAAGGGTGCTCCACTTCATTTCATTGTTGATAGTGAGATTCAAAATAACCTCATCTTAGCATAGGTCATTAAGTTGTTGGGCTTTATGAAAACACCACACCTACATCCATACACCATTGGGTGGTTCCATGAAATGTGAGACATGTTCATCAATCAATGGTGTTGCCTTCCCTATAGAATCAAGCCTTTCAAGGAAGAGATATTGTGTGATGTTTCTCCCCTTGAAGTTTGTGATGTTTTATTAGGAAAACAATACTTGTGGAAACATCATTTTGTATATGAGTATAAACCTTATAGTGTTATTATTACTTTGGGTAGACAACTATACAAGATACCAAAGGAGATTCTTCCTACTTACATTTCTTTCATATCTGCTAAGAAATGTAGTAATGTCATCTCTCAAACTGGGAAATTTGTCTTCTTCCTTATTTAATATCAAATTAAGGATAAGATTATTATGACATCCATGGCCTCCACATAGGTCCCATCCATGAAAAAAAGGCAAGTGGATATTGTCATGGAAGAATACAAAGACATCTTCTCCTCACCCATCGGGGTACCTCTACACTATCAACTCAACCATTCAATTGGCCAATTTACCATCGCTCTATTTCAAAAAATGTGGAGATCAAGAGGAATATCAAAGTGGTTCACCAAAAATAGCACATCCTACCAAGTTTCTCACCCTATGGAAGCTCAATTAAACTCATGTATAAGAAAGGTGGAACTTGGTGACTCTACATTGATTATTAGGCCCTGATCAAAATCATAGTTTGGAATCGATACCTGATTCCCCAAATTTACTACCTCCTTGACTAGCTCAAGGGGTCCAAGTACTTCAGTAAGATTGATTTGAAGTCTTGCTACCACCAAGACCAATAGAACCAATTGATGTGTGGAAAAATGTTTTCAAGTCAAAGGAGGCTTTTTTTGAATGGTTGATCATGCCCTTTGGTTTTGAAAATTCCATAACAACTTTCATGAGGCCGATGGATAATATCTTACAAGATTTCACCAACTATTTCATGGTTCTATATATGGAAGATATCCTCATCTTTAGGAAGAGTTTAAAATAAGTCTTGTATCATATTCCCTTCACGCTCTGCAGTAGCACAAGATAAGTGCTAACTTGGAAAATTTTTCCTTTGGCATGAAAAAGTTCCAATACCTAAGCTACATTATTGATGATCAAGGTGTGCATGTGGATCTAGCCAAGACCTAAATCATTTGAGATTCGAAAACCCTAATGAATCTAACAAATATTTGAAACTTCAGAGGCCTTGCTAACTTCTACCAAAGATTCATGTTTGGGTTCTATTATATCGATTGGCCCTTAAGTCAAGTGACCAAGGATGGAGAAAAAGAAAAGGGTCTAAGTCACAACAGAAGGAATTTGATGAACTGAAACACCGCCTTAGCTATGCTCTAATACCCACGTTGTTGGACATGCAACAACCATTTAATATTGAGACAAATACCATTGACTATGTTGTTGGTGTAGCCCTCATTCAACAAGGACATCCGATGGGCTATCATAGTGAAACACTCTCTGATATTATCTAGAGATACCCCACCTATGATATGGAGATCTATCCCATCATGTAGGCCTACCATTAGTGGAAAACATATATTATGTGGAAGGAGAAAATCATCCACATCGATCATAGGATACTTTAATTTATGAGAAAACAATGGAATTTATAGAATTTCCACTCTAAAAATGGTCCACCTACCTCCAACAATACCATTTAAACATAAAATATAAGGAGGGTAGCACTAATCATGTCGAAGAATGGCTTAGTAAGACCTTGGTTATGGAATTAACCATAGTTCTTGACTCTCGTGGGCACGGTTCCTCTGGATCACCACAACTATACAATAATGACTCACAGTTCATTCTCACATACCATAAGTAGATGGTAGGAAAGAAAGTTTGTGACTTCCACCTCCAAGATTCATTATTGTGGTCCTTGGGTCACCTTTGTGTTCTTTCAAGGGAGCATTCCAAGTTAATCAATGAGCAACATTATAGTCATCTAGCATGGAAATTTTGTGTGGGGAAGATAGTGTCAGTATTGGTGAAGTATTTTTATTGTTTGAAACATCGACAAGATGTTGGTAAGTAAATCAGGTCTTGCACCATTTCCAAACAAGGGATTAATAAGCAAGGCATGTACACCAATCTTTGTACTCCTAATTAGCATTTGGAATCAATATCAATTGAATATATTCTTGAACTTCCTTCTACCAAGCATGGTAATGACTATGTGTTTGAGGTTATTGATAGATTTTCTAAGATGGTTATTCTAGCTACTTGTAAGAAGAGTGTGTCAATGATAGAAAACACTACCAATTTGTTCTTCAAATGGGTGTGGGTTCATTTTGGGATACCATAGACCATCATATCATATTAGGATAGTAGGTTCCTAAGCATATTATATTCCAACCATGATTCATTGCTCGACACCAAGCTTACCAAATCAACTTTCTTCCACCCCCATACTAATCGCCAAACATATGTCGTCAGAAGGATGATTATAAATATTTTGTGCATGTACAACTCCAAGCATCCATGAACATGATATGAGATTCTCGCCTATGTCTATCGCAACTACAATAGATCTATCAATAGCTCAATTGGCCACAACCCCTTTTAGGTGGATCTAGGATTTCAATCACTGGGTCCTATTAATGTCACACTACCCCTTGCAATTACATAAGAATAATATGCACATGTTTAATTTATTGTAAAAGATACCAAATTTATTCAATTAATTCAACACATATTCCATTAGGTGCATGATATGCTACAAAAATCTAATATTAAGTACATACAACAAGATCATCAAGATCAAGTGCCCCACAATTTTCAAGTGAGAGACAAGGTTTGGTTGCATTTGTAGAAAGAACTCCTTGTAGGATCCCATTGAAAGCTTGGACACTCCACTATGGACCTTACACCATTACCAAGTTTGTGGGTGATAATTCTTTCGAGATAAGTAGCCCCCTTCCTTGGCCTGCACCTAGTGTTTAATGTGGACTGGCATTAGCAATACTTTCCACCGGCTTTGGACACATAAGAAATCACAAAGAATCTGACATCAATATAGATCAATATAGATTGCATTGAATAGGCAACAATGGTTATATCATGGAAACACAAATTGAGAACACTTGCCAACAGAGTATCTAACTATAATAGTGAGTCATCAAAGCAGACCTACGCTTACACCAAAGAATGTGGCTCACCTAGGGTCAAGTTCAACATAAGTTTTCCCATCTCATGGAAGTTGTCAGCACAATGGATAACATTACTTCCTAATGGGAAGGATTGAATCTAGGAGGATATTGGTGGCCACCCTCCTATTCCACTGAGTCATAACACAAATTTTATATTTTGGCATATTTTAGGTCCTAAACTTTGAGGCTCTAAATGGAACTTTTTGGGGAAAAGGGCTTAATAAAATCTATTATTTCAATTACTAATAGTAACATGTACTTCTCAGATAGATATTTACAATGGGCTATCATCCACGACAATCAAATATTGTATGCCAAAGTAATGACCCCAGGATGTTGACGTTCCAACTTACCCCATCGAGGCCCAAAAGCCTTTGGCGCTTCATCTTCTAGGGGAAGGATTTTTTATGTTTATGGTTTCTCATTACTTATTTATAATAAAAAATCCATTGAGCCTTATTGTAATAGAGTTTAGCGAAGGCGCGTAGCTATCACATCTCTTCTTAGAGATAAGCTACCACCATTTGAGCTAGTTTGTTTTCATTCTGCAGGTATATAGTTTAAACAATTTCCATATTAATAGAAGTCAAATTTTAGTGTATCTATATGATTTGGTTATAAATATATATATCGTCTCGTTCCCTTCAAAAATAAAAACCAATCTTATCCAAGGAAAGGTAGTACTTCCCTTGGTGAAAGTGTAGATAAACTAGGAAATGAGAGTGTAGCTGATGAAGGTAGCTTGATGCTTGCTTTAGGAATTGGTGCAGTGATCACTGATGAAGTGTCAAGTCAATCTGACACCTATGTCCCTATAGAAAATAACACTGAAAGGGAAATATTTTTTTATGAGGAATACTTTATTAATCTTATCAATGAGGATCTATAGTTGAAACTCGTAATTGTTTAAAGTTGGAAGCATGTTTTAGTTGTTGATGACATATTCAATTTTAAGATTCAAAAGAAAATATACTAGAGAAGAGATCACAATGAAAATAGAATAATAGGTAATGGCCTACTTTCCAATATATGGACAAGATAGTGAGAATTTACTTTTATTTCTTGGAACCTTGAATTTATTAAAGTGTTGACAGTGTTGGAAATCCATCAACATTGGGGGTCTATCTAATGTGAAGTCCCAATTAGTCCTCACACCGTTTTTAATAGGAGCCCCATTCAAGATATCAGCTCGACTGCCATGTATTCTTATATGTTTTCCTTGGCTAAAAATTTCAGCACAAGAGAGTTATGCATAGGTAATCTCATATCAAAAAGTGAGTATTCTTGGTGAGTGTACGATTGTACATGCGTCGAGATTATTCTATTTCAGAGGGAAAGGAAAGTGAGACTCTAGGAGAGAGGTAATAGTAACACCCTTGTAGACACACATAAATACACACAATATCCTTCTAACATCCAGCGAAATAGTCTGTAAGGGGCAACATTCATTATAACCATTATAAACAAGAAATATTTGTCTAAAATGTAGTGGAATAGTCCACAAGGATTCGATATTTATAGCAACCATTAAAACACATTATCAATATCATATGTATTGAAATAACAAAAATATTTCAACTAATTTAGCATAGATGAAAAAAAACATGAATGACAAAAATCCACAGAATAGTCTTACAAATATTCATAATCTATGTAGGAAGAACATGTTGGCCCCAAGGCTCCTAATATTAAGTAAAGGTCACAAGACACATGTATACAACAAATACCACTAGCCCCAATAGTGGAGTGTTGGAGCCACTCCTTTCTCCCCAAAAGAACTAGCTTGTCTCTCTAATGCCTTGTGGTAGGATGCAAGGTGAAAATTTCTTTTCTCATATAATGATGGTGTATATATAACAATGGGGTGATGCTTACCTCCCTTGTGACTCTTTGTATACCCTCATGACTCTTTGACTTCCTATCACTTTTCAACTTTACATGACTCTTCATTTTTTGTACATCTTTTGGACTTCCACTTTACAAATCATTTTGAATAGATAATTACATAATCCACCATAATGATGTCGCATATGATGACTCATGACAAGACACGACATGACACTACAGACAGGGACTGCATGATGACATGGCAATGTCAAGCCATTCTTTGTTTCTCTAATGTATTCAACAAGATATGTGTAATTATTCACCTTCATGAGAGATATCATGTTTTCTTCATATCTGTTATTGGGAAAACTAGTGTCTATATAGAGTTGCTAGTACCACTAAGGCTGGTAGATACCTTAGAAACAAACACACTAAAAGCTACTTTCATTTTCCTTTATGAGAAATAGATAAGAGAAGAATAAGGAGACCAACCTCTGTCTTGCACTTGGTTCCTTGATCGATTCCTCTCTCTTCTGGTAGGTATTTGCCACTCGCTTCCTTGTCTACCCAGCTTCAAAGAGTACCTGTAGAATCAAAGTAGCATAACACTATCTAAGAACATAGATCTATTATCATAAACAATATAGGATCAAATGTACATTGACCACACAAATGCATAAATCATCAATCATACAAGAATGTGGAGGAAAACTTGAATAGCTTTATTGATAATCAAGAAAGAGCAAAGAGGATTACAACCAATTGTTCTAACCCAGCATCATCCTCTCAGCAAGAAAGCCCTTCTTCACCTCATGAAAAGCTTAGATCACCCAATACTATGATATTGCACACAGAAACCAACAGCACTTCCTTACAAGATACAAAATTCCAGCCTCTAGATCTCTGGGTTGAGGGATCCATATATTGATGTCTGCAAGGGAGGTGAGTCAGCTTTTGAGATTTCATTAGTGTCTTCTCTCTGATAGTTCTTGATTCCACTTGGAGATTGATGATCTCTTACTCATCCCTGGTCGAATTCAGAGAGACAAGTGTCATAAGAGAGGTTTCTAGAAGATTCCATGCTCCTCCACCTTGCAGATTGACCCTGCCATTTGTCCCTTCTCACCCATTGCACCCCATAGAAGGGTTTTTTGACATGCATCGCACCTACTGTGTGTATTCAGGTGGGATGCAACGCACTTTGCCTATGGAGCAGGTGAAATGGTCCAGTTTTGACCAGTTCTGAGTAGTTTTTCATGGAGAACTTCTGGGAGATGCTGTAATCAGTTGACCTTGTTCTTTTAGGGGTTGGAACAACACCTTTAGGGACTTAGGAGCCCTAGGTTTATGGACATTTATGCTTGGGGTTGTAGTGCCCAAAAATGTCTATAACAGTTGCCCCCTAAAGCATGAGGTCGTTAATCTTTTGATGTCGGGTGAAATGCTTTATCATGAGGATCCAAAGTTTTTCGAGCTGGAAGGCGACCTGTAATAAGATACAATACAATACATTATCTTCATATTATTTTCATGATCTAGCTGAGGCGGGCATTCCCATGCTCAGATTTATAAATTCATTTTCATGTACATAGGACAGACAATCGTCTGACTGTAGACTGATGATTCTGGTAGAGCCATCATCCCTTAGATTGGATGATTATCTGTGCAGCAATGATGTATATTTGATGTCTTTATTTTCTTGAATATATATCGCAGCCTGGATGGATGAAACTAGATCCGGGGTCTTCAATCTCGTTCGATCTTCACTCAAAGTACAAGTCAATCCATGTGAGAGATGTTCTGGAGTCGAAAATGGAAAGACATCGCCTGATTACTAGCCAATGATGTAAGTTGTTAATAGGCGCGAGAGAAATCACCGATAATGATAATGACCCTCAAGGTACTGTAGTACAATTCACGTGGTGTGAATAAGGGACTTGGCATCAAACACCACACAAAATCTTTCGGTCGAAGGCCATTGATGTAAACCTGTCGCCGAAAGTGAGAAACTTGCCATTGCGGCATGCAAGCTTCAAAGTACTGAAAGGATTGTTCCTAGATCGACTTCTTGGATAACGAGCTGATGTCGACAAGAAGCGATTTGTCATAGGAGGGTCTTAGTGAATCCCACATCAATGACAGGGACTGGAGCAAATGATTTTAATGGAGGTGAAAACGATCTGGTGATATACGGTTCAGGGTGGCGGTCATGAAAGAATGGAGCGAAAATGTATTATAGTGGGTGAGACACAGGTGAATTCTCTGAGCGACTTCTCTTGAACATATCGGCGACACTGACATGATGGATTGGTAGCATTAACCCCAAATGTGGATGGTGTGATGGAACCATGGTGATGTGACCAGTGAATGGAACAACCCAACCCGACTCGGATGCGGAGTGAAAGTGTCATGTTCAAGAGTGACTTGCTACCAACAAAGTTTCTTCAAGTTTTCTTCCCAATTTTTCCCCAGTCATTGCTGACCAGTACCTCTTTATTTTGTCAAGCTTGAGGAGGATAACATATGCTTGTTCTATAATTTTCCCTTCGGGCAAACCCATCGCTATGTTTTAACGAGCCTAGCGATAGTGAAACTCGTTCTTGTCTGTTATGGACAAGTTTGTCGCTATTAGGTTTTAACGAGTTTAACGACAAAGATAACTCGGTCCTTTTCAATTTTAGAGAGTCTGAAAAGGGACGTAAAGGAAACTCAAAAAATCCTTTTTCGTCATCTAATCCCTTAAGTCCAAAAAAGTATAAAATAATACAAAAGGGATGAATTTTCGGTAATTTTAACGAGCCGAACAAAACAAGCGCTCGATCTTTTTGTGTAATAATCCCTCAGGTCCAAAAAGATTAAAATCTAAAGGAGGGATAGCACTTCTGGTCACTTTAACGAGCTGGAAAGGCCAATGGCTCGACAATCTTTTCATATTTTACGAGTCAGTTGAAAAGAGCTTAAAGGAGACTCGTTTTTTGAGGAACGAGTGATAGATTCAGGTAGCAGCTGATTCCAGGTAAGGTTTGGAATTTTCCAATCACGACAGTGTCACAAGGATGGCTAACAAGATCACTCTTCGCAGCTGTTCCTCAAAAGGGGTAAACAATCAAGTGGAGGTGAATGATCGGCCAATACAGAGTGGAGGTGATGATGAGAACACAACCAAGGCTTCAAAGGCTGAAGTAATACATTCACGATGGTTATTTACCGGAAATTGGTTCATTTTTTAATGAGCTTAAACGCTGGGGGAATCACTTGCTCATTGCTTATGTTTATTTTTTAACGAGCTTGAATTCTGCGTTAAACTGCTCGATATAACGGTCATTTCTTGACTTTACCATTAATGACTTTGTTCCTTCAAAGGTTGTGCTGCATGCTCAATTGCTTCATCAAACTAGTTAGAAATGAACAATACATGTTTGGAAAATGAGTTAAGACACTAATATTTTACTTGAATTACGTAAAAAGTAATTTAAAAGTGCTTTTACCCCTCATTTTACCATTTCATTTGAACTTTGGTCTGTTGGAGCCTTGGAGGTGCTTTCCCCCTTGATTTTCACCAGCTGATTCCGGGAGATTCTGTGGACGATTTTTGGCACTGTCTGGACCAGGTAGGAGCTAAACCTGAGCTCTTTCATTTCATCCTTTCCATTTTGCATTCTGAGCCTGATTTCTGGTTTTTCTAAGCCTCTAGGGTTCTAAAAACTCACTTTGGCTCCATCGCACCCTTTCTATATCGAAAGGTGCATTGCATGTTGGCCTACCCACTGGAAAGTTGGCATGCAATGCACCTAGAACACTGTTGGGGGTGCGATGGGCGCAAGGAGGGAAATTTGTGCACAATTTTCAATGGAAATTTTTGCCTGTTTCTCACCAAATCAGGATCTAACTCTTCTCTTGTTTGTTTTCAGAGATTTATTGGAGCAAAATGCCTATTACATGGTGAGAACGTGAGCATGAAGAAGAGGACATGCCTGATTTACATGATCCGGTTACAGTAAATGCACTGTGGAACTGTGGCCTATTCAAGTTTTTCCGCATCTCTAGCATGAGGCAACAAATCAACTTGTTGCAGTATTTGCTCGATGCCTGGGACCCTACCAGCTAGGTGTTCCAGATTAGGGGCAAATCCATCCCCTTGACTGTCGTGGAAATCTATTTTTTGACTGGCTTATCGAGGCGGAGTGCCCCTATCTCCTTATCAGGTTCGACCCGTGGGGGTGAATTTGTGAGAGATTACATTCACAGGTATTGCAGAGAGGGATCTCAGCCGAGTAAATACGGCAATATCATCATTCGAGATGTCACTGACAGGTCCCTGAGGACCATTCTATTCACCTTTGGTAGGATGGCTGGTAGTGCGGCTATTCATGTGGCCAACCGGTCTTATATGCAGTATGCCTTAGAATGCTTCGAACCAAAGGTGTTCAACTCGTGTGATGTAGTACTCTTTGTGATGAAAGAACAGTTGACCAAGGTGAAAAACGGAAGATTGAAGAACTTTGGATATGGTTCTATTTTGAATGCCTTTGCCTTGGAAAAGATCCCACTGCTGTAGCCACAGTATATTTCACTTGGTTTACCTCCACCGATTGAACCACGGATGCAGAGATGGGTCGACCATATGTCCAGACATGCTGGTCAGTCTCAGGTTTCCTTTTCTGATACCTTCTTCAGGTGGTTCGATCATCAGGAGATGGTTTTTTCCGAGTATCCATATGCTGGTATGGACTTCCGAGGTGACCCGAATTTGGTACTGCCGGCTGGCGAGCAAAGGGGTGCCATTGGTAAATTCTTTAATCATATTTCTGTTTATAGTTTCTCTTTATAATGTCCTTGTGCATTATTCTGTCAAGACTAATCAGAACTCATGTGCTCATGTAGATGTTGGTCCCGTTCGGCCAGTAGTATGCCTGAGAGTGCTAGCTGCCGCTGCAGCAGGAGAGGCTATGGGAAGGGCTATCCTTCGCAACCTTGATGTGGCCGAGACTCTTTCAGCATTATAGGATCAGGTCAAGGGCCTCACTCTTGGTATTCCAGATGTGAGGACTGACGAGCTGCCTCTGAGGTTGTAGCGACATACTACTGGCGTGCCAAGTCGATGGACTAGGCTTTTACGAATGATTGCATAGGCGGTGACTTGTTATCACCAACATCATTAGACTAGGGTGCCCCCTAGCATTTTGAATTTTGGGTCATTTGACCAATTTTTTCTTGGTTACAGAACATTATGTGTAAACCATAAACAGTTATATATATATTTTTGATTTTCGGAGTTTTATTTTGGTTAAGTTACATGATCCGAATGCAAATATTGATGAAATGCTTCTTTTTATAAATGTTGCAAATGTCTATCTAACACATAATTTTCCAATGAGTCAGTTAATGTGTTTAAGCTTCTGGAAATATGATGATATTGAATAAAATCAAATTGCCTTTCCAAAATCTTGACCCTTAGGAACATGCGATAGATAGCTGGATTTCGGACGGAGTAGATACCAGTGAGTTGTAGTATGACGAGCTGTGAGTCTAGCCTAACGACAAGTTGGCGTATGCCATGTGTGATGGCATCAGAGAGAATTTCTATCAACGTGCTATATTCAGCGATGTTATTCGTTGACCGACCAATACATACCCCTCTGAAACTTACTAACTCGCCGCTTGGATAAAAAATGGCCCAGGCCGCAGAAGATAGGTTCCGCGAACTACGACTTGCTCCGTCGGCATATCCAATAAAAGGTTCCAATAGGTTTGACATCTGCGACAAATGTAAAAAGTGGATTTACTTGACCAAAATGATTACCCTTAGCGAAAAAAAAAATGTAACAAAAGCATATAGGTTACCACACTGAATCATGCATAGTAATGCTTAAGGTACAACCCGTTACGGGGTTGCACCAGTGGAATTCCATCGTAATCCATTAACTCATAGGCTCCTTTTGCTAATACACATTTAACAATATAGGGGCCCATCCATAAAGACTTGAATTTACCTGCTCCCAATTTATCGGATTCTTGGTCGTAAAGTAAGACCAGGTCACCTTCTGAGAAGACACGGGGTTTGACATTCTTGTCCAACTGCGCCTTGACTCGTTTCTTATGGGCTTCGTTAGCCAAAGCGGCATCACGATGGGTTTCATCCAATTGGATTAGTTCCAAGAAATGAGCGTCCTCTTCTGAAGTTCCAGGGAGAAGGCCGATTGTGAGTTTGAGGGACGAGATTTCACACTGAATTGGTAAGATTGATTCTAGGCCATACACTAGTTGGAAGGGTGTAAACCTGGTTGCATTCCTTACCGATGTTCGGTATGCCCACAAGGCCGAGTACAGGATCAGGTGCCAACTCCTTTTGTGGACTCCAATCATCCTTTGAAGCATGCGCTTCAGGACTTTGTTGATTGCTTCAACTTGTCTGTTGGCCTGCGGGTAGTATGGAGTAGAGCTGTCGTGAGATAACCCTAATTTGGCAGCTAATTCAACCATCATGTGATTACGAAAAATGTGATCCATGATCTGTGACTATAGCCTGTGGAACGCCGAATCTGGCGACTACATGATTAAAAAAGAAAAGGGCAGTTGTTTCACCAGTGTTATCTAATGTAGGCATCACCTCGGCCCATTTGGTAAAATAGTCCACTGCAACTATGATATACCCATGCCCCCCGGTCGAGGTGGGGTTACATGTCATGAAATCAATGCCCCATTTGGTGAATGGCCCAACAGCAACTATTGGTTGTAGAGGTGTGGGTGGTCTTCTGGTTTTGCTACCGAAAATTTGACAGGCATGGCAACTTCTGACTGCGGTTATGCAATCTTTGAACATTGTTGGCTAGAAGTATCCTGCTCATAAAAATTTTTGCACCGTAGTGTAACCAGATTGATGCCCCCCACACACGCCTAAATGGCAATCATTCAGGACTTTTTCGCTTCCTCATGGGTGAGGCACCTCCTCAGAACTGTATCGACGCCATGACGGTAAAGTTTATCACTGACGATCATGTAGTCTTTTGATTGGTATCGAATAAGTTTTTGTTCAGAGCGGGAGGTATTAGGCCTATATTTTTGGGTTTGGAGATAGATGATTATATCTCCATACCACGAATTGCTTGAAGATATCAGAAATAAATATTCATCCACGATTGTTTCATCTGATGTTTCATCGTTGGACGACGATGGGAGATCGCATAGTAATTCTACGAAAACCAGGGCTTTCTTTGATTTGGATTTTACAAATTCTAGATCAAACTCTTGTAGAATTGCTATCCATTTTGAATATTTTCCCCCCAGCAACTGTCTCGACAATATATAAGTCATGGGGTTGCAATCTGACAGAATGGTAGTTTTTCGAAAGAGGACATAGTGTCGAAATCTCTGTATCGCTTGAATAGTTGCGAGCGGCAACTTTTCAACATAGGAATATTTTCTTTCTGTATCATTTAAGTTCCTACTTAAATAATATATAGGATGTTCAATTACGTTGTCTTCTTGAACTAAAGCCATTGCGATGGTTGTATCCGCTGTAGCCAGATACAGGTTAAAGTCTTTTTGATAATCAGGAGCATACATTAATGATGCTTTCATTAGGGATTCTTTTAACGCATCAAAGGAGGCTTGCGCAACCTGATCCCAGATGAAGGGCACTTCCTTTTTTAATAGACGTGTATAACCTTTAGCAAGTTCGGTGTAATTCGGAATGAACCTCCTCAGAAAGTTTGCTTTCCCTTGGAGTTTCTGAATCTGAAGCAAATTTGAAGGTGGAGGCAAATTTATGATTGCCTGAACCTTACATGGGTCGAGACGAATCCCATCCTTTGAGACTACAAAGCCAAGTAAACAACCAGAACTGACACAGAACACACATTTGTGTGGATTGAGTTGTATCTTGTAGTGTCGGCAACGTAGAAATATCGCTCTCAAATGCTACGGATGATCAGTCTGCTTTCACGAATGAGCCAGAAGGTCATCGAGATATGGTTGAACGATGTTTTTGATGTCATGGAAGGCATAATTCATTGCCCTTTGAAATGTTGCCCCTGCGTTCTTTAAACCAAAAGGTAATTTGCGATATGCGAATGTGCCCCACGGACAAATAAATGCAGTCTTTGACTGGTCCTGTGGGCGGATATTTATTTGATTATACCCAGAGAATCCATCCATGAATGAAAAGATTTCGCATCCGGCGCGTTCATCAATTATCTGGTCAATAAAGGGTGTACGGTAGTTGTCTTTTGGACAACCTTGATTTACATCCCTATAATCAACACACACTCTAATCGTTCCTTTTTTTTTCATAACAGGAACAATGTTCGATACCCAATTGGTTAGAGGAACCGGGTAAATGAAACCAGCATGGAGAAGCTTTTCAACTTCTGCCTTGATGGCAGCGGCTTTCTTGGGGTGCACCTGCCGTAGTCATTGTCATACTGGTTTGACATCTGGATACATCTTGATTTCGTGTTCAACTATACTCGAGTCAATGCCTGGCATTTCATCATATGACCAAGCAAAGACATCTCTGAATTCGTGAAAAAGAGTTTTGTATATTTCTAGTTCTGAAGGAGAACAACATTTGCCAACATAAATATTCTCTACAACATCTGTTTTGGTTGAGATATTTATGGCGATAGTCTCTTCAATGTTGGACAAGTTTCACTCAGAATCCACCGTGTTTACAGTATTTGATAGGAAATCAAAAACTGAAGGATGATGATGGTCATCAGGAGTATCTTCTTTACAATCCAGAAGATGGGAACGATGGTGGTAATCTTCCCATGGTGCCCCTTCAATTACCATTGATTGAACAATTCCTTCGTCGGTGTAATGCACTTGTGACCAAGGATCTGAAGGGGTGCCATATTCCTTAGACCTATCTATCCACACGCTTGATGAGCGTTGATTTGGGTCTGCCTCCCATGCTGAAAACAATGATTGCTACAATATTTCTATTGGGCTTGGAGGCAATACCTGCATATGATCCATGTTTATATCGTTTTTTGAGATCTTTTGAATCGAAGATATCATGTTGCAGGTTCCTACCATCGCTACTTCCACCAGATTGATTGGAGGTGGAAGGGCAAAAGTCCCCATTAATATAGGGTCTTTTAGTAGGCCAACTCCGATATTTTGAAGCGTATGGGGGCTTCCATGGATCATTGAAATGCTTCTCGTAACTTGGGAACTATTCGGGAGAAATGTTTGTTGGTCGACGATCGTAATTCCTCCTTGAAAAGGAAATGCAATCTTTCTAAAGTAGCTTGACACAACTGCAGCCATAGCATCTATCCATGGTCTTCCTAGTAGGATGTTGTAATCGAGGTTTCCATCGATTACTTCGACATCTATTTCTACTGTTTTCCCTCCTAGTTCAACTTGCAAGTTACTTAGAATACCGTATGGGGTATACGTTCTTCCATCAAATGCTTTTAATGTTGTCGAATATCGTGACAAGGTTGGCGATCCTAAAGTTTTCTAGCTACTCATCGACGTAATACATGTAGATGCCTCCTCATCAATAATTGTTCGATGAACAGTTTTGTTGAGGGCTTTCACTTGAATGAGGAAAGCTAGTTGAGCTGATAACCGAGGATCGTATCCTTTATGATTAAAGGACACAAGATTAGAATCCTTTGCGTCTATCCCACCGATAGCTGATAATAAAGCCTGCTTTTGGGATGGGCAATTTTGCAGTACCTCAAGTGTCAACATAGCGGATGGTGATTGGGCCAGATCTTCCACTATATTATAATACTGTGCTGCTTTGGCACGAGGATTAAATGTCGACTTGTGTACTACCCCCTTTGGTGGTTTTATTGTTAGCTCTGGAATGATGGGCGGCGCAACTTCTGTCGAAGTCGTTGTCGAACTACTAGGTTGATCTTTATCCTTGGTTTTTGACAGCTGTGTGTGGAGTACTAAAAAGGTATGTTTTTAATGATCATTTTAGTGGCTTTTCAGTAGGACTTATGAATCTTTTACATCATGAATGAGGAAAACAATAGAGAATTGTGGTAGAATACGTGGAATCAGTATGCGAAGACTTATCTGCTGATAGTTGTCATTCTCCTGTGCAGGAAAGGGTAAAAACGAGGAGCTGTTGTTCCAAAGAAGAAGATAAGAACAGGGTAACTGCTGTCCCTTTGACGAAGGACCGAGTGCAGACGAGGTAAAGCAAGCTGAAGCAAACCGGTCTGGAAAAGGAGGAGAAGGCACCAGCTCGGCGGAAGAGAAAGAAGTGATTAGGGATTAATAGTTTTGCGAATCCCTCAAGATCTTCAATCCTGAGGGATCGCTACTTTATTTATCTTATCACTTAGACATCTCTGCCATTACCCTTATATAAAGGGACGACACTGTTAGTCTGAGGAGGAGATGCTTTTATGTAACTTTTTGTTAAAGACTTAACTGTGATCATCGAGTCTCGTTGAACTTGGCTCATTGTACTTTCTGTTTTATGCATTAATATAAACTTGCTGATTATCTCATCTTCGCGTCTATATTAGCTTAAAGCGGTGTACCCTTGAGGCTAAGGGCCCGGCCCCGGAGGACACTTGATTCTGTGTCACTACGATTTGATTTCTGCGTGGTTTGCTTATCGTCACTAGTTGGTAATATGATATGCATTATAAGTTACATCACATGCTCTGCTAAGATTCATTCATTAATGTTCTTTCCATTGACTCTGCATTATATTATCAATACTTTCAGAGTGGATGAAATCTTATTAGACTCAACTGCACAGTGTTATCCTTATGTTATGAAGCTTCTATGCTAAGTATGTGTGTTAAGGTAATTATCTGAAAGGTGTGTTCTTTATGATTCAGGATTCATGTTGTTCCATTTTGAAACACAGTTATAATTCCTGTTGATGATTGGTATTAAATCAGATTACTTCCTTAGAGTGTTACGTGTGTATGATTTTCACATGCTGTTCCATAATTGAGAGTTATTGCTATTCCTTTAGTTGGTTGTGTGATTTGCTTGGAGAATGAAAGATTGGAGTTTTGATTACAATAAGAGGTTTTGAGTTGATAGGATAAAGTTTGATTGTTACTTGTGAGGTTTAGTTATAGCGATTGCTGTTCCATTTCAGAATTGCTGTTCCATTTAAAGAATTGTTGTTCCTTTCTAGATTTACTGTTTAATTTCCTATTTGTCGTTCCATTTCTATCTGCTATTTCACTTACTTGCATTTGGTGTGAGAGATGATCTGTGGCTGTAGTGAGCCTCCGCATTTACTGCCTTGCTCCCAGACCCGTGATCCATGCTCTAGTTTCTTTTCCATCAGTTTCCAAAGGGATGGACTACTGCTGTCGAACCCTTGACTGATAAAGTTGCTTAATTTTAAGAGTGTGTGCTTTAGTCATTTGAAGGAACTTAGTTATAGACAAGCATCAGTTTACTCTTGTGTTTTGTAGGACGCTGTACTACTAGCATTACTCTGACAAATAGCCTCGGATTGAGTCACTCTTTGAAATAACCAAACGTTCCCGGATTGACATATTAATGTGAGGTAATTAGAGGTGAAAGAGACCCTTTTTATAGCTCTACATTTTGGCACCGTTGCTGGGGAAAGAGTGTAGCCATTTGTTTTTTTCAGAGTAGTGTACGAACCTGCTAGGAAAGAGTTGGATTTTAAAAACGAAAGGTAAGAACCTGCGTACGGAGCATGTAAAAGCCCTGCTCCACTGTCCGCTTTCCTAAACAGATTTGCTTTTGCTTTGATTGAATAGAATTTAGCAGTTTATTTGAGTGCATGACTAAGCAGAAAAAACCAGAAAAGAATATCAAGCTTCCATCCAAACCTGAAAAAGCTAAGGGGCCAGTGACCCTTGGCCGAACAACTTTCATAGACGAAATCTATAAGAAAACAAAATCTCAGCCATCAGTAGGTTTCAGGAAAACCATTTCTAAGCAGCCTACTAGTTCCCTTCAGGCCACAGGATCACCATCTGTAGCCTTTGCTGAGGTGCATAGTCAAACTGAAGAGCAGGACTTTCAGGAAATTGAAAATTCTACTCCAGAACTATTGCAGGAAGGGAATTTCAGTAACTTTTGTGAAGGAGAAGGAGAAACAAGGGAAACAGAAGAACCAAAATCTCCCATTGAAACAGATCAGCCATTAAACAGCCCAGATAAGGGGAGTGCTGCGAAAATCATTTTTGAAGGAATTCAATCTCCTTAAACATCAGGTATTCCTCTTATCCCAGATAAAGGCAGCGCCATTAAAACTATCCCTGCTAAAATCGTTCCCTCTCAACCTATGAATACCCTCCTAGATATCCCAGAAGGTTATTGGCACATATTTGATCCTATGGCTCAGAATCAGCGAAATAATCAAACCTCTACATTACAATATCCTATAGTGGATTCTGCAGCAAATGCACCCATGAAAGCTATCCCTCTTCAACATATCCCAACCTTTCACGGTCTTACATCAGAAGATCCGTATGCATTTTTATTCGAATTTGATGTGTTGTGTAGGGGATATGATTACACCACCGATCCCCAGAAATTGAAATTATTCTCCTCAACATTAAAAGGGGCTGCTCTAAGATGGTTTATGGGACTAGGTGGTGGGGACATCAACAATTGGGATCAGATGAAAGAATCCTTCTTAAAAAAAATCAGGATTATTGTAGGTCTAGAGAATTCAAAAATGAAATATTTCAAATGACAGCCAAACCAAATGAAACATTAGAGGAATATGTGGAATGTTTTCAATATAATTTACAAAGATCTCCTTATGCATCAGTACCTTTACCTGATAATGTGTTAAAAACGGCATTGATAAGGGGCATGAAGGAACAGTGGATCGAAACATTAAATATTATGGGAAAAGGGGATATTTATCAAGAGAATTTTGCTGACATTATTGATTTATGCATCAGGAGTTCGAGAGGAAGCACAAGAATAAAACCGACAGAATATGATTGGTTTGCAAGAGAAACTAAGATAGCAATAGAAGGAGTAACGCGTGTGGAGATTGGAAATTTATTAGAAAATTTTAAAACTGATATTCTAGGGACACTAACTACACAACTTGATATTATGCAGGCCAAGCAGAAGCAGATGGAGGCAGAATAGAATTTGGCAATCTTCTGCCCCCGATGCAGAAAAAAACATAGCCACAAGGAGTGTCCACTAGATACAGTCCAAACATGTGCCATCTGTACAAACAATCATCTTACGGAAAGCTGCCCCTCACTTCCTGGATTAAAGGCAGTATATAACGAAGTAGAGGAAGAACCAAAATCAGTGTACTTGATCAACCAGCGCCGCCAGTGGCAGCAAAGACAATCTGTTATGTTTTCAGACCCAACCTCTTCTTTTCAGCCTCCACAATATAACGCTCAACAATATAATATGTGGCAAAATTAGCCCCCACCCCCATTCCCAAATTGGTCACCACCACCGTTTCCTTCTTCAAACCCATGGCTGAATTTCCCTTATAATTCACCATATTGGCAAAATAGCCCATATCCTTCGCAATGGACCCCCTCTACTTCACAAGGTTCATCCTGGCAGACAAACTGGCAAAGACCGATGCAACAGCCAGTAGGAACTATTCCGCTCCCTCAACCTACTCTGCTAGCTCTACAACAAAATCCCCAGTCTAATTTGAGACCGCAACTCCCAGCCCAACCCAACCCTAATCCAAATAACAGACCAGTCCAATCTCTTCAAATCATTGAATCACCAGAAATAGGACCTGACCTGCGGGAGCGCAATGATCTTCAATTACGATCTGGACGTATCATTCAAAATGAGGGAGATAAAACAGTTCATAATGAAGATCAGTTAGTAAGAGAACATCAGTTGCAATGAGAGGATGTAAATAATCAGCAGTCTCATAATCAAGCAACCACATCCTCTCCCCCATTCCCAGAACGATTAGTCATACCTCGACCTTTACAGTATGCTGACTTTGACATTCTGGGGGAATTACAAAATTTGTACATAAAAATTCCGTTCCTCCAAGCCATTCAAGATATTCCTATATATGCAAAAACTATTAAAGAATTGTGCATAAAGAAACCAAGGAGGAATATAACAACTAATCCAAGAGTCCAAGTAGTCGGTACTTTATCTGATCTCTTATCTGGGAAAGAAACACCCATCAAATATGAAGACCCAGGATACCCAATTATAAATATTCAAATTTACGGTCAGACCTTGTCTAATGCCTTAGTTGATCTAGGAGCTGCAATCAATATTTTAACAACCACCACCTGTCAAAAACTCGGCATTACATCTGTAGAACCTACCTCTACTTTGTTAGAATTAGCTGACTGATCTGTGATTAGACTAGAAGGTACTCTACACGATGTCATGGTCTCTGTAGACTCCTGGGAATATCCGACCGATTTCCTGATAATTAATCCAAAAACCCGACTTGATGGACACCCGCTAATCCTAGGAAGGCCTTGGCTTGCCACCGCCGATGCTTACATTGGTTGCCGGCAAGGAAATATGACCATAACTAAAGGACCTGATATTAAGAATTTGGTTCTATACCCTCCAGCGCAACCAAGTCTTACAATAATTAAAACTAACAAGTATCCTGTATCATACCTTACTGATAACATTAGGTCTCCATTGACGTTGCAAGAGGCACTTGATTTTAAAGATCAAACAGAAGATGATGCCATTAATAATTTCATCAGTCAAACTGAAGCTGAATCCTGCACACAATGTCACATGATAGAAGCAGCATTTGATAATGAATTAGAAGAAGATCCTCTGAAAGACACACATGATCAAACAATACCTGTTACTTCTGTCGCAAATAGTAAAATTGTGGAAATTGAACCGGGAAAAACTTTAAATATCAATGCCAACCTCACATCTGAACAAGAAACTAAGCTCATCCATGTATTAAGAAAATATCAACAGGCATTTGCATGGGATTACCCTGATATGAAAGGAATCGACCCACATTTGTGTACACACCACATCTATATAGAAAAAGATGCTAGACCTGTCTGTCAACCGCAGAGAAGACTCAATCCTCATTTAAAAGATGTGGTTAAAGCGGAGCTTCAGAAACTATTAGATGTTAATTTTATTTATCCTATTTCTGACAGTAAATGGGTCTCTCCACTCGTGGTCGTACCAAAAAAGAATGGGAAATGGAGAATTTGTGTGGATTACAGGGAACTCAATAAAGCAACACAAAAAGACCATTTTCCACTCCCATTCATAGACCAAGTGCTAGATACTTTGGCGGGGAAAAAGTTCTTTTCCTTCCTGGATGGCTTCAGTGGATACAATCAGATTCAGATTGCCCCTGAAGACCAGGACAAAACAACTTTCACTTGTCCTTGGGGGACATTTTCCTACCGAGTCCTACCATTTGGCCTATGTAATGCTCCCACCACATTCCAAAGGGCTATCCTTAGCATTTTTGCAGATTTAATAAATGATGGACTTGAAGTGTATATGGATGACTTTACACCCTATGGAGATGATTTTGATCCAGCACTAAATACCCTAGAAAAAGTCCTACAACGCTGTATAGCTACCAGGCTCTGCTTAAGTCACGAAAAATGTTACATGATGATGACTGAAGGACTTATTCTAGGACACTATATTTCAGCAGCCAACATTCAGGTAGACCCGGCCAAAATCCAAATACTTTTGCTTATTCCCACTCCTACTACTCAAACAGAGGTACGCAGCTTTCTTGGATTTTCTGGATATTATAGACGATTTATAGAACATTATTCACATATTGCTGCACCTTTATATGCACTAACTGGTAATGTTGATTTTCTTTGGACAGAAAAATGTGAACGTGCTTTCAAGGATTTAAAGAAGCTTGTATCCACAGCCCCAGTCCTGTGAGGACCAAACTGGGACCTGCCATTTCAAATATCAGCCAATGTCTCAGATACAGCCATTGGCGCAGCCCTTGGGCAGGAAGAAGATAAAAAACCATATGCTATCTATTACATCAGAAAAAATTTATCCCCTGCTGAATTAAATTACACTGTTACTGAAAAGGAATTCCTAGCTGTAATACATGCTGTCAATAAATTTAGACATTATATTACAGGCTATCCTGTTATTTTGTATACGAATCATTCCGCCATAAAATACTTAGCAAATAAGCCCGTCACAAATGCTAGAATAACTAGATGGTTGATCTTATTGCAGGAATTTGATATCACAATCAAGGACCGGCCTGGCAAAGAGAACCCTGTAGCCGATTTTCTCTCGAGAATGCCAAAGCCAGTTGATGCAGCAGCAGTTGAAGATCAATTTCTGGACGAACATCTATTTGCTGTTGCTGTTCGAACACCCTAGTATGCCGATGTTGCCAATTACCTTGCAGTAGGTAAACTACAAAAACACTTAACCCCTAATGAGCGAAAACAGATTGTTCAAAAGAGTACTCGATTTTCCTGGATTGGGGGCTATTTGTTTCATACAGGGGCAGACATGCATATTAGGAGATGTGTTCGAGAAGATGAAATCTTTGACATCCTAAAAGCCTGTCACGATGGACCATGTGGGGGACACTTCGCTGAGCGTAGAACGGGACACAAAGTATTACAGACAGGATATTACTGGCCCACGATTTTTAGAGATGCAAAGAAATTTGTCCAAGCCTGTGACAGCTGCCAGCGAGCAGGACGTCTTGGTTAAGATGATGAGATGACTCTCAAACCTCAGTTAGTCATCGAACCATTTGAGCGATGGGCTCTTGATTTCGTTGGACCCATCAACCCCTCATCAAATCAGAGAACATATATCTTGGTGGCAACAGAATATGTCACCAAGTGGGTTGAAGCAGAAGCAGACACAGAGGACTCTGTTATACAGTTCCTCTTCCATCTATTTGTACGTTATGGCCTTCCAAGGGAAATAATCACAGACAGAGGACCATAGTTTGCTGGTCATAGACTAGCAGCAACACTTAATAATTATCTTGTCCAGCACAAAATTACTACTCCATATCACCCACAGGCGAACGGACAAGTAGAAAGCAGCAATAAGATAATAGAATCGATCCTAACAAAAACCATTGCCTCACATAGGCGTGATTGGGCTGCCCGACTACCTGAAGCACTTTGGGCCTATAGAACAACATGGAGAAGCACCACTAGTTACTCACCTTATCAATTAGTGTTTGGAAAACAACCCATTTTCCCTATAGAGTTTGAAATCCAAACATTACGAACAACACAGGAAGTCGGCTTAGATTTAACTGAGGCACAGATTAATCGACTACAACATATCAATGAATTGGACGAAATCAGGCTCTCCTTACTACAAAATACAACATTGATTCAACAACAGCGAGCTAAATGGCATGATGCCCTTATCAAAAACAAAGTCTTCCATGAGGGAGACTGGGCCCTATTATATGACTCTCAGTTTCAGGATTTCCCTGGGAAACTCCAGACTCGTTGGTTAGGACCATACGAAATCCAAAAGGTACATGACAATGGGACCATCACTTTAACTACCATTGACGGTTCTGGATATACCTTCAAAGTGAATGGCCACCGGGTTCATCTCTATCGTAAACCACTCACTCGGGAATCCTTCTGCCAACAGCTACGTAGAGACGCTGATATGGAGATCTTAGGAGAGGAAGAGAAATATTCCTCACCTGTAATTCATTAAGGAATTCATTTCTTTTCACAATTTGTACATAATCTCTTTTCTTCAAACTTGTTGTGCATACATAGATTTCAATTTTTCTGCCATTCCTGAAACGAATGGCATTTGCATGTTTTTGCTGTTCCTTTTCAAAAGGAACAACACTTTTTGATTTTCTGCTGTTCCTTTTCAAAAGGAACAACACTTTTTGATTTTCTGCTGTTCCTTTTCAAAAGGAACAACACTTTTTGATTTTCTGCTGTTCCTTTTCAAAAGGAACAACACTTTTTGATTTTCTGCTGTTCCTTTTCAAAAGGAACATCACTTTTGATTTTCTGCTGTTCCTTTTCAAAAGGAACAACACATTTTGATTTTCTGTTGTTCCTTTTCAAAAGGAACAACACATTTTGATTTTCTGCTGTTCCTTTTCAAAAGGAACAACACTTTTTGATTTTCTGCTATTCCTTTTCAAAAGGAACAACACATTTTGATTTTATGTTGTTCCTTTTCAAAAGGAACAACACTTTTTGATTTTCTGTTGTTCCTTTTCAAAAGGAACAACACTTTTTGATTTTCTGCTGTTCCTTTTCAAAAGGAACAACACATTTTGATTTTTGCTGTTCCTTTTTCAAAAGGAACGGCATTGCTGTGTTCTGCTGTTTCTTTTTCAAAAGGAACGACATTTGCACTTTTCAAACTTATGCTCCTTTATTGATCTAGTATACTTCTTCTCTCTTTGTGACACAGCTAACCTCTTGCTGGTCCAAGTAAGGATGCTTCTTGCCCCTATTCTTTCAAAGTCTTTTAGAGACAAGCGATGCACTTATGCAATGAATCCAAAATCACAACACACTGAAATCAGGAAATTATAAATTGCTATCTTTATAAGGCTATGTATTGGTAGAGGACAGAAGGAATGATCTACTTATATTTTGTTGTCATTGTCTTACTAATCTTGCCCTTATTGGTTATCTTTTATCATGCCATTCTTTTCATTGATTTTGTTCAGGAATAAGAGCAAAGGGTTTATATCCTCCTATTGAGATGATAAGACTTCTTCCATCATTCCTACTCTTAAGGAGTGTTGAACGACCCTTTGTGGATATATAAGGAATAGTGCTTTATCAAAAAAAAAAAAAAAGAGAAAGAAAAAGCAAATGAATTATAAATTGTCAAATGCAGGATAGGGGGTCTCATCAAGAGCCAGCCTACCATGATCATGAGGATGGAAGCGAAGTGGCATTCCCACTATGGCCACCACACCAGGGATATGGTCCAAAAGGTATAGTAAAAGAAAAAACCTTGGAACAGGAGGTCTCATCACGAGCCGGCCTGCCCACTTTTTGCCCCCTCCTCGTGAATGGCATTATGGCTACCTGGTTACCAAGCTAGCATAATGGCCTACATTTTGACATCACATTCCTTAATATGCACATAAAGGATCATGGTTCCGGGGGTGAAATAAACAACTCTGCCAAGGTTATGGACACCTCTCAGCAGCAGAGCACTGTTAATGGTATCGAAGTCACATTAATTACACCAATAGGTAGGATACTAATACTCTTTTGTTTCTTATATCCTAGGCACTAATCATACATTATCTCCCGACTTATATACCGCATGGACATTTATTACACCAATCATGGCAAAGGAGGTGTTACAGGGAAAAGTGTCTATTTAGAACTGCTCTATCCCACTAAGGTGTGACAGCTGCCTTAGAAACAAACAGAGAAAAACTACTTTTGTATTTCCTTTATGAATTATAGACAGAGGGGAATAGAAAGAACCAACCTGTGTCTTGTGCTAATCCTTTGATTCAATCCCTCTCTTCTTTGATAGTCTCCATCTACCTGCTCCCTTGCATGCCCAGCTTCACAAAGTACCTGTAAGATCACAGAAGAAGAGCACTATACAAAGACAAAGATCTATATTCATAAACAACTTAGGATCAGATTTAAGTTAACCACACAAAATGTAACAAGCATCAATGATACAAAAAGCATGGAGGAAAACTCAAATAGTTTTTATTGATAAGCAAGAAAAGATCTAGGAGGAGTTACAACCAGCGATTCCAACCCAGCATCAACCTCCCAGCAAAGAAGCCCCTCTTCACCTCAAACAAAGCATAAATCACCCAACAATCTGATGTATGTCTCTAGAAACCAACAACAATTCCTTACAATATGCAAAATTCCAGACTCTGGATCTCTGGGATGAGGGATCCATATATAGATATGTGTAAGGAGGATGAGTCAGCTTATGATTTGATTAGTGTCTTCTCTCTGTCAGTTCTTGCTTCCACTTGGAGACTGAGGGCCTCTTACTCATCTTTGGTCGAACTCAGTGAGGCAAGTGTCACAGGAGAAGATTCTGGAAGCTTCCATTTCCTCTCCACCTCGCGGAATGACACTGCCATTTGTCATTTCTCGCCCATTGCACCCTACAGAAGGGAGTTTTGAAATGCAACGCACCCTCACAGTGTATTTAGGTGCAATGCAACGCACTTAGCCAGTGGAGCAGCTGAAATGATCCTGTTTTGACCAATTCTGAGCAGTTTCTGGTGGAGAACTTCTGGGAGAAGCTGTAATCTGTTGACCTTGTTCCTTTAGGGGTTAGAACAACACTTTTAGGGACTTAGGAGCCCTTGGTTTATGGACATTTCATGCTTGGAGTTGTAAGGCACAAAAATGTCTATAACAGTTGCCCCCTAAAGTATGAGGCCGTTAACCTTTTGGTGTCGGGTGAAATGCTTTATTATGAGGATCCGAAGTTCTTTCAATGCTGGGAGGAGACCTATAATAAGATACAATACAATACATTATCTTCATACTGTTTTCATGATCTAGCTGAGGCGGGAATTCCCATGCTCAGCTTTATAAATTCATTTTCATGTACATAGGACAGACAATCGTCTGAGTGTAGATTGATGATTCTGATAGAGCCATCATCCTTTTGGTAGGATGATTATCTGTGCTGCAATGATGTACATTTGATGTCTTTATTTCCCTGAATATATATCGCAGCCCGAATGGATGAAACTAGATCCGGGGTCTTCAATCTCGTCCGATCTTTACTCGAAGTACAAGTCGATCCATGTGAGAAATGTCTTGAAGTCGAACATGGAAAGACATCGCTTGATTACCAGTCAATGATGTAAATTGTTAACAAGTGCGAGAGGAATCACCGATAATGATAATGATCCTCAAGGTACTGCAGTACAATTCACGTGGTGTGAATAAAGGACTTGGCGTCGAACACCACGCAAAATCTTTCGTCGAAGGCCATTGATGTAAACCTATTGCCGGAAGTGAGAAACTTGCCATTGAGGCATGCAAGCTTCAAAGTACTGAATGGGGTGTCCCTAGATCAACTTCTTGGATAATGAGCTGATGTCGACAAGAAGTGATCCGTCACAAGAGGGCGTTAATAAATCCCACATCAATGACACGGAATGGAGCAAATGATTTTGATGGAGGTGAAAACGATATGGTGATATAAGGTTCAGGGTGGCGGTCATGAAAGAATGGAATATAATGTATGGTAGTGGGTGAGACACAAGTGACTTCTCTGGATGACTTCTCTTGAACATATCGGCGACACTGATGTGATGGATTGGTAGCATTAACCTCAAATGTGGATGGTATGGCGTGACCATGGTGATGTGACCGGTGAATGAAACAACCCAACCCGACTCGGACACAGAGTGGAAGTGTCATGTTCAAGAGCGACTTGCTACCAACAAAGTTTCTTTGAGTTTTCTTCCCAATTTTTCCCCAGTCATTGCTGACCAGTACCTCTTTATTTTTGTCAAGCTTGAGGATGATAACATATGCTTGTTCTATAATTTTCCCTTCGGGCAAACCCATCGCTATGTTTTAACAAGCCTAGCGATAGTGAAACTCGTTCTCGTCTAAAGACAAGTTTGTCTCTATTAATCTTTTTAACGAGTTTAACGACAAAGATAACTCGGTCCTTTTCAATTTTAGAGAGTCTGAAAAGGAACGTAAAGGTAACTCCAAAATTCCTTTTTCGTCATCTAATCCCTTAAGTCCGAAAAAGTATAAAACAATACAGAAGGGATGAATTTTCGATAGTTTTAACGAGCCGAACAAAACAAGCGCTCGATCTTTTTGTGTAATAATCCCTCAGGTCCAAAAAGATTAAAATCTAGAGGAGGGATAGCACTTCCTGTCCCTTTAACGAGCTGGAGAGGCCAATGGCTCAGCAATCTTTTCATATTTTACGAGTCAGTTGAAAAGAGCTTAAAGGAGACTCGTCTTTTGAGGAATGAGTGATAAAACGGGTAGCAGCTAATTCCAGGTAAGGTTTGGAATTTTCCAATCACGGCAGTGTCACAAGGATGGCTAGTGAGATCACTCTTCGCAGCTGTTCCTCAAAATGGGTAAACAATCAAATGGAGGTGAATGATCGGCCAATGAAAAGTGGAGGTGACGGTGCAAACACGACCAAGGCTTTAACGGCTGAAGTACTACATTCACGATGATTATTTACCGGGGAATAGTTCATTTTTTAATGAGCTTAAACGTGGGTGGAAACATTTACTCATGTCTTATGTTTATTTTTTAACAAGCTTGAACTATGTGCTAAAACTGCTCGATTATTCCAGTCTTGTGATAAGAGTGTCTCACATAAAAATGACAACTTTTAGAGTTTTGCTCCACATCCTTTCTTTATGCAAGTTAGGAAACGACCAATCCTACGAGTTTAAAGGGTTAGAGGTCCTAAAAATTTAAAAAATAAATAGTCGCTCTTCGCTTGCATTCCAAAAGGTTTGCATGCCCCCAGGTATAAAACAGAGTTTCAAGGTTACCCCTTCTTTAGTCCATTAAAACATTTGTTTTACCGACAGAGGCCTACCTCTTACAGGTTACCAAAGATAGTTCTATTTACGGCATAAACAAAACACTTCTATGGCGATGTCTATCGAAATAAACAAAGGTGAGCGGCAATGCCCGTCAACTCACATAACTTTGACAAGAGAATCTTGTTCTAGAATAACCCCCTCTTCCAATCACGGACGGGGGTACAGACTAGTCATATTCTCCTGCGGAAACCTACCCTATACCCGAAGTTTTCCTGCCGAAGCAGACCAGGGTGCATGCCCCCTGGGTTTCAGTCATGTCCCTCCGAATCACTCGCGCTCATCGGGAGGACGGACTGGAGATTGAGACATTTCTTGCGTGAAAAGACCATTCAGGGATGGTATATGACTATTTGCTATGCGTGATCCGGGAAATGAAAGCTGGTCCACGAGCTTGACCACTCTTCCTTCATGCGGAAAACACATCACTCTAAAGAGTGATGAGACAATGGCTCTCATGCAATAAATATAGTCTCGCCCAAGGAGTAGATTGTAATCTAGGGGTCCTTGAACTACCATTACATTCATGTGAACGGTTTTCCCTCTCAATGTTATGGGCACATCGGGAAGGATCCCTAACGGTCGACTGGTTCCTTTATCAAAGCCTGTCAGATTTCTCATCTCAGGCAAAAGCGATGGCGAACCAAGTGCTTTCCAAGCAGTTGAGGAAAGGATACTCACAGAAGCCCCCTCATCTATGATGGTACCAGCCATAACCATTCTATATATTTGAACAATAATTCGGAATGGTACACTAGCTGGTAAACGGGGTCTGCCTAGTTGATTCCAGTCGAAGGAGACAACTAGGTTGCTTGGAGGTGGGACCGAATAGACGGCCGGGTACGACTCTGACGAACTTCCTTCCTGCGGTAAAGGAACGGGTAAATTTCCCCCATGTTTGTTGGAGTCTGTGCTTATGAAAAGAATTTGGACAGTGTCATCCTTGTTCTCTTCAGTGATTGTATCATCTGAAGATGGAACCTCTGAAGGCAAGATCGGGTCAACTGTCGCCTTGACCTTTTGACTTTCGTCTGGTATGGATTCAGATGGTTCATCTTCAATGACAGATGCTTCGGCCGACCACCTAAGCGGGTTAGCCGGATTTTCGACTAGTGACGGACTCGGCAAGAGTTTTTTATATCCAGGAGGAAGTCGTAACGGTGAAACCGGACGATCATCCAAAACTCTTTTAGCTTCGTCTAAGAAGGGACAATGGTGAACGGCATGATCGCCTTCACACAGTTTACAAGGAAATCTATATTTTCCTTTTTGTCCTGGGGCTTCACTTTCACTAGTTGACGGTGTGTTTTCAACATGATCATCAGAGGTTGACGACACCGGGTTGTGCAAACGAGGAGACCAGTCCCTTAAGATCCGAGGGATGCAAGGACAATCTCTGTGAAAGTGGTCTCCTTTGCAAATGACACATGGCGATTTAGGCCTGGTCGGTGCAGTGTGTGGATTTTCGTTAGACGACACTCGTTTGCCCCCATTCGCTTTCGGCTCCTTCTTCTTCTTCTTTTCCTTCTTCTCCTTAGGAACTTGAATTTTGGCTTTACCAGCCCCATCAAGCGAAGAGGGAGGAGGAGAGGAAGTAGAAGGTTGGTGGGTAACTCTGGACTCGTCTAATTGCTGATTCGATTGTTCAGGAATAGTGGTGTTCTGAACGACAGAGGTTGAGAAGAGCCATACAGGCAAACCAATTGTCAGTCCTGGAAGCGACAATGTGGCCATATGGGGTGCACGAAAATCTCCCCAAGAGGAGAAGGGACTAGGATTTCCTCCAAGGGGAATTCCTTGGTTGGTGGACTCCATTTTCTCAACCCAAGATCAACGTAGGAAAGGGGTAATGAATATTCCGTTTAAAATAAATTTTTAGACGCTTTGACACAACTTGTTTTTTCAGTTTTTAAGAGTCGAGAAAAAACAAAATATGACTCTAGTCGCCTTCGATTTTTAATGAGCCTGAAGTGACAAGTGCTCAGATGGACCTTTTCCATTAAGGAGTCTGAAAAGGAACGAAAGGGACTACTCTGGAGATCTAGGTAGAGGGAGTACCAAACCAATCGCAAAACTGCAGAATACTTTTTACGGTACGGCAGTCAATCTTCCCGAATGCTGTGTTCAGTGCATTGCGATTGATAGGGCGGAAAACACGACTTCCTAAGGATAAAGGATTTAAGCCTATAGGGGTCTCCCAAAATATACTCGACGGTACGTGGGAGCACAAGTCCATACTGGCACTTATCGTCTCAAAGTGGAGGAATCACCCAACCATCAGTGAGGACAACAGTTACCAGGCTCTACGACGCCGGAATACGTCTCTAGCCTAGACCTCTAAATGTTGTGCGTTAAGTTCCAAAGCATTGTTAGATTCATTGAATTTATTTTAAGTTGATCTTGTTTATGAAGTTTGCCTTTCGGGTTCACCACGAGATGTAGATGTAATTCCTAAAATGCAATCTAAATATGATAAACAAACTTTTATCTCTTTTGTGCAATGAAAATCCTAGCTACTAAGGGAAAAGAAAGACACAATCTTTTCGCAAAGAGCAAAGAGAACACTGTAAATGCACTTTCCTAAATCAAGCCAAACAGACTGTCTATATGCAAATGCACATGCATGTATTTGTTTTTCGACTTTCTTAGTATTGATGCTAAAAAGAAAGTTGATGTACAAATCTGAATTTCTTTTCAAGCGACAAATATAAACAAGCTCTTTTTCGAAATAAAAAAACAGAGATGATTACGACACCTTACGATTTTGAAACGAACACTTGTTCTTGACACTAGAAAATCACAAATTCAGACCAAAAGCAATAATAACAGCATAATCGACCATCAACAGCAACTAAAATTTCTCCTATGATTGAAATCGACACTTACGACCGATTCAAATCAATGGATGATAGTACGACTATTCTACTTTTGCAATGGAAAACTGTAAACGATTCAACAAACACATAAAAACATCTACAGTTCTTTTGTACAAAGGAGGCAGAATAACAGTAAGGAAAAGAGGCTTCAAACAGGCATATACTGATCACAGGCAGCAAAATTCAGGGATAGAACTGGAAAGAATGAAGCACAGGAACCACAGCTGCACAGAGCTAGTCTGATCAGCGCACCTGTAACACAGAGAATCTGAAATGTAGCGCAGGTTGCCCCTTCGGGAAGTGCGCTGAAATTTAGGATCTCTGAACAGTACCTGCGCTGGGCCAGAAACGAGACTCTGTCCGGGTTCTGGGTCACAGTTTGCAGTTCAGTCCTTGGTTTTTGGCCGAGTAAAAAGCAATCAGTAGTGCAACAATCAGGGGTAGATCTAAGGAGGATCTAAGAGCTATCACAAGGGCAATCAGATAGTCTGAGCATCAGCTGTTTAAATCATAAACAGATCCAGTGAATGGATTGAAGTAGCAGTTATCTACTTTGCATTTGTTATGGCAAATGCAGTTCGAGAGCTACTTATAAGTTTATGAAACAAACAACAAAGAATGATACACAAACAAACTAATTAGACATTCCCCAGTGGAGTGGCCATTTTATTACAGGGAAAAGTGTCTATTTAGAACTGCTCTATCCCACTAAGGTGTGACAGTTGCCTTAGAAAAAAATAGAGAAAAACTACTTTTGTATTTCCTTTATGAATTATAGACAGAGGGGAATAGAAAGAACCAACCTATGTCTTGCGCTAATCCTTTGATTCAATCCCTCTCTTCTTTGATAGTCTCCAGCTACCTGCTCCCTTGCATGCCCAGCTTCACAAAGTACCTGTAAGATCACAGAAGAAGAGCACTATACAAAGACAAAGATCTATATTCATAAACAACTTAGGATCAGATTTAAGTTAACCACACAAAATGTAACAAGCATCAATGATACAAAAAGCATGGAGGAAAACTCAAATAGTTTTTATTGATAAGCAAGAAAAGATCCAGGAGGAGTTACAACCAGTGATTCTGACCCAGCATCAACCTCCCAGCAAAGAAGCCCCTCTTCACCTCAAACAAAGCATAAATCACCCAACAATCTGATGTATGTCTCTAGAAACCAACAACAATTCCTTACAATATGCAAAATTCCAGCCTCTGGATCTCTGGGATGAGGGATCCATATATAGATATGTGTAAGGAGGATGAGTCAGCTTATGATTTGATTAGTGTCTTCTCTCTGTTAGTTCTTGCTTCCACTTGGAGACTGAGGGCCTCTTACTCATCTTTGGTCGAACTCAGTGAGGCAAGTGTCACAGGAGAAGATTCTGGAAGCTTCCATTGCCTCTCCACCTCGCGGAATGACACTGCCATTTGTCATTTCTCACCCATCGCACCCTACAGAAGGGAGTTTTGAAATGCAACGCACCCTCACAGTGTATTTAGGTGCAATGCAACGCACTTAGCCAGTGGAGCAGCTGAAATGATCATGTTTTGACCAATTCTGAGCAGTTTCTGGTGGAGAACTTCTGGGAGAAGCTGTAATCTGTTGACCTTGTTCCTTTAGGGGTTAGAACAACACTTTTAGGGACTTAGGAGCCCTTGGTTTATGGACATTTCATGCTTGGAGTTGTAAGGCACAAAAATGTCTATAACAGGAGGTGACAATGACCACTTGAGACTTGGCAAGTACGATAGACGTCCTATCCCCCGGCCTCGCATCATATCATAGTAGCCTCTTACGTAATACGCGATCTAACTTTACGCCTCGATTTCGGCAAACCATTGTTTTTCTAAACATGGCATATTTTCATACGCTGTTCCTTTATGACTTGGTTATAGATCAGGGTGCCGCTCCTTTCTTTGACGGCTGGGGCAGCCTATCGCATTGCGGGGGGGAGGTTCACCTCATGATTCCCTGGGTTATGTGTCAGCTCACTATTCGAGAAAGATAGCATACCAGGAAATGGCACGGTTTAATGGCATGACATTCCTATTTTTTCTATACAAGTTGCTGTTCATAACTCATTTCTGTTGCATACTCTGTGTTTTTTTCCAAATCCGACGATGACTACTCTCTCTGTGTTTCAAACAGCACAAGCAGCTGCCGTTCCATTGTGAATCCATAGTGAAACCATGGGAAGCAGGGCAGTTCGAAGTGAACCACAGAAGTTGACAATCTCCGCTACTGCTCAGGAGATCCTAGAAAGAGTAGGGTGGCTGACTTATCTCAGTCGCCTGAAGGAGTCCAATGAAACAGTAGCGATGGAATTTCTGCAGAACCTGCAGGAGGATCACTCCACGATGTGGGGGAAGCAGATAGTAGTCACCGACGATATAATTGCTGAAGTCTCGGGACTACCAGCCACCGGACCTGTATGGACATTGAAGAAGGAAAGACTCCAGAAGATCATGGAAATTTTCCAGGATGAAGGCCAGAGCTTAACAATTAAAGGGAAGGGAGTCCTGCCAGCAACGCTAGGAGAACCCTGGGCAGAATTAGCGAGAACAGTGCAAAGCTACATCACCTGCGAGGGGAGAAAAGACGTGGTAAGGCCACGACACCTTAAACTCTTAGCTGTTTTAAAGCAGAAATGCTCTGTAAACCTTCCTGCACTTTTGAATTCTTTACTCCATGACGCCGCACGAAGCCTGAAAAAGGCACAGCATGTAGAATCAGTTGTCAGCCACCATGGATTAATCCGACTAATAGTTAGTCATAGTCTCACCCAGCAGCAAAGCAGCTGGAAAGAATTAATTGCAATAATTGAGGGGAGAGCGACAACACCTTCCCCAAAACGTAAACATACTCTAAGCACACCAGAACGTCTGGAAAAACGCAGAGAATTAAGAAAACAAAAACCTGTTGCAAGCACATCCGAACGACCAGAAACCCGCCAGGAATCAGCAAAGCGTAAGCATGACACTGAGACACCGGAACAGCCAGAGAAACGCAGAAAATCAGTCCGGTTAGCCCGGATAAGAGGAAGGTTGGAAAAACTCAAGGAAAGCACTAGCCAGCCAGTGGTAATTGAGGATGAACAACCCTCACAACAAGAAATAGAAGAAGAACAAGTTGAAGGAGAAAATGAAGGGGAGGCCAAGAAGGCTAAGCGATCCAAAGAAGAAAATGATGAAGTAGCTGAGCATTCGGAAACAGAAGCCGAGCCTCCTGAGATAGAAGCCGAGCCCCCTGAGACAGAAGTTGAACATCCTGAGATAAAAGCCGAGAACCCTGAAATGGAAATTGAGCATCCTGAGGCAGAAGATGGACAATTCAGGCAGGAGGAGGGAATGGGATAGCAGGTAGGTAGCCCACCACAGGACCTAGTGGGAGAAGAGGAATTGGCGGCAATCTTGGCCAATATGGGTGAGTATGGCCAACCTTCCACTCCACCATACCTCCGCGACAAACCCCAGGAAGAAGATGCACCTGAAAAACCACATGCAGAAGAGGCAGAGGAAGGAAATCTGCCCATTCATGATGAAAAAAAGATAGGAGATACTGAGAGGGAACAATCTGTTCCCATGGCACCAGAAGAAATTCCAGAGGAAGTTAGAATAGAAAGCGAAGCCATGGAATCAGTTAGGGTTCTTACCCCGGACAGCCAGCACAAAACAATGAAGAAGTACCCCAGGAGAAAGATCAAGGGACTAGTCACGGCCTAGAACGCAGCAAAAAGCCTGCTGTTCCTTCTAATAAAACATTGGAAATTAAAGAATTACGAAAGGAACAGTGGAGGTTATTGAGCATAATAGCCCAGCTCCACCAGCAGATCAGGATTCTGAAAGCAAGGCAGAGGACAAGGAATACTGCCGGTAAGAAAAAAATGACCATTGCAGTAAGAAACCGCAGGATAAAACGGCGGAAGACTAAAAATCGCTCTGTTGATCAAAACCCTGCCCAAAATCCAACTGCTGTTCCAAATGACGCCGAAGGCCCAGCTGACGTTCCAAATCAAGCTAAAGGCCTAGCTGAAATTCCAAATCAAGCTGAAGGCCCAGTTGTTGTTCCAAATGAAGCTGAGGGACAGACTGATGTTCCATTTGAAAAGGAACAGCTGCCAGCTGGTGTTCGTGTTAAAAAAGAAAAAGACAACAAGGAGATTCAAATAGAGGCACCACCCTCGGGGGTGATAAGGGTTTTGAACTCAAAGCAATGCAATAAGAAAGTTTAGGTAAAACTCCCGACCTCCACTGATGCATGGAAAAGAGATCCAAAGACAAGGACCTTGCACAAAGGATTGAAAGAGGCTCAGCAAGAAATGGAGAGGCTTAGAGAGGAGACAGTCCCTCGTGAGAAGTATGAAGAACTCCAACAGCAACTACGAAATGTCAATCAATTTGAAAGCCAGGACTTTGAAGGGTGGCAAAAGGGACAGGAGAAAGTTGCAAAGGTAACCCGTAGGTTAGATACTGTTATCAAACAGATGGATACCTTGTGTTCTTTATACAATGATGTTTTAGCATGTAGGGCCCCTGCCAAAAACTATGCTTTGTTTTTATTGGAACGATACTTACAATTAAAGATAAAGGTTGTTAAAGCAGGTGCTCCCATACAAATTAATACTGTCAATGACTTTATAGATTGTTGTAAACATTATGGAGTGAAGGTCCAGAGATTGCTATGTGAATTCTATTTGCATAACCTCATGCTAGATTAAGAAACTGAGTTGAACCGTGGCCCTTTTGTTGGGGACATTCAATTGCAAGCATTCATCTCATTCGGGGTCAATCAGATTAAATGGCTCAAAGCCTATAACGCTTTTCAGAGACAGGAAAATGGCCTAGACTTGTGGGTAAGGGCTAAGCCTAGGGACCCAACACAGCTATGGAGAGCACATAGAAACCTTATGAGAACTTCGGGTGTCATTGAAACGTTAGGACCCATGCACGAGGCACTCATTTGACAAAGTTTAGAATATTTTCTTTCTATCAAAGACCTCGCCATTGATGCAGCCAAATTCCGGTACCAAACCTCTAATCCAAACATCTAGCTCAGGGAGCCATTTAAGTATGAGAATTTTAAGTTAGCCGCCAATCGTCTGAACCTCTATGGTGAAAGCATTTTGAGGGCAGGACCATCCTGGTTAGGATATAGATTCCGCAGTCCAATTATCTGGCACCCTGCACCCGGATATCAAGCCCTATATGAGATGCCTGAGGGTCAAACAGGCCAGTTCTTTGACTACCTAGTCACTCACCATGGTTGTAGGCCTCCGCATGAGATTCCTTCTCTAGCCTACTCTCTCACTGCTTTGCATGTCAGCTACAACATTTTCATGAGGGCATGAAACAGGGTAAGCAGGGGGGTGTGTGGAGTACTAAAAAGGTATGTTTTTAATGATCATTTTAGTGGCTTTTCAGTAGGACTTATGAATCTTTTACATCATGAATGAGGAAAACAATAGAGAATTGTGGTAGAATACGTGGAATTAGTATGAAAACACTTATCCGCTGATAGTTGTCATTCTCCTGTATAGGAAAGGGTAAAAACGAGGAGCTGCAGTTCCAAAGAAGAAGATAAGAATAGGGTAACTGCTGTCCCTTTGACGAAGGACCAAGTGCAGACGAGGCAAAGCAAGCTGAAGCAAATTGGTCTGGAAAAGCAGGAGAAGGCACCAGCTCGGCGGAAGAGAAAGAAGTGATTAGGGACTAACAGTTTTGCGAATCCCTCAGGATCTTCGATCCTAAGGGATCGCTACTTTATTTATCTTATCACTTAGACATCTCCGCCGTTACCCTTATATAAAGGGACGACACTGTTAGTCTGAGGAGGAGATGCTTTTATGTAACTTTTTGTTAAAGACTTAACTGTGATCATCGAGTCTCGTTGAACTTGGCTCATTGTACTTTCTATTTTATGCATTAATATAAACTTGGTGATTATCTCATCTTCACGTCTGGATTAGCTTAAAGCGGTGTACCCTTGAGGCTAAGGGCCCGGCCCCGGAGGACACTTGCTTCTATATCACTACAATTTGATTTCTGCATGGTTTTCTTATCGTCATTAGTTGGTAATCTGATATGATTTATAAGTTACATCACATGCTCTGCTAAGATTCGTTCATTAATGTTCTTTCCATTGACTCTGCATTATATTATCAATACTTTCAGAGTGGATGAAATCTTATTAGACTCAACTGCATAGTGTTATCCTTGTGTTATGAAGCTTCTATGCTAATTATGTGTGTTAAGGTAATTATCTGAAAGGTGTGTTCTTTATGATTCAGGATTCATGCTGTTCCATTTTGAAACACAGTTATAATTCCTATTGATGATTGGTATTAAATCAGATTACTTCCTTAGAGTGTTACGTGTGTATGATTTTCACATGCTGTTCCATAATTGAGAGTTATTGCTGTTCCTTTAGTTGGTTGTGTGATTTTCTTGGAGAATGAAAGATTGGAGTTTTGATTACAATAAGAGCTTTTGAGTTGATAGGATAAAGTTTGATTGTTACTCGCGAGGTTTAGTTATAGTGATTGCTGTTCCATTTCAGAATTGCTGTTCCATTTTAAGCATTGTTGTTCCTTTCTAGATTTACTGTTTAATTTCCTATTTGCTGTTCCATTTCTATCTGCCATTTCATTTACTTGCATTTGGTGTGAGAGACGATCTGTGGCTGTAGTGAGCCTCCGCATTTATTGCCTTGCTCCCAAACCCGTGATCCATGCTCTAGTTTCTTTTCCATCAGTTTCCAAAGGGATGGACTATTGTTGTCGAACCCTTGACTGATAAAGTTGCTTAATTTTAAGAGTGTGTGCTTTAGTCATTTGAAGGAACTTAGTTATAGACAAGCATCAGTTTACTCTTATGTTTTGTAGGACGCTGTACTACTAGCATTACTCTGACAAATAGCCTCGGATTGAGTCACTCTTTGAAATAACCAAACGTTCCCGGATTGACGTATTAATGTGAGGTAATTAGAGGTGAAAGCGACCCTTTTTATAGCTCTACACTGTGGATTCCCGTAATCTTTGTTCCTTGTTGATATCAAAGCATCATTTTGTTGTTTCGAAATCGACAACATCAGTACTTGGGATGGGGAAGCATTTTCACTAGCAACCAGATTTGTTCCTGGATTTGGAAACGGATCAGTCAATACGGCCGAGGTTTTTAAATTCTTGAAGAATCTTTTAAGCTCAGCCTTATGTGGACAATCTCTTGTCCAATGAACTTATCACATATTATACATGGATTTTTTGGTTTCCTATCTCCAAGAGGGTTTGCAGAAGATTTTTCAGGTGATTATTCCTCTTGCTTCTTCTTCTTCCCTTTGTTTTTCTTCTTGCCTCCCTGTTGCTTGGTTTCTTTGCCTTTATCTGTTGAGACGACATTTACTTCTGAGGTGAGAAATTCTTCTTTTGCATTTTGACTGGAAATCTTACGGGCCTTTTTAGATGTAGCCTTTGTCGATTTTGTGTCTGTCGTACCAATCACGCCATCGCCGGCATGAGAGTCATTGTTCGATTTAGGAGGAGGGGGATGGAAAATTCCTGTCTGGGAGCGTCAGGGATTTTATCGTAGAGCATTCCAGACTGAGTATAAATCAAGTCTAAATATTGCGCACGAGCAATAACTTGCTCTTCAGTGACGAATCCTCCTTTTGCCACATCTTCTGTAATGGAAGGTAATAAAGACTTAATAAACCATTCAGCTAAAAGCTGATCAGGAACATATGTTTCTACCATTCTACGACGACGTCGCCACTCATGAATATGATCAGATATGTGAGTGGCTATTGTTTGCTTGAAATTGGTAAGAAGTTCTGTTCCCATTTCGTACCTTATTGGTAACTGAAAATGGGTTAAAAAGGTTGTGGCTAGGGTACTGAAGTTGTCAAACGAAGCTCTGGGTAACTCGATATACCATTTTGCTGCCAGACCAGTTAACGTCCTCTGAAAAAGGCAAAGCCTAATCGATTCGACGGGTCTTCACCTGGATTTCCATTAAATTTAGGAATATCTGATGGACGTTTATGCGGAATCACTGGCCACCAAGGGGCGTAAGAAATTTGATCGTTTGTTAACCTATTTAGATCCGGTAACTCCAAAGTTGCCATGAAGGGTAATTGTTGATTCAGGTTTGGCGAAGCATACCCAGGATATGACGAAATTGCCTGAGCAGTTGGTCTTTGCATACCAGCATAATGCATTTGATGCTGGTAACTTTGGTAAGGTTGATGGGCATAACCATTGTAGAACGGTTGATTTTGACTGTTTTGAATATATGGCTGCCCACTATTTGCAAAGATTTGTTGCTAAGATCCTTGGTATACTTGTTGGAATTGCGGTTGTTGGTATTGCACCAGCCATGGTTGTGAAGCCATGTGCTATTGTCCAATACTGACTATTTGACCAAGATGAGGGGTAATTGTACCCGTTTGGGCCTGTGTCATTCCACTAGTTGGCGATTGTGGTTGAGTCATAGGGATAAGAGGCTGTTGAATTACCACCTGAGAAACCTGAGGTTGGCATACAACAGGAAACGCTTGTACTTGCGACACCGTCACAATAGCTGGCGTAGTCGGTATATTTGACATAGGTAAGCATTGTTGCATCGAATATACAACTCTTGGTTGTTGAGGTAGTATCGACACCCAACTGCTAGATGTAATTCCAGCATAACCTGAATTTTGTTGTGAACTCCCGTATGGTTGTCCTCCCAGAGGAGACAATGAAAGGGTATACTGCCCCCCATATGGTGGTAATCCGGTACGTAAAGGAATTGTTTTCCCTTGAGGACCGGACTGCCCAAATTGACACCCTGAAGGATCAATTTTCTGGGACTCAACATAAGAGTTCCTGGATACTGTTCCAGATGAACAAGCAAGAACGAACCATACTGTCGAAATAGCCCCTGAGTGGGCCCCATCTAGAGATCGAGAGCTAGTTGGGACAGATGGTATGCCGGCGAACATTGTTGGAGTGACAACAGGGAGTTCTGCCATCGCTGTGTCAGATGAAACAGTCCTAGATGTCGACAGTTGTTCAGACATTTCTAGTCTATCCAAAAGATTGCCTAGCGATTCTACAGGAGCTTCCGATGGTGGTAGACTAATTTTGGATGAAGAAGGATATGGAGTGATCCCGACTCCAAATCGCGATCGAGTACTAGATGGAGGATCCTCCACAATCTCTTCTATAGCAATCAGACCAAGTGGAAGAGGTAGACCGTCAGGTCCGTAAAATATTTATGGTGTTGAAGAAGGTATAGAATCTGTAGCGACAGATGTTTGGGGAATAACACCTTCCGAATCAGCTGTAGATGGAGCTGGCTCAGTAACACAAGTGTTTACCTTCAAACTAGGATCAGTTCTACTATCCTTTGGTGGCTGCTGAACTTCTTCTGTAAAGGCAGGGATACCAGAAATGTTTGGAGTAACCGAAATCTCCAATGGTGTCGGAACACTTGTTCTAACTTTACTAGGGGATTTGGAACCGGTTAAACGAGTTCGCTTTGTCCGTAATAGTTTCGACTCTGGAGACAAAGACGGTTGACTCGTAAGCCTCCACGAATGACGGGATTTCAATTGACTTTCTTCCACGATTGTGGATTACTCGATCAACTAAAAATCAAGGGGAAGTATGTTTTCGAATTAGATGAATTTTAGACGCTTTGACACAACTTGTTTTTTTAATTTTTAAGAGTCGAGAAAAAACAAAAGATGACTCTAGTCGCCTTCGATTTTTAATGAGATTGAAGTGACAAGTGCTCAGATGGACCTTTTCCATTAAGGAGTCTGAAAAGGAATGAAAGGGACTTCTCTAGAAACCTAGACAGAGGGATTACCAAACCAATCGCAAAACTGCAGAATACTTTTTATGGTACGGCAGTCAATCTTCCCGAATGTTGTGTTCAGTGCATTGTGATCGATAGGGCGGTAGACACGGCTTCCTATGGATAAAGGATAAAGCCTATTGTGGTCTCCCAAAATATACTCGGCAGTACGTGGGAGAACAAGTCCGTACTGGCACTTATCGTCTCAAAGTGGAGGAATCACCCAACCAACAGTGAAAACAATAGTTACCAGGTTTTACGACGCCAGAATACGTCTCTAGCCTAGACTTTCTAGATGTTGTGCGTTAGGTTCCAAAGCATTTTTAGATTCATTAAATTTATTTTATGGTTGATCTTGCTTAAGAAATTTGCCTTTCAGGTTCACCGCGTGATGTAGATGTACAGTTCCTAAAATGCAATCTAAGATGATAAATAGTTGTTTAATCTTCTTTTTGCAATGAAAATCTTAGCTACTAAGGAAAGAGAGATGGTTTTCTTTCAAGAAAGAGTAGAGAGCACACACTATATGCATTGTCCTAAATCAAACCAACAAACAGTCTAAATGCAAATGCACATGCATGTATTTGTTTTCAGCCTTCTTAATGTGTGAATGATAAAAAGAAAGCTAAGCGCAAAGCTGAATTATTTTCCAAAGCGACAATTACTAACAAGTTTATTTTCAAAACAAAATGAGCACAATGATGGCACTTTGTTATTTGGAATTGAAAACTTGCTTTCGACACTTGAAAAACTACTAACTCAAATCAAATACAAGAGTAACAATGTAATCGACTATCAAGAACAATCAGATTCTCTTCTATGACTGAAAACGACACTTGCGACATTTTCAAATCAAGAAACGACAATACAATTATGCTACTTCTTTGTAAAGGAGAACTGAAAATGACTCAAAAATACATAAAAACATTTACAGTTCTTTGCACAATGGAGGCAGAATAACAGCAAGGAAAGGGGTTTCAACAGAGGTGTACTGACTACAGGCAACAAAACTCTTGAATAGAGCTGAAAAGAGTGAACACAGAAACCAAAATTTACAAACAAGGCCTTGTCTGATCAGCACACCTGTAACACAGTGAAACTGAAATGAAATGCACCTACTACACTCAGGAAGTGCGATGCATTTGAAGTTCACAGAACAGACAGTGCTGGACCAGGGACGAGACTTTGATTGGATTCCGGGTCACAGTTTGCAGTTCAGTTCAGGGATTTAGGCCGAGTAAGTGGTAATCAGTAAATCAATCACAGGGGTACATCTAAGGAGGTTATTAGAGCCACCACGAGGGCAATTAGAGAGCTTGTAAATCAATCATTTAATTCATAAACAAAACCCGGAGATAGACTGAAGCAACGTTGATCCACTTTGCACTTGCATAGAAAATGCAGTTCGAAGGCTAGCTGGCTTGACTTCACGCTCCGTTTGTAAGTTTATAAAGTAAACAAATGTAGATGAACAAACAATCTACTCACTCCCCAGCGGAGTCGCCATTTTGTTATCGGGAAAACTAGTGTCTATAAAGAGCTGCTAGTCCCACTAAGGCTGGTAGCTACCTTAGAAACAAACACACTAAAAACTACTTTCGTTTTCCTTTATGAGAAATAGATAAGAGAAGAATAAGGAGACCAACCTCTGTCTTGCGCTTGGTTCCTTGCTCAATTCCTCTCTCTTCTGGAAGGTCTTTACCACTCGCTTCCTTGTCTACCCAGCTTCAAAGAGTACCTGTAGAATCAAAGCAGCATAACACTATCCAAGAACATAGATCTATTATTATAAACAATATAGGATCATATGTACATTGACCACACAAATGCATAAATCATCAATCATACAAGAATGTGGAGGAAAACTTGAATAGCTTTATTGATAATCAAGAAAGAGCAAAGAGGATTACAACCAATTGTTCTGACCCAGCATCATCCTCTCAGCAAGAAAGCCCTTCTTCACCTCATGAAAAGCTTAGATCACCCAATACTATGATATTGCACCCAGATACCAATAGCACTTCCTTACAAGATACAAAATTCCAGCCTCGGGATCTCTGGGATGAGGGATCCATATATAGATGTCTACAAGGGAGGTGAGTCAGATTTTGAGATTTGATTAGTGTCTTCTCTATGATAGTTCTTGATTCCACTTGGAGATTGATGATCTCTTACCCATCCCTGGTTGAATTCAGAGAGGCAAGTGTCACAGGAGAGGTTTTTGGAAGATTCCATTCTCCTCCACCTTGCGGATTGACCCTGCCATTTGTCCCTTCTCGCCCATCGCACCCCATATAAGGGTTTTTTGACATGCATAGCACCTACTGTGTGTATTCAGGTGGGATGCAACACACTTTGCCTATGGAGCAGGTGAAATGGTCCAGTTTTGACCAGTTCTGAGTAGTTTTTCATGGAGAACTTCTGGGAGATGCTGTAATCAGTTGACCTTGTTCTTTTAGGGGTTGGAACAACACCTTTAGGGACTTAGGAGCCCTTGGTTTATGGACATTTATGCTTGGGGTTGCAGTACCCAAAAATGTCTATAACAATATCCACCCTCCAAAGGTTTGCGAATCAGATGGAGTCTTCATGCGATCATGATCTTTGATCTTCTATTGTAATCCAGCCTTCATTTTCTCACATGATGATCATGTTATCTCCTCTACTCCATATGTGTATTCTAGCATGTCATCCTTATCCATATCATTCTTCATCATATTTCCATAGCATGATAGATTACTTGCATCTGCAATCCACTCATGAAAGGAGGACATCAATCCAATAAACTCCTAATCTCAGATGATGCATGTTGATCCACTGATTAAGAGAGAACTGGGTTGCAGGCAAAGGAAGAGACTTAGTGACTATGAAATTTCATAGCTCAAGCAATCAGTGGTGAAGACTGAGCCTTGAGACTATGCAATGTTCAATTTAGGTTAGACTCGGCAAGAAGATTATGCAGTTTTGGGACTGAGTGAGACGAGCTAAGGGGTTTTGCAATATTTTAGCTAATTGTGCAGTTCTAGAAGGTAGAGCAGACCTGATGATTATGAAATTTCACAACTTAGGAGCTTAAGAGCTACGTTTGAACTTAGATATTGACCAATGAGTAGTTGGATCCAAGCTAGAGGTCTGAATTTCATAGTTTTGGAGGCCATGGAGAGGGATTGAGCACTGAAATTGAAAATGGCACAGTATTGGAAGGAAAAGAGGCTAGGTGATTGGGAAGTTTCATAGTTGAAGAGCTCAAGACTGAGGCTTGACAACTAAGACTATTCAATGCATAGTGCTTGGTTGGCTGGAGAGAAATATTGCACAATTCTAGGATTTAGGGGTTGGGCTTGAGCACTGAGGTTGCGAAATGCACAGTTTTTGGAGGAAAAGAATGCACATTGCATAATGCCAAGAGACAAGTGTGTGCTTGAGGATTGAGACTGCACAGTGCACAGTTCAGCGTGGATGGATGAATTTGAGTGTGCCATTTGGGACTTTTTTTCAATTTTGACTAAGTGTTGGATAAGTGAGAGGAAGTTGAATAACATAAATACTTGAAAATGATCACTTACTTGTACACTTGATGACACAACACAGAACACTCATAACACATGAACAACATACTTTCCACAATGCAATAACATTGCGATAGCCTATTGCAATTGTGACACTGAAGATACTCTTTGCGATGACAATTATGACACTTGTGCGTTAGTGCGTGAAACTTTGGAAATGAGTATGGAACATGTGTACATCATAATAACAACTCATTATCACATATATTTCCCCTTGAAACAAACCAAAACTCTTTCCAATAAGAGGCAACTCCCACAGCAAAAGACACTTTCTCTATGAAAATAAATATGTGAACCACACTTGCAATAAGCAAATAATTGTGAAAACAACACTTTCGAGGAAAAGATAACATGAAAGAGACACTAATTAAAGGGAAAGGAAGCCTTCCAGAATAGACATGTAGATCATGGTTCGACACGATGCTTTCTAGAATAGACATGTAGATCATGGTTCATCACGATGCTTTCCTAACACAAGTATCATATTTTCCGTCAAAATATCATCTACCAAAAGGTGTAACCAAGACAAAGAAGAAGGATGAAGAGTTAGCCAAATGTTGTAGTGTCACAAAGTCCTTTTCTATTTTTTCACATTGTCTTTCGAGCCAATGGGAAAATCCTTCATGCAAGGTCTTATTACACAAAACAAAAGAAAAGACAACACACAAAATGCAACAAAACCGAAGACAAAATATAACGAGAGACAAAATCTAGAAAACAAAGGAATACTAATAAAATCAAGTGCATGATAAATGCAAGAAAGGGGAAACTAGAATGCAACTAAGCCTACTCCTAACCTAAACAACTAGAAGTTCAGGGTCATGTATAATGAAATTTCCAATGTAGCCATCATAGTTGTTCCTAACCTACATCCACAAAGATATGAACAATTAAAACAAATATAAAGTATTGTGCAACAAAGAAGATAAGAACCTAAATAACTTGCAAAAAATTTGAAGGTCTTTCCTATCGACAGAAAGATATGCCATAGCCACTACTTCTAACCAGTTTACATTCTCATATTTTCAATGAGAACCATAATTGAAGAAATCTTGAAATATTCTCGCAAATGTGTCTCTAACTACACTGAACTCCTTAGCAAGTGCAAGGAAATATCAAAACTTTTTATTTGTGAAGGATCTTGCCAGGTAAGACTACTCCAACCATTCAATGATTGGATTGTAAAATTCATGACAATCCTCTTGAAAACCCCAAAATATTTGAAATGATAAATTTTCAATTAGAGGAATGGGATTACGATGAGAATATTTTGAGGAGAAATAGATCTTCTTGTATTCAGTAGACATGTCAAGACAATGAGGACTTGACATAACAATCAGTAAGTGCAGAAGTTCCTCAACTACTTGACAAGTACCCAAATAGTGCGATGTTAAACCATAAAAATCAAATGGTGTAATACAACTGTCATTGGATGTAATTATTGAAAAATTATAAGCTAAATGACAGTCATCAAAGACATAATCATGATCAGATGGGCTGATTAAAGCATCAGATTCCCAGTGTTATGCATAATCTACAACTAAGAACAAAAGTATCTTCCCTAGGCCTGGTGGACTAACCTAGAACAACAAAAAGACAAAGATGATAATTTTTTCCTTAAATTAAATACATAACTAGATGAAGCCTACCTAGAACATTTCATATGCTTCGCTCCTTCCTTGACTTCAATGCTCCAATCCTAGCTTTGATCACTATAATTAGAACATGCATAGTCAGATAATGAACCAACAATCCATGGAAATTATGCAGCATCATCTAATCACTTTATGAAATATATCAACATGGTATTCAAATATATGAAACCATAACAACATATATATGAAAACAAATAAATCTTTGCATTAATAGAAATTGAGTGAGTTACAACCAAAATTAGTTGTTGATCTTGTAGAAGAGCTCCTCCAAGTTGACTTGTCCTTTCCTTATCACAAAGTTCACCTTTAATCAATATAATGCATGGAAATATATCTCTAACGACAACATCATAATGGTGGAATCACTCTCCAAAAGCCAACCCCTTGCTTATGGATGATAGTAAATATATAGGTGAAGGAGGTAATTTATGAATTCTTCTCCTTTTACCAATTTGGGCTTGAGATCCACTCTTTATGGGAGTATGAGCTTAAGGGATAAGGGATGAAAACTCCAAGGTAGGGTAGTATAGGATTCAATATTTTAATTTTAGTTAAATGGGTACAATAGATCCTCAAACCTTTTGGAAGAGGAAGCTTCGAGATTCTTTTTATTTTTCCTGAATTTCTAGAATCAGTGCACCCCCAACACTTGGCAACTAGCTAGTGATTAGCACAAGTTTAGAGTAGCGAAACTTGGTAGTGAATGTTGGCGAGTAAGGGGCCAGGGTGAGTTGGTTCTTAAAATTACTGAAAAAAGGTGTTTTCAGGTAGAAAATTAGGGATTAGAGTGAGTCATCCTTAGGAATTTGTGCAAGGATGATAAAAAATGGGTAAAAGGATGTTGATTGATCCATTTGAAGCCCTATTGACGAGATGTGACAAAATGGCCTGTAATATATTTCCCCTAAAGAACGATGTAAGAAATGAAAGTTGATGACTAAAGTGCTTTACCTTGTGACAAGTTGGGATCAAGAACAACTTGAGAGATGATCATATGTTACAATACATTTACATCATGATAATTTTTGTTGATGGAAGCATACCCATACTTAGCACATAAGCTAACATTACATGTACACTGATAAAAATACACACCCACAGATGATTGATGGTGGAACTATGACTGGATGATTGTATGTATGATGACAGCCATAATACATTGTGATCTTGTATTACTCCTGAAATCGTAGCCCATATGGATGAAACTATATCTTGGGTCTTATATCTCGTTCCCACGACCAACCAATGTACGAGTCTAACCATGTGAATCTATGAGATGGAGTCGAACATGGTAGACACCATCTTCCTACCAGTTAATGATGTAAGTCATTAGCAGACATGAGATAAACCATTGTTGATGTTAATGGCTCTCAAGGTACTCTAGTACAAGTTGTATGGTGTGAATAAATGAGTTGATGTTGAACACCACACAAAATCTTTCGGTTGAAGGACAATGATGTAAACTTGTCACCAAGAGTGAGGAAACTTGTCATGGATGTATGCAAGCACCAAGGTACAAAGGGGTGTTTCTAAGTAAACTTCCTTGATAATGAGTTTATGTCGACAGGAAGCGGCCTATCGGAGGAGGGTATTGATGTATCCCCCATCAACAACACAAAATTGTATGATAATTTGAGACAGAATGATAAAAATGATGCTGATATGAAATTGGATCAGGAAAGACAAACACAAAATGAAGGTTTAATAGTTTTGTAGCAGATATTAACTTAATGACTTCTCTTGAACACAATGATGAAACTTACTATAGTTGGCAACATTGACCCAAAACCAAAAATGGAGGCTTTGAAATAGTATGATAAACCAAAAGACAACAAATTCCCAACCTAACAGTGACAAAGATGAAGTGTAAGAGTGTCATGTTCAAGAGTGACTCACAACCATTAACAAAGGGAGTACCCTTTTTCCCAATTTCCCCAACCATACTCATTAGTATATCTTTATTTTTAACAAGCTTGAGAAGGATAACATATGCTTGATCTATAAGTTCATCCTTGAATGAATCCCTCTGAGAATATTTAACAAACCTAGAGAAGGATTGGTTCAGTCCTGTCACAAATGATGAGTCCATCATTGTTTTATGTTTTAACGAGCCCAATGAAGGTATAAATCGACAACATTTTCATGTTTAGAGAGTTTGAAAAAGAGGTTGAAAATATAACTCCAGGTGTTCCTTTTCATAGATAGTCCCTTAGGTTTGAAAAAGAAGAAATCAATACCCAAGAGAACCTCTTAGCCATGTTCAACTAAGGTAGTCATTTTTCGTAGTTAGTGTATCTCAGTCTGAAAAATGGTTAAACCTATATTGATTAGACATATTTTCATTTACTTTACCAAGTTCGAAAAGACAAGTGCTCGACAATCTTTTCATATTTTGGGAGTCTAAGAAGAGATGAAAGAGGACTACAGGGGGTTCCTTTTTCATAGGTTTACAAAGCCTAAAAAAGTGATAAAAGTGTGCTCCTCGGTCAAAATAATTTGTTCAAAACATGAAAAAATCTATCAAATAATTGTTGACCTGCTCAAAACATCACAAAAAGGATTAAAAATACCTATTTCATGGTAAAAATAGGTTGTGACTTGGTCTAAACATTAAATTTGAATAAAATAATGGAAGAAACAACCATAAATATGCAAAATGACTATTCATATTTACCATTTCACATTTAACTTCAACAGTGAGCATTTTGAGTAGTTTTTTCCCTCGATATTCTATAGACGATTGCGCTCAATCTAGTGGATAATTTCGAGTGCCGACATTTCCAATTAAGATATAAGACCTTTATCTTTTGATTCATGGTCCCATTTGTGTTTTCATGCAAGTTTTAGGAATTTTTTAGAGCCTTGTATTTTAAAAAATTCTCCCTAAGACTAACGCAGACCTAGATGGTCGAAAGGTGGATTGCACCTAAGTAAGGATATACTATAGAGGAGGGGTACAATGCACTGTCTCTCCTCTTGGGTGTGTGTTGGGTGAAAATACAAAATATGTTTGCAAGATTCCCTTCAAAAATTTTGAAGTTTCTTGGGTGGAAAGGATCCTAATGAGTCTTTTCTTTATGTTTCAGGTCTTCATTAGCATAAAATGTCCTTTATCTAGAGAGAAAGATAACACGAAGAATAATATTTAAATGTAGCTAATGACCCTGCTACCATCTAGCCACTAAAAAACTATGGATTGTTGAAATTCTTCTGTCCTCCTAGTATGAGGCAGAAAATGGAATTACTAGCATATTTTATTCATGTATGTGATGTGCAAGCACAAGCATTCAGATTTGGGAAATGATAGAAGACATATATTTTTTAGCAGGTTTATCCATGAGAGGTGCCCCCATTTATCCCCTAGGTGGGAGAAGGGATGAAAAAATGGTGAAAGATTATATTACCACTTACCAGATTGGCAAGTAGCTCACCACTTCATGTAGCTAGCAAATCATACATGCAGTAAGGTGTGGAGTGTTTGGAGCCATCAGTCTTAAACTATAGTGAGGGAGTGTTGGTCAATATGAAAGAACAACTGTCTAAAGCAAGAGAGGGAAAGTTGAAAAACTTTGGATATAGTTCCATCTTGGTCTCTTTCCCCTAGAGTGTGTTCCATTACTATAGCCTCATTAGATTACATTTGAGCCCATTGATCTGAGGATTCCACAGATGAGGAGGTGAATAGATCATATGTCCTGACATGCAGGTCGTCGACGATCATTTTATCACTAACCTTCTTTAGATGGATACATAGACAATTCATTATGATCAATGATTATCTATATGCAAGGATGGATTTTCATGATGACCCTAAGCTCATGCTTCCTTAGGGTGAGAGATGGGCTATTATAGGTAAGATATTTTTACCATTTGAATTTTTTAAAGTTTTACAATTTTTTTGTGTTTTTGATATTTCCGAGGCTTAAACTATTGACTTTTTCATGCATATATGGGGCCTATTTGACAGATAGGTTCTTCTCATCTCCGTTATGTAGGATAATATCCACAACAAGAAGTAGAACCAATATAGGTTGTTGTAGTAGAAAATTATGCACTACGGGATATTCATGTAGCCGAGAACCTAATAGAGGAGGAGTGCCACATGGAGGGGTTAACACATAGGATAAATGAGACTGAGATAGACCAGATTATGATTCAACTTCAACAACATGCCATTAGAGTGCTTATCCATATTGGTTGACTAATGTACAAGATAGCTCATGCAGTGGCTTTTTATCATGAGCACTTTGATTAGTCTACTTAGATATTTGCATGTAGTTTTTTATATGAGTTGTGTTGCCATATTTTGCCTTAGGCACAAATTTTGTAAAACCAAACTTTATATATATAGTGTTTTAGTGTTTCTATTATGCTTTCAATAGATGTGATGTGTATTGAAACATATTTATGTTTGTTGCAAATGTCTATCTAAAACATGATTAGCAAGCACAATTTTCAGTGTGTTTATATTTCTACAAATATGCTCATATTGTATGAAATTAAAATATATTTATAACATGAAAACCCTTAAAAACATATGCAAGATGGTAGGACTTCCAATCGAATAAACATTAGCAAGTTGTAGTACCACGAGCTGTGAGTCAATTTTGGTGACTAAACGGTGGATACCATGTGAAATAGCATCAGAAAATAGCTCGACCACTACATTATACTCAACGATGTTGTTGGTAGAGCTACCAATACAAATCCCTTGTAGACTCACTAACTCACCATTTGGAACAAAGATAACCCACGATGCGAAGGATAGGTTCTGAGTACTATGACTAGCACCATGAGCATAATCAAAATATAGTTCAAGGGATGTCGACATCTGCAAACCAAACATAAAAGGTGGTGTACCTTAAGAAACTAATTTCCTAGCTATACAGAAATTGTGCTTAAGACATTAATAATTACAAAGATTGTCACTTGTTTGTCACTCAATTATATATTGTGTTCCCAAATGGAGGACCTGGGAAATTTGGTTCTTGATCCTCAATACTTAGGTGACATGATAACATTAGAATGCCATTTGATTGTTGAATATAAATGATGAATGAAGAAAGATTGAATAAGTCATAGAAAATATGTTGTTTAACATAGGATCTACTATCTATGACACTAGGAGAAGCTATAGATAATATGTTGTTTTATACAAAAACTACTATCTATAACTTAGAAGAACTACAGAGATGGGAACTTCAAGTATAGGAGTTCTCTTTAAGGAATTTAACTTTATTTTCATAGGAAAATAAAAACCTACAACTTCAATTACTATACTCAAAGGAAGAAGACATAAGATGACACATAATAGAGAAAAGACAAAATCATACCCAACAACATATGGAAAACTTCTGATTCTTCATTAATCAACAACTGTATCAGGAATTTAGTAGCTTAGTCTCTAGGTTCTCCAAAATTAGAACCCCCTCTTTCTAAATTTACCTCTTTTTATACCTTACAAGACAATTGGTGATCACCAAAACTGTCAAACTGCTTAATTATTTTCCTAACTGTCTAGAGTAAAACTTATTACAAAAATTACACAGAAGGTAAAAGACATCTCCTTCTAAAGAATATAGAATAACAGGAAGTAACTTAAGTTAGACAATAGTGATAGCTACTAGTTTTTCAGCTCTGTTGTTCGGCTGCTGAGTTTCTCTGTAGAAGCTTTAATAATGATTAAAACATTTTAATTGTAATAAACTTTGACAAAAACCCATGCATTAACTCGGGCTTACATATGTATCGGGTCCGTTTTGATTGGCCAAAACATAAGAAAACCCGACCAATCACCTTCCTTTGAAGTTTTAGTCATCCACTGCTAATTCTAATTGTCTCACTTAAACAATGGAATTGGCTATTTTATGCGAAACATTAGTTTGCCACGGAGCTGAAAAGATTTAACAAATTGATTCATAAACCCGTCGGGTTCACCTTAGCTATGCGTGAGTCGTCCGATCATTCGTTCAATCAATGGTCTGATCCTCTAGAATCCACGAGATCTTAAACTCATTTGAAATCAATCCTATCGAGTCCACCTGTTCAACACTCCATTGACTCCCATACAGACCCGATGGGAAATATATATCACCAGTTAATAATATATCGAGTCTGAATTTAGCACCTAAACCTGATCCTTTCTTCGCGCGATATACGTTGGATCCCGTATTTTTGGATGGATGGCTGAGATTAACCTGGACTTCAGCACGCTTGAACTACATTTGATATACTGTCGCATCTAATAATTTGTCGCTTGATTGCCATTGGATCAGTGGCTTGTCGATCAACGACCAAGATCTTCTCGCAAGTATACCTTCGCATCAGATTTCTGATACAAAACTATTCTAGCTTACTTGTGTGATTACCATTGGATCTGTGGCTTGTCGATCAACGACCCAGATCTTCTCGTAGGTACACCATCACATCGGATTTACGAAAAAAATCCCGTTGAAGTTAACTTGTGCGAAATCAAAAAAAATACTTCAATTCTCTTAGACTTTGTGGGGGTAAAGCATATAAGGGAACTACATTGAGAATGAACTCCTGCAATGATTCTAGGCCACAAATTGTGGTCAACCATGCTCACATCACAGTCAACTATGGGGTTGAGCCTTAATTAACCTTCAAACTTGTTGTTTTCCTACAGCACACCTCATCATACTCATCAAGCTATCACTTGATCATGCCTCTTAAACTTGCATGACCTTTAAACAAAGGTTTGATTTTTCTTTCATTTCGTGATAAAACTGAAAATAAGGCTTAAATCACAATATAAGCTACAACATCTGGCTCCACCTAGGGGTAGTTCTTTTGCCATAGAAGCACTAAGAACCGCAGATTAGTGCCTTCACCTTGGGCATGGAGTCATATATTGCTTAATCAATTTAAATATTATGGCATTTGCACACTGATTTCACTCAGATATCTATAATAATTGGATTTGGGTGCTTTGATAGCAAGGTGATGAGAATCATAGATCAGTAGCCTTAATTGGGCATGGAGTCCAGAACTATAAAAACCCTGAAATTTGAAAAACTGAAACTCGACATTCTTCAATTCTGAAACCTCTGCAAACTAGTTTCCAACTAGGACAATCATCCTTATTTATCCGCTAAAATTAAACTAAAGAACTGCAACTAGAAACCAAATACTCAACACCTGAGATTATTTATGTACAGGTTCCTACCTATGTGCGTGACTGATCTTCATTAGGTGAAGTCAATCTTCCAATGGTACTAGGTTAGCATTTGAGTGCCTGATCTAGAACCATTCTGCCAATGAATTTTGAAAATACAATTCATCCTGAACAAAAAATAAACTATGCATAAGGGCAGCTCACAACAAAAATCAAGAATATATCCACAAGATGGTATGTGTAGGCTGTTAATAAATTTCTCCATGTAATCTGCCACAGGATCTTCAAAAGTATAAGAAAAAATATGGTCCTGATCAGCTCCAAAAAAGAAAGTCTCTATGTATGAAGGTTCTTGCTCGAATAGACCTTCTATTGGGATGATATGCTCAATAGAACAATTAGCAACATCTTTAAGAAAATGATCTATGTCACTTTTATGTCTCCACTTTTCATCTCTGAGCTTTGATTGAAAATAATTTGTAATTGTGACCTCAGGAAGAAAAAGAAATTTTTTCACATCACTATATGACATATGGCCAACTTCAAATAGATTGTTTACCTCTGATCCATGGGCATCATTGTGCTCTTCATTGCAATTATATACACTCTCTTTATTAGCTTTCTTTTTACATAAGATAGCCTCTTTTTCTATGATAAATGGCTCAATATATTGTTGTCCAACATTTTCCACTTGCTGGTTTCCTTCTCTATGTTCAACACCCAACTGATGAAATTGAAGACCTTCTTCCTGTTCCTCATTTATTTCTCCCTCTTATTGACTGTTGGGCAGATATTATTTATGCATGTTTGAAATTTTTTCCACTTGAATACTCTCTTGATTTGCTTGGAACAGAGTCAACCAATTCTCTGCTTGTGAGGTTATTGAAAAAAAGTCATTTATAAACTTTTCCACATCACTTTGAGAAAATGATTGTTCTTTGCTTCTAGAGACTTGCTCATAATTAATTTGGCTATAACCTCTCTAAATGCTTGATATATTATCAACGTGATCATTAGTTTCTTCAATAGGATTATCATGAGCTTTTAAAATTTCTTTAGAATCATAATAGTCACAACAACCTTCAAAAAGAAACTTTTATGCATAAGAAGTTCTACAAAAAGAATTGAATACTAAATGGAAATCTTTCAAAGATGAAATTCTTGAATGAGGTAGGGACTTGTACCAAAACCTAGCTTCTTTGTCCAAAGAAAACATAAACAACTTCATCTTCACATCTTCATGAATGATGCTCTACTGCTTCATGCATTCATGAAACTCTTGGAGGTGCTGAACTGGATCTTCATATTCATTTCCACTTAATCTTGGAAGATAATCATTCCACTCATGAAATGTAGGCATATGATGAGGATAGTTAGTGATCCCAATAAAATCTAGTGGGCCAAATTTATTGACTAAGAATGCAAGGATAGCCATTAAATCCCAGAAAATAAAACTTCAAATTGAAGATCCCAAGTATGAATGTACAACCAACTATTGAAACTTGTCACCCTCAAGAATCAACTTCTAACTTAATAAACCCTATGGAAAATTGTTCTTATTCAATTCTTTTGCAGGTTGTGGTTCTTATTCTTGTGGAGTCGCCTTTTACTTCTTTTATTCAAAATAGCTAAATATTTCCTCCTCACTGAACAACCAGAGGAAAATATTGAAAACCCAGGGAAAAGTGCTCTTGTCTTCTCTCCTCGGCAACGACACCAATTAATGTTGTACCTTAAGAAACCAATTTTGCTGGCTATATAGAAATTGTGCTTAAGACATTAATAATTACAAAGATTGTCACTTGTTTGTCACTCAATTATATATTGCATTCTCAACTGAAGGACCTGGGAAATTTGGTTCTTGATCCTCAATACTTAGGTGACATGATAACATTAGAAGGCCATTTGATTGTTGAATATAAATGATGAATGAAGAAATATTGAATAAGCCATAAACAATATGTTGTTTAGGACATGATCTACTATTTGTGACACTAGGAGAAGTTATAGATAATATGATGTTTTATACAGAAACTACTATCTGTAACTTAGAAGAATTACAGAGATGGGAACTTCAAGTATAGGAGCGCTCTTTAAGGAATTTAACTTTATTTAGATAGGCAAATAAAGACATGCAGCTTCAATTACTATACTCAAAGGAATAAAACATAAGATGACACATAACAGAGAAAAGACAAATCATACCCAACAAAGTATGGAAAACTTCTCATTCTTCATTAATCAACAGTTGTATCAGGAATTCAGTAGCTTAGTCTCCAGGTTCTCCAAAATTCAAACCCCTTCTTTCTAAATTTACCTCTTTTTATACCTTACAAGATAGTTGGTGATCACCAAAACTGTCAAACTGCTTAATTATTTTCCTAACTGTCTAGAGTAAAAATTATTACAAAACATTACACAGAGGGTAAAAGACACCTCCTTCTAAAGAATATAGAATAACAGGAAGTAACAAAAGTTAGACAATAATGATAACTGCTAGCTTTTCAGCTCTGTTGTTCAGCTGCTGAGTTTCTCTGTAGAAGCTTTAATAATGATTAAACCATTTTAATTATAATAAACTTTGACAAAACCCCATCCATGAACACATGCTTACGTATGTATCGGGCGCATTTTGATTGGACAAAACACAAGAAAACCCGACCAATCACCTTCCTTTGATGTTTTAGTCATCCACCGCTAATTCTAATTGTCTCACTTAAACAAAAAAATTGGCTATTTTATGCGAAACATTAGTTTGCCACAAAACTGAAAAGATTTGACAATTTGATTCATAAACCCATCGGGTCCACCTTAGCTGTGTGTGATCTGTCCGATCATTCGTTCAATCAACAGTTTGATCCTCCAAAACCCATGAGATCTTAATCTCATTTGAAATAAATCCTATCAAGTCCGCCTATTCAACGCTCCATTGACTCCCATACAGGCCTGATGGGAAATATATATCACTAGTTAATAATCTATTGGGTTCGAATTTAGTGCTAAAACCTGATCATTTCTTCACCTGATATACATTGGATCTCATCTTTTTGGATGGACAACTGAGATTAACTTGACTTCAGCAAGCTTGAACTACATTTTATATACTATCACGTCTGATAAGTTGTCGCTCGATTGCCATTGGATCAATGGCTTGTCGATCAATGATCAAGATCTTCTCACAAGTATACCTTCACATCAGATTTCTGAAACAAAACCATTCTAGCTGACTTGTGCAATTACCATTGGATCTGTGGCTTGTCGATCAATGGCCCAGATCTTCTCCCAGGTACACCGTCGCATCGTATTTCTGAAACAAAACCCGTTCAAGTTAACTTATGCGAAATCAAATAAAATACCTCAATTCTCTTAGACTTTGTGGGGGTAAAGCATATAAGGGAACTACATTGAGAATGAACCCCCGCAATGATTCTGGGCCACATGTTGTGGTCAACCATGTTCACTTCGCGGTCAACTGCGGGGATGAGCCTTAATTAACCTTCAAACTTGTTGTTTTCTACAGCACACCTCATCATACTCATCAAGCTATTGCTTGATCACGCCTCTTAAACATGCATGGCCTTTAAACAAAGGTTTGATTTTTCATTTCTTTTGATTTTTCTTTCATTTTGTGATAAAACTGAAAATAAGGCTTAAATCACAATATAAGCTACAATAAAAGGGATCAATAAAAATCATAGGAAACTATATATAGGCACACTACAAACACACTTAACACACCTATACATATTAACATACACAGTGTTACTACGCATGAGATCAAGCATAGTATTGATTTAGTTACAACCCATTTCTACGCTACACAAGTGGAATTCCATCAAAATCAACTAACTCATAGGCCCCTTTGTAAGAACACATTTGACGATATATGTACCTAACCGAATAGGTTGTAACTTTCCTAATCCTATCTTATCAGATTATTGGTCATATAAAAGAACAAGCTCTCCTTCTAAGAAGACACGAGGCTTGACACTTTTGTCATATTGTGCCTTGATACATATTTTATGAGATTCATTAGCTATAGTGGCATCAAGTCATGTCTTATCTAATCAAGTCGGATGTAAAATATGTTCCTCTTCTACATACGTGGTAGGAAGAAGTCCTACAACTAGTTTAAGTGATGGAATCTCACATTTGATTGGAAGGATTGCTTCAAGAACGTAAACCAACTGAAAGGGTATAAATCCAGTAACAGTCCTTACTGAGGTTTGATGTGCCGGCAATATAACATATAGAAGCAAATTCCAGTCTGATTTATGGACCCCTACCATACATTGAAGAAAAGCTTTGAAAAAATTATTTATAGCATTATCTTGTCCATTAGCCTGAGGATAGTAGGGAGTGGAAATTTCATGGGAAAGGCCCAACTTAGCAATTAGTTTTGTCATCATATGATTCTATAAATTCTTTCTGTGATCTATAACTATGGCTCGCGAGACAACAAACCATGCAATAACGTGATTGAAAAAGAAATATATAGTTGTTTCACCAGTGTTGTTAAATGTATGCATCACCTTAGCCCATTTATTAAAATAATCTATTGCAACAATGATATAACCATGCCCCCGGTCGAGTGAGGGTTAAATGTCATAAAGTCAATACCCCATTTTTCGAAATGTCCAATGATGATAACGAGATGTAATGGAGCAGGTGGAGCACGGGTCTTACGATCATAAATTTGGCATGGATGATACTTTTGGACAACGAGAATACAATCTCAAAAAATGGTAGGCTAAAAGTAACCAACACATAAGATCTTTTGTGTGGTAGCATAACCAGGCAAATGACTGTCACATGCCCCTAAGTGGCATTCATTAAGGACTCTCTCGGCCTCCTCACACATGAGGCACCTTTGTAAAATCATATCAATAACACGTCGATATAGGGTGTCACAAATAATGATGTAATTCTTGGCTTGGTATCGAACACGTCACTTCTTGGAGTGAGAGGTATCAGAACATAAAGTCTAGGTCTGGAGAAACAACAACTCATCAAGGATAGAATCATAAGATGTCGATTCAAAATAAGGGGAAGGAAGGTCGCACATAAGCTCATTGAAAAATAGGGATTTATTTTACTTTGATTTGATGAATTCCAGGTCAAACTCTTGTAGGATGATTAGCCGTTTAGATTATTTTCCCCCAAACAATTTGCATGCCAAATTGGATGTCATAGGGTTTCAATCTAAAACAATCATAATGTTCTGAACCAAGATGTAATGGTTGAACCTTTGAATGGATTGAAAGGCCTCCAAAGACAACTTTTTATGTGGGCATACTTTCTTTTGGTATCACTGAGATTATGACTCAAATAATATATGGGGTGTTCTATCCCTACGTCATCTTCCTGGACCAACAACATTGCTATAGTAGAAATGGAAGCAGTGAAATACAAGAACTAGTTTCACTAGTAATCGGGGGGATATAAGAGATATGCCTAAACCAATACATATTTTAGGGAATCAAATCCTTTTTGAGAAGTGTTGTCCCAAAGGAAGGGAACCCCTATCTTAAGTAGGCGATTGAATCATTTGGTAAACTTACGTAATTAGGGACAAACCTTGATAAGAAGTTATATTTCCCTTGAAGTCATTAGAGCTGAACGAGTGAAGAAGGTGTAGGCATGTCGATTATTTCCTGTAATTTCAGAGGATCAATACGAATTCCATGTTTTGAAATAACAAAACCATGACGTCGACTAGAGCTAACACAAAACACACATATGTATGGATTCAATCAAATATTATAGTGTCTATGCCATAAAAAAAAGGTCCTAAGATGCATCAGGTGATTATCCTGATACTTAGAATGAGAAGGGAGATAATCCAAATAAGGCTACACAATGTGTTTAATATTTTGAAAAATGTAATACATTGCCCATTGAAATGTGGCCCCAATATTCTTTAGACCAAATGGGAGCTTCCAATAGGAAAATGTACCCCAGGGATAGATAAATGAAGTTTTAGGTTGATCCACTAGGAGAATGTTGATTTGATTATATATGGAGAAACCATCAAAGAATGAATAGATTTCACAGTCAGCGCAGTCATCAAGAATCTAGTTGATGAATGGGGCTAGGTAGTTTTCCTTTAGACATGCGTGATTCACATCCTCATAATCGATGCATATAGGGATTTTCCCTTGTTTCTTCATAACAGGGACAAATTTTGACACCTAATCAGTCAAAGGAATGAGGTATATGAAACCATCAAGAAGGAGTTTTTCAACCTCACTCTTAATCATGGAAGCCTTATTTGGATGGACCGAGAAGAGGCATTACGGAATTGGTTTAGCATCAAGATACATTTTAATCTCATGCACCACTATATTTAGGTCAATACCTAGAATTTTCTCATAAGTCTAGGAAAATACATCACAAAACTTATAAAATAGGGCTTTATAGGTCTTAATCTCAGATGGAGAGCAAGACGGGCCAATGTGTAGATTTTCAAAAATACTTGGTTTAATAGAGATATCAAGAGGCATCATCTCTTCGATATTCAAGAGGTTCTTTTCAGAATTGACTTCATGATTAGAAATAGAATTCGTAAAACATCACTGAGATTATCCTCAATGCAATCTAGTAAGAAAGAACAATGGTGATGATCATCCCACGACGCATTGTTTGGCATCATGATATCCATGATGCTCTCATCTGTAGAGAACACATAAGTTAATGGATCAAAAGATGTACCATAATCCAATGATCGATTGACCCAATTGATCGAAGAGAAAGTATGAGCCACATAAGCCAAACATATGGCTTCTTAATCAAGTTCAATGGGGCTAAGTTGTATTATGTTGCCAAAACTATCGATGCTAGTTTAATCTAATACAATCCATGGATCAATCAGGAAATTAGAAGATTATATCATATTGCTATAAGAAATTGAAGATGATTTGTCGGGAAGTGGAGGAGGAGGAAGTGAAAAGGTACCCATGAGTAACGAATCCTTCAGCAATGTAACCTTGACATGCTCATAAGAATGTAGAGTTTCCCCTAAAAGCAGGACACTTCCAGTAACATGAGAATCAGGGGTGAAGAAGGTGAATTGGTCAATGGCCACAATCCTACCCTTATGAGGAAAGGTGATCATACGAAAATAATTTGAAATGACTGTATCCATTACGCAAACCCATGTGTGACCCAAAATAAGATTATAATCAAGAGATCCATCAATAACTTCCACTTCTCTGGATATAATTTCCTCCCTTATTCTACTCGTAAGGAATTTAGAATACCACAAGGCTTATATGTTCTTGCATTGAGAGCTTTTAATGTGGTAGTTGACTAACTCAGTTAATGAGAACTAATCACTTTCAAGCAAGACATAAACATGAGACAGTTTGAGGATCCCTCGTCCACAATAGAATGATGAATGTTCTTACCATGGATGATGACCGTGATGATGAAGGCCAATTGATATGGAAGGTGAGGGGTATAGTTTTCATGACTAAAAACAACTAGGTTGGAATCTAAAGGATCCACACATCCGATAGCTGAATCCTTTTTCTGGGTGGGATAGTTTTTCAATACCTCGAGGGTGGACATAGCTGATGGAGACTGAGACAAGTCTTCAACTATGTTATAATTTTGAGTAGCCCTGGAATGAGGGTTGAAAGAAAATTTATGAATAACGCCCTTCAGAGTCTTAATAGTTAACTCCGTAGGAATCGTGGGTGGAGAAGGATCGGATGGAGGTGATGTCAAACTAGTAGGTTGATCAGTGATCTGAATTGGATCCATGAAGAATAATCAAAGCACCATGATTGTATCAAATCAAGACGAAACTTTAAATTCAAGAGCACAGAGTGATTAGGAAGACCTCTAAACAGTGGCAGTTGGCAACTAGTGAGGAACGACGAGGACCTCGGTCAAAGCACGTTGACCGAGGCCCATGGAGACTGCGCAGGAGGTGAAACTAGCACCTGGGAAGCCCGGATCGAGAAAAGGGGGTAGTTTTTGATGCGCAATTAGCACTTAGCGCTAATTGCGCATCGCTAGGCAAAACCCCTTGAGAAGGAGAGGTCCCGAGTGCTCGGTTGCATGGAATCCGGGAAAACTGTGGGAACAATGCTAAAGGTTGAAGGCGAGACCAATGCTCCAACAATCGGCGATATTTATCCGGGACACCCTTAAGTAGTAAGCGGAATTGGAGAAAAATGAGCAATTCCACTCAGTGCCTGACACATGGCAAGCAGAGGAGAGACAAAACCGTCGCTTATCATGTGCTAATGGTCGAGCAAGTCAACCGCACGAAATGAGTGAATGGCGTCGGATTTGGGGGCTCCAGATCTAATGGCTAAGATTGTGCCCGATGAAAGGACCAGATTTAACAGAGGATTAAGCCATGATGAATAAGGATTTGAGGTCCGATCTGACCGCTGAGGTGGTGGACGAGTCATTTCCTAACGTAATTGAAGAACCGAACCAACGAGGACAAGTTGCCACTCCCTGTGAGCCGTTGATGAAGACGCAGAGACAGGGAACCCCAAGCGAGCAGTAGCAGGTGACCCAACGTGGGACAGAAGGGGAATCAAGTAGTCATGATATCAATTGGCTCTAAAGCCATGAACAGAGAATAGAGAAAGACAGAGAGAAAGGAGAACAGAGAATGAAGACAAAGAATGAAGAGACAGTGAAGCAAAGAGCAGAAAACAGAAAGACAGAGAGCTGAGCTGATCTACAGCAAAAGGAAGCATCGAGCCATCCTTGCGAGGAACTGTCGGGGAAACGAGCACCACATTGGGCTCCTCCCATTAAAGACCAGAGAGGTCAAAAGCTGGTAAGGCAAAGAGTTTGTGCACTCTAGTGGATTGGGGAATCCAAGAAACTACCCTACCAAGCAATTCTATTTCAGGAGACTTAGTTTGATCTCCTCATTGTAATTCTCTTCTTTAAAGACACAATAAAAGAAGGCCACCATTGAAAGCTGGACTAGAGATGTAGCCCTAGAGGATAGGGTGAACTCCTTATTAATTTCTTGTGTTCTTGTATTTGCTTACTATGTTTCTCTGTTGTTTTCTATTTCTAGTGTCTATGTATTTTGCAATCTGATCAATCCATTGCCTAAAATAACATGGACACACACCAGCACACGAGTCCGTACTGAGTTCACTCAAGAGTGATTTTCAGATCAAGTGGTATCAGAGCTTTAGGTTGTTAAGGGTAGACAAGCTTGTGTTGGTTTAATTGTTGAATGCTAACTAGATCAAAGCTCAAATTAGGAGAAGGAGAGTTGATCGAAACTAATCCTGAAATTGGGAGAGTCTATTCTCGGAAGACAATGTCAGAAGAAGGCTCTGTAGGGCTAGACCCTCAATTCATAGATAGTTTCCTAGCCATAAAGTCCATGGTGGAGGAAATGTATAAGAACTTTAGAAAACATAAGGATGAAGACGCATCAGGCTCTAAACAAGAAAAAGGAGAAGATGAATCACATTTCCATGACCACTCAAAAGGCAAAGGGAAAGAAGAACACTTTCTCACACCTCCTAATAGCCCTGTACATAACAAGAAAGCATATTTGATTAAGCTAGATGTTAAATTTGATTTTCCTATATATGATGGGGAGTTGAATGCAAAAACGTTTGACAATTGGATTAGACAAATTGATGTTTATTGCAGAGTATAGAGTATTGATTCAAACAAGAGCAAGATTCAGCTAGCAAGCCTACACTTAGGAGGCACTGACTTGGTTTGGTGGGAAGGTAGGACCCAAGCAGACCTGAAGAGACATGGTAAGACCATCTCTGTCTAGAGTGAATTTGTTTCTGCAATCAAAAAGCAGTTCTATCCATTGGCCTACATGCAACAAGCCATGATGAGTTGGCAAACTCTTCGGTAGTTGAAAGGGAAAAGTGTGCAAGGGTACACTCAAGAATTTAGGAAGAGAGCATTGATTCTAGGCATCTCATTAGACTCACCAGAAACTCCTTTGAAGTAAATTGGTGGTCTACATAGCTACATGAGGCATACCATCCTCATGTTTAATCCCACTAGTATAGATGAGGTTTCTGTACAAGCTACTCATCTAGAAGCTAGAGGAAAGAATGGAAGTCCAAAAGCTGGGGGACCATCCCAACCCACTGCAAGCAAGAATAAGGAGAAAAGAAAGCAGAAATGGAAAGCAAGGAAGGCTAACACTACATAGAAGAGGAAAGCTTCATGCACTCACTGTAAAAAGGATGGGCATGATGATGAGCATTGTTGGATTCTGCATCAAAAGCTGAGACCTAAGAAGTTTGAGGGCAAGAAGAAGAAGACTGCTACAACTATTCAGAAATATTTGGGATCATACTCAGGAGATGAAACAACTATTGCAGCCACAAGTACAAAAGGTAAGAATTCTGAAGCATCTACTAGTAATTCTGCTCAATCTATTATTAATGAAGAAAATGAGAGAAAAAGACATGAGCCTTTCCATATTCGAGTTATTTCCAAACATCAAAAGATTGATACTTTGTTTGATAGTGGCTCACAAGTAAATTTAATTTCTGAAGCAATTGTAAAGAAATTGGGATTAGCAACTACACCTCACAAGAAACCATACCCATTAGGATGGTTGAATGATAAAGCACAACTACAAGTGACTAGACAGTGCAAACTCAAGCTTTCTTTTGGGTCAGCATTTGTAGATGAGGTTGAGTTAGACATAATTCCTTTGGATATATGTGGAATTGTTTTAGGAAGTCCTTACTTGTATTATAGAAAAGCTATTTTCTATAGAGCTGAGAACAAGTATCTACTTGTTAAAGATGGAATCGAATACTTTGTAAGAGCTCATAAGCTCGTACTCTCATAAACTCGGGGCAGATGAAAAGAATGATAAATTCATGTAAACAATTCTTACTGATGGTTGTAAAGGAAAAGAAACCTGATAAAACCAATGTATTTGAGGGTTGTAATGCTGAACAACAAGCTGATTTAGAAAAGGTTGTTTTAGAGTATGATATCTTGTTTCGAGAACCTAAAGGTCTGCCACCTAAAAAGGAAATAGTACATGATATTATTTTGCAGCAAGATGCTCCATTGCCTAACATTGGAATGTACAAGTTGTATGCTTCAGAGAATGTTGAAATCAAGAAGCAGGTGCAGAAGTTGCTCGAGAAATGGTTCATTAGACCTAGCACATCAACGTGTGTGTCACCAATCATTTTGGTGAGAAAGAAAGATGGCTCATGGAGAATGTGCATTGACTACCAAGCATTGAATAAGATAACAATAAAAATTCGTTATCCGCTTCCTTGCATAGATGATCTTTTGGATCAATTGAAAGAAGCTGTTTATTTTTCCAAGTTAGACTTGCACAATGGATACCATTAGGTCAGGGTTGCAGAACAAGATGCATGGAAGACTGCTTTCAAGACAAAGTAGGGATTATATGAATGGCTGGTTATGCCTTTTGGTTTAACTAATGCTCTTGCTACTTTCATGAGATTAATGGATGATGTACTTAGACCTTTTCTTGATGATTTTGTCATTGTGTATCTAGATGACATTCTGATTTTTAGCAAAACATGGGAAGAACACTTAAAGCATGTTAAGCATACATTAGATGTTTTGAAAAGTGAAAAACTTCATGTTAAACTCTCAAAATGTGAATTTTGCAAAACATCTCTGAATTATTTGGGTCATATAATAGGGGGTGGTGAATTGAAGATAGATCCCTCTAAAGTGGCAGTCTTTGTGAACTGGCCTAAACCCAAATATGCTACAGAAGTGAGAAGCTTCTTATGGGTAGCACAGTATTGGAGAAGGTTCATTTCTAACTTTTGCTTAATTGCAGCTCCCTTACATGCTTTAACAGGATTGAATAAGGTGTTTCAGTGGGGAGGAAAATATCAGAAAGCCTTCGACACCTTGAAAGAAAAGATTAGTACAACACCTGTACTAGCACTGCCTGATCTTCAAAGACCATTTGAGATCCAAACGGATGCCAGTGACTATGCCATGGGAGTAGTGTTGACACATCATGGTAAACCGATATGTTATCATTCTGAGACTTTTAATCCTGTATTAGTTAACTATCCTACATATGATAAAGAACTGTATGCATTAGTTCAGAGTGTGAAAAAGTGGAAACATTACTTAATGGGAAAAGAGACAGTAATACATACTGATCATCAACCACTTCAATATCTACACTCCCAAACTAAGTTGTAGCAATCAAGACACTACAGATGGATGGGTTTTCTACAACAGTTTCATTTAGTCATTAGATATAAAAAAGGCATACATAATAAAGTTGCAGACATGTTATCTAGACCTATTATAAATGCATCTACTATACTTAAGCATAATTCTATGTTACATGAGAGTTACATTGAACAATATGCTCAAGATATAAATTTCAAATATGTATATGCAACTTTAATTGAAGGAAAAAGAGTAGAAAAATTGGACTATCATGTAAAGGACCGACTCTTATACCATTGTGGGAAGTTATGAATTCCACAAATTGAGAGAGTAAAGATAATTAGAGATGCACACACTTCTCTGATATCAGGTCACTTTGGGGTAAATAAAACAGTTGCACATCTGCAAAGATTTTGTTATTGGCCAAAAATGAACGAGACAGTTTCTAGATATGTAAGAGGATGTACTATGTGTGCTAAAAGCAAGCCCAGCAATAGAAAACTAGGCTTGTACACTCCACTACCAGTTCCTTCTCACCCTTGGGAAGGTGTTTCCATGGATTTTGTTGGAGGACTACCTAAATCTAGGAAAGGTCATGGTTATCTATATGTTGTTGTGGATAGGTTCAGCAAAATGTGTATATTGATACCCTGTAATAAACAAAATACAGCTGAACAAACTGCAAAATTGTTCTTTAAACATGTATGGGTTCATTTTGGATTACCACTTCCACTGTATCTGATCGAGACACCCAATTTGTGGGGAAGTTTTGGTCAAGTCTGTGGGAACTGATGGACACCAAACTGAAGAAAAGCACAACTTTTCATCCACAAATTGATGGCCAGACAGAAGTAGTTAATAGGACAGTGATCCAGTTACTTAGAGGATATTGCAGCAAACATCCTAAGCTTTGGAATGACCATTTATGTTATGTGCAACATGCTTACAATAGAGATTAACACTCTTCTACCTAGAGATCTCCTTTTGAGACCTGTTTTGGTTTCACACCAAGGTCTCCTTTTGATTTTGTCTTTTGTAAAGATACCACAGTTGAGGGACACAGTGATGTGGACAGGGAAACTAGGTTCATTGAAAAAATCCAGGAGATCCACCAGGAAGTACAGGAACAGTTGGAAAAGAGCTAAGCCAAATACAAGGCAAGGCATGACAAGCATCGGACGGAACATAGTTTTCATGTTGGTGACCAAGTCTGGTTGTACATTATCAAGTATGGACCTTTCAGGATACTTAAGAAGATTGGGGAGAATGCTTTTCACCTTGATCTACCAGCTTACATGCACATCTACTCAGTCGTAAATGCAAATTTCTTGAGATTGTTTGAACCTTCACTAATTGAGGATCCCGAAGAGCAGAGTCAATTGACTTCTATTGATGACCTGTTACCTGAATATGTTAATGAATTGTAGGAAGACATAGTGCTGGACAGGAAGGTGAAGACAACGCGCAGGGGAGATGTTGAGTACCTCAAAATTGGGCTCAAAGGTTCAAAGTCAAGTAGCGCAAATTGGATAGAGATTGGACAAGTGAGAGAATTGTATCCTCACTTAGTTGATGCTTGAAAACCAAATTTTGGTGGTCCAAAAGCTTTTTCAGTGGGAAGGCTGTGATCTGAATTGGATCCATAAAGAATAATCAAAGCACCATGACTGTATCAAATCAGGACGAAACTTCAAATTCAAAAGCACAGAGTGATCAGGAAGACCTCTAAACAGTGGCAATTGGCAACCAGTGAGGAACGATGAGGACCTTGGTCAAAGCGCACTGACCGAGGCCCATGGAGATCGCGCAGGAGGTGAAACTAGCACCTGGGAAGCCTGGATCGGGAAAAGGAGGCAGTTTTTGATGTACGATTAGCACTTAGCTGGGAAAAACCCCTCGAGAAGGAGAGGCCCCAAGCGCTCAGTCACATAGATGTTGGGAAAACTGTGGGAAAAATGCTAAAGGCTGAAGGCGGGACCCGCGCTCCAAAAACCGGCAGTATTTATAGGGGGCACCCTTAAGCGGTAAGTAGAATTGGAGAAAAACAAGCAATTCCACTCAACGCCCGATGCATGGCAAGCAGAGGAGACAGAAAACTACTAATCATCGCATGCTAATGGCCGAGCAAGTCAACCGCGCGAAATGAGCAAATGGCATCGGATTTGGGGGCTCTAGATCTAACTTCTGAGATCGCGCTCGATGAAAGGACTGGATTTAATAGAGGATTAAGCCATGATGAATAAGGATTTGACGTTCGATTTGACTGCTGAGGTGGCGAACGAGTCATTTCCCGATGTAACCGAAGAACCAAACTGACGAGGAAAAGTTGGCGCAGTTCATAGGAGGACAAGTGGCCACTCCCTGTGAGTCATTGATGAAGACGCAGAGACAGGGAACCCCAAGCGAGAAGTAGCGGGTGACTCGACGGGGGACAGAAGGGGAATCGAGCAGTCATGAGATCGATTGGCTCTAAAACCATGAACATAGAACAGAGAAAGATAGAGAGAAAGGAGAACAGAGAACAAAGACAGAGAATGAAGAGATAGTGAAGCAAAGAGCAGAAAGCAGAAAGACAAAGAGTCGAGCTGACCTGCAGTATAAGGCAGCATCGAGCCACACCTAAGAGGAACTGTCGGGGAACCAAGCACCACATTGGGCTCCTCCCATCAAAGACTAGAGAGGTCAAAAGCTAGTAAGGCAAAGAGTTTGTGCACTCTAGTGGCTTGGGGAATCCAAGAAACCACCCTGCCAAGCAATTCTGTTTCAGGAGACCTAGTTTGAGCTCCTCATTGTAATTCTCTACTTTAAAGACACAATAAAAGAAGGCCACCACTGAAAGTTGGATCGGAGACATAGATATGGAGGATAGGGTGAACTCCTTATTAATTTGTTGTGTTCTTGTATTTGCTTACTATGTTTCTCTATTGTTTTCTATTTCTAGTGTCTATGTATTTTGCAATCTGAACGATCTGTTGCCTAAAATAACATGAACACACACCAACACATGAATTTGTAATACCTTCATTCAATAAATCTTTAACTGAGATCACTTAAGAGTGACTTTCAGATCAATCAGTAGCCCGAATGTTTGGAGGATTCACATTACCATATTCCTTGATTCGAGAAACTACCATAGCATCATATTTAGGATTTTTTGTGGAAAGAATTAAAACTTTGTTAGAGGAAGAATGGTCCCGAGCAACGATATGGGTCTCTTGATTGGGAAATGGGTTAGTGAACACAGTGGGTGAAGTGGATGATTTAAAAAACTGGTTCACTTCTACACGGTGAGGATAGTCATGACTAAAGTGATCCTCATTGAAAATCAAGCATGGGTAGAGAGGATTTCATTTCTCATCAGTGGACGGATTCGTTTGTTTATCCTATGGTCAAGAATATTTCTTCTTTTTTCCTTTACATTTATTCTTACTTCCTAATTGCTATTGATATTTTCCTTTATCAAATGAAACAACATTTGTCTTAGAAGAATAAGTCATAGGAGGATTGGATGAAGAGTTTTGGGCAGAAGCAGTGAGAACAACACCAAATGGTCTACTCATTATCTGTGAACTACAAAATCAATGATGCCATCAACAACATGATATTCTTTACCAGGAGTTTGGGGAACGATGTTTGAAGGTCTCAAAGAATCTAGTATATTTTGATAGAGTGTTCCAGATTGGGTAAAGATGAGGTCCAAATACTGAGCATGAACAATCACTTGCCCTTCAGTCATGACCTCTCCTTTAGCTACATCTTCTGTGATAGATGGCAACGGGGATTTGATGAACCATTATGATAACAATTTATCTGGAAAATAGGACTTAACTAACTGGTGATGAAACCACTACTCATAAATGTGATATGAAATGTGAGTGGCTTTAGTTTGTTTAAAGTTGGTCCAAAGTTCCATTCTAGTTTCATACCGGAAGGGTAACTGGAAATGTGTGAGGAAGGTGGTATCTAAGTTACTAAAATCATGAAACAAAGCTCTAGGTAACTCAATGTACCATTTAGCTACAGTACATTGGAAAAGGCATAGTTGTATGGAATCATAATTAAGGGATTTCGACTAATAGCAAAAATGATATGTCATGACGTGGGTCGATGAGTCTCCTCCAAAATTCCCATTAAATTTTGGGATATTATAAGGCAATTTTGTGGGAATTATTAGCCACCAAGTTGAATGAGTGATGGGATCATTAGTGAGTCGATTCAAGTGTGGTAATTCAAGAGCTGCAATAAAAGGTAACCGTTGGTTAAAATTTGGCGGAGGATAGCCTAGATAAGAAGGAATAACTTGAGAAATAGGTACTTGCGTTCCTGGATAAGGAGGGTTCTGATAAAGAGGAACCTAGGTACTAGAATAAGGAGGATTCTGGTAACCATCATACAGGTAACCTCGTTGAACAGCTCTAGGATAACCCTGTAAAGGCTCGAATGGATGGGTTTGGATATGTTGTCCTTGAAAAGGAACTTAAGGAAAACCTTGATAAGGTATATACTATTACCCTGCGGGATTTTTCATCATCCTTGTATAAGGTGGGTTCGATTGGGGTTGGGACTTGCTATACACAATCTTTCCTATTGAAATTTTAGAAATACCTTTCCCAAGCAATTGAGACTGTAAGGTACCTTGTAAAAGTTGGGTAAGTGGAACTTAAGGGGTACCAACTACTGATGTAGTAGTCTGAGATGAAACAACAACATGTAAAGGTTGACTTACATGTATTTGAGCTTGTTGAGGTAAAAATTCAAAGGTATGAATTTGAGATGACATTTGAGGATGGCGAAGGTTCCTCAAGTTCAACAACCTCGGGAAGTAAAGTTTCTAACTTAGGAAAGTTAGGTTCAATAACCTCAGGAAATAATGTTTTAGGGACTTATTTTTTTATTGTGTTAGATTACCAACAATATTAAAGGTGATCTTGGGCTTAGTACTCAAAGGGAAAGATGATTCTGGTTCATTAGATTCATGAGGAGAACTAGAAATAGTTCTCAAATTTCCTAATTCGGTAGTTTTTATCTTCTTATGCTTCTGACAATGGGAAGGAGTAGCCTCTAGTGGAAGATGAGGATTATTTTTATTTCTACACGAACGATGGAGTGGTGGGCTTTTTTCTTCCACGTTGGATAATAAATTGAGAAATTAACCAAAAAAAAATCAAAAAGAGGGTAATCTAGGCATCAAGGATTACCAAGCAACTTTGAATTGCACTATACACCTTGGCGAACCAAGGAATTAATGTACGTGCAGGAAATCTCCCCAAATGTTGTGTTTGGTGTATCACAGTACATAAGGTGATCGACTCCGTTACCTATGGTGAGGATATCAACCTATAGGGGACTTCAAAAATATAATCAATGGTACATGGAAGTGTAATCAATAGTAGGGATGTCTAATGTGTAATTGGTCGATGAGAGTGTTCCCATATAGTTTACGTGCATGGAGTGTCGTCCAATATACCCAAAGGTATGTGGAGAAGGATCCTATACACTCACGTACGTGGAATGGGATTTCATCTCTGGGATATAATGCTTGCAAACAATGACAACTCCTATGTTTAATGACATTGAAACACATCTCTAGCATAGACCTCTCAATGTTTGCATCAATGTTACAAATGCTCCTTAGGTTGATTCAATAAATTTTAATTTTGATCTTCAATTAAGTTTCAATTTTTGGGCACACGGCAAATGTCACCTGAATATCCTAAAATAAAAACAAGCACGAGGAAATGAAATATTTCTCATTCAATGAAACTCTATATAAGGAAGGGAAGAGACAAAGAATATGCAATAAACAATATGAAAAATGCAATTCCCTTTTAAGTGCAACTATTCCAATTTTGATGCATAGACAAAAACCTAAATGCCAATGGAAATATTTTTCTTTCGAAGTCACTTAATTTTCGAAAATGAAGAAAACTAGGATGCAAAGTCTAAGCATTGATTCAAACAAGCTTTTCAAAATGATGACTAGAACACCAATTCATCTAAGCCTCAATGATAATAAAAAATCAGTTTTCAAATGACCTAATGATAAGAAAAAGAGAAAATATTTAAACAAATCCTTACAAAAGGTACTAAAATGAAATAAAACCAAATGGAGGCTTCAGAGAGACCACACAATACTCAAAGAATAAAGGAAGAATAGATGGAACAAGCCTGATCAGAGAGGAAATAAAAGAAAAATAAAACTTGTGCATGAATAGGGGCCAACTTAGGTGCAAAGGAGGCAACAATGCTATGCAATGTAGGCACAAAGAAGGTTCAGCTGGGGTGCAACACTCTATCACAAAACGAGAGGGTGTTTTGGTCTAGGGATGAAAAGTTTCGACACATGGATTGCAATTAAGACTCAATGCAAGGTCTTCCTATGTATGTTCTTGAGTGAATAAGATAGTAAAGGTCTAAAGAGGAGGTAAGACAAGCAATTTTGACAAAGAAACCACCAAGGGATACACTGTTCCTCAGTATGGTTTCCAATTTGTTATGCAAAATCTATGACTGTGGACAAGAGTATCTTCCCTAGGTCTGGTGGACTGACCTAGAACAATATAAAGAAAAAGGGACTAATGTTTTGCTTAAAGTAAATAGATAACAAGATGAAGCCTACCTGGAATCTATTGTATGGTTTACTCCTTCCTTGGCTTGAATGCTCCAATCCTAGCTCTAATCGCTATAATTTGGACCTCCACAATCATATAACACAAACCAACAATCCTCGAAATCTATGCAGCATCATCTAATCACTTTATTCAATAGATAAACTTGGTATTGAAATCTATGAAAACATAACATCATATATATGAAAACAAATATTTCTTTTCATTAATAGAAATGGAGTGAGTTACAACCAAAAATAGGTGTTGATCTTGTAGAAGAGCTCCTCCAAGTTTATTTTTCATTTCCTTCTCACAAAGTGCACCTCTAATCACCCTAGTGCATGGAAGATATCTCTCACAACAACAACATAAGGGTAGAATCACTCTCCAAAATCCAACCCCTTGCCTATGGATGGCAGTAAATATATAGGTGAAGGAGGTAGTTCATGAATTCTTATCTTTTTACCAATCTAATCTTGAGATCCACTCTTTTTGGGAGGATGATCTCAAGGGATAAGGGATGAAAATTCCAATGTAGTGTAGCATAGGATTCAAGATTTTAATATGAGGTAAATGGTTACAACATATCCTAGAAGATTTTGGAGGAGGAAGCTTCAAGATTATTTTTGTTTTTCCTGAATTTATAGAATTGACACACCCCCAACACTGAGCAACATGTTGGTGATAAACGCAGGTGTAGAGTAGGGTCACCTGGAAGTTAATGTTGGCCAATAAGGGGCCATGGTGCATTGGTCCTTAAAACGATTGAAACAAGTCATTTTTAGGTAGAAACTCAAGGATTACAATTAGTCATGCTTAGGACTTTGAGCAACGATGATGAAAAAGGGGTCAAAGGATGTTGATTGATCCAGTTGAAGGCCTATTGACCAGATGTGACAAAATGACTTGTAACACCCAGCTTGTAATTAACAAAGAAAAATCAATTTGAGTGGCTCTACAAATGCTTTGAACAATAGAACCAACCTCCTCGAATGTTGAATGTGACACACCGTTTTCCTGTAACTGGAGACAAACTATAAAAGCATCATAATCATTGAAAGAATTTAAAAGTAAAGCCAACACCACAAATACATGAGACTAGTTAGGACATAATGAACAGAAAATAATTTGATTTGTGCAATAACGCATGCATTCGTTATCACTCTAGAGGATTTCAAGTGCGATGAAGGGAAAGGTTTGTAATACAACATTCGCAAGAAAAAACAGGAGCTGGCTATTAAGAAATGAATTTGATAAGCATGATCCCTTTAGCCAAAATTAGTCTTTGAAATGATCAAATTCATAATTCCATGACTCTATGAGAGATACACATTCCAAACCCGAGTTTGATGTGAAATATTTGCATGAAGATGGATCAACTAAAGAAGATTCTTGAATCCATTTGAAAACCAAATATTGAAAGTTTGAAAGATTACATCTATGATACCAAAAATCTTTCAAAAATAGATTTACATCAAGTGAAACAATGCAAAGAGAAGGTTTGTGCAAGAGAGAGAAGATCTGACTTAGTTTGGGGGGCATACTAGAGTCGCGAGAAACTGACATAACCATCAACGAAATTTGAAGTGCCTCGACTTCTCGACATGTCCTAGATATTTCAAGGAATGTATAATCACATCTTGAAGATTGAACCAGATCGTTCATGATGTCAGGACAACCACTACCACTGGTTTCAATAAGACCACTGCTCATCGGATCACAGCCATCTTTGTCACTAGCTTGACCATATTTTTCCACTTCAACAACCAGATTACTTAAGTTGAAAGATTTGTCTGATCACAAATATGAAGATGTATGAATCAGAGAAATTTGATGAGCAAGATGGTTTGGAGAGTTGTCTTCATGCAAGAGAAGAGATGATGAGGGATGGAAGGAGTACTCAATGATTTGACTATTTTCATTTTCATCATGGATAATCTCACCACCTTGTGTCAATTGAGAAGTTAACTCGTCGGATGAATAACTTGAAGAGTATGGAGTATCTCAATCATAAGTAGATGCATCACAAATGGTAGAACGCATGATCTAGGTGGATGTTGGTGGCCACCCATCTATCCCATTTGGACCCCCACAACTGTCTCTTTCAGCTTTTTCAGTTTCCTAAATTGTAGCACAGTTTACTATTTTTAGCAGTTTTTCGGGTCCTGAACTTCCGGAGCCGTTTTGAGGCCCTAAACGATATTTTTTTGGGAATATAGGGAAACATGGGTCCATGGACCAATGTTGCTTCCCAAAGTGGTAGTACTCGGATAGATCTTTCTAACAAGCTATCGTACGTGTCAAACGGAGATCGTATGCCAAAGTTACGACCCCGGGAAATTGATGTACCAATTTACCCAAACGGGGCCCACAATTTGGCGTTTCATCTTCTAGGGTTAGGTTTCGGGATGTGAAGGGTTTTCCATTGTTTCTCAACAATAAATAGGCCTTCAAGCCTCATTGTAATACAGTTCAGAATAGTTCAGAGGCATGTAGCCAACACATCTCTTCTCAGAGATAAGCTACCATCGCCCTAACTGGTTTATTTCCATTTCTGGTTGTAAGCATATTTCGGTATTTTCCATTAATGAAATGAAGTATTATTTCCACTGCATCTCTGTATTTATGGTTATCTCTATAATCTATTGCATTCCTGCTTAAGTTCGGATCAGTGGTACCAGAGCGGTCTGCTTTTTCTCTATTTTTCTTTGCATGTCCCCAACGAGGTCGGGATATAAGGAGTTAGGGCTTGAACTGGTCGAACCTTCGCAAGACCAGCCTCGCAAATCCCGACGGCCTCCTATGGCGGATGAGAAGAAAGATGAGGGGGCAGGAGATCCTATCAAAATCTTGCTCGAAGAAGCCCTCGAGCGACAACGGAACGCGATGATGGACAGTTTTGCCCAAATCCTTCAGCGACTACCCAGAGGCGACGCATCAGCTTCCAACAGCGACTCTAGAAACACCACGCCATTTAAGGTACAAGTTAATTTTGAAATCCCCATCTTCGAGGGTCAAATAGACGCAGATGCCGTAGATAAATGGTTAAATCTGCTAGATGGGTATTTTTCTATTCATGAATTTTCAAGTAGGGAAAAGATTATTTTTGCTCTTCTCAAAGTAGCCCCCCACGTCAAGGACTGGTGGGAAACCTACTGCGAGTAGAAGGATGAAAGTACAGGCTCATTATTTTTAGCCGTACCCACTTGGAATGACTTCCGGGATGCCATCAAGGAGCAGTACTACCCTATCGGAAGCTATGAGGACAAATACATCAAATGGACCACACTGCGGCAGGGACGAGACCAAGGTGTGCCGGAGTTCACAAAAATTTTTCATACCCTTTGCACACAGTTGGGTATCAAAGATACTAAGCGGCATCTGGTACTCAAATACCGTGGCCGCCTACACAGATACATCCAGGAAGAGATGGGGTTCTTGAACATCTCCTCACTCGGCACAACATACCGATACGCTGTCAAAATCGAGCAAAAGTTCAAACAGAAGAAACGAGACTTTGGATCTGCAAATCCAAAGCCCAAAGGACAAAGCCAAGGCGGGGTGACCTAAGACAACCGTTGAAGCCGCAAGAAAAGAACAACACCACGAAGCCGAAGAAGGACACAGGAAAGTGGTGTGAGTTCCACAAGAGTCCCACTCATAACACAAGTGAGTGTCGGACCAAGCAGTCGCTGGTGGCTAAGTTGAAGGCTTTTGAATCAGATGCATGTTCCGACCCTAAGCCAGAACCCGACAAGGGGAATGGAAAGGGGAAGCAAATCATTGATGCAGATCCCAGCGCCACTGTTGCCACCGCCAAGATCCAGAAAAATGAGCCAGAAAATCCAGAGGAAGGGGAGCGTCTTTTCCACTCACAGATGTGGGTGAAGGGTTCGCCGCTACAATTCATTGTCGATAGTGGCAGCCAAAAGAACCTCATTTAAGCAGAGGTTGTGAAGCAGTTGGGCTTATCGACTACACTGCACCCACAGCCGTACAGTATCGGGTGGCTTCACGAAGGACGAGATCTGAAAGTTCGCCAACAGTGTCACCTTCCATACAGCATCAAGCCCTTCACAGATGAGGTATTGTGTGATGTTACACCTCTGGATGTTTGTGATGTATTATTAGGCCAGCCATACTTGTGGAGGCGACATGCTGTGTATGAGTCAAGGCCTCGTGCTGTCATTATTTCTTTGAGTAATTCATTATACAGGATACCAGAGGTAGCCCCACCTACTGCCACATCTTTGATCACTGCTAAGAAAGGCAGCAAGCTCATCTCACAGACCAGGAAATTTATCTGTCTTGTTCACTCCCAAAGTAAGGGGAAGATCATTGCTACCTCCATGACCCCTACAAAGGGTTCCTCCATGCAGCAGCAGCAGCAAAGGGATACGGTCATGACAGAACACAGGAACAACTTCTCCTCATCCACAGAGATACCACACAAGTTTCAGGTGGGCAACAAAGTCTGGTTGCATCTGCAGAGAGAATGCCTTACGAGGACCCATCATAAGCTCAGACCACTCCAACATGGTCCTTACAGTAGTACCAAGGCTGTGGGGAACAATGCTTTGGAGCACATCATTCCTCCATTCCTTTGCCTGCACCAAGTGTTCAATATGGACCATTGTCGACCATGCTTCCCACCATTACTGGACACATCAGAGATTGCAAGACAAGTTCAGCAGATGGAGGAACTCAATGCAATGGGGACCATTGCTTCCTAAGGGGGGAGGAATGATCCAGGTGGATGTTGGTGGCCACCCACCTATCCCATTTGGACCCCCACAACTATCTCTTTCAGCTTTTTCAGTTTCCTAAATTGTAGCACAGTTCACTATTTTTAGCAGCTTTTCGGGTCCTGAACTTCCGGAGCCGTTTTGAGGCCCTAAAAGACATTTTTTTGGGAATCTGGGGCAACATGGGTCCATGGACCAATGTTGCCTCCCAAAGTGGTAGTACTCTAATAGATCTTTCTAACGAGCTATCGTACGCATCAAACGGAGATCGTATGCCAAAGTTACGACCCCGGGAAATTGATGTACCAATTTACCCAAACGGGGCCCACAATTTGGTATTTCATCTTCTAGGGTTAGGTTTCGGGATGTGAAGGGTTTTCCATTGTTTCTCAAAATAAATAGGCCTTCGAGCCTCATTGTAATATAGTTCAGAACAGTTCAGAGGCATGTAGCCAACACATCTCTTCTCAGAGATAAGCTACCATCGCCCTAGCTGGTTTATTTCCATTTCTAGTTGTAAGCATATTTCGGTATTTTCCATTAATGAAATGAAGTATTATTTCCGCTGCATCTCTGTATTTATGGTTATCTCTATAATCTATTGTGTTCCTGCTTAAGTCTAGATCAACGCAAGGGATAGTGAAATGAAGAGGAAGTTTCGATAAGGACATATTCTTTGACTGAATCAGATTCTATTTCTAAAGTAAAGTCTTCATGAGAAACCGAAAGATTAGATGACGCACCTGGGCATTCTTGATTGCATACATCAATAGAGTCATCATCATTGAAATGATTGTTATCAAATACTATGGAGTGATTGAAAGAATTGATTTCATTTGATTCACTACCAAAACTAGGAGATTGAAAATCGTCCAAGAATGGAAGTGTATCATCTTAACAAAGGGGATTTTAAAAAACAGAATAAATATTGAAAGAATCTTCATCTTCCTACTCCTCTACCTGTGTAATGTGACAACCTTGTATCTGATCGCAACTTCAACCAGAAACTTGAATGTCAAGAGAGTGTGAAAACTGGCTTGTGGAGCTGATTGATTGGGATGATCATGGTAAAAAGAGTCATGGAATGTAGATGATAGAGGATAACATAAATTCATATTAGATTCAAGACTAGACCTATGAATAATAACATCATCTTGTAGAATGGAGGAGTTAGTCTTCGCGATGGGCTTCATGAGCCATTATGGGATTTCCTCCATTGATTCTAGGTCATGAAAAGTGGAAGAATAATGAAAAGATGTATTAGGAATTTTATTAGTAGATATCCCAACTTTACTATCATCACAAGGAGGCATCCAAATCATAACTAAAGAGGGAGGAGGATAAGGAACAGAAGAAATCATAGATTCCTCCTCTGAAATTATAAGCGCCTCATGATTTACAAGATTTGGGGAAGTATAAACATCAGGGGGTTCAGATTCACCGTGCTAAGAGAAGTGAACCAAACACTCAAATTTTTTCTTAAATAAATCCCAATATGTGTCTTCTTCAGGAAATTCATAACAAAGGCAATAGAATCGATCAGAGAAATCTTCAACTGATTCATTAGGCTTCATTCTTAGTCGATTGATTCTTTTAAGAACATCTCGGTAATCATACCTATGAAAGGCTAGATAAAGTTCCTTAAGGAAATGATGAGGATAATGGATGGAAGAAGATGGTAAGGTATGACACCATCAATTAATACGACTTTCAAGGGTGAGGAAGAAAGCCACACAAGAAAAATCTTCATCATTTATTTGGTAATGTTCACAAAATTTAAGAAAATTAGGAATGTGCTCAATTATGGATGTTCCATCCTCACCATTAAACTTGAATTGAGGTAAGTGATAAAGACGCTCATAGGGGATTAACAGTTTCCCAAGGGATAGATTGGAAAAAGACCCTAGGAGTATGATTTGACAATGAACCATTTATGATAAGAGATTTAAAATAGAGTTGACAGGCCCAGCTTGTCATCTATCCCTCCTTCTAGCACCATTTTGTTGACGGTGCTGTAATTGTACCTGATGTGAAATCCAAATTAAACCTCACACAATTTGGAATAGGAGCCCCATCTAGGATATTGAGCTCACTTCCATGTATTATTATAGGTTTTCCTTGGTTACAAAGTTCATCACAAGAGAGTTATGCACAGGTAATCTCAGATCAACAAGTATGCCTAGTGAATATTCTGTTGTATGTGTGTCAAGATTCTTATACTACGGAGGAAAAGGAAACTAAGCCTCTAGGAGGGAGGTAATAGTACCACCCTAGTAGAGACATACACACATAGAATATCCATCTAACATCCAACGGAATAGTCAATAAGGTGTGAAGGTCATTTCAACCATTATAAATAAGAAATACTTGTCTAACATCCAGCGGAATAGTACATAAGGATGTGACAATTATAACAACCATTACATCACATCCTCAATATGATACGTACTGAAATAATTGAAATAGTTCAAATACTTTAGTAAATATGAAAGAAAACATGAATTAAAAACATCCACATAATAGCCTTACAAATATTCATAATCCATGTAGGAAGAACATGTTGGCCACAAGGCTTATGATATTAAGTAAAAGTCAGAAGACATGTATACAATGAACACTACTAGCCCCAATAGTGGAGTGTTGGAGCCACTCCCTTCCCCCCAAAAGAACTGGCTTGTCTCTCTAATGCCTTGCGGGAGGAGCCAAGGTGAAAATTATTTTGCTCATACAATGAGGGTGTATATATAACTAATGGGGTGATGCTTTACCTCCCTTGTGATTCTTTGACTACCGTCATGACTGTTTGACTTCCTATGAATTTTCAACACTACATGAATCTTCATTTTCTATACATGTCCTTTGGACTTCCACTTTGCAATGCATTTTGAATAGATAATTACATAATCCACCATAATGTTGTGGCATATGATGACTGGTGACAAGACACGACATGGCACTGCTGACATGGACTGTATGTTGACATGGCAATTTCAAGCCATTCTTTGATGCTCTTTTGTCTTCAATAACGGATGTGAAATGCTTCATCATCATTAGAGATATGATTTATTCTTCATGTCAACCCTCCAAAGGGCTGTGAATCAGATGGAGTTTTCATGCAGTCTTGATATTTGATCTTCTTTTGTATTCTAGTGTTCCTTCATATTCTCACTTGATGATCATCTTATCTCTTCAGATCCTGTTGTAGCAGCTACAACCACCCTCCAAAATTTTTCCTTAGCTTCGTTTTGGAGCCTCCCTACCAACCTTTCATGGCAGCATGTCTTGTCTTGTCAAGTACACAAGCTTGAGTGATTTTCTTGCAGAATGACAACGTGTCCATCAAAGCTTGTTGTATCCCGCTCACAAGTTGTTTCATTGGACTTGGTCCAAATACAGGCTTAGAGGCTCCCTCAAGAAATTGCACAATTATGGAGGGAAACTAGCCTTCCCTCTAGAAATTGTGCAATTCTATCTAGCAGCCTGTTGGGCTCCAAAATTGCGCAAATATACCTATCACTGTTCACTGAGAAAATTGCGCAATTCCTCCTAGTAGGGATGCTCAGCCCAAAAATTGCACAATTCTAGGCAGCAGTCCACTACTCTACCCAAAAATTGTGTGATCTCTCTGGGAAGAAAGCCCAGCTCCCTCCTAGAAATGCACATTTTTTCCTCCCAGCTAAGCAAACTGTTGCATGTGCAGTTGAGTTGACCGGTTCCCTCCAGGACCGAGAAAAATTGATTTGCATGCATGGGCTGCTACTCCCAAGGAAACATGCAAAGGCATCACTTTATTCATGGATCTATTTTTAGCAGCTGGAGGTTACATGCAAGGATCATCTTAGAAACCTACCTCCAAGTGTCACTTTTCCTAGATTTGTGGCATGCACATCACAACCTCGATCTTATCAAAACTCATAAACTGGACGCTGCAGAGCTCATTCCTCACATTGACCTTGCAAATCTAGAATCCCACGTTGCATCTAGGAGTCATCGGCACATTTAACTTAACTGTCTTGGTGTAAGCCCACTTCTCATGACTTACGCTACGTTTTTGTCACTTTTTGTGTTTCACTTTGTGTGAGCATTTTTTGCTTGATTTCAATGAGCGTTTTTTGTCATTTGCATGTATACTAGCTTGTACTATCATCGTTTTAGTTTTCATTTTCATCTCACTACTGTCGTATGCATGACACTATTTTGCACAGACGAATGTCATTGTGGTGACTTGCTTCACACACATGCATGCTTTCCCGTTTTCTAAATCCTGCACTTTTTGCTTGCATGAATGACCATTCACTCTCGTTTGCACTCATCTCACCATGCATTCAGAGTTCTCATGTTTTCAGTCACCCATCAGTCAGACTAGGTTTCCTTGGCCCGAACTGTGCCTTGCCCGACTATCACTATGCATTTTTGGAAGTGAAGGCTTTGTCTTCCCTCCAGAAATTATGCAAGCCTAGCTAGACAATGACCTCTTGGTTTGCATTGCACAATTCTTGGAGGCAGTGTCCTGTTGGCCCCAAAAACTGTGCAATGTAGTTTGCTAGTTGCATGTCATTGCTGACTAAAATTACGCGTTACGCAGTTTTAGTCCTCGGTAGGCTAGGTTGGACTATGCATTTTGCAGTTCCAGAAGTCAGTCAACCTCCCAACAGCCGAGACTATGCCTTGCACAATTTTGGTAGTCAGTCTCCCGACCTCTTGGTGGAAATTGTGCAACCTTCATGATCAGTCACATAGGTATCTTGCAAGTCAATTCTCAAGTTTGTTTTGGTTTTGAATTGACATATTTCTTTCCATGAGTTCTTATATGTCTGTAGGCATCACAGGTGTTTGTTTGTCTCTCAGCAACACAAGTACAATCGTCTTCAAGGGACCAGAGTTAAAGGACACCATTGAGAGCACAATGGGGTTTGTAGCCAAGAAAGTGTCTATGAGCTTGCCTACCTGTGAAGACATCTAGTTGTTCATAGACAAGGACATCAAGATAATATGGCAGCAACATCATAGCGAGCAAAACCATCGCAACAGCAGAAGGCAACACACCTGCATGCAACAGATGCAAGAGGAAGGTTGTTGACAACGTAGAGGTGAAGTAAAGCTGCAAGTCCAAAGTAGATCCACTCATGATGAGAGTAGCTTTGGAGATTGAGGCTACGAGGTGACGACGCGACAAGACGGTTGTGCAAGGGCAAAGGAAGGAACCAAGAAGGAGTTGCATGTGTTGAAGCAGCAACTCAAGGATGAAAAAGAGCTGCATAAATGAGGGAATGAGTTGCAGCAGGAATAGGTACACCAGGGGGCACAACATGCACAGATGGATGAAATTGCACCGGTACAAGTTATCGATTCATCCCAGCAGCTGGCATGGAGAAGACATGGTGAGTAGTGTTGTTGATCACATCCAAGGGAATTCAATAGCATGCATGTCATTGTGCGCATGCATGAGATCTAACCCATTTGAATCACCCACCGAGGCAAAGACAAGAAGAAATTCTAACTAGAGTTGAACATGCAGTTGATAGTTGACGCGCATGACCACTAGCACACATTAGAAGATCAGAATGGACACTATGCATTAGTGTGTTGCTCGTTCAGCTGCACCCAAGAAGACCATGGACATGCTATCAAACAAGTTGGATTAAGGAGTGACAACAATTCACTCGAATGCGACGGAGGCAAGAGTTCGCTTTAGCAAGATGTCACCATGTGGTGCATGCAGACCATCACGGACGAACAAGCTTGGCATTAGCTCACCACCTTCACTATCACAAGCATGTCAAAGAGTTGGTCTCATGACAACGAAATGAGTGTCAGTGATTTCTTGAATGGCTTGCTCAATCCATTTTGTCTCACATGGGCACAAGTGCATTGTAATGTAACGTCTTGTCAAGTGGAAGTTCAAGTGTCGATAGTTGGATGTAACAGCCATAGAGTAGATGAAGATTCATGAAGGTAGATGAACTATCACAAAGGGGAATTTCAAGCATCACCCCACCCTTTGCTATAAATAGAACCTCATAACTCATTGTAAAGGCTTTTTGTTAGCCAAGCTTCCAATAGGACTATCTTAGAGAGAGTTTGGACAATATTGTAATGAACCTCGACTTCTCCACTGCGCAGAGCTAGTAAATCTCTTTGGAGGAGAAGGTGGTTGTGGCTGTAACATTCCGCTATCGGAACTAGTGGTTAGACATGGATGTATTGTATGACTAGAACTTACACTGCTTGATATAACAGAGCCAGCATGTTTCGTGCATATGTTGTATTGTATTCTATGATATCTGGTTTACTCTAAATGATATATGTATTTTTTGCTTACTCATGCATGTATGGACTATTTTTTATAAGTATGCATGAATCTTTCTGAAATGTGCTATTGGTTTAACCATTACTTTGGATTTATCGCTAACTTTCTTTCCAGCTTGTGACGCATCTTCACTCGTGTGTTCCCTTCCACGCTCTATACTATTACAAGTTTCCAACGGGCGCACTCACCTCACCCTCAGTGTGTTAGAACCTCTCATGCAACTTCCATGAATTACTGCAGCTGTCACACCCTTGCTACCAACAAAGACATATTACTTGCCTCTGTGTCAAATCACGGTCAAGGAATTACCGTACGACCCACTGCTCGAACTCCTACACCAAACGGTGTGAGGTCTAATTATGACTTCTTACCAGGGAGATCCCCTTACATGTTGGAGGGTCTAGCATCGTCAATAACTCCATATGTGTCTTCTAACATGTCCTCCTTCTCCATACCTTCTTCATAATCTTGCCATAGCATGACAGAGTAGCTGCATCTGCAATCCACTCATGACAAGAAGACATCGGTCCAATAAATCCCTAGTCTTAGATGATGCATGTTGATCCATTGATTTAGTCGGAACAGGGTTACGGGCTGAGGAAGAGACTCAGTAATGATGCAATTATGTAGCTCAAGTAGTTAGGGGTGAAGCTTGATCCTGGAGACTACGTAATGAATAGTTCAAGCTGCACTGGGTAGAAAGATTACATAGCTTTGGGACTGAATGAGTCGGGTTGAAGGGTTTTGCATGGTTTCAGACAACTGCGTAGTTCTGGAAGGCAGAGAAGACCTAGTGATTGTGCAATTGTGTATTTTAGAAGCTTAAGAGATGGTATTGAGCTCAAAACTACAAAATTCATAGTTGGGGATAGGCTAGAGGGTTGAACTGCACAATTTTGGAGGCTAAGGCCCAAGCTTGAGCATTAAAATTGTGAAGTGCCTAGTATTCAAAAGAGAGGAGTCCAGGTGATTGTGCAATTGCATAGTTCATAAGCTCAATCCTGAGGCTTGAGGACTAATACTATGCAATGCACAATGCTGGGTTGGCTAGTGAGAAAGATTGTGCATTTCTAGGACTTAGGGATTGGAGCACTGAGGTTGTGGAATTCACAGTTATGGGAGGCAGAGACTGCACATTGCGTAGTTCCAAGAGACAAGTTTGTTGGTTGAGGATTGATACTATGTAGTGCAAAACTCAGGGGGATTGGATGAAGCTGAGTGTCTCAGTCAGCAGTTTTTTCCAATTTTGACTAATTGTTGGATCAATGAGAGGAAGTTAAATAAAAGAAAGAATTTAGCATGATCACACATTGATTTCCCTTGAAACAACACAAAATACTCAAAGAAAATGAAAAACATACTTTCCTCAATGCAACAACATTGAGACAACCCATTTTTGAAGTGCAACACTAAAGATAATCTTTGCAACGACAATAATGATACTTTTTTTTTTAATATGACTTCCAGATCCGTCACATTCATATTTGTTTTAATCGATAGTTTGACCCACCACTTTGGTTCATCATCGGGATGCAAAAGAGATGTGAAAGACTGATCAGATAGGAGGTTTAGATAAATAGGTAATGGATGGAGTGAAAAAAAATGTTGACAAGGAAACCCTAAAATAATTAAAGGTGAGTTAAAATTTTAAATTAAATAATGTTTAATGTATTAATATTTGGTGTAAATGAAGGTTTATTAAAGGATTTGATTATATTAATATTAATATATGTTATCTTAATGAGATGGAATATTATAAAATTAATTTATATAAAATCATGGTTAAATGTTATTTTATTATTTAAAGTGTTTATTAAATTGTTATATAAATCCCTTATTAAAGGTTAATCACTAGCTTTGCGGGGAGGTTTGGTGGGTGATTATTTTAAAGGTTAATGTGGGAATCAAGCTCTCATTATTATTTTATTGTAGCGGCTACAACCACCCTCCAAAATTTTGTCTTAGCTTTGTTTGGAGCCTCTCTTCTAACTTTTCACAGCAGCTTGCCTTGCTCCATCAAGTTCACAAGCTTCAATGTTTTTCTTGCACAAAGGCAGCCTGTCGATCATAGCTCGATCCATTCCCCTCATAGGCTATTCACTCAAACTTGGTCCAACTGTAGATTGAGCAAATTCTGAAAGAAATTTGGGCATTTCTGGAGGGAAACCAGCCTTCCCTCTAGAAATTGCGCAATCCTATCTGGCAACCTATTGAACTCCAAGATTATGCAATTCTATGAGAGAATTTTTAGCGAAAATCACATGAAATACCATTTGTCGACGCGTTTCGAACCAACCAGTGTGGTTTATCGTCAGGACAAGTTGAAGAAACAGATCCAGCTTAGCATGTTAAATAGTCTGCGCAGAGCCTCCAAGGGCTAACTTGACCAACGGCTAGTTTGACTTTAGGACTGGGGTCAAAATTATTTTAATAATTTTAATTAGTTATATTCAGTACCAATCCCTTAAATATATATATAGAAATACATAAAATAATGGGTGTTTGTTTAAAAAGTATTATTAAAAATTATAAGTTAATTAGTATTTAAATGGAAAATTAGTTACAAAAAGGACCTTATAATATATGAATAACTTATATGCATAAATATAAATATATAAAGTAATATTAATAGGCTGCTAGGGTAGTTAGAATTAATAAATATAATGAAATGAGAAAAGTAACTCAAAAAAAAAAAATAATAATAATAATAATAATAATAAATAAACAAAAATAAAAGTAAATAAAAACGAGAAAAATAATATTGAGTTAAAAAAAAATAATAAAATTAAATAAATAAATAAATAATAAATAATAAAAATAATAAATAAATAAAAACGAGAAAAATAATATTGAGTTAACAAACAAACAAACAAACAAACAAAAAAACAAAAAAAAAAACCAAGAGGAGGGCGGAAAAACGACTAGGAAGAGAGTGCTGGGACCAACTGTTAAATGATCCTTGGAGGGTTTTTTTTTTTGAGTTAGTTTTCTCATTTCATTATATTTATTAATTCTAACTAACCTAACAGCCTATTAATATTACTTTATATATTTATGCATATAATTTATTCATATATTATAAGGTCCTTTATGTAACTAATTTTCCATTTAAATACTAATTAACTTATAATTTTTAATAATACTTTTTAAATAAACACCCATTATTTTATATATTTCTATATCTATTTTTAAATATATATATTTTTAAGGGATTGGTCCTGAATATAACTAATTAAAATTATTAAAATAATTTTGACCCCAGTCCTAAAGTCAAACTAGTCGTTGGTCAAGTTAGCCGTTGGAGGCTCTGCTCAGACTATTTAACATGCTAAGTTGGATCTGTTTCTTCAACTTGTCCTGACGATGAACCACACTGGTTGGTTCAAAACGCGTTGACAAATGGTCTTTCATGTTATTTTTGCCAAAAAATCTCTCACAAACTTGATATGGATCACAGAAGCCTAAACTCTTTAATTATGCAATTCTGTCAGTCAACACTCCTAGTAGAAATTGTGCAATTTTCCCCAGCAGGGCTACTCAGCCCAGAATTTGCACAAATTTGGGCAATAGTCAGCTGCTCTACCTAGAAATTGCACAAATCTACTACACAGTCAGCCCATCTCCCAGCTAGAAATGCACATTTCCTTCAAGCAATCGAACAACCTCTTGCATGTGCAACTGAGTTGACCGATTCCCTCCCAGATGGAGCAAAACAAAGTTTCATGCATGGGCTGCTTCTCCCAAGCCACCATGCAAATACATCCCTTGTTTCAGGGATCTATGTTTACCAGTTGGAGGTTACATGCAAGGATCATTTCAGAAACCTCCCACCAAGTGTCGATTTCCCTAGATTTGTGGCATGCACATCAAACCTTCGATGTTGTCAAAAAATCATCAACTAGACACTACAGAGCTCATTCCTCATATCAACCTTACAACTCTGGCATCCCACATCACATCTAGGAGAAGTCGGCACATTCAGCTCAGCTGCCTTGGGGTAAGCTTGCTTCCCATGCCTTGTGTTGCATTTCTGTTGCTTTTTGTGTTTTCGCCTGTATGAGTATTTTTTGCTTGATTTCTTTGAACGCTCGTTGTCGTTTACATGTATATTAGCTTGTCCTAGCACCGTTTTAGTTTTTGTTAACATCTCACTGTTGTCACATGCATGAAACTATTTTTAGTGAACGGTCACCTTCAGTGACTCGCCTCACCCACATGCATGTTGTTCCATTTTTGGAATATTTCATTCATCATTTGCATGCATGATCATTCACTTATGCTCACATTCAGTATCAGCATGAATTCACTATCCTATTTTCTTTCAGTTGCCCGTCGGCGAGTCGGGCCAACCTTGGCCCGGACTTTGCCTTCACCAAGGCTACATTGCATAATTTGGGGAGGGAAGGCTCTGCCTTCCTCTCTAGAAATGTGCATTTTTTCCCAGCACTGGCCTCCAGGACTGTTTTGCGAATTTCTGGAGGATAGCGATTGCTTGGCCCAGGAAATTGCACAAATCAATCCCTGGTCTTGCAGTCCTTCCTAGCTAGAATTGTGCATTGCACAATCCCATCAGCCGGTAGTGAGAATGGACTGTGCATTGCGCATTTCCAGTAGCTATTCAGTCTTCCAGCAGCCCAGACTGTGCCTTTCACAGTCTTGGCAGTCAGTGTCCCGACCTCCCGGCTGAAATTGCACAACCTTCATGATCAGTCACACAACTATGCTGCAAGTTAGTTCTCAAGTTCATTTTGGTTTTTGACTGACAGATTGCTTTCCATGATTGTTTGCACGTCTCCAGGTACTGCAGGTGTTCATCTTCCTCTCAGTAGTGGATGTACAATGGTTTTCAGAGGGTAGATTCGAAGACACTGTTAAGAGCACACCTGGACATGTACTTGATCAAATGTCTATGAGCTTTCCTGCTCACAAAGATATTAGGTTGTTCATAGACAAGGACATCAAGATATGACAGCAACAACATCACAAAAAGCAGCATCATGAACAATAGATAAAGGTAGCATACCGAATGCAGTGAACACAATGAATGCAACGAACACAACAAATGTAATGAATGCAAGAGGAAGGTTGTTGACAACACATGGGCAGAACAAAGTTGCAAGCTCAAGATGATTAAAGCAACTTTGGAGACTCAGGCTATGAAGTGACAGTGCTACATGATGATCGCTCGAAGATTGGGAATGGAACAAAGAAGGAGTTGCATGTGTTGAACCAGCAACTCAAGGAAGAACATGAAGTTGCGCAAACAGATAAGTGAGTTGCAGCAAGAATAGGAACAACAATGGGCACAACATGCACTCACGAATGAAACTACACCCGTACAATTCAAAGATACATCCCAACAACTGGTAAGGAGCATACATGGTGAGAAGTGTTGTTGATTGCATCCAAGAGACTCAGAAACATGCATGCTATTATGGGCATGCATTCAAACCAATCCATTAAGCACACTCACCAAGGCGAAGACAAGAAGTAAGTCCAACTGGAGCTGAACATGTACTTCGGAAAGTTGATGCGCATGACCACCAAACACACTTGACAATCAACACAGACATTATGCATAAGTGTGTTTCCGGTTCAACCACACCCAAGAAGACCACGCGCATGATAGTAGACGAGTTGGATGAAGGGGTCGAACCAATTCATTGGTTGCAATAGAGGCAAGAGTTCGCTTTAGCAAGATGTCACCATGAGGTGCATGCTCACCATCACGGATGACAAAGCTTGGCATTAGCTCACCACCTTCACCATCACAAGAATGTCAAAGAGTTGGTCTCATCATAGCGGACCGAGTGTGATTGATGCCTTTCTTAGCTTGCTTAAGCCATTTTTTCTCACATGAGTACATGTGCATTGTAACGTTGAGTCATGTCAAGTGTAATTCAAGTGTCAATAGCTAGATGTAATAGTCATAGAGTAGGTGAAGATTCATGCGGGTAGTTGAACTGTCACAAAGGGGAATGTCAAGGGTCACCCCACCGTTTGCTATAAATAATCTCTCACAACTCATTGTATAGGCTTTTGGTGAGTCAAGCTTATGATAATACTATCTTGGAAAGAGCTTGGACAATATTGTAACGTGCCTTAGCTTCTCAATTGCACGGAGCTAGTTCATCTCTCTGTAGAAGCAGGTGGATGTGGCTGTAACGTTCCATTGTTGGGGCTAGCGTGTTTACATGGATGTATTGTATGATGTCAACTTACACTTCTTTATATAATAAGAGCCAACACATTTTTACACATGTATCGTATCTATTGTAAGACTGATCTTTAACACTTGCAATGCATGTTTCTTTAACCTGTGTTCTACATCTGAACTAATTCATTTGTTCTAATGCATACTCTATTAATGGAAATGTGTTTTATACGATGTTAATGTTGTCTCGTCCATGTCAACTACTCTACCGGATATCAGACAGGTCTTTCACATGAACCTTGTTGTAACAATCGTTGCACTCGTTCGAACTGATCCGTGAGTGTTGTACATGTTATCTTACCTTGTATGTTGTGACTACCGTATCCGAGTGGAATGCTCTGCCGGAAACTGTGTATATCCTATGTGTTGTGTGTTGCTAGCCGAGTTGGGATTGATCCCTTTCATCCTAGAACTCACCTTCACTCTCAACTCAACCCACCTATGTTAGAACCTTTCATGCACCTTCCTTGACTCACTGCTACAGTCACACCCTTGCTACTGATAGAGTTATCTTACTTTCCTCTGTGCGACATCGCGGTCAAGGCATTACTTTACGACCCACTGCTGGGACTCCTACACCAAATGGTTTGAGGTTTATTTGGGAATCTTTATCAGAGAGATACCCTCACATTTTAGTGGGTCCAGCACCATCAACATATTCCATCCTTCATCTCTATTGAGGTTATTAGGATGTTTGTTAATTTCTAAAGCCTCCCTAAATTGTTTATGAAAATAGTGATCAATTTTAGCTAGGATGCATGAATTGTTAATGCAAATTAGATGTTAGTTTTATTGCAATGTTAATTTAGAGAAGATTTTTTCAAGTGATTATGTTTAATATCATCTGAGAGCTCTTGGTTCCTAGTATTGATGGATCAACCAGTTTCCCCAATATATGGTTTACCACAAGAAGAAGGGATTAGATAAACCCCTTTTTGGCACTTAGGGTCAAGGGGATATTTTACAGATTTCAGGGAACTCCGAATGGTATTCATATGTTTGAAAGTGGCCATAATGTTATTCTTTCTAAGGATATAGGCAATTTTATCAACGGTGCCCCATATTTATGGTAAGTTGACTTTGCCAACAATATTATCCATGTTTTTGTTATTTCTAGGTGTTTTGTTAGCATTACAGAAAGCCTTTATTGCTTGATGTGCCTTCTCCATTTCCAATTTCTCTTTGTAAGATATTATTGAAACTCTAGTTGCTAAGGGGTTAAGGACTCCAAGTTTCTAGGCTGGATGATGGTGGGAGGTGGCATGTAGATAATGTTCCGTATGAGTCTTTTTATGGTATACTTGGTGGGATAAGGAACCATTAAGATTCCAGGAGAGGAGAATGTCTAGAAAAAGGAGGCTATCATTGATCTCGGTTTCCATGGTGAATTTGATTGAGTTAGATAAATTATTGAGGTGTTGTTTAAAAATTTCTAATGTGTCTCGTCCACGGGGCCAAATGATGAAGGTGTCATCAACAAATCTTTTCCATAATTTAGGTTTTAGCGATCATCAATTCAAGCCTTTGGTTTCAAAGTCTTCCATGAACAAATTGGCAATGATAGGGGATAGAGAAGAGCCCATATCTACATTGCAAGTTTGTTCATAAATATCTTCCATGAAACTGAAGAATCTGGACCTTAGGCATAATTCAATAAGTTTAGATGTGTCAGGATCGATTATTTTTCTAACAACATCCATGGCTTCTTTAATAGAAATATTGGTGTAAAGTGAAGTTACATTAAAGATAACCAATATGTCATTTGGATCAAGTTTGATAGTTTTATTTCATTGATGAAATGTGTGGAATCCTTAATAAAAGAATCAATTTTTCCAACAAGAGGTTTCAATTTTTTGGCTAGGTGTTTAGCGAGATGATATGTAGGCCCACCAATAGTAATTACCATGGGTCTGAGAGGGATGCCCTCTTTGTGGATCTTAGGAGCACCATATATTCTAGGGGTATATGGATTGTTTTCTATAAAGTGTTTTTTATCACATTCATTGCTATCTTTGATTGAGTTGCATACTTTTTTAGTGATTTTGTTTAAAGGAATTTTATTTAACTTTTTGTAGCATCCACTATTATTAAGATGATCAAGTATTTTTTCATTGTAGTCATTTTTATTCATGATTACTGTGGCTCCCCCTTTGTCTCCTTTTAATACTACAATGTTAAGGTTTGTGTTTAAAGATTTTAGTGCAAGGTATTCATGTTCACTAATGTTGCTCTTGGGTGGTTTGGATTTCCTCACGATAATGAAACAATCTTATTTGATAAGTTCCATAATGTTATCAGAAAGGAATTTTATCCTATATGAACATAAAAACAAATCAAACAACCAACATAAAAACAAAATCCGGCAACAATACTATGTCCTTGGATTATCCTTTACCTTCACTATGTCCCAAAATTGACATTATTAATAACAAAATGTCCTTGCATCTTCCATTACCTTCACTCTCTCCCAACATTGACATTGTTAATAATAAAATCAATCATATGAATTCTCCAAATGAGATTATAATTAATGATCTCGCTCCCTACTAATGAAATTAACATTCTAATAGCATTATTCCCTTTAATAACCGTGTCATCAATCTCTCTAACATAAGTTAAGTCAAGGATATATCTGTTTTATATTTATTTGGTCTTTGGATTCTTTATTTTTATGTATTTGTCCTATATGCATTCTTTAACTTTCTAGCTCCCATTACAGATCTTTCATTAACAATAATCAAGGTCTGCTGCGGCTCGGTGAATCTCTTGCTTCAAGGTTTTCTGTAATTAGAAATTGTTTACATTATGGAAGATTCCTCGGGAGACCAACCTTCTTTTCATTTTTTTATAACGATATTTGTTTGTCTTCACCAACATTGTCATGATCTCTTGTAATCAACTATGATAAAACCAAGCGTTTAATAAAATTTTCCCGTCCCTGCACGATGCCGGTTAATGAAATATATAACTCTGAAATGTCAAGTGGGTGATTTTTCCCTTCCCTACATGATGCCGGTTAATGAAATATATAACTCTCAAATGTCAAGTAGCGGTTAATGAAATATATAACTCTCAAATGTCAAGTAGGTGATTTTTCCCTTCCCTACATGATGCCGGTTAATGAAATATATAACTCTCAAATATCAAGTAGGTGAGGATCCGATGACAATTGTCCATCACCATCACCCGCAATGAAACAACAAAGCCACGTTAAATTCTTCTTGAGTTGTTTTAAAGAACCGCAACAGCTGGTTGGTTTGTTTCCATTTTTTCAAAAAAGCACCAATTCATAAAAGCAGGCAGCTCCCAACGGTCATTTAATTCAGAAAAACCGGGAGTTCAATTCTTCTAGAGTAGTTTAAAAGAGCCACAATTTGGTAGCCCATTTCCGTTTTTTAATAAAAGAAGGATCCCAAGAGTCATTTAATTTGGAAAAGCATGGGGATCCATCTATGAAAGGAAGTCACTACCGACTTCAATCGTTCCATCGTAGTTTTCTTATTTTATTCAGACTGATCTTGGACTAACTTCTCTTTGGCCATCGCCATTTTCTTACTTTCATGCTCCTGTCTATTTGTTTTCATGTTTCTTTCTTGTATTGCTTTGTTTTTTTTTTCTTATCTGACCATGGTTAGAGTTTATATATCTGTGTTTTTTGGGTGCACCTTTTTACTTTTCAATTTTTATCTTCTTGATTTCCTATCAAGATCTTTACATTGTTGAAAAGAAGCAATGCCATGTTAGAATGTATAAAATGAAAAGGTAATGGAAATTAGAACTCAATGTGTCTGTCACATAATCAAAATTGTGCTCGGGTAATATTTCCCTTTAATTTTGTTTTAGTATCTCTATTGAAATGTTTATATTTTATGATATTAATCAATTTTCTATTTAACCATGTTTTTAATATAGTTCAACACATTTTACATCCATCTACATTTATCTTTCCAAATTAGGTGGAGCGCGTTTTAAATTCAAATGTCAATCACATAATATTGGTTGTGATGATGTTGAATCCTCTAGTTTTGGCATTCATTTAAATGATGCATGCTTTATGATAGGGCTTTTTGAAACTTTTGGCAACAACTTGTTATTAGGTTAAATATGTTTTACAATATCAATTTTATTTGAATTCAGTTTTAGCTATTAGTATCTAGATATGGCAAGGTCTTTCAATGCTTAGCAAAATTTTTACGGGGTGGTTTTGTCAGTTTTCACAGTTTCTTTATGCGTTTCTCTGGTTTCAAGTAGTCTATTTCCATCAATGAAAGTTGAAAGGACGTGGGTAGTTGGTTATGTTTCTATCCATGTAAGTTGAAAGGACATGGGCAGTTGATTCTGTAATGATGGATACCCGATCTCTCTGTCAAGTGTGAAGCCAAATTCATGAAGGATTCTAGATTCTTCTACACTGCCATTTTAGATCTCCAGGATTCTAGGTCTTTCTACACCGTCATTAGTTTCTAGATCATTCCAAATCTCCATCTGAATCACATACATGATTGTAGATCCTTCTTCTGCCTCTATAAATTTGTAATTTCTCTGGCCAATGAAGGCAAGCAAGCCAAGGTCCAGGCCTGTTACGTAACGCTAAGTGATTTCTATTCTCCAGTGATTGTTTTATCTATTCCGCTATTTCTGAATGAGTAATCTTGTTGTTTCTCCAATTTTCTATCTATGTGAATTATTCTCTGCTATTGTCGTCTAAGTCTCTGAGTATAATTCTGCTGTGTGTTATGTATGCTTTGGTCTAACAACTGGTATCAGAGCTAGGGTCGAATATCCACTGTGCAAGCCGCTTAACGCCATCACCTTACTCTGGTAGCGTTCGTTAAAATGTTGGTTGTTACCTCTGGAGCTGTTGAAACGTGTTGCTGGAGTTTGAAACATGGATATCCGTGGAGATTGGAGTTGAAACGTGTTGTTCGTAAGTTTTTTTTACATCAAGCTTGCATGTATACGTCAAGTTTTTTCTCAAACCAACATATGTATGTGGGAAATGTGAAAAGGTTAAAACATTATATATGTTTTTGTACATAAATAATTATATGTTGGAATTTTGAAAAGTATATTTTAAAAAAGAGCAAGAATTTTGAAAAGGGTATTTTAAAAAGGAGGAAGGTCATTATTACTAAATTTTAAAGAGTAATAATTAAATTTTTATTTTTAAGTGGAGTTTTTGTGTTTTGGGGCGTGAATTTGATTGAAAATGGAGACAATAGTCACAGATATGGAGAAGTTGAGCGGGGTTAATTTTTCCCTATGGAAATCACAGATGGAGGATATACTAATTCTGAAGGATTAGTATTTGCCGATTGAGGGCACAAAAAAGAAACCCTCATCGATGACAAATGAAGAGTGGAATAAGCTAGATAGAAAAGCGATTGCAACAATCCGTCAATATTTAGCAAAGAATGTTTATTTCAATGTGTCTGGAGAAAAGACAGCAGAAGGATTATGGAAGAAGCTCCATGATCTATATGAGAAGAACATGACATCAAACAAAGTGTTCTTGATGAAGAAGCTTTATAAACTCAAAATGAAGGAGGGTGCTTCAGTGGCTGAGCACTTGAATGCATTTAATATTATTACTAATCAACTTGTCTCTGTTAAAATCATTTTAGATGATGAAATTAGAGCCATATTGCTGATGTGTTCTATGCTAGACAGTTGAGAAAATTTAATTGTAGCTATGAGCACTTCAGCAACTACAAGGATCCTGAAGTTTGATGATGTCAGCAGCAGTTTAATGAATGAGAAACTGTGACGCAAGTTAATTGTGGAAAACCAGGGAGGAGAAGCTCTAGCTCTAGCTGATCGTGGTAGGAGAATGGATCGAGGTCGGCAAGGGCGATCAAGATCGAGACGCCGATCAAAATCAAGGAGAGGCAGAATCATCTACTTTCATTGTGGAAAACCCGGGCACATGAAGAAAGAATGTCGATTCTGGAAGAAAAGACAAAAGGATTAGAGACCGTCTAGTACAAATCACAAGTCATCCAGCACAAATGAAGGTGAGACTACTGTTGTAGCCACAGATGGTGATGTGTTTTTTACTGTTTTAGTAGAGGATGCATGTGTATATACATCTAGCAGTAGCTTTGATTGGATCCTTGACTCTAGGGCATCTCACCATGTAACCCCATGCAAAGATAGTTTTGTTTCATATAATCTTGATGATTATGGTAGAGTGCATTTGGGGAATAATCATTTTTGCAGTGTTGTTGGAGTGGGAGATGTTTAGATCAAGATGAAAGATGGACAAGATATATTGTTGAAACAAGTTAGGCATGTACCATAAATGTGCATGAGTTTAATCTCTATGGGACGACTCAATGATGAAGGCTATTCGACAAGCTTTGGAAAAGGAGGTTGGAAAATTAGCAAAGGTGCATTGGTCATGGCTAAAGGACCCAAGACAGGAACATTATACACATTGAAGACAATGATAGGAAAATAAGATTTGGTTGTTGTCACAAAAGAAGGAAATTCAGCAGATCTATGGCATAAGCGTTTGGGTCAGATGAGAGAGAAGGGCTTAAAAATCCTTGTTGGTAAAATTTTTTTGCCAGGTTTGAAATCCTACAATCTTGATATTTGTGAGCATTGTATATATATGGTAGAAAAAGAAGGGTTTCATTCCTTAGAGGTGGCCATGACAGAAAGAAAAATGTGTTAGAATTGGTACACTTAGATGTGTTTGAGCCTATTAACATCAAATCATTAGGAGGAGTGTTAGGCCCCTATACTACTAGTGTAACCCCTTATTGTTATTAGTACAACCCACTTATTATATTGATGTACCCATGTAGTGCCCATATTGTTACTATTGTGCCCCATAGAAGCCCACTATTGTTATTATTGTGCCCTTACATTATTATTGTTATGTCGGCTCTGATTATGTTATGACCCCTTAGACTCCTATATATAGAAAGGAGGTCTTTTCATTTGTATCATCCAAGAATTGTTCATTTATGTAATGTAAAGGAGGTTGCCCCCTCGAAGAGGCTGAATTATAAGGCGCTGATCTATCTTTTCTATCTTTTTTTGAGCTGGTTTCATAACATTTGGTATCAGAGTTTTGGATTCTAGGGTTTCGCTGCTCCAAAAAGACTCCTGAATTACATTCAAAACAGGTGACCTGGGGAAAATCGTCATAACTTTCTCTCTGGGGATCGGATTGAAATTTCGTAAGAAGGTACAGAAAGAGGACGGACTGTAGTTTCTTGTATGCATGTTTCAGATCCAAAGGTCAAAACAGTGACTCGTGGCACATCGTACAAGTTTGCTCTACTGAACTAGTCTATAAGCAAGTCACTGTGGGAGATTTCACATAACTCTTCCTTGGAGAATACAATTTGGGTCAGACTGGTGGCATTGGAAAGAGGACATAGAAGGCTACTACAGGCCACAATTTTAGAACTTAAAGATCTGAAGATACAGAGTTACAGTCGTTTCAAGATCGAGCTCCTAAAATCAAGAAAAAGCGAGATGAGGAAGTTTTATGGCAAGGATCCGGTAAATTGGATACTACAGATGGAGAAATATTTCGATCTACATGAGGTGCAACTGTTACAAAAGGTATGTATTGCATCCTCATATTTAGAACCAGATCAATTTTTATGGTATGAAGGGCTTTGTTCTCGTAAAAAACTTGTTACGTGGTCAATTTTCACGGAGGAAATGATAGCACATTATGAGGATACAAAGAGCAACACCTTTTTTAGAGCAACACCACAACAATTGGAAAGAGTAAAAGGGCTTTGTGACATAGTGGAAAGAAAAATTATGGAAACCAGGAAGCATACCCCTCACAACTATAAAGATGGAAGTGTTGTTTCTCCTAGCCTTGCACAACCTACAAGGGTTACACCACAACAATTGGAAGAAAAAAGAGAAAAATGGATTTGTTACAATTGTAATAGCAAATGTATTAAAGGTCATAAGTGTGCTGAGAAGAAATTATTTTACATAGAATATGAAGAGGAGGAAGAAAAGGATCAAGAAACATCAAAAGAAGAAGATATGCGCCAAGACCCCACCCCAAAGAAAGAAGAAATGAATCCGACGATATCTTCTAAAGCATTGGCAAGAATTACCACTTCTCAAACTCTCAAGATAGAAGGACATATCAAGAAGAAAAAGGTGCAAGAAGTGAAAGATCACATCGAGAAAGAAGAAATGAATCCAACCATATCTTGTAATTCATTGGTCGAAATTACCACTCCTCAAACTATCAAGATAGAAGGACATATCAAGAAGAAAAATGTTCAAGAAGTGAAAGATCACATAGAGCATCAAGAAATGAATCCGACCATATCTTGTAAAGGATTGGAAGAAATTACCACTCCTCAAACTCTAGAGATAGAAGGACATATCAAGAAGAAAAAGGTTCAAGCAGTGAAAGATCACATCGAGCATCAACAACAAGTTCTCCAACTTTTAAAGGATAACGCCACTTCGGTGCAAAATCAAATGAAACAACAGGTAGATCAACATTGTAGTGAAAAATGTTTTGATGTAGGTGATTGGGTATTTTTACTGCTACATCTCAAGCAAGCTATTTATGAGAAGGAAATGTTGGCAATACTACATGCACTTAAAAAGTGGCGACCTTACCGAATCGGAAGACTCTTCAAAGATGAGGATGTGGAAGCATTGTTTTGTGCTATTTCTATTATCCAACCAGATTGGATAAACGAAGCAAGGGATGAGTGGAAGAAGGATGAAGAATTATGGCCACTTATTCAAAAGATGCAAAAGATCCCAATTCAAACAATATTGCCAAAAATTGAAGAGGAAGAAAAAAATCATATTGGAACCTGGAGCAGTCGCAGAAACAAGAACTCAACAGCTACAAAATTGATCAATTTCAAAGTATCTCATCAAGTGGAAGAACTTACCCGCTGAAGATTCCACATGGGAGGACAAGAATTTTATACAGAAGCATCAAGAACTACTCAAGCGTTGAGGACAACGCTTTTTGAAGGAGAGGGGCATGTTAGGCCCCTATACTACTAGTGTAACCCTTTATTGTTATTAGTACAACCCACTTATTATATTGATGTACCCATGTAGTGCCCATATTGTTACTATTGTGCCCCATAGAAGCCCACAATTGTTATTATTGTGCCCTTACATTATTATTGTTATGTCGGCTCTGATTATGTTATAACCCCTTAGACTCCTATATATAGAAAGGAGGTCTTTTCATTTGTATCATCCAAGAATTGTTCATTTATGTAATGTAAAGGAGGTTGCCCCCTCAAAGAGGCTGAATTCTAAGGCGTTGATCTATCTTTTCTATCTTTTGTTGAGCTGGTTTCATAACAAGGAGCATCATATTTTGTAACATTTATAGATGATGCATCCAAGAAGGTTTGGGCATATCCTATGAAAAATGAAAGTGAAGTGTTCGGAATATTTCAAAAATTCCATGTTGCTGTTGAAAGAGAGACTAACAAATTACTGAAGTGTTTAAGAACAGATAATGGTGGAGAATATTGCTCAAATGCATTTAAGGAATATTGTAACAGGTTTGGCACAAAGCATGAGAACACTGTGCCTGGTACTCCTCAACAGAATGGTGTCACAGAAAGGATGAATCACACCATTATGGAAAAGGTGCGAAGTATGTTGTCCAATTCTGGTTTGGATCGAGAAGAATTTTTGGGCTAAAGCAGTCAGGACCGCTTCCTACCTCATAAATAGATCTCCAACTACAGCCTTGGATGGCGGTATCCTTGAAGAAGTTTGGACTGGTAAGAAGAATTATTCTCACTTGAAAATCTTTGGATGTGAAGCATTTGTACATATTCCCAAAGAAAATAGAGCTAAGCTAGATGATAAGTCTATGAAATGCATATTTTTGGGATATGCGGATGAAGATTTTGGTTATCGTCTATGGGATCCAGTCAAACATAAAATTATTAGAAGTAGGGATGTTATATTTAATGAGTCAGAAATGTTCAAGAGGACTATAGGTGAGTTGGAGGTCAAGAAGGTAATTGATAGGTTTGAAGAGCAGCAGGAAAGCATACCACCAATACAAGAAAATGAACAACAAATTCAGGAGCATCAAGAACAACAAGTGGAAAATGATGAACAACAAGAAGAAAGAATATTGCAGGAACCTTTACAGGAGATTCAACCTGATAATGCACCACCACAGTTGGTTCACAGATCTTCTAGGCCTCATAAGCCTTCACAAAGGTATCCTCCTTCAAACTATATTTTGTTGACTGATGAAGGTGAACCTAATTGTTTTCAAGAAGCTTGTAAAGTTGAGCACAGTAAAGAATGGAAGAAAGCAATGGAAGAAGAAATGAACTCTTTGCTGGAAAATAAAACTTGGGAGTTGGTAAACCTCCCAAAAGGTAGAAAGGCTCTACAAAACAAATGGGTTTACATGATTAAGCATGAAGGTGACAAAAAGAAGGAGAGGTATAAAGCAAGGCTGGTGGTGAAAGGTTTTGCCCAAAAGGAAGGTATTGACTTCACTGAAATTTTCTCACTTGTTGTTAAAATGTCATCCATTAGAGTTATTCTTGGTCTAGTTTCTACTTTAGACCTAGAATGTGAACAGTTAGATATAAAAATTACATTCCTTCATGGTGAATTGGAGGAAGACATTTATATGGAGTAGCCATAAGGCTTCATAGTAAAAGGCAAAGAAGGCCTTCTTTGTAGGTTGAAGAAGAGCCTCTATGGGTTGAAACAGGCACCTCGACAATGGTACAAGAAATTTGATTCATTCATGTTGGAACATGGCTTTCAGAGGTTGGAAGCTGACCATTGTGTCTATATCAAGGGGTATGATCAAGGAAAGTATATCATATTATTGTTATACATGGATGACATGTTGATTATTGGGCATGATAAGAATAAGATCAATTGGTTGAAGAAAGACTTGGGTAGCAAATTTGCAATGAAGGATTGGGGACCAGCACAACAGATATTGAGCATGCGGATTATGCGTGACAGGAAAAACAAAAGGTTGTGGCTGTCACAAGAAAAATATATCAAGTAGGTGCTTGACAGGTTTAATATGAAGGATGCCAAGCCAGTTGGTACACCCCTTGTAGCCTACTTCAAGCTGAGTACTGAATTATGTCCTAGTGATGACAAGGAGAAAGCAGAGATGAGCAAGATTCATTATGCTTCAACAGTTGGCAGTTTGATGTATGCCATGGTATGCACACAACTAGACATTGCATATTCAATGGGAGTAGTGAGTAGGTTCCTTTCCAATCCAGGCAAACAACATTGGCAAGCAGTAAAATGGATTTTGAGGTATCTCAAGGGTACTAGTCATTATTGTTTATGTTTTGGTCATGATGAGACTGTGCTTGAAGGATTTACAGATGCGGATATGGCTGGAGATATGGATACCAGAAAGTCCACTACAGGTTATTTGTATACATTTGCAGGTGCAACAGTATCTTGGGTGTCAAGGCTACAAAGAATAGTAGCCCTCTCTACAACAGAAGCAGAGTACATAGCTGCAACAAAAGCTTGTAAAGATATGTTGTGGATGCAATGATTCCTAGGAGAGATAGGAATAAAGCAGGACAAGTATGTGTTATATTGTGATAGTAAGAGTGCCATTCACTTGGGGAAAAACCCAGCATTTCATTCAAAAACCAAGCACATTGACTTAAGGTACCATTGGATCCGACACGTGTTGGAGGAAGAACAATTATCCTTAGAAAAGATCCATATAGATAAGAACCCTGCTGATATGCTCACTAAGATTCTACCACGAAATAAACATGATTTATGTAAAGGCATGGTAGGACTCGGTGTGACTTGATGACTCTTATTTGGCTTCAAGTGGGAGAATGTTAAGTGTGAATCCAAATTCATGAAGGATTCTAGATTCTTCTACACCGCCATTCTAGATCTCTAGGATTCTAGATCTTTCTACACCGCCAGTAGTTTCTAGAATCACATGCACGATTCTAGATTCTTCTACACCGCCATTAGTTTCTAGATCATTCCACATCTCCATCTGAATCACATACAGGATTGTAGATCCTTCTTCTGCCTCTATAAATTTGTAATTTCTCTGGCCAAGGAAGGCAAGCAAGCCAAGGTCCAGGCGTAATGCTAAGTGATTTATGTTCTCCAGTGATTGTTTTATCTATTCTGCTGTTTCTGATTGAGTAATCTTGTTGTTTCTCCATTTGTCTGTCTTTGTGAATTATTCTCTACTATTGTCGTCTAAGTCTCTGAGTATAAATCTGTTGTGTGTTATGTATGCTCTGGTCTAACACTGTCTCATACCATAGGAGAATAAAATCAATGCACGAGGTTGAACCAAACTATAAGGACTCTGGACACCACATATCTCCACAATGGTATGATATTGTCCACTTTGGGCCTAAACCCTCATGGATTTGCTTTTGGGCTTTACCCCAAAAGGCCTCATACCAATGGAGATATTTGTCCATCCTTATATACCCATGATCCTTCCCACTTCTAGTTAATGTGGGACTTTGGTCGTATACCCAACACAAACGTTCATAAGTTCGAATATCATCAAGGGTCATTTAAGTTCAAGTATGTCACGAAGATATCGGGAGTCGAGAATTTTGGTCTCTAGGAAAACGTGATGGAGAGAGCTTAAGGTGCGGTGACATTAGTTGAACCAAATGTTCATAAGTTCGAATATCATGAAGGCTCATTTAAGTTCAAGTATGTCACGAAGATATTCAGAGTCGAGAATTTTGGTCTCTAGGAAAACGTGATGGAGAGAGCTTAAGGTGTGGTGACATTATTAAAATTGGGGATATATATTGAGGGAGTTGTTTTTAGTGTGATTTTTTGGATTTTGTGCTGCAGAAATTCTATGGAAAAAATTGAAGTGAAATCTTGATTTTTGTTATTTAAATTAGTTTTTTGATTATATATATGGGTTAAGTACTCTAAAATCCATACTAAAACGTGATGAATAGAGCTTAAGGTGTGGTCATAGTGTTGAAATTAGGGACACATGTTGAAGGAGTTGTTTTTAGTGTGAATTTTTGGGCTTTGCGGTGCCATAATTCTGCTTAAAAATTTGAGGTGAAATCTTGATTTGTGTTATTTAAACTAGTGTTTTGACTATATATATATATATATATAGCACCCTTGAAAATCGCTAAATCACTTTGATTGTGCAGAGGTATCCATCAAACTTCTGATTTCAATAAATTCTTACCAAATTTCAAAAAAATTAAACCAAAAAAATCCAAAAAAAACCTTCCAAAATCTTTCACTAAAAAACATATTTAACCACACTGTTAAGATTTCCGAATAAGATTGAGAACACATGTTAAAAAAAAGGAATCTCAGCAATAACCTCATAATATGATGCCTTATTATTATAAAATATAATGTGCGGTCAGGAAATTTATCTACACCTGTAATCGCATTCACATAAAGTTACTTGAATAGATATAGCAAGGAGATGCCTTCATGTTCCATTATTGACCCAAGAGTCCATTTTAAACTATTGATTTAAACACTAAACCGGAATTTGAGGTAAACACTACGGAAATTTACGGTGCGAACTTACCTTGTGGGCGGTCCCTTTGAGCTTCTCAATCAAGGTCTGCCGAATCAAATGTCCTCTCAAATACATAAGAAAAAAACAAAGGCAAAAATAAAGAAGCTAAAGTGGTCAAGCAGACTGCAAACTGCAAAATTAATGTACGAAGCTTCAGAGCTGCAACGCAAAAGGTAGGCCCGGCTTTCAAAGGATGAGAAAGAAACGAAGAAACGCGAAGGGCCCTACTTTAAAAGAAGAGAAGGAAATGAAGAAACCAAAGAAACAACGGTCCACCTTCCATTTTTCGTTCTGCTTTTATATGTCTATATGGGAAAAATACAGTACGTAAAAGCGGAGGACGTGTTGTATTTAAAATTCTGTTACGATGAAAGAAGGAAACAACGGTCCACCTTCCAAATTCTGTTACGATGAAAGGTGACTACGCGCTGCTTTTATATGTCTATATGGGAAAAATACAGTACGTAAAAGTGGAGGACATGTCGTATTCATAATTCTGTCACGATGAAAGAAGAATTTCTTAGTCCATTAATCCAACTCTAACCGTCCACCTTCCTCTTTTTGGCAGCCCACAGCCTGTACTGCATTGGCCAGTTTTCATGCAACAGCACCAGGTCCGGTCAGTGTGATCTTCTTTATGGGGATGATGAATGCTTGCGCTCCACTCAAAGGTCGGATTTCTGTTGTTTAATTATTTTATTCCAGCGCAGAACGCTGATAAATAGAGAGGTCGATCTGCTAGAAAATCAGCTGGTTTGCCTGTTGGAACCAAGGTAGGTCAGTCAGCCATCGTGCAACCATCATTGCCTGTTCTGTTTATATCCTGTATCGTAAATTTCAGGAGCAAATATGAAGATAGGAGTTGCGCCTTCGGTGGTGAAGCAAGTGTGGTCGGTCCTGAGCGGAGTGCTGAAATCAAAATCAGATGCTCTCAAGGGCAAAGCAGCCCACACAATGAAGGCCAAGGTCGCTGTTCTTGGGCTCATCAAGAACAAGAAGATATTCGGTGCAATTTCTCATAAGATGAATTCCCTGTTTGGACATGAAGAATGCCAAAGCCATTCCAGCAACAACATGGCCTTGACGGTGTATCATGCTTCGGCTGCTGATGAGATGCCTTGTGAAGTACTGCAACACTGCGAGCAGGAATTGGACTATCTATCCCACGCTCCTTTTGACTCAGAGACCCCCGCCGAGAACCCTGCAAATTCTGTTTGTGTTGCAGAGGGGCGAAGGTCTACGTGTTCGGAGATGGGCCAACTGGAGAACGAGATCGACATTTTGGCGGACGCTTTTATCAGGAGGTTTCGCACCCAAATGTATTTGCAGAAACAAGATTCCTTCGAACGATATAGGGAGATGTTAAACCGGAGCGTCTGAGCGTTGCAATTTCTGCATAAATATATCATATGCAGCTTTCCAAGGCAGAGGAGAAGTTCACTGGAACTAATTTTTTTAATCCTCTTGCCATGGAAAATTAAATCGAAGCCCAGAATTGATACTTTATGGTATCATGCAAAGGCAGATTTAAATACAGTTTATTACAGATAGTCGGATACTATTCTTTTTTCTCTGGGATTTATTTGAAGGTGGAGTAGAGCGTTCTCCATTCACGATTGATTATGTAAAGTTGTGGATTTTCTCGATTACTGGTTCTAGTATTGAACAATGTTATGTTACACATTGTTTATTGCTTTAATATAAATCAAATAAACTGTTGGTGGCTTTGGTCCAATATTGAATTTCCTTCTCTGTTTTCATGAATTGAATTTTTGAGAACCATTCTTTTCAGATAAACATAAGTGCTCTCCACACAATTTCACAAACTCAAGCACATTAAGAAGAACAAACTCCAAAGATAGTGTGTTCTTAAATGTAAGTATTTTTTTAATCGAAGAAATCAAACTTGAAACAGCTCTCAGACCTACATAGTTTTATCATAAATTAGACCAGAAAATTTGTGAAAACTAAACTTTTACATATAACTATTAGACATTGGACCACAGCCTCAAAACTTATTTTTTAAATGCGAAGTTAATTCCACTGATTGCTCGTTTCAGAATATTACATCAATTTGATGCGGGTGAAATAAATGAACTATGGTTTGAATTTACTTGTTGAGATTTTTCTGTTTTGGACAAAATAGGCAAAATCCCAGTGTGTGACAACAATAGAAAATCTGTTGCTGGATTATCTCCAGGTTGTTGGGAGAAAATTAATGCATCCTAAATTTGATGTGAGAGGCAGTTAGATTCTCCTTGCTATAAAATAGGCAGTCATACGGATAGCTGGGTAATGTGAGAGTTTATGTAATCTCCTGTTTGATTAATAAAATATTGCCGATGGCTTAGTTGTGTGGACGTAGCCCAGATTGGTTGGGTGAACCACGTTAATTCTCTGTGTCTTTATGTGCTTGAATTTCTGCTGTGTATTTGTTTTATAGTCTGCTGTGCATCTGATCTCCAACAATTGGTATCAGAGCAAGTTGGAGGTGCTGAGATTGCGTACTCGAGGTGTGTGCTCGAGGTGCGTATGAGCGTTGTGCACACCAGATCAGCGTGGACCGGCGTGGAGAAATTCCAGCGTCTGCGTGGAGAAATTTACCAGCATCTGCGTGGACAAATTTTGTCATTGCAATGCATATCAATTCCAAAGTGCTGTTAGCACATCATTGAACAGCAAACAACGTGGGTATGTATTTACAAGCAGCGTGAATATGTTGTTTTCTAACACAGCGTGAATATATAACTAAAAACGGCGTTGATACATATTAAAACGGTGCGGATTTACATTAAAGGCGTGGTTATGTTATATATCAGCGTGGATGTGTATTGAAAACGGTGTGAATTGAATTAAATTTAAAAAAACTTGCGTGGATATATATATATTTCCAACAGCGTGGATATTGGTGCGTGGGAATATATATTAAAAACAGCATGGATATATTTTGAAAACGGCGTGGAGTGGAGTGGATATATTGCTGCGTGGAGTTGTTATAAAACAACGTGCGGTGACACCTGCGTGCAGATGGAGGTATGTTAAAACTGCGTGGTTAAGTTATACACACAACGTTTCCATACGTGGAGGTAAACCATACACACAGCTGCGTGGAATTGAACCAGCGTGGGTATGCTGCTGTGCGTTGGAGCTGCCAGGACCTGTGAAATTTTTGGTGAGTGTGTTTTTTGTTTTTTGGTGCGTTTTCTGCTTGGCGCGGGTAATTCAATACCAGTCACGCCACCCAACTGAATCAGCGCGGAAACACATTCTTTAAGTGCGCCAATGCGCCAATTCTCTGGTTAGCGCGAATTTTAAAGGTATAAACGCGCCAAAAAGTCATTCGTTATAGCGTTTTTCATTTGGCGCGGTTCTTATAATTATTGACAAGCTCCATTTGTATTTTACATGATAATCTGAGGTTTAAACAACAAAAACACTGGGGTTGTTGATTTTGTTTTTTAAAAAAAGTCGAAGATAATCTGAGGCATAGGCATTTATTGACATTCAATTTTGTTTTTTATTAAATTGAAATTGGAGATTCTTTGTTTTTAGACGAGATGGCCAAAACTCAAAGTGCCTGTTTTGAAATTGAGAAGTTTAATGGCAAGAATAATTTTGAGATCTGGAAGGTGAAGATGCACGATTTGCTGGTTCAACGAGGTGTGGTGAAAGCACTGTTGGGGAAAAACAAAAGGCCTCCTTCCATGACGGAGGATGAATGGGATGAGATGGACGATAGAGCTCTGAGCGCAATTCGGTTATGTCTGGCGGACGATGTTCTGTTCAACATTGTGTCAGAGAAAACCGCCGCAGGCCTGTGGTCGAAGCTTGAGAAGCTCTATATGACGAAATCTTTGACAAATTGGATTCTCCTGAAACAACAGCTTTATGGTTTGTGGATGAAAGAAGGTACCTCAATTACTGATCACCTGAATGTTTTTAATACCTTACTGGTGCAATTAGACAGTCTAGATGTGAAATTTGATTCAGAGGATAAGGCAATAACTCTATTGTGTTCATTGCCCAAATCCTGGGATCACTTTGTTACTTCCATAAGCTTTAGTACAACAGACATCCTTGAGTTTGACGATGTTATTGGAGCCTTGTTGGCTGAGGAGACGAGGAAGAGGTCGAATGCAGACACCTCTACATCAGAGGTAATGATGGCCAGAGGTCGCTCAAGAGAGAGACACTCCGGGGGCAAGCATAGCGACTCTCATTCAAAGTCCAAAGGAAAGAAGACAAAGGTGAAGTGCTGGCATTGTGGCAAGGCTGGACATCTGAAAAAGGATTGCTGGAAGCGAAAGCAGGCTGCTAAAGAAGGCTCGTCGACAGAAAAGAAGGAAGCCAACACCACAGATACAGGTTCAGTATCTGGTTCAGGTATGAGTGATGAGGTATTATCTGTTAATATGTCAAAACATGATCAACATTGGTTGTTAGATTCCGGGGCATCTAACCACATGTGTATTCATAAAGATTGGTTTAAAACATATAGATCAGTTGATCATGGAGTCGTGTACATGGGTAATGATGTCACTTGCAGTATTATTGGAATAGGAAGTGTACAACTACAAATGTTTGATGGCACAACCAAAATGTTAACTGATGTGAGACATGTACCAGATCTAAGAAAAAATTTAATTTCATTAGGAGCACTGAATACGAGTGGATATAAAACTGTAATTCAAGGTGGAGTTATGAAAATCTATAAAGGTATTTTACTAGTGATGAAGGCTAAGAAGGTAGGAAATCTTTTTCAATTAGAAGGTAGAACTGGGTCAGATCATGTGTCTGTGTCTGAACATGACAATAGTTCCATTCACTTATGGCATCAAAGATTGGGCCATATGAGCGAACGAGGGTTGAAAATTTTCGCTGACCGCAAGTTACTTCCTAATCTAAGATCTGGAAAGTTAGATTTCTGTAAACATTGTCTGTTTGGTAAACAAAGTAAACAAAAGTTTAAAACAAGCAAACATACTAGTAAAGGCATACTTGATTATATCCATTCAGATGTTTGGGGTGCAGCCCCTACAACGTCGTATGGTGGCTCGTCATATTTTGTATCGTTTATTGATGACTTTTCTAGAAAAGTGTGGGTCTACATGTTGAAACGGAAGTCTGATGTTTTTACAGTTTTCAAGCAGTTTAGAGCATTGGTAGAAAACAACACTGGTAGAACTATAAAATGTTTAAGAACTGACAATGGTGGTGAGTTTTCCTCCAAGGAGTTTGACAGCTATTGCAAGGATGCAGGGATCGAGAGACATAAGACCACGGTTTATACTCCTCAGCAGAATGGAGTTGCTGAACGCATGAACAGGACTCTTCTAGAGAGAGCAAGGTGTATGCTGAGTAACGCCGGGTTGCAAAAGGAGTTGTGGACAGAAGCAGTGGCAACAGCTTGTTATGTGATAAACCGATCTCCATCAACGGCGATCGGCTGCAAGGTTCCGCAAGAGGTATGAAAAGGACACCCTTGTGACTATTCTAAACTCAGAGTGTTTGGTTGTGAAGCATATGCTCTAGTGCCTAAACATCAGCGAACTAAATTAGATCCAAAGTCTAAAAGGTATATCTTTGTTGGGTATGGTGATGGAACAAAGGGATATAGATTGTGGGATCCTACTACCCGCAAAATCATCATCAACAGAGATGTAAAGTTTAATGAATCCTCTCTTGTACAGTTAGATGTAGATAGAAGATTGAAACAGGATGATGTATTTGATTTCCAGCACATTCAGTTTGACAACATTTCTAATGATAGTCATAACGACCATAGTTCAGATTCTAGTCATGAATAGGTTTCAGAATCAGATTATGAACAGGGTTCAGATGGAGGTCATGAACAGGTCTCAGATGGCAATCATAAAGAAGTTCCTACAGGTAATAGACAGCCAATTGTGGAAGCACCAGAAACATTCTTAAGGAGGTCTACAAGGATCAAACGCCCTCCGAGAAGGTATGATGATCATGTTACTTCAGTTGCTTTGATCGCTAATGATGATGAACCTTTGTGTTATCAGGAAGCTGTAGAAGGTTCAAATAGTGACAAGTGGAAAGCAGCCATGAAGGACGAAATGATGGCTTTAAGTAAGAATGGTACATGGGATCTGGTTGAACTTCCCAAAGGCAGGAAAACTGTGGGATGCAAGTGGGTGTTCAAGGTGAAACGGGGTGTGAATGATAGGGAAGATAGATACAAAGCGAGAGTGGTTGCAAAAGGGTTTTCTCAGAAAGCTGGCATAGACTTTCATGAGATATTTTCACCAGTGGTTAAAATTGTTTCAATTAGAATTGTGTTAGCATTAGTGGCTTTGTTTGATTTAGAGTTGCAGCAATTAGATGTTAAGACTGCATTTCTACATGGAGACTTAGATGAGGAAATATATATGGAACAACCGGAAGGGTTTGTTCAGCATCGCAATGAGAAATTTGTCTGCAGGCTCAAGAAGTCATTATATGGCCTGAAGCAGTCGCCTCGGCAGTGGTATAAGAAGTTTGATTCTTTCATGTTGAGTCAGAAATATGTAAGAAGTGAATATGATCATTGTGTTTACTTTAAGCAGTTAAATAATGGCATGTTCATTATCTTAGTGTTGTATGTTGATGATATGCTTTTAGCAAGCAAAAACATTGAAGAAATCAACAGGTTGAAGACTCAGATGGCAAGGACGTTTGATATGAAAGATCTAGGAGCAGCAAGACAGATTTTGGGCATGGAGATTTTCAGAGACAGGAGTAATGGTAAGCTGTGGCTATCACAACAGAAGTATGTTGAGAAAATACTTTTGAGGTTTGGTATGAATAATGTGAAGCCTATGTCAGTCCCTTTAGCTTCCCATTTCAAGCTTTCTTCCAGTTTATGTCCTAATACAGATGAAGAAAAGGATTATATGTCTCGAATTCCATATGCCAATGTAGTAGGATGTTTGATGTATCCGATGGTGTGTACGCGACCAGATATTTCACATGCAGTTGGGGTTGTCAGTAGGTACATGGCAAATCCTGGTAAAGAGCACTGGTCAGCAGTAAAATGGGTGCTTCGGTATATGAGAGGCACAAGTAGTTATTGTATTACTTACAATAAAAGTAGTGAATCTGTTTGCGGATATGTTGATTCTGATTTTGCAGGTGACTTGGATAAGAGAAGGTCAACTTCAGGGTATGTCTTTACTCTTGCAGGTGGAGCTATTAGCTGGATGTCAAAGCTACAAAACATTGTTGCTTTATCCACTACTGAAGCAGAATATATTGCTGCTTCGCATGCTTGCAAAGAGGCGGTTTGGTTGAAAGGATTGCTTGGTGAGTTTGGTAGGTTACAGGACAACATCAGGTTACTTTGTGACAGTCAAAGTGCAATACATTTGGCTAAGAATCCGACCTATCATAGTAAATCAAAGCATATTCCAATCAAGTATCATTTTGTAAGACAGGTTATCACTGAAAGGGGAGTTTCTCTTGAAAAGGTGCATACAAAGGAAAACTGTGCAGACATGTTCACGAAACCAGTTTTGTTAGAGAAGCTACGTTGGTGTTTGGCTTCTCTTGGCTTGCAGAAAAGATGAAAATAATAAACAAACAGGGCATCAGGCTATTTGTTGTCAAGGTGGAGATTGTTGAGATTTTTCTGTTTTGGACGAAATAGGCAAAATCCCAGTGTGTGACAACAATAGAAAATCTGTTGCTGGATTATCTCCAGGTTGTTGGGAGAAAATTAATGCATCCTAAATTTGATGTGAGAGGCAGTTAGATTCTCCTTGCTATAAAATAGGTAGTCATACGGATAGCTCGGTAATGTGAGAGTTTATGTAATCTCATGTTTGATTAATAAAATATTGCCGATGCCTTAGTTGTGTGGACGTAGCCCAGATTGGTTGGGTGAACCACGTTAATTCTCTGTGTCTTTATGTGCTTGAATTTCTGTTGTGTATTTGTTTTATAGTCTGCTGTGCATCTGATCTCCAACATTACTCAGGTTCATTACATTGTTTTATAAAATTCTTGGGTTTAGTTTCATTATATTGTTTTATAAAATTCTTGGGTTTGAAACAAAGTTAGGTCAAATTACCTCCGTTAATTAGATTTTTTCTAACAATATGGAATTTACATCAGTGGAATCAATGTCTTAGTTAGTTTTGAGGATCTGGAAATTCATGCATTAGTTTATTTGTTTTATGTTTTTTGGGTTATTTTTTTAATCTAGTTTAATTTATAGATGAGAACATCCGGTCTAATTGATTGATGAATTGATTGAGGGACACTGAATCCATCCATCATCCAGGCAGGCTGCTTGGAAAGGACAATTGAGAGAGAAACTACCACTGATCAACTGAACAGATGGACTGATCCAAGCCAAGGAATTCTGGCATAGGTGGTGGTGAACCACAAGCAGTTCAAGCTATGGGTGTTATAAGCGTCCTTATTCCCAGCATGAAATAGTAATTTTTAAGGTATTTTTTCTGATTAATTTTAACCAAAATATTTTAATTTAAGTTGTTTAATCTAGAAAGTTTGAGTATTTTAGGGTTTTTTGGGGTGCTGAATCTATTTATGTATTCAAAAATGCATTTTAAACAATAACAACAAAAAATCACATTCTTTCTTAAAATTGATTTACCCTTTGAAAAAATCTATTTCATCTAAATTAGACTAGCGTATCTTTTTCCCAATTTATTCAAAAATAAAATTGTAAATTGTAAATTATAAATTCTCTATAATTTTAATGCTTTAAAAGTTTTCGAAATTAAATTCATTTATGAAATCAAAACCCCATTCTAAACCACTTCAAAAATTTGTACCACTAATTGGTTCTAACCAACGTCCAAATTAATCTCTTTTGGTTGAGTTGGCTGCCAAATTAATCGCTGTCGGTTGAGCTAGCTGCCAGTGATGGGTTTATTCTGCATTTGTCCAGGAAAACGATTTTTTGATTAAAATTCCGACACTGGTGGGAATTTATTTCAATTTTTTTTTGGTTAATTACCCCACCGGTGGGGATGCCAGCCGTGCGTCTCTACTATTCGCTTCTATCTTTCGGAAGTTATGGTCCCTGGTGGGGATTATCTTGAAATCTTTTGGCTTGATGCTGCGGGCTCTGGCGAGTCGGTAGTCCGTAATCTGTCGGATAAATTGCTGTCACTACCTCACTGGTGGGGCTCTGTTCAGCAATCTTTCGGCTAAGTTCCAGCTGTCGGCGAGATCAGTCTGCAAACATGAAAAAACTAATATTTGATCCAAGTTCTTGTCCATGGTGGGATCCATTCCAATTTATTCTGGGACATTTTCATTTGGACATTTTTCTGTTATTTGAATACCATGGGAAAATAATACCAGTTCAGCTCTACAAACCAATCTCTATAAAGTTTCGATTTGGGACTTGTCTTCTCGGATTTGAATATCGGTGGAGAATAATATCAGTCCTGCTGTTGAAGCCGGCAGATCTCTTTTAATTTCGACCTGTACATGTCTGCTGGGATTTGAACGTCGGTTCGGAAGAATAATTTATGTACACTCTTGAATTTCCATATTTGCTCGCACATTAAATAGTGGAAATTTTAACGTGCAGCAGAAATTGTGTGAAATCTAAATTACAATTAATAAGTTTTCAGATTTTGGGTATAATAAAAAACCATTCAGACACTCTTATAGTAAAATAAACCCGAAAAACATAAACAACTTTCCAGAGAAATGGTACCCTGCACAGACAACGCACTGATCCACTTGGTTTTTCATGGAAATAAGAGCAACGCCCTATAATTATGTTAAAAGTTGTTAAATACGAGGAATGTGTTCATAAGCCTTGATCCACTTGGCTTTTCATGGAAATGAGAAAAAAATCGATGCATGGCATTTCACGCAAAACATTTTGAATATTTTATAAAATTTTAGAGTGTTATTTTGTTTTGCTGGTTTAAATTTTTCGAATCCATTTTGCAAATAAGTTGCGTTTATTATACGTTTTAGTTAGTGTTTTCACTATATTAAACATGGTAGTTAACGTTAATAGACTTGCACTGGATATGAATCTGAAAAAATAAATGTTTGTAGAGACATTTTCTTCAGAGTTTTAACTTATGTTTCGAAGCAGTTGATTTCTAAACTCTTTGTGACCCTATTGTGAGCATCACTCCAAAGCAAGGAGTGCAACGAGCATTTACAAATTGACATTAAATATCATATGCATGTACTTAAAAGTGAATTAATTTCTTGATAGGTTTATCTTAAAATTTAATATAATTTATTATGCAATAAAATATAATGTTTTTAATAAATATAATATTTTTTTTATATTAAAAAATTAGGAAAGTAGATATTATTATACACACAAATTTGTTTTGAGGGTTATTTATTAAACTCATACATATAAATATATAAGGGGTTATTTATTAAATTCATATATATAAATATACAAGGCTTTCTTTTAAGATAGATAAGCTATCATTTATACACAATCTATAGATCGGTTGCGTCTTCAGATTAGCTAGTTGCGTCTTCAGATCGGCTGCATCTTCTAGATCGGCTGCATCTTCAGATTTGTTCGTCACCTCTCGGCGGTTGCGTGTTCAAGCCTCTTCAGATCCGCTGACTGCGTCTTCAGATCTGTTCGTCACCTCTTAGCAGTTGCGTGTTCGAGACTCTACACCCTCTACGAGGCCCTTCAGAATTTTTTTCTCTTCATCTTTATCATTGTCCTTGCTCCACAACTGCGGCTGCCTCTTCAGATCTATTCATCATCTCTCGGCAGTTGCATGTTCAAGCCTCTACGCTCTCTATGAGGCCCTTCGGAATTTGTTCTCTTCATGTTTATCATTGTCCTTGCTCCACAACTGCAGCTCCATCTTCTTCACAAATTTTTCTTTAAATCGCATTCTTCCGCAAGGATTTTTCATTCTTCCGCAGGGGCATACATAAGCTTGGGAATCATCGATTGATCCAGATGGCTCCCAGCTTCGCGAAGATAGCTACTGGCTCAGTTTTGTCCGCCTCTGGGGGCAAGCCCCTGCCCATATCATTAGTGAAGCCCCAGCTCCCACTGTCCAGGTGGTCCAGGCCTCACTCAATGAGGCTTTGAAGTTTTCTAAAAGTGCCCTAGTATTTTGGTTCAATGGTTTTTGGCCGTGGCTGACAACTCTCAATAGTTGGATCTCGGAGGTATGGAAGCCTGTCATTTGTGATGAAACTAATATCTACCCCTGTGCTAGGGGTTTCTTTGTAGTAGATTTTGAAAACCCTGAAAGCAGACAATGCATTCTAGATTCCAGCCATTGGTTTTGGGAAAACTTAGGCGTATTCATAAAGCCGTGGAACCCATCATTCGATCCCTCAACAACAGTCATAACCTCAGCACCAGTTTGGGTGAGATTGCCAAACCTACCCTTGCATCTCTGGAATCTGTCCTCACTAAAAGCCATTGGAAATGCAATTGGGAAATTTTACTGCAAGTGCCTAGAAACAGAGGAATATGCCAAAACCACCTATGCATGCATCTGTGTGGAAATGGACTTCAGCGCCGGATTCCCAGCTGAAATAAACCTAACAAGTAAAGACTATGTGTGGAACCAAAAACTCAATTATGAAAGTGTCCTCTTCAGATGCCGATCCTGCTTTGAGACAGGCTATCTAGCCAAAAATTGCCCAAAAGCCTCCCATAAAGATTATGCTAGAAAGAATCACCACAGATCTACATGGTGGGAAGGAGCACAAAAAGAACCTTACACTGTCATCAAGGAAGAACACTCTCCAGAAAACTCTGAATCACAAGAAATCAGGCTAGAAATAAACAACTCCCAAGACACGCAGGGGGAAAGCCCTGCCCAACAGAAAAAAGTAAAAAAGAAGTGAACTTAACAACCCCTCAAGCATCAACAGTTATGACGATTCGAATACCGCACAAAATAAACCTTCATTTAACAGCAAAGCAGATCTCCCAAACCAAACTTCTTCTCTGACTATCTTCAAAAGGATGAACACAACAGATCGCGAAGCTAAGACACCAATGTCCAAAGAACCAGAAGAGATGAAGGAGATGCAAGATAAAGGAAGTTGGAAGACTGTAGATAAAAAAAAGAAAGCTACAGCACCAATCTCACCAAGAAAGACGAGAAGCCAGACAATTAAGAACTAAGAAAATTATAGGTCCCATAGAACAATTTGGTCTCAGTGGATGTTAAGCACCATCATCATCGTTATTGTTAGATAGGAAGCTAATAACTTGGAAATAATCTCTCAAACCAAGTAGGTCTCAATAACCCCTTACAAAATAGGAATAAGCTCCTACTTGTAGAGAGGGAACTCTACCTAATAATGAGCAATAAATCCAATAATTAAATATATAATCCAACATACTAAGACAAGTGAAATTAGATACTCTAGCACCCCCCCTTAATGAATACTTATGTTACAACCTAGCATTTACAAACATTACCAAAATGTTGGTATCTATATAAATAAACAACCATCCACCGGAATACATGTGTACCTAACTGTTGCAACCTCTAGGATGTCCTTCATGAACACAGATCATTCAACCATTCTTTTCTTGTACACTTAATCCCCCTCCATCACCATCATTATTATATTATGTTTTCTCGCTCACTTGTAAGCATGCTATGGGTTTTATGGTCTTACCCTTAACCATGTTTTGGGTATTATCATCTTACCCTCAACCACGCTTGTGATGCTCTTGCATCACTCATAAGCAACAAACACTCTACATGAATCCCTATACATATGTTCTCTCTTACAACTTAATCACATCCTCACATGGTTGATTCTTACTATGAACAACACATCAAGTAGTTTTGGATGACCACAAAACATTACACCAAGTGGTTTTTAGCCGACCACAAACTTCACATACAAGTGGTTTCAACTTACTAAAAACTTGCACTACAAAGTGGTTTTCAGATTACCATGAACTACATGAGGATACGCATGCCTCATTAGGCTTACATCACGACTAACTCAGGTACACACTATTACAAACTCCACTTATTGAGATACTAGTTATATAATTATAATCCTCTAGAACCAATACAATTGATTACAATAGCAAACATTATTTATGGTCTTGGTTTTATTCCACATGAAATAAGCTTTTAGTTTCATTCTCCACCATCATTTGGCTTCTAATGCTACCATAGCACCTTCTTTCCTTTGACCAAACTCCAAAGATATTTCTACTATATCTGAGACCTATCTTTCCCTCTGGTTGCAAATTCATCATTCCATTCCAAAAGTTTAGCCTTAAACAAATCTTGGTTTCTCAAGTAAGAATAATGTAACTTGTTTCTATTTGTAAAAATTGTCCTTGTTCCTGCCTTCACTGGTAGGAATTTCATCATGCAGCAGTTAGAAATGCAGTAGTTGGAAAAGAAATGTACCACTGATTTCTCATATTAGCTATGAATCTATTGTACTCTAGGACCTAACATCAATCTAACAATGAAGACTATGTCACTAACCATCTTATTGACCTACTTCACTACTACACCAAGGGAACTTTTAAGACAAAAGAAATCTTTTGTCTTAAAAATCACTCTTTATTTTAGTTATTTTACATTAAAATTTAATATCAATTGAATTGTCTTCAATATAAACTTTAAGGCAAGAACAGTTCGAGACAAAAATATTTTAAGACAAAACTTTATATTTAAGACAAAAATAGTTTAAGAAAAAAATATTTTAAGACAAAAGTAGTTTGAGAAAAAAATATTTTAAGACAAAACTTTATATTTAAGACAAAAATAATTTAAGACAAAAATATTTTGAGACAAAACTTTATATTTAAGAAAAAGTAGTTTGAGACAAACATTTAAAGATGAAACTTTATATTTAAAACAAAAACAATTTAAGACAAAATTATTTTAAGATAAAACTTTATATTTAAGATAAAAACAGTTTGAGACAAAAATATTTTAAGACAAAACTTTATATTTAAGACAAGGGCCACTTTAGATGAAACCTATTTAAAACAATTAACAATTAAGACACAAAAATATCAATTTAAGGCAACATTATCTAACAACTAGAAAATTGACTCTGACAGTGTGCCCTAAGTCCGCCAACTTGCAGGAAACTACTATCTTGTGCTTATGCCGAGGTTGTTATTTTACTTACCATTCATGTTATCTTATATAAAGACAACAATTTGTTGGGCTCTTTGTTTTGTGGGGGTAGTCGACTAAGAAGAACACGACAACTTTTACTGACAAGATTTATCAGACATCAATTCCTCTTTTGTCCCTTTCATATCTACTAATACAATTAGAGACAACTTGTCTATCGTTGCATTCGGCACTACTACACGGAGGGCGATTTTAAGACAATTTTTTTAAGAGAAAAGAAATATTTTGTCTTCAATTTTTCAATACGAGGAACTAGTAAAAAAAGGTAAAGGTAAAGGATTAGGGGTCCGTCTTTACGTTTTTGATGGGTTCTTCAGGAAGTGGATTGATGGAGGTCGATAAAAATTGATGGGATTTAGGGCAATGGAGGCCAAAAACAGAGGTGTGCTTCATGAGAGGAGCGATGGAGGAACTTTTGTTGCATGTGGATAAGCAGTATCATATTTGGAGTACTTTTCGGGGTCTCCATCAATATTGTTTTAATGTGTTTTTTTATTGTTCCATTTATTTTAAATGCTACTTCTATCTTTTGGTTGCTATTATCGACACATTATTGTGCTGGAACTCATCGACAACATGGATTAGATTCACCTGAAGGATTGTTGAAAAATGCAACAATAAATTCTTAATTTGATTTTTCCTTCATTAAATTAAGAAAAAATGAATTTCCACATCAATATTCAAATTGGATGCAATTAAATTGTGTGACATGTCTTGTGTCACCCAGTTTACTGAGTAAATTCGAGTTAGAGGAGTTAGAGTTTAGTTAAGCATTTGTGATTGCTAATTTGTATCAATCAAAGTCATTTATCTTGAGTTGTATTCAAGTAAACTAGTTCTAATTGTTGGAGGAACTCGTGGAAGGTCAGTTGTGCAGTGGGACTTCAGTCAAACTCAGTGATCATCTAGTTAACTAATCAATCATCCCAAAATAACTAGTGCATGCAAAGAATTCGAGTTCCCCAGTTGTGGTGGAGATTCCAAGGCAGTGTAACATCAGTTGTAGACTAGTCTTGAGTGTACAAGTGTTGCATGCAATTAGATGATCAACCTTGGGAATTGTGCAATCCATTTTGGAAAATTTCCTAAATAATAGGGGAATAATTTCTTGAGGAATTGCGCAAGGAAATAAGGGCTCAAGAAAAGGCATAAATTGACTAAGTCTGGGTCAGAGCTTCTCAATGAGTAGAGAGAGAGGTTATTCACTTGCAGGTTGTGCTAGTTGAGCAAAGCAATTGTAATACATCTATGTTCATCATATTAATGCAAGCATACATTGGGGTTTTTACCAGATTTCTTTCCCCAAGAAAGATATTGTGTGCATGTGTGTTATTTCTTATTGCATGTTTGAAATTTTTGTTCTAAGTTGGGAATTAACTTCCATAGTGTAGTAGACTAGGTTTTTGTCTTGTAATTTTTATTAAAACTTCATGAGAAGTTGAAAATATACACCATAATTTCTACATGGTATTAGAGCAAGATTCACAGTAGATCAGAAATTTCAAAGTTGTTTCTCAGGAGGTTCAAATTTGTAGTTCAGTGTAGCAGGATCTCTTCAGAGCTGAGAAGATGACCTTAACTGGGTTGAGGCTAGAGTATGCCTTCGAATGCAACTCTAATTTCATCGCATGGAAGGATCGCATAGAGGATGCATTCGATGACAATGGATTTCGAAAATACATTAAGGGAGTTGTTGCAAAACCAGCGAAATATGATGCTGAAAACCTTGCTCAGTGGAATAAAGATGTAACTAAGGCGAGGAGAATATATTGGATGGAGTACATGCGTGACCTATTGGAGGGACTACGAGACCACATTGTCACCAATATCCATGGGAAAGAAAATACTTATGCAATGTGGTAGACACTGACAAATCTATTTCAGAATAGTAGTGACCTGTTGATGCCTCGAAAATCGTTGCATCAACATTGGGGGATAATCACCCGGTCCGGACCTTAATACAACTCCTTTTCCATTTGGGATGGTGGCTCCGACTGGATATAATGGGACCAGTTTCCCAGTAATGAATAAAAAGGGATGGATGTGTGACTGGTTTTCTAATAAGTGATAATGAATGGATGACTTAATCTAAAAGCGAAAATAAAAATGACTATTCTATCCCGGGAAGCTTCTATTCTTAAGTGCAACATTTGATGATCTCTATTCATCAATAGGCATATAGATGACTCTATTCAATAAACATAGACATTCATTCATATAATAATTGCTTTGTTCAAATAGTTGAACAAAGTAATTAATAAAGAATTGTTACACTTATCTTTTTTTATATTACTGATACATGTATGATTAGAAGAAAAGCACGTTGTAAACATCCAATAGTGGAAAGTATAAATAATGTTGTTAAAACACATGCATATATTCAATAATAGCAAGAATGATCAAATAAAAATTCACATAAAAAAAATGAATTCAGACATAGATAGTAGTACCATATGAGCTGCAAATCATTCCCAACATCAATCGCAATTCGAATTCCTTCTTCCAACTCAGAAATACTTTTAAATAAAGGCAGTAATGCACATCCACATAAAAGCTTCGTTATCAAATTTGGAATAATTGGCCCAATCTTTATAAAAAAAATATACCTGAAGTACAGTAGTGCAACTTCAAGTTTAAGTCATATACAAAAACTTACGACCCTTTCTAAATATATCAAAGGGTCTATAAATACTTAATTAAACTAACTAACTACAAAATTAAAGTGCTACTATATTGGTACAACTTGATCTTGAATATTTCCCCCAAAGCAATCTGGTAGTCGTCAGCATGATTCATCACTCTGGCTGTTTGCCTTTCGACCTGAGTTGGCATATCGCTAGCATCGGTTCCACTTCTTTAGGGTGGCTGAGATGAGAATTGAGTTGAGCAGCATAGGTGGCATCGTGTATATCGGGAATGATACACCCGATTGCATCTGTTAGGCACTTGAGGGCGGCTCTCTGGCTGTATAGGTGTCCCAAGTTAAACTTTTAATACCTGTGATCAATCTCCCATTCTTTTCCAGCTCTTGATAACATAATTGCTCCAATGTTTTGGCGGATAGTAATTTACCTAGTGTACACTGAGAGATCATATTAGATAAATAGAGAGTATTGTTAATTAATTCAATCAAATTACTTGTGGATAATTTGCATCTAGAAACTGCTCTCTCTGCCTTCATCAATTGGGACTACCACTCCATAAATAAAATTTCTTTATGGGATTCTAGGATTTTAGGTAAATTTGCTGGCTGTCCCTCATTAGTGTCCTGCCAATTAAGAAAATTTGTTAATGTCTCATCGGCCTGCTCTAAGTCTTGTCTAGCATCAACTGATTTATCGATTATTGATGTTGTTGTGTCACACAGGGGTTCAACTTGAGCAATTTTATGACACAATAATCTTATTTGTGTTACCAATGCCTTATTAATCTGTAGTGCTTCTGCTCTGAAATTGGCAGGCTGCGGAAGACTTTTGAACTTCTCTATTTTACCTAATAATTGAGCAATTTTCTCATCTTTTGTCTTTACCATCTGTTCATTCATTGTCTTCAATTTTGCTAATGCCTCCGATAATTCTTTCTGCTTTTGAATTGCACTCGAATCTACCCTCTGTTTCTCTTCATGCAACTGCTTGTTCAATTGGTTATTTAACTGTTGCTGCGTAGACAATTGCTGTTCTAATTGTTCTGCTTTCTACTGTGCCTCTAATAGCTGTGCTTGTAACGAAGCGATTGCCTGGTCTTTTTCTTTTAAAAAATTACTCACTTCTGATGCCTTGTCCATGGTGGCCGCCGAATAGGCTCCAGCATATTGGGACAATTTTGTTAGGTCATCAGAAGGATCAAACTCCTCCTTCCAAACTATGTTGGCTGTCACTGTTTGTTCAGGGAACAGGGAAGGTTGATCAATCCTTCTCCTTTTCCGCTGTCGCTTTACTATGGCCCTGTGCTTTGGGCTGTAAAAGACATCCAATGGAGGTATATCCTCCACTTGCAAAATGATTTGATCCGAAGGATCTTTGGGAATTACTTCTAAGTCTGTAGTAGGGGGTAGACCACTGGTTCCTTCGCTTGGAACCTCTTTTGATGTTGTATCCTGTGTATCAGCCGCTTTGGATGTATCGAATTCTCTTGAGCTTTCTAGATTTCTTATGATTGAATCGAATTTCTGCCATTCTTGGAGCAACCTTGGGTCAATCTAGGTATCGACATTCACATCCTTGCTGCTCTGCTCCTGCTGCCTTTTCTGTTCCTCTTCACATATTCTCTCTTGTTCTTTCCTCTGGAGTTCCTCCTGCTCTCTTCTTTGGACTTCTTCAAAAATTTCTGATGTAGCAGGAGGTTCGTTGGTAAGTCGTTGTTCAGGCTCGCTTGACTGTGTCATCGGGGCAGTGGCTAACAAATCTAGAGGCAGAGTTTGCAACCTCTGCTCTCTAAGTTTGTTAAATTCGACTAACCCGTCGTCGTGATATCTCATTTTAGCTAGCGCTTGAACCTGAAATAATGACTCGGCCGAGGAGAATAGGTCATCAAACTCATCTTTTTTATGTTCAAATTTAGTGAGTTTTGCCTGTTCTAGTACATTATAGACGACTTTGTTTGGATCAAATCGTCTGTTAGGAAGAGTGGCAAGATTCAGTGTATTTATCTTTTCTGCTTCTTTCTCTGCATGCTTGTAGTCATGCAGAGTGTAAACGCCACACCTTAGAGGAAAAGGAGGCCAGACTTGCTTCTTTTTATTCCTCAGAGTCTGTGTAACTCCTTCGGATGTAAGCTGATATGCTATCTCTCGAGCCAATAGTTTGTCGGGTATATACAAGGGGAGGACATGAGGCCTGGCATGACTGCCGAAAACTCTTACATATGTAAATTTTTCTTCTCCGAACCAGGTTCCTAAGGATGTTAGGTCAATCTCTGCTTATGAGGAAATCTTAGGAGCAGGTTTGTCAAAAATTGCATAGTAAATGGGTAACATAAATCCATTGCGAATTTGATATAGGTGGTGTTTATAATGGGCTTTCCACAACTTCTGGTGATAGATATGAATGGGCATGGGGTCCTGTGGAGTCCATCTCCACCCCAGCACAGGAAATTCAGAGTTAAAACAGAGAGTATCTAAGATGTAGGCACTAAAGTAAAATGGAGGAATGAGCCTATTAGTAACGCGGGATTTGTTTCTGAACTCAAGAATAGTTGTTGCTAACTTATCAGATAATATATTCCCCCAATTCATTATTTCGCTATTACATGCTGCTTCCATTAAAGGTACCATCTCTATGGAGAATTTTGCGGAATCATGCAACCCCCAAATCCTACACATCATCGCTCCAGCATAACAATAAGGAGAACACAAGGAATCGACAGAGTACTTACCCGAGGACTCATGCTTGTGTTTCGCTGGGTTTTGTCTCCATTCCCATATAGGTGCTGATTCAATTTCATTTTCATCTCTGAACTTCTCTAGAAATGCTTTGTTATACTTCTTCTCTGGTTCGGGCAAATGGTACATTTGTCTCAAATCATTGGGCTGAAATGAACCGAATACTCTCCCGTCGATAGTGCAAAATGTTCTGTTTGTAATTGGAATTTCCTCAACTACCCATCTTACCACATTTGTCTATGGAAGAATTTGTTCTCGAGCAGCTATCCGGTGCAGGTAAGAATCGGCCAAATCCTTTAGGGTTGCCTCGGACTTCCGGTTTGGGTCTACTGTAGCTTGTATTGATGTTTCCTGAGGCTCTTCAGCCTCAAGCATATTATAGATGCTCTGCCAAGTAGTATTACCGAGACCAAAACATGTGGTGTCTCCCGGATCGACAGTGTGTTGTCCTATTAATGCGGAAGCTGAAGCTGTTCCAAATTTCCTAGACTTCTTCCCCATTTGGCCTAAATTCGCTGCTTCGGAGGAGCTCTGCATAGGAGATAAAATGAACGTAATGCAGAGAATAGGTGGCGCAAAGCAAGTATGAAAGAGTTATATCAATCAATGAATAATGGAGGATTAACATAAGACTGCCGCGGATACAATCTTTGAAGAGATTTTGGCGTTACTACTCCATTAATTGGCCGTTTAAACCTGTCAATCATTTAAATGCTCATCATATCGTTTATTGGCCAAATAATTCATTTAAGCGTGGCTTTGATGTTTTGGCGGTTGGGCACAAGTGAATCACTATCGGGAAGAGAAAGGCTTTTAATAATAATTTAACATAATATACCCAAGCCTTATCAATCCTTTTTGAAAGTCGTGCTTAGCTTTATCGCAATCGGCGATCGGAGGAATGCTTAAGTAGTTATATTGGTGTCATTGTGGAATCCCCGATCGCCGATAGCGATATCGCTAATTTGTATCGAGAGCTTTTTAGAAGAGGGCTTTTAGTTGCATGCATGTTACATTCCCCGATCGTTGATAGCGATATTGCATCGGAGCAAAGAGAGGGGCCTTTTGTTACAATTGCTTACCTTCCCAATATTCGATAGTTATTCGCGCTTGTCGCATCGGGGAAAACCGATGGGTCTTTTGTTATGCATCCTTTGTTATTGCGATATGCGATCTTGCGATCGCTTTATCGTAATACTAAAGAATTATTCATTTTTTATTATAAGACCAATTATATTATTGTCTCGAAAGGTTTATAATGTTTTGTTTCTTTTCGGACCTTTTGAGCAATGATAAGTTGATACCAATTTAATCTAAAAGGGACCCATTTCATATTATAGTTTTGGAAGTAAAATTTTATGAAATGGGGGGTTGTTGTACAACACAACATGACCATAGGAAGTTGGAGCTCAAGGATAAAATTTGAAATATCACAGTGTAAAAGAATGACACTATCCTACAATATTTGAGTAGGTTCACACAAGTTTGTTATGAGCTTGCAATAGTTGGTGTTATTGTTTCAAAGGATGACTTGGTAAGCCTAGCCCTTCTGGGCCTTCCCAAGAGCTGGCATAACTATCAAGATTCAGTGAATGGAAGGGAGAAACTACCGAATTGGCAACACTTATGGTTTTATTTAGTAAAGGAGGAAATAAGGTGGAATACCAGAGATGGGACCTCATCCAAGGGTGAGGATAAAGAAAACTTTGGATTGGTTTGAAAGGGAAAGAAGGGAAAAGGGAATAAATCTCAAACCAAACTAGAATCCAGTCAAGGGGGAAAGAAGAAAGATCTGTCAAAAATTAAATGCTTCCATTGTCATGAATGCGGGCACTATGCCATGAAGTGTCCACACAAAAATGCAAGCAAGAAGACCTTAGGAGGAGTAGCATGTTAAACCTTGGCTTCATAGTTCGAGCTTGACTTTACCCTTATCGTATGCATGTCCAACACAATGATGGGGAGCGTGTGGTACTTGGACTCAAGTGCATCGTTCCACATGACAAGGTGTAAATATTTTTTCAGTGACTTGGAGGAGAAATATCTCTAGATGCACATTAAGCTAGGGGATGAAAAAAGGTACAATGTGACTAGTATTGGTATAGTCACCTTTCAGAGGGAGTCAGGCTCCCCTCTCAGGCTCAAGGATGTCATGTTTGTTCTAGGCCTAAAGAAAAATATCATCTTTGTTGCAGTTTTGGAAGACCATGGTTGTGAAGTGATATTCATCAAAGGAAAATCATTCCTGAGACACATAGCCACGGGACAGGTGAAGCAGATTGGGGTTCGTGTGAAGAACCTGTATAAGCTAGATGTGGAAGACTGTGCTGCATTAAGCACTAAGGCGGAGAAAGTGCAGGTCGCGATGTCGATGAAATTTGGCACAAAATACTTGGCCATTTGCATCATGGTACCTCAAATATTGTACAACAAATAACCACTCACTTCCCTAAAGGAGCACTTATGTAGTAGGATGTAAAGGGTGTACGTTGTGGAAGTACATAAAATCCACATTCCATGATCGGGACAACAAAGCACACTTAGTCCTAGAAAGGATCCACTATCATGTTTATGGACGTTTCTTAAGAACCTCTACTATCAGACACAAATATTTTGTCATTTTTATTGATGACTTCTCACGGAAGTGTTGGATCTTCTTCATGTGGAAGAAAGATGAGACATTCTCCAAGTTTGTAGAATTCAAGGCACTCGTTGAAAAAGAAGCTAGCAAGAAGGTGAAAGCTTTGTTGTAGCTGCTACAACCCTCAAAAATTTTGGCCTGCACTTAAATTTCAGAGCCCACTATGGATATTGTGATCGATTGTTCCTTAGTCACTTATTGGTAAGTTGATGATCTCAAGCTCCCCTTTTCGATCTTAAGAGTTGTTCATGCTTTTATATTTACATAGAATGTGTCATCTTTGGGCATGGGGGTTATCACTTGTCATGCAAAGGGAGGTTTGTTTTTCTTCAAGGGGAAATATTTATGAGAATTGGTTGTCCTCACCACTATTGGCTCATATGGGCCTGACCTAGGTTCGAAAGAGTTATTTAGCCAGACAAATCCCGCAGCTACCAGCCCTTTCGGCAACAGCCCGCGGAGCGCGGACTGAAGTCTCACCCGAGGCAGCAGGGGAGGGTGCTAGAAATAGGTTTCCGCACCCTAGGGTTGTCTTGGTGTGGTCTGGAGGTTTCGTGCACTGGTTTAAAGCTCCGCACAGCTCGGTATTCACACAGATCCAAATTGATTAGATCTTTCTTATTATTGCACTATTCTATTGTTGGACACAGTTACAAATTAATAGGATCTTTAAGCAAACATTTAACCAACACAACTGATTTGTGCATTAAAATGAAACCAGATTTACATTCATTCATATAATAAGAATATTAACTTAACCAGATATTATGAAAGTAAGATTCGTGACAGCTCAGAAGGAATACAAAATTTCAAAAGAAACTTATCTTTATTTCCACTTATCCTCAATACATTCAGTTCTACCCTGCGCACTCAGCTGCAGGGGTCTGCGCACACAGCTACAGACTTTTCAAGCCTCTGCACACACAGCTGTAGAGCCTCTATCTACTACCCCAACCCTTGACTCGGACTTATAGACGCTTTCAGACTATCTTCCTCAAAAACCCATTACATTCCATAGTTTCCAAAAAGAACTGCCTTTCCTTCCTAGAGTCATGTTCTATTTATACCCTTCCTTGTCTCGCAATCCCTGCGCGGGCCGACTCTATTTACATTTCTTTACATTATTTTCAAGCGGACTACCCTTTGACTCAACCTATTGTAATTCACACTTCACATACTTCGGAGTTTTTACAATAATTTAATCCTACTTTTTGGGCTTTCTGCCCCAAAACCATTACGCAGGACCTCTGCTACCCAACAGTCCCCCAACACAATCATCGTGACTCGTCCCAAGTCACGCACTGGCGCGACTAGACACTCTGCCTTGGCTTCGTGGTTTGCCTCCCTTTGAGTGACGCTCGTTGTCCTACTGCCCCTCCATTGTCCCCTGCAATGCTTCATCTGGCTCCTGCTTCAGTGTTTCTTCCATGTCTCGCAACCGATGATGCTCATTCTACTCTGCTCGGTTAACATAGAACACCCCCTCATAGGATTTTAGCGTGAGCAGGGGAGCCGCATACGGGACCACCTGGTACCACCGCAGCCACTTTCGACCTTCGTATCTTCTCTTCGCACTGTTTGCTGCAGCTTGTGTTGAAATTTTGCAAGACCCTGGCTGCTGTCTGCAAGATCCCAATCTTCGAGGGATATCAGAGATGACTTATTAACTACATATCTACCCGTGGTCACTGACTATCCATCCTTTCATTGTTCTATTGTAGTGCGTCGACCTGCCCTTGGGTGAGGTGACGACATTTGGACCAATTCTACTTCGTGTTCCCTCTTTTCCGGTACATCCCTTACTGGTGATGCTGCAGCCTACGGGGTGCCTACAGCTATCAACACCATACTCCTTAGAGAGTCATGCATCTCCATTGGCAAGGTTACTACCTTCGGGCGCATGCCTTGTGTAGAGATAATGAACAGCTCCATATGTGTTTCCGAAGTGTAGGCCACCTAGTGGATTCCCCTCAGTGATTTATAAGCCATACGAATTTCAAATGCACTGATTTCCGCCTATTCCAGTTCGTGTAAACTTCTCATCTAAAACCTGTGGCAGCTTGTTCCATATCTAGCTCGTACTATTTCTCTAAATTGTCTGCCGCTCGCTCCTTTTTGCCATACTGTAGACATCTTGTCATGAATAGTGATATCAACGGTCATCATTCCTTTTATCAGCACATCTGCATGATCCTTCTCATGCAACCATGACCCTTTTGTTTGGTCAAATGTACGCGCACCATGGTACTTGTGCATCTATCCCCCGGGCTGCTTTATCATCCCCCACTCTCTTTCAACTGGTTGGAGTGGTGAGACTATCCTCGGAATGGCTAGTTAGGCGGTCAGCCCACCAGTGTAGAGTTTTAGGCGACTGCCATTCACTCTTCCTAGGAAGGGGTCTCCATTGAGTTTAGCTAGCTAAACCGTTCCCCCATCGGTAACTTCTTTGATGACATAATGTCCCAACCAGTGCATACGGAGTTTACCTGGGAATATTTTGAACTTATTATCATAAAGTAATACTAGACCATTCTCCTTGAAGGTGTGCACCTTGATATGGTGGCCGTGCCATGCTTTCTCACACTATTTCTGTACCTGCTGATGGAATCCAGCCAGAAATCATTCCTCCTCCAATTCTTCTAGCTATGCGAGCCTCTCTTCCAATGCCCCGTGGTCTGCCATACCTGTGATTGCCGCGATCCGCAGACTAGGCACAATATATTCCATAGGCATAACGACCTCCTTGCCATAGACTAAGTGAAACGGTGTCTGGCCTGTTAGCTTCTTGCACGTAGTTTGGTATGCCCATAGCACAGCAAGGATGCGCAAGTCCCAGTCATTTCGTCGTGCATTACAGACCTTAGTCAACGTGGTCTCCAAAATTTTGTTGAATGCCTCAATGGTCCCATTTGCTTGCGGATGGTAGGGCGTACTCTGTTGGTGATATATCTGGAATTCCTCAGTGAGTGCGCTGATCATTTCATTCAGAAAATGCATTCCCCTATCACTCATGAGAATTTTGGGGCAGCCAAACCTGGTCAGTACATTCTCGAACAAGAATTTTGTTGTTGTCGCAGCCGTGAAATCCTTAACCAGTTGTGCCTTGGTCCATCGGGTCAAATACTCAGTCGCAGTGATTATATAACGCGCGTCGATCTTTCTTCGCGGTTCAATAGGCCCGACGAAGTTGATCGCCCATTTCTCAAATGGATGTATCATCATCTGCGGCTGAAGTGGCATTTCATCCCTACGCGATGGTTTGCCCATCCGTTGACATACATCGCAGGCCTGACAATATACTTTCGAATCTTGATGCAAAGTGGGCCACCATAATCCAGCATGCAGAATCTTCTGGGCTGTGGCGCGGCTCGCGTAATGTCTGCCAGCAACCCCTCCATGTTCTTTGGCCAAGATCTATCCGTGCTCGAATTCTGGTACATATCTGCGTAATATTTCGTCGTTGGCCATCTTGTAGAGGTGGCCTGTAATTATGGTAAAATCTGTTGCGCGTATCACCAATTCCTTCTTTCGCTGGATAGAATACCCCTGTGGTGCAATGCCCATAGTTAAAAAATGTATTATATCTTCAAAGTTGCCATCTGCAATGTGCACGGCATATAATTCGGCATCCGGGAGTCCCTCCTCTAGATTTGTTGGTTCTTCACCGGTCTTAATTCGGGACAGGTGATCCGAACCTGCATTCAGACATCCCAGCTTTACAAAAACCTCAAAGTCATATTCTTGAAACAACAGCAACCATCGACATATGCGCCCCCCTAACACAGGCTTATTCACTAGGTACTTGAGCGCAGAGTGATCAGTATACATCTTAAAATGTCCTCCGAGCATATAGTGACGAAACTTTTGGAGCACGTATACCATCGCCAATCCCTCTTGCTCAATAGTAGAGTAATTCTTTTCTGCTTTGGACAACCTGTGACTTGCAAATGCAATCGGGTGATCAATTCCCTCCGCTCCTTCTTGAGTGAGTACCGTACCCAACGCAATACACGACGCGTCAACATGTACATGAAATTCAACGTCCCACTTTGGAAAGACCAAGATAGGGGCAGATGCCATCTTTTCCTTAAGCGTTTCTAGGCTTTTGTTACATTCCTCGTTCCAGCAATACGTAGCATCCTTCTTCAGTAACTGTTCCATTGGAGCCGTGATCTGGGCATAGCTTTTTATAAACTTCCAGTAGTAGCCTGTGTGTCCTAATGTAGCATGTAGCTGCTTTACACTTCACGGTGCTTGTAGATTTAGTATGACAATGATCTTTGCCGGATCCACCATCAGTCCTTGCTTACAAACCACATGGCCTAGCAAGTTCCCGAAAGGGATGAGGAAAGTACACTTCTTTAGGTTGAGCACAATCTGGTGCCGACAGCAGGTATCCAGCATCAATCGTAAGCTCGCGACATGTTTCTTAACCAAGCCAAATATGGTCTAGTCATCCAGGTAGACTTCTAAGAACTTGTGGATAAATTCCTTGAATGTGGCTACCACAATACGGGAAAATATTGTCGGCACATTCTTCAGCCCAAAGGGCATGACTGTATACTGAAAACAACCCCATTCGGTAGCAAATGTTGTCTTGCTCCAATCCTCTAGCGCGATCTTGATCTAATGGTACCCAGAGAACCCATCTGTGAAGGAGTATGCTTCCTGCCCGCCCACATTTTCTAGTACCTCATCTGTAAAGGGTGTTGGAAATGGATCGTTAACACAAGCATCATTGAGCTTCCGTAGATCTACGTAGATGCGGATCTCACCCTTCTATTTCTTCTCCTGCACGACCATAGGGCTTACCCAATCAGACTCCTCGACTGGTTCAATAATTCCTGTTGCCAACATCTTGTCCAATTCTTCATGGACCTTTGCTTTGTATTTTGGATTCAATCAGTAGGGTCGCTACTTCACTGGCTTCGCATCTGGCTTCAAAGTTATCTTCATCATTCCTAAGTCTCCTAGAATCCCTTTCAGCTCCATAATTTTTTTAGGGAATAAATCTCGGTATTCTCGGAGCAGCTCGACGACCTTTTCCACCGTGGCATCGTCCCAGTAGTCCCCAAGCGTAGCATACTTTGGCTCTTCCTCTGTTCTGATATTCACTTGCTTTGTTTTCAATGGTTCTGTGATGTCTAGATCCTCTATCTCGGGGCTGTGTACCTCCCAACTCCCTTCAGATTCTGGTATATTGATGTTACGTGGGCCATCCTCATCATCTTCTACTTGTACATTTTAACATGCTAAGGCCTGACTCAACTGTCACGACCAATCTGACGACACAATTGATTCTGGTTCCGGTAGTGTTCTGAATATGGTGGTCTTTACTAGCTGTAATGTGTTGTCCACAGTATCCATCCATTGGTCTTCAAAGAGAAATGTCGACAGAAACCCTTTGCGCAGGATATCCCACTCACTGGTGCCATGTCGGAGCTCTGTTTCTATATACCAGTTCCTTGGAATGACATCCAGGGTATGATAAAATAAGTGCACCCATTCTGGTTGAGGCTCCACACCATAAGCTTTGGTCCATTTGGTCAGGTGCATGCATGGATCATCTCATCCATCATATTTCTCCGTTATTCGTAGCTCTGGCTTCCCAAATCTTATCTGCATCATGCGCCTGTAGCTTCGCCAATATTCGAAGGTTCCTTCATGGGTATCCCACCATCGTGTCGGTGTCATGCGCAATGTCCATTTTAGCGCATCAAACCGTTGGTACTCTGGTACTGCGCTTTCGAATTTAACCAGGAATTCATCCACTACTGTCAGCCCATCATACATTGGCAGCTTGTGGTTCTAAGCTTTAACGCAATACAAGGATTTCGTCATCATATTACAGTGTAACGTGGTTACCTCGTTCACCCTGTTTCGCCATCGCTCGTCCTCTTCATCTGAATCGTTGGTGCATGAGCCGGCGTAGCCCCGTGAGAGTCTCTGCTCCTCCTTCGGCCTATTTGCAGCAATTTTGTAGATTATTGAATTGAGGCTTCTGTGATCCATAATATTTTTAAGAAGAGTTTCAGCGCAAATCACATGTAGAAAACCTTCTTAAAAATTTTGTAGATACAATCCAATGCATCGTCCCTTTCTTCATTGCGCACAGGTTCTGTGTAGCGCGGTCTGTCTGTTGGATCTAGCAGAACGACTACACGGAGCGACTTCTTCTCAAATATCATCTTCCTCTATTTGAGGTCAATAACCCCATTCATGTCAGTGGCCCAGTCTATCCCTAGCAATGCAGGGTACGAGCTACTTTCGTCCATGATTTCAATAACTTCGAAATCCGTCCAGGTACTTGTGCCATCAATATCTACTATAATTCCTTGCAATCTTCCCATGGGCAAGATCTTCTGTTGATTGGCCATCCGCAATTGGATAGGAGACCATTGTAGTGTAGGCTTACCCATGTGTTCCCAAGTCTGTTTAGGCAATACGTTTGCATCTAAACCTAGGTCTAGAATGACCTGATCCATCTCGTAGTCGCCAATCTATGCTGTTAACCGCATCTCCCAACCCTTCCATGATGCGTGTCTTCCTAACTTCTGGACTGTCCAAGGTTCACCCCATCCTGGGTATCTATTAATAACTTCTTGTAACCCTTTAACTGCCCTCTTGTGGCGAAGTAGTTTTATGCATGTCTCTAAGAAGGTAGTCAACATCGAGGGATCCCTAACTATCTCAGGTCAATCCCTACTACCTCGAGTAGAGACACCTGCGAAGCTTTCCCTAACCTCCATATTGTTCTCCCTATTGATCGCTCCTGTGGCTGCGCCACTACGCACTACCATGTTTACCATGGGTTCGTCGTCATGTGGTTCAGATCTCATCATCTGAACGTTTTGTGTTGTTTTAGGAGGTGTTGCCTTCTTGTCACGAATTTGTGCTATCAGCATGGGGCAGTCTAGCAACTCATGATCAAATTTTTTACAATAAGGACATGATATTCGGGTTGGATTGGTACAATCTCGCACGTAATGTCCTGGTCCTCCACAGTTGTAACAGATTAGCTGCTCGTGACCCCTTCCTAATCCCATTCTGCCCCATCCTCGACCCCGTCCCGGGAACCCACCGCGTGCCATTGCCATGGCTGGATCCTGACCTCGCACCTCAGTCTGCATTCTGTAGGTAGGTGCCTGGTCCATCAACATTCGATAGCTACGACAATCTCTTTCTTCGTGACCCATTGATCTACAAAAGTTGCAAAAGAGTTGCTCGGGGGTCTAGTTGTATTTTGGCAATAGATGATAGTTATCAGTGTTGTGCTTTCCTCCTACCTGACAGATTGCGCACCAGAGTGGGGCGATCGTGCTTGGCCCTACCTGTGCCTCTGGTCGCAATGGTGTCGGTCCCCCCGTGACCACAAAATTCACCGAGACCAGACAATGATCTTTATCGTGTCCCTGGCTCCTACACTTTATACACCATACTTCCTCTCGGACTTCCGAACGCGGTGTTTGTTCCTGTTTTAACTTTTGTATTTCCAAACACAAATTCTGGACCTGTGCTTGGATTTGCTGAACTCCCAACCCTGGGTCTTGTATCAGGGTTTCGTGCAGCTGCATTGCTGCCTCTAGCACTTCTGCCTGGGTTGAGATTTTTTGTTGTGACAAAGCCGACTTCAAATATGGCGTTAATGATGCGACGAACCAAGCACGGTGCTGTGCATCCATCAGGGTCATGTTGGCCTCGCGAATGGTGCTTTTCAACCTCTGATCCAAGTCCCATGGGGTCTCACTAGGCATCATCGTGATCTCTTTGAATCCTACAACCGACTGCGCTTCTGAATTTGGCTGGCTAAACTCCTTTGTTAATTTCGTATGGATGTTTGCTATCCCCGCCGTTGGGTTGACGTTGGAATAATTCATGTAGCATGTTAGCGCTCAATCTTGTAGTGCGCTGACTAAGATGGATTTCTTGATATTATCATCCGCGACTTGCTGCACGTTCCATACTGTTGTTAGCACAAACCAAAATTATTTTGGGTCTTCGCCTCCTACTCCTTTGAATACTGGTAACTAGATCATGTTTGCCATAGTTTCCCTTGTTGTACTACCATCCCTGATCCTTTTGATTTTTCAACGTTCTTTTCTATAGAGTCCCCACGTTTCACACCAGACACCCCTTATGTAGATCCCCGTCCCGGCAATGGAACCATTTGTTGGCTTATATGGGCCTAACCCAGATTTGGAAGAGTTATTTAGCCAGACAAAATCCTGCAGCTATCGGCCCTTTCGGCAACAGCCCGTGGAGCGCAGACTGAAGTCTCACCGGAGGCAGTAGGGGAGGGTGCTGGAACTAGGTTTGCACACCCTAGGGATGTCTTGGTGTGGTCTGGTGGTTTCACGCACTGGTTTAAAGCTCCGTGCGGCTCGGTATTCACACAGATCCAGATTGATTATATCTTTCTTATTAGTGCGCTATTCTATTGGAGGACGCAGTTACAAATTAACAGGATATTTAAGCAAACATTTAACCAACACAACTGATTCATGCATTAAAATGAACCTAGATTTACATTCATTCATACAATAAGTAGATTAACCTAACTAGATATTACGAAAGTCAGATTCACTACAGCTCAGAAGGAATACAGAATTTCAGAAGAAACTTATCTTTATTTCCACTTATCCTCAATACATTCAATTCCGCTCTGTGCACTCAGATGCAGGGATCCGCACACACAGCTGTGGACTTTCCAGGCCTCTACGCACATAGCTACAGAGCCTCTATCTACTACCCCAACCCTTGACTCGGACTTACAGACGCTTTCAGACTATCTTCCTCAAAAACCCATTACATTCCATAGTTTCCAAAAAAACTGCCTTTCCTTCCAAGAGCTGTGCTCTATTTATACCCCTCCTTGGCCTGCGATCCTTGTGCAGGCCGACTCTAGTTACATTTCTTTACATTATTTTCAAGCGGACTACCCTTTGACTCAACCTATTATAATTCACGCTTTGCATACTTCAGATTTTTTACAATAATTTAATCCTACTTTTTGGGCTTTCTACCCCAAAACCATTACGCGGGACCTCCGCTACCCAACAACCACATAGACATGTTTCACACTCATTTCACACACTCTTACACAAGTGTCTCCTTCATCCTGCCAAAGTCTATCATTGGAGCCGCACTTGTTGTAAGCTGCCACAAAGGTTGTTGCATTAAGCAGAGTATGTGTTATATGTTCTCGATGGTCTATGTTGTATCACTAAGTTTTTGTGTGTGTGATTGTAGTCAAGTTTTATCACTGTTCAAATCAGGTCCATTGATCCCACACTTAGCCAAATTTTAGAGTTTCCTTAGCAACCTAGCCTCATCCAACTTTCCTGAATTGCACACTTCACAGATGTAACCCTCAAGATTTTCCTTTTCCTGTTGGAACTGTGCAATGCATGGAAATCCAAACTTCCTTTAACATTCAAAACTGCGCAGTGGTTTCCTCCAATCTCCTTCTCTCCGTTGGAACCCACTGTCTCCAAAAATTGTGCAGTTTTGTCCCTTGATTACCTAGTCTGCCTTGCATCCTGAAACTATGTAGATGTGTCTTGCAGGGCCTCATCTTATAGCAGTGCATTGCATCCTAAAACTGTGTAAATGTGTCCTCCTAGGGCCTCATCCCGCAACAGTCACTGCCCATTGAAACTACACAATTATGTCTCTCAGGGGCCACGAGGAAGGATGACATGATAGATGACTCTCAAGGAGCGGAGGAGAAAAATAAGCAAACCAAGGAACCCAAGGTATGATAGAATATCATTACCACATTAAGACTCCATCTGATGCATAACCCTTTGGGGGCTAGGTATGGAAAACGAAGCACATGTTTTGAAATCAAGTTTGATATCAAGTGCAAATTGGAGTTCACATATTAATAAGAATCATGATATATGTCCATTGTAATACTACATTCAAAATTTGTCCTAAGGCATCTCTAAACAAGAAGTAGCAAATTTTAAAATTTTAAAATACTAACATAAGAATAGATAATAGTGAACAATGGCTTCCTCAAGCCATGTCATCCACATCCATGTCATTAGCATCACTCAAATATTCAGTTAACATGCTCTCTAGGTAGGAATCACTCTCATCTTGAGGCTCTTGCTCATCCATAGCGACTGGATGTAGCTCAATAAGGCCATTTGGTTGTATCTCCTAGTCCACACACATAACATCACCTGTGTGTTGATCCCCTCTCTCGAAAGGACCCTCCTTGTACCCAAGGTCTTTTCGAGATATGAGACAAAGTGTGCTATGAACATACACTAATTTCGATGCCTTCTTTGAGCCCAACATATATCTCTTTACTGAATGGATTGTTGGGCATGGAATCCCCCCCACAGTAGGTTTTTGGGGCTCAAAGCCCAAGTTTTGGTCAAAGATGTTATAAAACTCTGCGAATTGTGGGTGCAGAGCGTGAAGTGTACAAGTGAGTCATAGGCTTGTCTGCCCTAAAAATTATATTTAAATTATTGTAAAGTCGGCCGAGCCATGGTCCGCGGACCATGGGACTGTATAAATAGAGTGAGGCTCTAAGTTGTAAAGTTAGTTAAGTTAGGAAGGAGAGAGAGAATAGCGAAGGCATGGTTTGAGTTTAGAGTTGGATATGAAGTGTACTGGGTCATAGTAGTAGTAAGAGGTTGTACAACTGAGTGTGCAGAGGCCTAATGGAGTCCACAGCTGAGTGTGCAGGGTGGGATCAGGGCTGTAATTGGGATTGAAAGCTAATAAAGAGAATTTTACTTTGTGCATCTATTCTTGTATCAATCTCCTCTTTTTTTCGTATCTTAATTTTATTGAACAAAAAATTTGTTGTGAGGGGGTCTTGCATTCCTGTTCTGGGGGGGCGGGCCACCAAACAGCCCCCTTTTGGTAAAATGCTTCTCTCAAACTAGGGAAATGTTGTCCCGAGTTTCCCCAAAAGGGGGATGTGGTGAAATTTTTTCCAGGAACCCCCATCTCTAGAGTGCGGGGTAAATGTTGGGGGTGTGCTCTCCAATCTGGGGGATGCATCCCCATGTAACACTGGAATATTCAATAGGGGGATTAATTTGGGTAATGACTGAAACTCAAATTGTATTTAGGATATTGAATGTGTTGTGCCTTGACATTCACTATAGTATAAAGAACTATGATATTGTTATTACTGTTATATGTTTGTCCAATGATTTTTTGAAATTGTCCATGAGGATGTCTAAATGAATTTGTAAGCATAGCACAATAAATACGGTAGTGTTAAAAGTGTTAGTATGCAAAGTTCAAAGCCTTTTATCCTATGTTATATATTGGGACATTGCAGGTGAGAAATTTGGTGGCGATCATTTCTTTTCTTGTACTTACAATGTTTGGTTGTTTCATTAGAGAGCTGGCATATGCAAATCCTAAAGCCAATGAGGTGTTAAAAGGAATGTTCGTTCCTAATTTAAGAGGAAGTGGAGCAACTGGTATTGCCATTTCTCTTATTGGAGCTTTGCTTACACTGTAAGCCCCTATCACTTGTCCGTTTCGTTAATTCAATTCAATGAATATGTTTCGTCAGTGCAAAGTAGTAATGATTAGAAAATCTGGCCAAACATTTTCCCCTATGATGCAGATGAGGCATTGGGAATTTAGTTGCACAATAATAAATGGAGTAGTTTTAAGTGCGATTTTTTGGAGTTTCTAGCAGTTTTCTAGTCAAAATTTTGTGAAAACATTTGTGGCCAAATTTTGATTTGTGTTGTTTAAACTGGTTTTTTTTACTACATATATGGATTCAACACCCTCAAAAACCTCTGAATCACTTTGATTGTGAAGAGTTCACCTGTCAAACTTGTGATTTCAATGAATGTCGTCTAGAACAAACTAGATAGAAAAATAAACTAGAAAACTTTCAAAAAATCGCACTGGAAAACTACTAGGTCATAAATCCCTCAAATGATGTGTATCTTATCATGTACAAAATTTAGTACTATGGTATTGAGTATTTATTGATTACCTTCATAAAATGTAATTGATCCTGTCATCCACCATATCCAGATACAATTTATTTCTTCACTCGGCCTTGGTTCTCTCTCAGAAAGTAGCACCAAGTGTTTATGGAGTTAATGTAAGTACTCTTCCATAGTTTAGAGAATTCTTAAAATAACTGGAATAGATTATTCGTGTATTTTTCGTTGTGCTTTATTTACAAATTAGACGATTTTCGATGGTTTGTTGAAATTACAAGTTTTTCCATGGGTTGTTGAAATTACAAATTTTCATTACGGAAATTATGAAATGTAATTATTCCACTCATAATAAGGTCTAATAGTCCCATCTACAAGAACATAATTTGTGAAAGCACATTGAAAAACATGATTCTTCAACCCAAACTGGCATAGTAATATAGTAATATTGGATTCTTCTTTATTGGTCTATACTTGATTCTATATCATCAAGTATGTAAGCAACTGTAGGATAGGATCAAGGCACTCAAGGAGCAAGGTCCCACATAAAATTGTGTAGTCAGTTGTGTATGTGAAGAACATGAAGATCTGCACCAATGATCAAGATGCACTCATACTTTCTCCTTCTTCCATTAATTCCTCTTCTCAAATCAACAATTCTTCCTCACACAGATTCTCTGTGTATTACAGAAAGAAATTTTGTGTATTACAGTTACAGTTTATTGGAGTTACAGTTTAAAATGTAATGACAAATTGAAAGGACAACGAATTATAATAGTTCCAACTAATACTCAGCTGAGCTTATCCTATCCTAGCCCCCACCCCCCACCAATTTAGTGGTAACATTAGTTTCTATTTTCTATATATATTTCCACCTCATTGAACTTTCTTTAGTGATTGGATTGAATGCTCCGAGGAGTACAAAACCTGATCTTACAACATTGATTGGGTCTTCCTTTGATAGCCATAAAGATCTAACCTTCTCTGTGTGCTTGTAGGTCTGCAAATGCAATGAAAAACACACCTCTGAAATTGTCTTATGTGTACCAATGTGTTGGATGTGATTCATTCCATTTGCAGCCTCTAACACAAACTATCAACAAGGTATGCTTAACTTGCCATTTTAAAAGATGGTGATAACTCTTCAATTTTTTTAGGCACAAAATAAACTGCACAGAAGCTTCAGATCTTCAAATGTTTTTAGAAACCTGTTTTAGCAATGTACACCAAAGTAATGAAATCATTTTTAAAAAAACTATGTTGTAAAATATATGCAAGTTTAGTCTTGCTTCAAATTTAGCTGATACTTGCAACCCATGGCCTTGGTATGCTCAAGAATAATAGTGTACGATATGCACCTGGTTGTGGCCCAGTTGTTCCTCAAGAATGCAGTGATTGTGGCAAGAAATTTAATATGGTTGGGCCCATATGGTCTGCCCCAATTCATGATCCTGACTAGGTTTCATCCATATTATCAAATGTTGTTGCCCTCAAATCTCGCTATCCTGCATACGACAAAATATATGCTGTCTTGACCTCGATTTCTGAGGTAAGGATCTTTTCAGTCAGCAATGAAGCATAACATGTAAAGTTAATATTGATTTGCCACTGCATACAATGGTATAATGCATACAACTTACAATGATGTGATAAATGTGGGCAATTAATTTGGAGTAGTAACATTTCATGAACATAGCAAGATAGCATTCCCTTTGTTTGCATTTTATTTGGAAGGTTCATTTCTTAAGTACATGTGATCATATCACAAAGTATTTATCCTACCATACCTAGATGGAATTTGGTGCTTTCTCTTTGCCATTTATTTTTTATACATTATATTAAGTATCAACTAGATAGACAAATTATTGCTAGGGGTCTTTATTGAGAGGGACTAGTAGGAGCACTGAGATAAAGATCTTAGCTGCCTTAATCAATCCTTAAGCATGGGTTTACTTTGCACAAGAGATTCTCTTGAAGGATGACCTACTATGATGGACATTGTGGGCACACTCCAATCCATTAGAGACACTTTTCAAGGCATTGGTGGCATTCCAAAACCGCAATCAGATTTCACATGTTTGTTGGGTGATGCAAGTACAACTCACAACAACAACGCTAGCAGAGGCCAAAGCTCTTCTACATTCTAGAGTGTTGTAAGAGAGCAGTGACTGTGTCACTAGACTATATAATATTTTGAGTCCATTGCCATTAGCTGCATGTAGTGTGAGTTTTATTTTCCTCTTTATTGTTGCAAAACTAGTCTTATTCCCCTCTCCTTTTCTATGGATGTCTATTGTTGAGCACATGTGGGTCTAAATATAAAGTTACATTATCCATCCCTTGTTGACTTGTCTCAACTTTCCTTTTACTGCCCCATGAAACATTGGGAATTGACATCCTGTATTCATCAATGGCTGAGCTATGAATGTCTTGGAATCTAATCACCAATATTCTTCTTTTCAACGAGTAGACATTATAATTTTGTAACTTTATCTGCCAAACCTGTTGACAGTGCGAGCATATCATTTATTTTTTGCAACTAGAACATCCCTCTGATTTAGGTTTTAATATACATCACATACACTATTGGTTTTACATTGTAGAAAACTAATAGGTTTGTTGTCCCAAGATTTATTGTCTTTTATTGAAGAATTCAACTCTGCAATTTTCTGGTAATGGCATGGGAACATAGATCTTTTTGGAAGGAAAATAGGCACCACACCTAAGATGTTGATTCTTTCCCACACACCCTTCTAATGTATAACCATACAGACTATCACTTCAAACACCAACACCGAACTCCTCGGAATAACAAATGAATCAAACCTGAATTAGAATGAAGTGCATGCTTGTTGGGTGATGATATTCAACTCCTGTCCATGCAAGCTCATTTATCCTTCATCCAAACTCAATCTGGTTTAGATACTTCATTCATCCTTTAGTTCAACGCATGAGTTGAGACTATTTTCATTGAATTTAGCCTTCTATTTTCCCTTATGGTGTGTCTTTTTATGGGCCAATTCAATTATGTGGGGATGCATTATGTGATTTTGTAAGAAATAGCAATGAGATTTTTTATAGTGGAAGTTTTGAAATAGTTTTATTTTAAGATGTTTTTTTAAGTACACATTTGAATATCTATTTTTAATTAACTTTGTATCACACTATTGATAAATTTGAAAGTCGCACTTTCTTCAATCAAGCTTGCCACTTTAAGATAACTGTTATAAATTTATTATGCAATTTGCACTTTAGAAAAAATGTAAGCTTTATTTTTTTATCTATGATTTTTGTTTATTCTTGTAGTGTGTTTTGGTTCCTTTTCTTATTGCATTATCAAATCCAATGTCTCTCTTGCACTTTCCAAAAGATGTAAGCTTTACGTTTTTATCTATGTTTTTTGTTTCTTTTTGTAGTGTGTTTTGGTTCCTTTTCCTATTGCATTATCAAGTCCAATATCTCTCTAGTGTGTTTTGGTTTCTTTTCCTATTGCATTATCAATTCCAATATCTCTCTACTAGTGAAACCCCTTTACAATCAATATCTCTCTAGATTTCCTACTTCTCCAATGCTTAATGCATGATAACTTTGGCATAATTGCATATGAAAAGTACATCTTTCCACTTAAGTTTTCAACAAATTCCTTTGGTGTGAAGCAAATTCTCAATTGATGTCACTCATCAACAAAAATTCAAAGCACTTTATAAATCCTTCATAATCCAATGGGATAACTCAAAATAATATAAATGGGGTCTACATTAGAGTTTCTTTTCTTGGGATAGAGTTTTTAATTCTCTCTTATGTAGATCCTCCCCTCTTTTGGCACTACCACCTTGCCTCTTGGTGTGGCCTAAATCTTTAACAATGCACTCTTTATAGAGTCTATCTTTATAGATGCCTGTATACATGAACATTTAACTGTATACTAATATAAGATTTTGAAATTTTTTGCTAGAGATATAATTCGCCTATCTTTACACCTTTTGGGGCAATTGTGACAATTGCTAGTTTTAGTAAGTTAAAAATATGGTCTGCATGATTATAGTTTTTTTATAAAGATTATAGATCACGTGTCAGTTTTTTTTTTTTTAGGTTGGTTGTTTAAATCAATGTTATAAATGTAGTTTTTAGGATTGCCATGATGATTTGAGAGAAAAATGATCATTGTGTAATGTATTTCTTGGTTATTTGCGATGGTATTTCAGTGTATAAAATACCATAACTACAAGTACCACTAAGGTACCTCAACACACATTTTGCTGCAATCCAGTGACTTTCAAGTGGTTTGGACATAAACTGGCTCAACACACTAACAGAGTATGCCAGATCAGGTCTAATTGTCGTGAGATATATCAAACTTCCCACTAGCTGTCTATACAAAGTGGCATCCACCTGTTTTGTGCCATCATCACTGCTTAACTTGAGATTCTGCTGCAATGGTGTTGCTGTTGTTTTACACTGTTCCATTCTGAATCTTTCCAACAAGGTTCTGGCATACTTTCCTTGAGTTAGAAAAGTTTGACCAGAATCTTTCCATACCTCCAAACCTAGGCAATAATGAAGATCTCCGAGGTCTTTCATTTCAAATACCTATGACATTTGCTGCTTGATTTCTTTGATCAAATTATTTGCATTTCTTGTTATAATCATGTCATCCACATACAAAGAAATCAAAATGATTTGCCTCTGTTTATTTATCTTGGTATACAGGTTCGGGTCGTTGAGGCTCCCATGAAAACCATGCTGTATAAAAAATGAATCAATTTTCTCATACCATGACCTGGGTGCTTGTTTCAAACCATAAAGTTCCTTATGAAATCTACACACTAAATGCTCCTGCCCCTTTTTCACAAAACCAGGAGGCTGTACTAAATAAATTTCTTCCTTTAATTCTCCATTCAGAAATGCCGACTTAACATCTAGCTGGTGTAGCTTCCATTTATGTTTTGTTGCTAAAGAGATTAGCATTCTAGTTGTATTTAGTTTAGCTACAGGGGCAAAGGTGTCATCGAAATCTATGCCTTCTTGCTGTAAATAACCCTTTGCTACCAGTCTAGCTTTGTATTTTTCTACACTCCCATTTGCATTTATCTTAGGTTTATACAACCACTTACAACCTATAGGGGTTTTTCCTTCAGGCAACTCAACTAAATCCCAAGTATGATTTCTATATATTGATTCAATTTCCTCATGCATTGCAGCCCTCCATTCATCTGATTTACTTGCTTCTTCATAACTTGAAGGTTCTACAATGTTTAAAATTTTGGACATTAAAGCATAGCCTTTCAATCTTTCAGGTAGTCTAGTTTTCCTACCTGATCTTCTAGGTAGAGGACTTACTTCAACTCTATCTGTTTCAGCACTTTCCGGGCCTGCATCATCACTTATTACACTATCTACTACTACTTCTTCCTGTTTCTACTCCTGCTCCTGCTCTTCATCTTCGTCACTGTTCATCTCTATCAGCAATGGAATGTGGCTGTCATTGCTAGAGTCTTCCTTTCCATCTTCAGTCTGTTCATGAAAAACAACATCTCTACTTGCAAAAACTTTATGAGTCACAAGATTATATAACTTGTATGCCTTATACTTTGTGCCATATCCTACAAATATACATTTCAAGGCTTTGGGGTCTAACTTCTTTCTATCTGCTTTTGGTATATGAGCATAAGCTTTAGATCCAAATATTCTTAGATGACTAACTGCTGGTTTGAGTCCAAACAATGCTTCAAAGGGGGTTTTGAAGCCTAGACATTTAGTAGGACTCCTATTCTTTAAATAAACAGCAGTATTAATGGCTTCTGCCCAAAGACCATTCAATATACTTTTACCTTGAAGCATACTTCTCGCACACTCCAAAAGAGTTCTGTTCTTGCGTTCTGCTACTCCATTCTACTATGGAGTGTGTGACACTGTGAATTGCTGCATAATCCCATGCTGCTTGCAGAAGTTCATGAACTCTCCTAACCTGTATTCCCCCCCTTGGTTGGAGCAGAGAATCTTTATCCTCTTTCCAGTTTGGTTCTCTATCATAGATTTGAATTCTTTAAAGTACCGAAAAGCTTGACTCTTTTTACTTAAAAAATACACCCATGAGAACCTAGTGTAGTCATCTGTAAACAACAGAAAATAATATGCACCTCCTAGGGACCTAGTTTGCTTAGTTCCACAAATATCTGTATGCACTAGTTCTAGGATGTCTCTTTCCTTTCTGTTGACATGCAAAGGGAACTCTTCTCTATGCATTTTCCCTAATGCACATCCATCACATTCCAACTTGACATTATGAAAAACACGGAGTCCATCGACCATACCTTTCTTCTGAAGTAAGATGAGGTCTTGCAAATTGAGATGTCCAAATCTCTAATGCCAGAGATTTTCGACTGTTGATCCAGCTGCAACCATTACTTGTCGTGGCATACTCTTTGCATCCAATCTGTACAAGTTCCCCACGCGTACTCCTGTTGCAACTGTTTCCATCTGGCTATCCTTAATGACACAGCCATTCTTAAAGAATTGCACCTGCATGTCCTGGTCTGTAATCATTGAGACAGAGATCAAGTTTTTCTTAATTCCTGGAACATATAATACATTTTTAAGATGTTTAATGTCGCCACTAGGTAGCTTCACAGGAATATCTCCACATCCTTTGATCTCATACCCACTGTCATCTCCTAGATAAATTTTTGATCCACATGTAGATTCTTCAAGAAATTCAAAACAGTCCTTCTTACCGGTCATATGAGAGGATGCGCCAGAGTCGACATACCATATGTCGTCCTCATCTCCCTTTGATGTTGAAAGAGCATAATCGACTGTGAATAGTCGAAGATCATGGCTGTGGTCCTCTTCTCCAGCAAAACAGCCCTGATGTTTCCTCTGTTTGCCTTTTCTTTGTTTGCCTTTTCTTTCATCCGCCTGCCTCTTATAGCATTCTTTAATCTGATGACCAGGTTTCCCACAATAAAAACATCTCTTAACATAATTATCAGTCATACCTCTGAATGGTCTCCTTTGAAAAGAGTTGGCCCCCTTCTGCTGCTGCTGCTGCGGTTGCTGGTGCTAATGTTGGTGCTGGTGCTGCTTCCCTCTGTACTGTCACCTCTTCGCCATCAGAGCTAGGTCATTGCTCTGAGTTTTCAGATTCTGTCTTCGCTCCTCCTCCTAGAGCAGAATCGCTGTTAGCTCATCAAATGAAGGGGCTTTCTCCCTCGCTAACAGTCCTGTGATGAATGTCTGATATTCATCCGTCATTCTGTTCAATGTGAGTGTAACTAGATCTGAGTCGGACACCTTTTCTCCAATAGCTCCCAGTTTGTCTCTCAGATCCTTGACTCTGGCCATGAATCCACCAACGGACTCATTCTCGTCCATCTTCAATGCAAACAACTTTCCCTTAAGTGCCAGAACACGATTTGTATTCTGAGTCTCATACAGGCTCTTGATCGTTGTCCATATATCAGCGACTGACTTGGAATCTCTGATATGTGGGATAATATTGTCCTTAATGGACATCTTCAATATAACTTTTGCTTTTGTTTCTCTTTTATCCCAATCTTGTTCTTGAGTCGCTGTTCCAGATCTCGGCTCATTTCCTTCAACGATCGCCCATGCATTTACGCTCTCCAGCAAAGTTTTCATTTTGAATTTCCAATTGGAGAAATTTGTTCCATCGAGTTTGCGAGACTCGTGGAAGTATGATTCTATGTTGTTGTTCATTTTCGCCCAACTGAACACTCCAATCGGCCACCACCGGGCAAGTCCGATCTACTTCCACTGAACAGATCAGGAACTTCATTGTGCCACCACCGGGCAAGTCCGATCTGCTGCCACCGAACAGATCAGGGACTTCACTGTGCCACCACCGGGCAAAACCGATCTGCTACCACCGAACAGATCAACAAGCAAGCTCCAACACGCCACCACCGGGCAAAGACGATCTGCTTCCACCGAACAGATCAAGGAGCTGCACTGCGCCACCACCGGGCAAAACACCGATCTGCTTCCACCGAGCAGATCACAGAGCTCTGATTCGCCACCACCAGGTAGGTCCGATCTGCTACCTCCGAGTGGATCACGGAACCCCAATTTGCCACCACCGGGCATGTCCGATCCGAGCGGATCAAGGAACCTCAATTCGCCACCACCGGGCAAATCAAATCTGCTACCACCGAGCAGAAATCTCCACGTGCCACCACCGGGCAACTCCGATCTGCAACGAAAAATTGCAGATTTCTAGAGAGAAATAGGTTGGCTCTGTGGCACTCTGAACAGCTACAAATCCGCGCCAATTGCTGAAAAGAAAAATTCACGATGTCCACGGAAATTGGCGCGCTTAACAGCCATGGATCTGCGCCAATTTAGTTATAATTTTGCTGGCGCGCTTATCAGCCCCAAACCAGCGCCAATTGGCGCGTCTGTTCTTTAAAAAATAGCGCCAATCTGTTTTGTTCTGGATTGGCGCGACTGTCTTCAAAAAATCCGCGCCAATTGCTCAACCCTTTCTTCGGCTTAGAGATGATCATTCATCTGAGACCCTTCGCTCCAGGTGTTACTGCAGTTCCACCTGATCACACAAATACATTTACTTGCACTCCTACCACTACAGAAATGTAACTAATGATACATCCCTAAAAAAAATGAGGCTATCTCTATCCTAAGCTCTGATACCAAGATAAAAATCACACTTTGAATTAAATGAAGGAGTTGCAGCTCGCAGGTGTGTACGGAGATTGCACTCAACACAAAGAGGAGACTCTCTCTCACGTTCACTCTACATTACATCAAATGAATATTACAATATTAAATACATCACTGAAAAATAGGTAGTTGTAAACAACCTCCTAAACTCTAGAAACTAATCCTAAACTAAAGAGATACATTACAACCATATAACCCTTTCTCCATTATTTTTAACTCATGGACTTCTTTGTCTTCCATTACGAAAATGATCTTCTTTCTCTCAAATCATCATGGAATTCTGTCTTCCGTTTCGACATCTTAATTCAATCTTAGATTATATACTTCCCTACCCTTTGTCAGAGTTAGCAAAATAAATTCACCAAAAAATGGTTGAAGTAATTAATCCTAATAACCACGCTCTCACATAGAATTCACTAAACTCCGTATGTATATTTTACAAATTCCATCAAAATCTCACCGTGACAAATGTTTCGAAAGCACTTTTACCAAATATTTTAAGTATCCCAGTCTTTCTGTCCAGTGGTCCACCTAAACATGAAAAATCTTCACTTCGTAGCCCAGTTTACGAGTGACTCCACTCACACAGAAGCCGCCTCTTCATGGTTTGGACCACATTTCCAATGATCTCGATCAGAAACAGAGAGGCATCTACTTCACATCTACAAGCACACGACAGAGCGCCGTTCTGGACACTTCCTTGACAATGAGAACTCTTTCACATGGCTTTACGCAGCAGCATGCAACACTATCTCCCCTCTTGGACTAATGAACTAAACGTCTCCCGTATGACACCATCCCTCATGGAAGCCGCACCAAATTTAATTATTTCATTTAAAATGGAAAACTGATTCGCTACCACCACGCTCACGAATCTAAGAGAGGGCGACGATATGAATCTGCTATTAACTGCTTCATTATTGGCATTGCTGAGGAGGCCTCGATTTTTTCGCAAATCAATCATGGTACCACAGAGATCTCCTCAATAGGCGCCCACGTCTATGGCATAAAGGTTCAGGAATCTCTACGCTAGAGTGGGAGTTATAGTGAACTTCTGTTGGAATAAATTGCTCAAGTTGTGGGCAGCATTTGTTCAAATAATCAACATCGAAGGATTCACTTTGGCCAGCAAAATGGCAAACATTGAACTGCAGTTGATCTTTCCGACATAGCCTTTGCCTCAGGAAAATATGCATTTGAACTCTTCAACTATGTTACTGATGCTTTCCTCTGGAAATTTGTTGCTTCCATCGTTCTCAGTTACAATCACGCAGTAGCAATTATGTTCCCCACAACGCCACAACACAAATCATATTTGTCATCCAGAGCACTTCGCGCAGGAAATCTCCTACGATTGTACGCATTACTCTTTATGACTTTCACCACGAGCTCTCAAACCAGCTATTCAACGCATTGATTTCTCTCTATCCCTAGCAATGATTTCTCCTCCAACGGGTTCTACAGATCTCAGCTGTCCTCTACATCACGCCGTTCTACTCGAACAGTGGCACACAGTGAATTCATAACAGCGTCATCCTCCGATACTCACACACGGACTATTCTCCTCTTTATAGATGGCACTTTTTGTCAGAGTGGGAAACCTGCTTTAGATGAATAAATCAGCAAACACCACACTATCAATAGAGCGAATCACCATGGCAGCAACGCTCCTTTCTTCTCGTACAAACTTGTTAAATTTATCATGACAGAAAGATCGACAAACCAAAAAATGGCCCACAGAACCAATTTATTTCTTGGTAATTATTTTATTTTTTCCTAAATTGGAATGTACATAAAAGAGTTGAATAAACTGGGATGTACATAAAAGAGTTGAATATGCTAGGTAGGTTTTTTACAAAGAAGGTTACACCATAACCAAAATTCCACTCTTCATAATTTCCACTCTTCACATTTTCCACTCCTGACATTGAATAAACTGGGATGTACATAAAAGAGTTCAATATCCTAGGTAGGTTTTTTACTAAGAAGGTTACAGCATAACCAAAATTCCACTCTTCATAATTTCCACTCTTCACATTAAGGCATAGGATATCAAAATATTAAAAAGATAGGAAGAGTAAGATGTAAACTGAAACTAGGCTAGATAGGTTAGTGAAACATATGATAAGATTAAAATTCAGAATAAGCAGAGGCATGATCTAAACTATGTAGACAAATCATAATTAGTGGCAGCAACCTGTATTGGAGGTTGATTATTGCCAGGATTGCTGCGAATCAGAGGAGGGATGCCCAAATGTTGATCATGATCGAAACATTGATCTAGGTCTCTCATAGGATAGTGGAGGTGCTCCAAAGTGTGCAGGATGTCAACTTTGTGCTCAAAGTGGTCAATTAGAATATGACCCAGGAGAAACTTTAGATGCTAGTGTAAGTCGATAGATTATAGAATACATGTATTGGTTGAAACATCCTTGTGTGTGGCCCATTTTGTCACCTAGTCAACCAACTTGGTGAGAATCTGAGTATCCGATAGTTGTTATCACACTGACACTCCCTCATGTTCCATGCGAGCTATCTCTCCCTAAATGGGGCGTAGAGTAAGGCCTTGAAACTCGACAGTTGCTTTTTCCAAGCGATGGTGGTGCAAGAGTGACCCCAAGAAGCCCGCTCCTAAACCAGTGGAGAGAATCTTTTAAACCAGTTAGGTCTCAAAAATCTCAATAGACTCCTCCTTCTAGAGAGTATAATTCTACCAAATAATGACCAATAAAAATAATTTATTGTTATTATTATTGTGAAAGAACTCAGTTCGGTATTTTTCTAAAGCAACGCAGTAAGGGTTCCTTTAGAAGTATCGAAGTCAATTAAAGGCACAAACTAAGATTTGGGAATATCGAATTATGGAACTGGAGTCTTTGTGGAGTCAATATTTCAACTAGGGTTTTTTCATTTTGAAGTATTTGATCTTTACGACGGTGGTGAACTTCGACGACACTTGTTCTCTACGGTGACAAGAACCTCGACCCTATAATATTGATCTTCGGTCTTCGTGCTATCACCGGTTGTCTTCTTCCAGGAACTAAAGTATCTATGGAGTCAATATTTTAGCTAGGGTTTTTTTTGCGGTTTTAGAAGTAAAAAATTATTATTCAACACACATTCACCATCTTGCTTTGTTGTTTTTGGTCTCCTTCTATGGTTTTGAGTCTCTTCTATGGTTTCAGGTCAACAAACATTACATCCAATTAAATCCACGTTAAAAACACTGCTACAGACAAATCTGAGTGGTGCATACGTTCCCACTTACTTTCCTTTAAGTTTTGGCTTATTTACACTATGAGTATTTCCCCTCATATTTCTGAACCCCCCTCTAGCAAAGGGAGACCAAGTAAAATTACCCTAGAGATTATTTATGAGTACATTGAATCTTTAGAAAGAAGAAGAGAAGAAAGAGAAAACCATTTTAAACTAGAATTAACTACAATGCTTGACAACAACCACAAATCGTTAGAAAACAAAATAATCTCACTCGAGACTGAACGAATAGTAGAATTCAAGAAATCAAACATAGTAAACAAGCAATCTATAAAGAAAATGACACTTCGAGAAGCGAGATTAAAAACCTAAAAGAGAAACTACATAATAATTACACCCTAAATAACACAGAGAATAAATTACATATTAAACCCATAAAAGAAGAAATTAATAAACTAATTGTACTTGACCATGAGCACCTCAGAAAAGACTTACAACTTATAATTGTTGGCATAGAAGAACAAAACAATGAAGACACATTAGAATTAGTTAAAGAAAAATTAAATATAAATCTCAAACTCAGACAACTTATCTCACCGAAGCAATAAGGGTAGGAAAGATACTTGAACATAAGCACAAACTAATCCATTTCAAGGTTAGTTGTAACTACCATAAATTAGATATATTTAGGAAATCGCCAAGCCTAAAAGGAATGGGAATCTTTGTAAATGATGATCTCATTCGAGAAGACGAAGCTAAACTTAGGAAAGAAATCCAAAAGGCCAAGGAGGCAAGAAAAGGAGGGAAATGGGAAATCATTAGGAATAGGAAAGCAATTATTAGAGATAGATTCCCAAGAACAAGTAATAAATAGGGAATAGCATCACTCTGGATCCTCTTCTGGAATTACCATGGTTTTCCACAGTGTAAAGGTCCTATGTTAAGTTGGATCCCTAGTGATATTGATCTTATTCTTTTAGTTGAAACTTGGGAGCATGACAAATCTAGGGTCCCTCACCTTGACTAATTCACTCTTTGGTCAGCCTAGAATAAGGAATCCTCCAAGAAAGTTTTTGGTGGTATAGCCTACTATATTAAGAACATTGTTTCCTCGCACATTCAACTTCATAAAACTAACCCCTTCAATCAATACATTTGGATCGAGACATCTGATTTTGCTACCAATAAGATCTTTCTTGCAATCTGCTATTTCACCCATATCAACTCTATGTCTTATAATAAAAGCAACCTGGATAAGAATTGTCCTTTCAATATCTTAGAAAATGACATCTACAACCTAAGAAATAAAGATAATATCCTTTTTCTTTGAGACTTGAATGCTCGAACTACTACTAAAAAAGCTATTATGTTAAGTAACAAATCTAACGCCAACCCCTTATGGCTTGAAAAGGATGGTAACTTAGCTCACAGATTCAAGAGAAATTTTGAAGACATAATCAAGAACGTATTCGACACCGATCTCCTTAAACTTTGTAGTTCCGAGTACTAATTCATTTGTAATGGTATTAGCAAGTTGCCTCTCTCTGGTTAGATGACTTGTTTCCATGGGTTGGGTAGCAGCATCGTGGATTATGCGATTTCTAACACCCATGTCCTCAACCGTATTACAAAATTTGAGCTACTTAATGGGTACAACCTTGACTCTAACCACAAACCCTTGTCTTTATCCCTCAATCTTGTTATGCATACGACCCACATGCAAGAGGGCAATAAAAGAAAAAGACACATTCACTTCAATAGAAGTAATGTCGACCTTTTCTTAAGGGATTTAGAAAGTGACTTAGGATCCCTGACTTATAATAATAACATTGATCAAATCTATTACCATTTTACTACTACCCTTTCACTACCATTAGCAAGATCTCTAATGAGACATTGTATAAGTAGAATAATAGAAATTCCAATCCTTGGTATGAAAAAGACTTTAAAATTTCCAGGAAAGCGATCAAAGACACCCCTAATGAAATCATTAAACTACAAAATATAAGTATATACAAATCTCTCATCAAGAGGAATAAGAGTCCATATATTAATAAGAGACAAGAGCATCTTATCCACCTTTCTAAAGTTGTGCCCATCAATTTTTGGTGGAATGTGCTTGTTCATAAAAATAAAAATATTAATCATTCTATCCCCTTAGAAAATTGGGATAACTATATTAAGAATTTGTATGACTCTTCGAATACCATGGGCACCATCTTAAACACTCATATTAAGGAAGATATAATTTCTCTAGAAAATGTTGACTGTGGGATTAATAAGCTCGCTAATGGGAAAGCTAAAGATATTGAAGGATATCAAGTTGAGATATTTAAATATCAAGCTTCTCAATTTGGTTGTAAGGCATGGCTTCCCTAATCCTTACAACCAGATTGAGAAGCTTATAGATATGATTTCTTCTTATAAATATTTGGGTATTGAATTTCCTCATCATCTCAACTAGAATTATAGCATCGAGAAAAGAATTATTGGAGGTTGGAAATCTTATTACAAGCTTGGAAACAATTGTAAGTCAGTTGATATTTACATTTGGAGTAAAATAAGGTTCCTCTTTGAGACTCTCATCACCCTCTTATATGAATGTGAAGTTTCAGGTTGTAGTATAGCTAGAGAGTCATGGAGAAAGATTGAGATGATCCAAAAGAAATTCATAACCTATAACCTCAAGATCAAGGGAAATACTCCCTATCTTATCCTCTTGATCGAAGCGGGCATGTCCCACATTAAAAGTATGACTATGTTTATATATATGATGTATAAGATGAAGCTTTACAATATGGATTCCAAGAGGCTCTCAAAAATTGTTTCTAACTTTCGTAAAAACCCTCACTTGCGCCTCAAACGCAGGTGGCATAAGGATGGCCAGTCTTGGCTCAACCTTTGGGGGATTAAGGAGGAGATCATCATGGGAAGCAAGGATAGTATCAATGATACAATTAACTCCAATTTTATGGACAAGATGTGGGATGGTAAGGAGTTAGAGGGTAAAAGGAAGCTAAGATACTATAAGGAGGTGATCAACCCCACCCTTGATAACCATAATTATCTCTCTATGTTGACCAACACTTAGAAGAAAATGAACATCGCTAGGATAAGAACTAATTCTCATGACGTTCGAAGTGAGACTGGGCAGTGGTTTACTCCCAAGACTCCCAGGGACGACTGAATCTCTTAGATTTGTGATACAAAGAAGTTGGAAGATGCAAATCACTTCTTTTTAGATTTCTAGACTCTTTCCCACATCCGCTCTTAATTCCCTATCATCAACCACACCTCCAACATTCTAGACTTATTAAGCCAGCCCAACTATAGCGATCTTGGAGCGCTTCTTTCCTTTCCCCTTAACCACAGAAACAAGATTTTAAGGAATGACAATTAGACTTTTTTTTTTTTTTGAAGTCGAATAGACCACATTGGTCTTAGTAGACTACCACCACCTATTAAACTTTATAAACAATAATACTAATTAATTGATTTGTTTAAAAGAATAAAAATTAATTACAAGTCTATATTTTTTTGTTTATATATTTTAAAAATATTTTTAAATTATATAAGTTAAATTAATTAAAAGAACGTGAATATCAATTGTGAATGATACATATTTTCAAATTAAGCTTTAATTTCCGTATATAAAGGATATAATGAGAAAAAGTACTTCGTATCATAAAAATAGGTGATAAATTATTTTCTAAATATCATAAGGGATAAATTCTTTCATCTTATATTATTTTAAGATTTTTCATTTTCCTATTTTTTTTATCAGTTAAGAATTTTTTAATAATTTTAGATATTAAATCTAATTAAATATTTAAATACTTGATATAATTATATATTATAAAAAAATTAAAAAAATATAAATTTTATAAAAATATTTTGGATGGGAAACTTTTTACAATAAATATTTACTCTCATTTATTCAAATTTTAATTAATTTAATATTTATAGAAATTGATTTATACATTTTATTTATTAGTATAGATCTATTTTAAATACATATCTAATACGAGTTTGGTGGAATCAAATTTCTTGATATATTTTATTTATTAGCATAGATCCATTTTAAGTATGGATTTTAACATCATTCTAGAGGGATCAACTTTCTTCACGTGTAAACTTTTTTAGGGTGCAAAATACAATGTGTTATTTTGCATTGTCTAAATTGTATTTTTGAATGCTATATAAAGTATATATATGACTAAATAAATATTTTAACCATAAAACTTATTTTTTTATTAAAATAAATTTTTTGTTAACATATTTTTAATTATATGTCAATATTCATTGGCATTAAAATATTTTATTGATAAGCCCATTGAATATTTTTTTATATGCAGCATTAAAACATTTTATTTTAACAAATATTTTTCTATATATAGATATATATGAAGTTGATGTCGACATAAATTAGTTAACATAGATCTTCAAATAGTTTATTTACTTCTAAATATTTTTTTTAAATTATAAGGTTTAAACATTTTACTCACATTTTTTTTTACTTCTAATTACTTTATAACATATTAATTTTTTTTTAATTATAGCTGAGATTATTTTTCTATTTAGAGCATAATATTTTTACTTTTTTGTAAAAAGGGGCACATGTCAACTATAAAAGATGGACAAACTTACACATCCCCTACCTTATTGATATTTTTAAAATCTTATATATCAACAATTCTTTCAATCTTTCTCTCTATATGTGTTTCATGTTGAAATCTTTTACTCATGTTAAATATTTTAGTTTTAAATATGACATGTAAACTGAATTTAGAATTAATTACACATCAGATAAATAATACTATTTCTTGTTATTAATATATTTTTGTTTTAAATATCACATGTAGTTTACATATAATGAATTACACATCATGTAATATCAAAAATACTATTCTTCCATATTAAGTAGTGAATAAATTACATTTCCTCGGCGTAAGAAAAAGCAAATTGATTTTTTTTTACTCATCTCCATATTAAGTAGTGAAGAAATTACATTTTTTCATTATACTAAAAGGTAACTTAATTTTCTTTTACAACTTGAACTATTTTAAATATAGAGGTCATTAATTTCTTTTGTTATATTACTATTTTTAATTTCTTAATTTAAATTATTATTTTGTTATTCTTCCATATTATTCTTTTAATAAATTACATTTTTTCCTCATAGTAAAAAGTAAATTGATTTTTTTTACACATCTACATATTAAGTAGTGAAAAAATTACATTTCTTCCTTATACTAAAAGGTAACTTATTTTTTTTACTTTTGATTAAGTTATATCTCTATATAAAATTATGTAAAATTAAGGTGCAAATTGAACTATTTTAAATATGGAGGACATTAATTTTTTTTGTTATATTACTATTTTTAATTTGCTAATTGAAATTATTATTTTGTTATTTTTAAATTTAAGAGGTTGCAGTAGTTCAATATGGTAGTGGAAATAAAATCTCGTGGAACAAGAAGTTGGCCATGATGAAGATATAGTCTTACCAAACCCTAAAACGAACCAACCCCTTCATGGTAAAACAGATTTGGATTTCTTTGTAAACTCGACAAAAAAATGTATTATATGAACAGTCTTGAAATAAAGATATAGTCCTACAAACTTAACAAAAAAAATAATATCATACAACATCTCTCCAATATTTCTTAAGCACAATTATTCACTACAACCAAAATTTAAAATAAAATTGATATTTAATTTTTAATTTTTTTTAAACCCATGAAAAATCGTGATGTATAAGAATTTGTTATCACCCGAAAGAGAAACATACAAATATATGTTTAAACTATGGGCAAGACTTCAAATCCTTTAGTGTGAGAGGCTTTCATTTGAAAGTTTTGTTTGTTTTTGTGACTGAAACCACCATCATAATTTACTTAATCTCACGCTCTATCACAGAGGTAAATTTTTTTTATATATTCCTACTTACCAACTTACATTATAACATGCATATAAACCACTTTTATTGAGATTCTCCAAGCAATTGACATATATGGGTATTTAATAACATTATAGCATGCATATAAACCTTCCGGGCTTTTGACATATTTATGTATTTAATATACAGTACGCACATCCTAATCATCACAACTAATACTCCATTCGACTTACTGAAATAGTCATACTCTGTTTACATGTATGCATAGTTAATCGATTTCCATACCCGCTTATTAAAAAAAGTATATACATACATTGGTTTTGGAATGAAGCGGTCATGGGATTCGATGCCACGGTAAGTCCCGGGTACTATGGACTGGCATCTTCTTAATTGCGATCTTTATGGCCTTTACCATAGATTGAACTAAGTTGCCTTTTCGAGATGCGGGTGCAGTGATGTCCTGCCGTTTACAACGCTTGCTCGTTGTATGCCGTCCACCTGGCGAGATCAATGGCTCGTCTTTGCACTGCCATGTGCGGTGGCGTGACTCCAGACTCCATGTGTTACGAGGCCGGCACCTCGGTCTTACCATTTCGCGCTCAAACTCATCCGGATCCTTCTTACCGATCAGACGGTGGTGGCAAACTCAGTCAGATCGAAGGCTGAGGTTATGCCACGAGGCAGGGTCTTGCACTAAATATTTAAGGCTCATTTCATTTTCGACTTGGTTATTGTTTTCATTTTGGAGCGACTGTATGCTGCCGAAGTCCTCGGCTCGACTGTGTTCTGCCGAAGGCTTAGATGGCTCTCTGCCACACCGGAGTTTCATTCTCAGCCAGAGCACGATGATATACTGCAGCTTCTCCTTTCGGTTCAGGTAAAGACAAGCCTCACGATTTCAGACTTAAACATTTCCGCTATTGTTTAATTTTGTTGCCATTGTTCTCAGCCATTTCGATAAGGTTCTCAGCTCAACTGTCTCAATGTTTTCAGGAGTTGCTCCGATAAGGTTCTCAGCTTAATTGTCTTAATATTTCAGGAGGTGCTTCGGCGACCAGTCGGTGTTGGGAGAAGGTCTGACTCTCTCGCCCTAGGCCGCCCTGCCACAGGTAAGAGTGGTTTATCTCCCATAGGTTCTGCTTTCGATTCTCTTCACGGGACAGTGGCTAAACCTCTGCTCCATTGAACAGGGATGCCGAGGTTCTTGTTTTCACATTCCACTCTTCCGCCATACGTCCAGGGTTTCCTTACTGAGAAACTACATGGTTCATTTTCCTAGTCTGTATGGTTATTGAACTTAGTATTTTGTTTAAAAGCTCAGATTCAGGCGGGTCTCCGTCTAGGCACGGTTCGCCGGTTAATTGTATCTATGTACAGTTCTTAATCTAGCATTTGCCCGGCTTACGGACATAACTTCTTGTCGAATACAGTTATGTTTTTATAATGTTAATCGTTGATTATTTTCGGCTACAAGCTTGTTTTTGAGTTACAGGCATTTGGTATAGTTAAGGCTCTGCATTAACATTGTTCTCGGTATACATTGCTATCTCCACAGCTTTTATTTGAACTTATTTATCACACGAGTCGCACTCGATTTATAGTCAGTTATATCAATTACTTGCAGAGGGCAAATCTTGGTTTTGTTTCGGCCACGGTGCCTGCTGGCTAAGCGTAAGCTTATGCCCCGCGGCAGTGATACCCTGAGGCTTGAATCTTTGCAAATGCATGCATAATATGTTGTTCTTTTCTTTGATATACGAGCAGGAATCTCGTTGCCTGAGAGTTATATTTATAAATGCTTGAACATGGTTTTCCGATAGTTGTTTACTTATATATTAGCAGCGATACTGATATCACTCCAGGGTTTGTCTTCTATTCTACCGACTAACATTCGGCCGTTCTTGCTTGTTTAATAGTATAATCTTTCCACTGTTCATTGCTACATGAATCCGGGAATAAACATATCTATGCTGTTACTGTTCGTTCATGATTTTGTTTCTTTATATATATATATTACGCGCACTAGAAATTACAAAGTAGGAATCATAGTTCCTATTTGTTCAATACTTGTTTGACCGACTGTAGTACAAGTTCTCTGCTCTGTATATATACAATGTTCGCATTCTTGAATGGAATTAAAGATACGGTCTATACCGAGCACAAAGAGAGTATTTTTAAGAATATAAGCAGAGTGTTTCTCTCGGTGTTGTTTACTCACCACAGATAATTAAAGTCATTTCTCAGTTGATTAACTTAATAAGCCATACCTGTTTAATCGCAAACCTGTATGAAATGCTTGTCAATCCACCCGTCCGTAGGAAGATTCTTCACGATCTTCCACCCCCAAGCACTTGCAGACCCTCTTGACTGCAGTTTCTCTGGCTTTTGCCAGGTCTCGCTATCTGGTCCTAACCAGACATAGCGCATACAGGAAAATTCCTTTCCTTTTTCCTATGCCATCTGATCATAACCAGACATAGCATAACTTCTTTCTCTGCCATCTGATCCTTACCAGACTTGGCAATCTTTCCCCTTTTTCCTCTGGGGACTCAACTACCTCCTGAAGGTAGTTAGGGTTTTATTTTTAACTGCCTCCACAGTTATTAATCATGATTAATCATATGCTCAAATCAAATAGTACTAACACAATTTTTAATTATCATAATACCAGCAACAGAGTTATATACTTTTCAAATAAAGTCTTTGTTCATAGTTACTTTTACTATTTACCAACATTAACTTTTCACGAGGGATGTTACATCTCCCCCCCCTGAAAGTCTACATCGTCCCGATGTTGCTGCTCATTCAAAAACAATCTGGGATAAGTATCCCTCATAATCTGTTCATTCTCCCAGGTGGCCTCATCAGGCCCAAAGTGCTGCCACTGCACTTTAACCTGGCTGATGACTTTTTTCCGCAGCTCGACTCTTCTCCGATCTAATATGTTCACTGGTTCGACCAGGAACTCTCCTTCCGGTTCCACCTGAAACACATAATAATCAGATTAGCTGCTTATTAGCATTCTATTTCAGTTTACATTATTTAACAGTCTTCCCTTACCTGAATGTCCTGCCAACTTATTATATGCCTAGGGTCATAAACATATCTCTTTAGAACTGATACATGGAAGACATTATGAACCCGGATATGGCTGGGCAGGGCGAGCTGGTAAGCTACCGGCCCTACTCGGGCCAGAATTTGGAATGGTCCACAAAAACGCGGTGCCAATTTGGCACAAGCATTCCATTGGAGGGTACTTTTCCTAGCTCGTATTCTGATGTACACATGCTCACCCACTTGGTACTCTTTAAATGTTCTCTTCCGATCTGCAAAATTCTTCTGCCTGTCCTGAGCCATCTTTAGATTAGCTCGAACCTTTTTCACCATGACTTCCATCTCCTCCAACATCTCAGGGCCCAGCAAGAATTTGTCCTCCGGTCCACCCCAACTGGAGGGTGTGCGGCATTTCCGGCCGTAAAGCACTTCGAATGGGCTCATCCTCAAGGATGCATGATAACCATTGTTATAGGCGAATTCCACTAGGTGTAAATACTCCTCCCATCGCGTAGGTTGCTGCATCACGTAAGACCTCAGCATGTCTTCCACTACCTGATTCACTCGCTCAGTCTGCCCGTCAGTTTGCGGATGATATGCGGTGCTGAAGTTCAACTGAGTTCCTAGACCTTCAAATAAGGTCCTCCAAAAAGCTGAGGTAAATTTAACATCACGGTCAGATATTATTATTTTTGGCAGCCCATGAAGTTTAAATATATTTTGCATGAAAATGTTTGCGATTTGAGCTGCACGATAAGTGGATTGAACCGGTATGAAGTGAGCTGACTTGCTGAGTTTATCTACTACCACCATTATAGAATCATTGTTCTTTTTGGATTTTGGCAAACCTGTAATGAAGTCCATGGTTATGGTCTCCCATTTCCATTCTGGTATGGGTAATGGCTGTAGTAACCCCGCAGGGTGCTGATGTTCAGCCTTCACCTGTTGACACTCTAAGCAGCGCGCCAGGTATTCTATCACATCCTTTTTCATGCCTGGCCAGTAGTACTCCTTCCTTAGCGAGGTGATTAATTTCTGGTAACCAGGATGTCCTGCATAAGGACTTTTATGATATTCATCCAGAATCTTTTCTTTAATGCCGCTCTGATTGGGTACATAAATCTTCTTCTGGTAGCACAAAATTCTGGCTGCATTCAAGGTGTACCCTTGTTGTATTAAGCGGGTATTTGAATTCTGTACCAATTGCTTCTTTTGCAAGTAAATCTGGTCTTGTGCAGCAGCCTCGTCAATCTCTTTGTCAAGGGTGGACCATCCTTGACTAATACCAATTTCATAAATGCAGTGCACTTTTCGGCTCAGTGCATCAACTACTCTGTTTTCTTTTCCCTTTAAGTGTTTAATTTCGAAATCGAAATTTCCCAAAAAGTCCACCCATCTTGCTTGTCTTGCGTTTAAAGTCGGTTGACTAAAGTAACTAGTCAAGCTATGGTGATCCGTCATCAGCAAAAATTTTCTCCCAACTAAATAATGGCGCCACATCTTTAATGCATGAATCACCGCGGTTAATTCCAGATCATAGGCAGAATATTTCTGCTCATGTTCTTTTAACTTTCTGGATTCATATGCAATCACTCTACCTTCCTGCATTAGTACTCCACCCACGCCCTCCTTACTTGCATCCGTGCAAACTACATATTCCTTTTCGGGATCTGCCACACACAATACAGGTGCGGTGGTAAGTAGATGTTTGAGCTGTTCAAAACTCCGTTGACAGTCTGCTGTCCATTTAAATATTTTTCCCTTCTTTTGCAAGGAGGTGATAGGGTAGGCAACTCTGGAAAAACCTTCTACAAACCGCCGATAATATCCAGCCAGCCCCATGAAGGATCGAATATCTGCTACATCTTTGGGTGTTGGCCATTCCATTATAGTTTTGATCTTTTCGGGGTCTACAGCTATACCCTCCTTCGTAATAATGTGGCCCAAATATTGGATCTGTTCTTTATAAAAATCACATTTGCTGAATTTACCATATAACTGATGCTCCCGTAATGTCTGTAACACTATCCTCAGATGTTCCTCATGCTCCTTGATATTCCGGGAGTATATAAGTATATCATCAATGAAGATCAATACAAATTTGTCTAGGTATTGATGAAATACACTGTTCATCAAACACATGAATGTCGCAGGTGCATTAGTTAATCCAAAAGGCAGTACCACAAACTCGTAGTGTCCGTAACGAGTACGAAAAGATGTCTTGGCTATGTCCTCATCTTTAATTCTGATTTGATGGTAACCCGATCTTAAATCGATCTTTGAGAAGATTGTCGCCCCCTTTACCTGATCAAACATCTCATCAATGCGGGGGAGTGGATATTTGTTTTTAACTGTCAGTTTGTTCAGCTGTCTATAATCTATGCACATACGCAGAGTTCCATCTTTTTTTCTCACAAATAGCACAGGAGCTCCCCAAGGAGATACACTGGGACGGATATACTTCTTTTCCAACAGCTCTTGCAGTTGCATTTTTAACTCAGTTAACTCCGGCACACTCATCCGATAGGGTGCTCGGGACACTGGGGCTGCTCCGGGTACCAACTCAATGGTGAAGTCTAAATCTCTTTTGGGCGGCAGCCCTGGAATTTCTTCAGGAAATACGTCTGCAAAATCTTGCACTACCGGTATATTTTCAACAGTTGCAACCTTATCCACAGAACCTGCGTACCCTACTTGTACTGCATAAACCTGGCATTTCTTCCGGACACATTTAACCAGCTGTGAGGCCATGATTGGCCGGATCTGCACTGGTTTCTGGATGCCTTGAATCTCTTTTCCCAATCCCAGCTCATCTCGGTAAGAGACTGTTTTCGTTTTACAATTAATTACAGACCATTGCTGTTCCAACCAATCCATTCCTATTAGCACATCATAGGACCCAAGAGGGAGTACGTTTAATTCAGTTGTTATTGTTTGGCCAGCTATCCTTAATGGACAGTTGCTGACTTTAGTCAGTACTCGTCTTTTGGCCTCAGTGGCCAGCTGTACTAGCCAAGGGCTTTTAAATTTAATAGTTTGCAAACCACAGCTTTCCACAACTTTGGGACTTATATAGCTTAAAGTAGCTCCTGGATCTACTAAAATAGAAACAGTTCGATCAAAGATCTTACCTTCAAACTCTATCATTGTTGGCTGGTAATCAGCTTGTCGATCCTCCAGTGCTGCATTTATTCTGGGCATAGATCGGGCCACATCTCCTACTGTAGAAGCTTCATAGATCTGGGACAACTGATCGCTTTCCTTCCGATGAGGGCAATTTTTAATATAATGGGGTCCACCACAACCCCAGCACTGAACGGGTGGCCTAGCCGAGCCTTCATTGTCCAATCTAACTTGCTGTTCACCATATTTAGATTCAGTAGGAGGCTTGAATCTGTTCTGATTTTTAGCTGGATTTCTAGTATTGGCCCCTTTCGAGAATCCTTTTTGAAAGCTGCTGCGAGTTCCCTTAGTTCCCACAGGCATTCTGCTGCCCCTCTTATCTGTCCAACGCTTCCCAGAACTTTCTCCTTTTTGTTTGTTTTGCTGATAACAAAGTCTTGCCTTCCGAATTGCTTCATCCATCGTCTTCGGATTATCAAACTCTATCCTTTCTCGCATTGCCAGAGGTAGGCTACTAACAAACCTTTGTACCTTAGCCTTTTCTTCACGAATATACGACACATAACGAAGCAGGGATGTGAATTTAGTTACAAACTCGTCAATGGTCTGCTGTCCAAGTCACAGATCATGAAATTCCCGCACTTTTTCATCGTAAAAGCGTTTTGTCAGGTACTTCTCCTTGAAATACCTCTGAAAAACTTCCCAGGTCACATCCTGCTCACTCACTCCCCTCACCATCTTGACCTCCTCCCACCATAGTGTGGCTTTGGCCTGTAGCTGAAATATAGCCAGCCTGGCTTTAAGATGATGATCATACTCGTATACTTGAAAATACTTATTCATATTAATTAGCCATGCCTCTGCAGCTTCTTCTGACTCCCCATCGAAATGAGGTGGTTTAATCTTCCGAAATTCTCCTTGAAGTTCCATCCGTGGTCTTTTTGGAGTTTGATATTCAGAAGCATTGACAGACTTCTCTCCTCGCGTCTCCCCTCTGTCCTCTGCTTCCTCCTGTTCAGTGTGATAGCTCTGTTCATCTGTCACTTGTGCCTGTTCAGGCCTCGGATGTGACTGCTGTTGATGTTGCTTATCAGATAAGCTTTTCAGAATCCTCTCTTGTTCCACATTTAGTCTTGCATTATCTGCACGCAACCGGGCCATTTCGTCCTTTAGTTCCTGAACTGTTCTCATGAGCGTCGAATCAGCATTGCGGCCTTCTGCTCCCAGTTGCACCCAAAGCTCAGGATGTCCCTGAGGTTGCCTCACGTTATCAGGTTGATCCAGATTTCCATGGGGAGCGCTATTTGCTCTCCTCATTCTGCTGCTACCTGTTTAAGAATAACTCATTAAACAGATATAATTTATTTTTTTAGCACACTCTCAACTTTTGTCATGACACTGTATATTTACATTGCTGCATAACTCGAAATTCTCCCAAAGGTCACAGAGTTGTAAACCTGGGCTCTGATACCAAATTGTCACGCTCTATCACAGAGGTAAATTTTTTTTTTATATATTCCTACTTACCAACTTACATTATAACATGCATATAAACCACTTGTATTGAGATTCTCCAAACAATTGACATATATGGGTATTTAATAACATTATAGCATGCATATAAACCTTCCGGGCTTTTGACATATTTATGTATTTAATATACAGTACGCACATCCTAATCACCACAACTAATACTCCATTCGACTTACTGAAATAGTCATACTCTGTTTACATGTATGCATAGTTAATCGATTTCCATACCCGCTTATTAAAAAAAGTATATACATACATTGGTTTTGGAATGAAGCGGTCATGGGATTCGATGCCACGGTAAGTCCCGGGTACTATGGACTGGCATCTTCTTAATTGCGATCTTTATGGCCTTTACCATAGATTGAACTAAGTTGCCTTTTCGAGATGCGGGTGCAGTGATGTCCTGCCGTTTACAGCGCTTGCTCGCTGTATGCCGTCCACCTGGCGAGATCAATGGCTCGTCTTTGCACTGCCATGTGCGGTGGCGTGACTCCAGACTCCATGTGTTACGAGGCCAGCACCTCGGTCTTACCATTTCGCGCTCAAACTCATCCGGATCCTTCTTACCGATTAGACGGTGGTGGCAAACTCAGTCAGATCGAAGGCTAAGGTTATGCCACGAGGCAGGGTCTTGCACTAAATATTTAAGGCTCATTTCATTTTCGACTTGGTTATTGTTTTCATTTTGGAGCGACTGTATGCTGCCGAAGTCCTCGGCTCGACTGTGTTCTGCCGAAGGCTTAGATGGCTCTCTGCCACACCGGAGTTTCATTCTCAGCCAGAGCACGATGATATACTGCAGCTTCTCCTTTCGGTTCAGGTAAAGACAAGCCTCACGATTTCAGACTTAAACATTTCCGCTATTGTTTAATTTTGTTGCCATTGTTCTCAGCCATTTCGATAAGGTTCTCAGCTCAACTGTCTCAATGTTTTCAGGAGATGCTCCGATAAGGTTCTCAGCTTAACTGTCTTAATATTTCAGGAGGTGCTTCGGCGACCAGTCGGCGTTGGGAGAAGGTCTGACTCTCTCGCCCTCGGCCGCCCTGCCACAGGTAAGAGTGGTTTATCTCCCATAGGTTCTGCTTTCGATTCTCTTCACGGGACAGTGGCTAAACCTCTGCTCCACTGAACAGGGATGCCGAGGTTCTTGTTTTCACATTCCACTCTTCCGCCATACGTCCAGGGTTTCCTTACTGAGAAACTACATGGTTCATTTTCCTAGTCTGTATGGTTATTGAACTTAGTATTTTGTTTAAAAGCTCAGATTCAGGCGGGTCTCCGTCTAGGCACGGTTCGCCGGTTAATTGTATCTATGTACAGTTCTTAATCTAGCATTTGCCCGGCTTACGGACATAACTTCTTGTCGAATACAGTTATGTTTTTATAATGTTAATCGTTGATTATTTTTGGCTACAAGCTTGTTTTTGAGTTACAGGCATTTGGTATAGTTAAGGCTCTGCATTAACATTGTTCTCGGTATACATTGCTATCTCCACAGCTTTTATTTGAACTTATTTATCACATGAGTCGCACTCGATTTATAGTTAGTTATATGAATTACTTGCAGAGGGCAAATCTTGGTTTTGTTTCGGCCACGGTGCCTGCTGGCTAAACGTAAGCTTATGCCCCGCGGCAGTGATACCCTGAGGCTTGAATCTTTGCAAATGCATGCATAATATGTTGTTCTTTTCTTTGATATACGAGCAGGAATCTCGTTGCCTGAGAGTTATATTTATAAATGCTTGAACATGGTTTTCCGATAGTTGTTTACTTATATATTAGCAGCGATACTGATATCACTCCAGGGTTTGTCTTCTATTCTGCCGACTAACATTCGGCTGTTCTTGCTTGTTTAATAGTATAAGCTTTCCACTGTTCATTGCTACATGAATCCGGGAATAAACATATCTATGCTGTTACTGTTCGTTCATGATTTTGTTTCTTTATATATATATATTACGCGCACTAGAAATTACAAAGTAGGAATCACTAGTTCCTATCTGTTCAATACTTGTTTGACCGACTGTAGTACAAGTTCTCTGCTCTGTATATATACAATGTTCGCATTCTTGAATGGAATTAAAGATACGGTCTATACCGAGCACAAAGAGAGTATTTTTAAGAATATAAGTAGAGTGTTTCTCTCGGTGTTGTTTACTCACCACAGATAATTAAAGTCATTTCTCAGTTGATTAACTTAATAAGCCATACCTGTTTAATCGCAAACCTGTATGAAACGCTTGTCAATCCACCCGTCCGTAGGAAGATTCTTCACGATCTTCCACCCCCAAGCACTTGCAGACCCTCTTGACTGCAGTTTCTCTGGCTTTTGCCAGGTCTCGCTATCTGGTCCTAACCAGACATAGCGCATACAGGAAAATTCCTTTCCTTTTTCCTATGCCATTTGATCATAACCATACATAGCATAACTTCTTTCTCTGGCATCTGATCTTTACCAGACTTGTCAATCTTTCCCCTTTTTCCTCTGGGGACTCAACTACCTCCTGAAGGTAGTTAGGGTTTTATTTTTAACTGCCTCCACAGATATTAATCATGATTAATCATATGCTCAAATCAAATAGTACTAACACAATTTTTAATTATCATAATACCAGCGAAAGAGTTATATACTTTTCAAATAAAGTCTTTGTTCATAGTTACTTTTACTATTTACCAACATTAACTTTTCACGAGGGATGTTACACTTAACAAACGTTATCTTATCCTTTGGGCGATTCGAGCGCTTCGATTGCAGATTGCTCGTTGGGTTGGTCTCCAAACGCTAATGATAACGAGGATCGTAAAGGTATTGAAAGTGATGAGGTTTGTGCTGCGCTTGATAAGGCGACACCCGAGTTCCTAGGCTTATTCGTGTGTCGTTGAAGAATACATTCAATGCCAGACGACGACTGAAATCGGCCACAACGTGTCCGATAACTATAAGGAAACTGTTACGGAAACGAGAAACCATGAAACCAGTAGAATGATTCTTCATGTGATGTTATTTGCTCTTGAAAATATCAAGCCTCGGCTTCAGCTATCTATTAACTTGCAGAATAAACAATCCATAGCTGGTTTTTTCCAAAAGATAGAAACATGGGCAAAGCATGGATGAACAGTAAGTTTAGGAAGTAAAAGTGAATAGAGGACCAATGTATAATACTCTTTTTCTAGTTTGCCATATGAGCACTGCAAGAAGCATTGCACAACACCCGTTTTAGGTACTACCTTTTCTTTAAGGCCTTCTTTCACTGAAGAAATTTTCATGCATGTACATTCTTCAACCCTCAACAGTGAAAATCGAGCTATTAATAGGAGATTTGTAGGCACGTCTCTTGAGTGTACAATGTATGGGTTATATTTTATTTTGACCAGACATTTGTACGCACGTCTCGTGAGTATACAATGTATGGGTTCTATTTTATTTTGTGAATCGCAGTTGTGTGGCAAGTTTGTTATTCGAGTGTAAATATAGATTTGTATAATTAGTTATCTGAAGCAATTGTAGTGAAATAATTTAATTTTATATCCTCTTCAACTTCTTATACGGCTAAGTAAATGGATCCGTTCATGCATAATATGTGGCCGAGTAAAATAGGTTGGGAATGCCAATGGCAAAAAATATCAAGTTCCATTAATGGTCTAGAAGAATACTTGTCTATATAATTCACTACACTGGTATGTTATTTTGGTAATAAATTAAGGGAATATTTTGCTCAATTCTCACCGAATAAAATATTAATCTGTTGAAACCTGTTGTGTTTCATAATCAAGGTTAAGTCTAGATATATATGGTAGTTTTCTTAAGCATTTTTAGTGAAATAATTCAATTATTGAGGCGTTTGATAATTCCACAAACATCCGCGAAGAGCTTCCGATCTGAGCTACCGTTTTAAATGAAATATTGAAAGACGGAAGAGCAGGTATGGTGATAGTCAACATTATAGTAAGGTCAGAGACCGACCCAACGAGCAATCTGCAATCGAAGCGCTTGAATCGCCCAAAGGTATAGAAGCGAAACTATTCTAATCCAATGTGCTTTAACGGGTAGTGAAATAAATGAATTTTAAATTAAATTTGTTTTTCTTTTAAATTTGAAACTGAAAACCTTTTGAAATATTTTTCATATTATACATTGGATAATTATTAGATAAAAATATTTTCTTAAAATTAAATAATCTCCGTGACTTATTTATTTAAAAATCAAAATTTATGAAATATAATTCTACTATACACACTTTTGATTATTAATAAAAAATTCTTATTTCCTAATATTCAATTATAATTTATTTATATTTAAAATGTAATTCTAATATACACATTTTTAAATAAAAAATTATTATCATTTCCTAATATTTAATTTTAATTTATTTTTTGTTGAACAATATTTCCAGTGTGAATCTTTGATTTGCAAATAAAATTGCTTTTATTGAACAAGTGCCAATGCGAAATGCCTACTAGAAAGTGCTCTGATTAACATCTCTTTGAAAACTACTTGAAAATTAATTACAAATTACCACTATATATATATATATATATATATATATTCTCACCATATCTTTGAACTTTTCTTTACAATAGAACATTTTCATGTTGAAATTTCTGTGAGAATAATGTAGAAATAGATTTAGTTATGGGTGGTTGAACAGAATGCAAAGTTGTACAAAGAAGATGGTTCGAAAGAGGCAGTAGAAAAGGCGTTTTGTTTGAAGTGTGATAAAGCTAACTGATATGTCTATTATTTTAGATTTTTTTGACAATGATCTTTTTAATGATCATTTTCTCATGAACCCATTTGGGATTAGCAATGTTTTTGAGTCCATTGACAAAGAGTTTCATGTTGTTGAAGATCATGTCCCTGAAGAAATCACTCATGTTGTTGAGGATCACGCTGTTGAAGAAATCACTGAGATTAAAACTTGCCCGGTTGTTAGAAGTTTTATTGAATCTACTTTCACGATGACTCCTACTTTGAAGGATACTACCATGGATGTTCTTCGAAGGCCGCTCATGTTCAAAGATGACTGCATTTTGGTGACTCCTTCGTTGGTTCCTCATGGAAAGTGGGGAGAACATGAATTAAATTACCTCGTTCGAGATCTTGCATTGCCTCTCAATCCAAAAGAGGTTGTTGACGTTAAGTATGTAAGCAAAGAGCAAAGGAATTTCATAAGGAAACCCAAAAAGGTGAAGATGAAACTGCACCACCAATGGAAAAGGAACAAGCATGGACCTTTTAATAAGAAGACAAAAATGAAATGTTTTGTTGTAAGCCTAGCTGAGACTTAGACCAGCAGGCAAGTTCAAGTTTACGTCGTCATGATTAAGAATATAGTTTCTTGTATATCGTGCTATAGTATATATTTGTTATATAGTTGGAATTAAGGGGGAGTGGTAGAAAGGTAGTAATTCCAACTACCCTCTGTTAATGCAGTAGCTAGATCAATCTAGAGAATACAACAGATGTTCAAAGTACAAGTTCTAGAAGTCAGTTAGGTATGGTAGAAAATCCATTTCTCCATTAAGGGAGGATGTGAGAATAATGCAGAAATAGATTTAGTTATGGGTGGTTGAACTGAATTAGTTGTAGGTGGTTGAACAGAATTAGTTATGAGTGGTTAGGTGTTATTCCTATATAAGTGTGATGTAATTGAACAAATAGATTAATGAAGTGTGTGTGTTTTTTGTTTAATTATTTCTCTTTACTTCTTCCACCGTTAAGGGTCAATGTATTCGACTCAATGTCTAATCTCTATCTAGATTTGACCAATGTCACATGGTAATTCAATTATGTATTTCTTTATAGCTCAATGTTTCCTTTTAAATGTCCGGCTATGATAATTTTGGGTGTTGGTCTACTCAACCCTTCTCAATAGTTTAAGGATGGAATTATGTTTATATATATATATATATACAAGGGCAACTGCGTAGCGGTAGTCCCTGCCAAATTTCAGTAAATGCTGTTTTTCTTGTAAACGCTGTTTTTTTAAATCAAACCAATTTTTTTTTTGTAAATGCTATTTTTTAAATCAAACCAAAACGAACTCCAATATTGACAATACCATAAACACTCTGTCACTCTGTCTCTCTGCATTGTGAAATTGTTTCGATATCATGTCACTGCTTTTCTTGTTTTTGCAGGCCTCTAGCGTACAATCCAATCCATTAAATGCCTTGAACTCCAATATTGACAATACCATAAACACTCTCTCCAATATTGACAATACCATAAACACTCTCTCTCTGCTCAACTAAATATAATATTTAACTTCGTCGATTTAACCCAGTAGCATATATTTTGGCATAATTATGGATGTAAATGGGTAAAAAATATTTCCTTTCGCAAAATTGGTATCGTGAAAAGTGATATATATATATATATATATATATATATATATATATATATATATATATATATAATATTTTGATATTACCAATGACTTTTAATCTAAAAGACAGTTTGGAGTTTAAACCCACATGTCCTGGAAATGTTTATTACGAAAAAACAATAATATTGGGAGGAAGATGAGTATCAAAAATATACTTCCATATTTACATACTTCTTACATCTTGATTTTTCACAGCTTAAGCAAATAAGTTCACACGATTTGCCGATATAATCCTTGGCATCTGGCATTTTGCGGATGCATATAGATCATGAAAGCAGGAAAAATCAACGAGCCTCCACCCTTTGTTTCTTCCAGTGTTTTTAAAGGTAATTTATTTTCATCTTTCTGCTTGTTTCGCTCCCCCTCCCCCACGCTATGGTAGTTTGTGGAGTGTTTCCTGTACTAACTAAGCTCAAGATTACTACCCTTTTGTTACTGTATACCCATATTGAATCAAACCACATTACTTGTGATATTGTTACTGTATACCCATATTGAATCAAACCACATTGAATCAAACCACATTCCTTATGATATTGTTACTGTATACCCATATTGAATCAAACCACATTACTTTTATATCACAGCAACCTATGAAATGCATTTCGGAGTTCCAATGGCAGGGGCAGTGCTCAGCACTCTAAATATTAGACATGATGCACATAAAAACTAAAAAAGTATTTGCACAATGAAAATATTAAACCAAACTAAATGAATATTATGACAATACTGCACATAGCTACCCCCATCCATATTGAATTTATATAAAATTGAATCGTTTTTGTTCCGACACTCCCGCAATCATTGGGCATCTTATCCAATTCATCACTTAAAAAAAACAAAAACAAACGTGTTCGCAACAAGATTCGGTTACCTTTTGTCCTAGGCCGATCGAAGCCTAGGACAAGTGAACAACTTCAAACAGACTACTGTTTTCCTGGCCCCTACCTCTACAATAATCTTATCTTTCCCTGTGATTATACCGTCGACTTTATGATCCCTGATTTCTATTTTTTAAGAAATTTTTAATTTCAGCATTTAGGGTAACCCACAACATTGAAATCGATAGCATGTAAAGAAAACACCACAAATTCAGCTAGTCTACCAGTCAGTACGGACTCTAGTTTCCTATAAGTGCAGTGCATCGTTATCTCCCTTGCTGATTCCCTAATATTCGAAAATCAGAACGAGAAGGATATGGGTAGGTCAATTATCCGCACCCATGTTTGTCTGATTGCAATTCAGATAAAATCAAGGTGCAGGGTTCTTTCTGAGTAATCATTGATTTTGAGAAAAAGGTAGCGAAGCTGCGGTCCAAACTCGATTCTACAGAAGAAAAGCTGTCTAATATTAACCTGCAATATGATAATCTTTTAAGGTTCATTAACTTCTAGAATCGAAAATATATCCAGGAGATTCTGCTGAAAATAAGAAACTTAAAATATCTCTAGCAGAATAATATGAAAAAAATTGAAATAGTACAATAAAGCACTAATAGGGGTGCATCCAATGGATACTTGTAAAATGGTTGTAATTCTGTTTAAGAATTTTTGCTTGACCAGTACCACTGGGATAAATAGAGGATCTTAAGCAGTTCTGGTCCCTGGATATCTGCTAAGCCATTCTACAACATGGGCACCTAGGAAAATGCAGGACATATGCTTGATCCCAAATCTCACCAGCTCAAAATTAAAAGCAATAGTACCCTGCGTGAGAAGACAGCTTGCAAAATATGCAATATATGGTAAGAAGATGAAGACAAATTTCATTCCTTAGAGTGTCCAGTTGTCACAACTTCAAGATTTGAAAATATATCCCAGGCAATTGTGCTGAAAATAAGAAACTTAAAATATCTTTAGCATATTAATATGAAAACATTGGTTAAGGAGGAAGTGAAAATTGAACCCTTATTCGAACCTGCAAGTTTTTCACTCAAAATATCTTTAGCATATTAATATGAAAACATTGGTTAAGGAGGAAGTGAAAATTGAACCCTTATTCGAACCTGCAAGTTTTTCTATTGAACAAATTGCAGAAGTCTTGAATGGTATAAAAGTTTTCATTTTGTTTATGATGATCTCAATTTTCGTTAAATGATAAATAAAGGATATGCTTAGTTGATAAACCAGTTAGAAGTGGATCTGTCCAATTGCTAACATTCCTAAAAATATTAAATACCCTGCCTGTTGATACGTGAATATTGTGAAAGAATAACGAATACCACAATACTGGGGTTTGCAAGAGATCACCAATTGAAGTGCAAAGTGATCCAAAACGATGCAAAAACAATGCGGGGAAATCCTAAACAATGCTAAACCGCAAGCCCAAAAATACCTGTCAAATAAAGATGAACTTCAAAGGCTGTCAAATTAAACTGGAGCTCAAACGTTGTAGCAGTTCACTGCTCTGAAACTGTGGTGTATAAAAGCAAAGACAAACTGTAACGTAACAAACTAAAAACAAAGCTTTTAAACAGACACTTGTCACACATGAAAAAAAAATGTATAATACAAAAATATATTTCAAACAGGTAAAATACCGTGGGCCCACAATTTTACCACCTGCCTCTCGTCCTTCTTGCACACCCAACGTCTTTACCTCTGTCTCTTTTGCATGTCCAACGTGTCTACCTGCTAGCGAACCAACTGTGACCTTTTACACAGTTATGCATATAATAAAAAAATAAAATAAAATTTAATGGTTAGCAAAGGTCCACATGAAATGCGAACCTCGGGTAATGTATTCTTTTCTATTTTCTCGTTTGGAATTCCATGGACACAAAGCTTGACTCAAATGATATGATTGAAAGTGAACGAACAAATGCAATGGGATGGTGTTTATGTTTTTGTCTTACATGAAATCTTTACGTTTATTTCAGTTGGTTTCATCACACTATCTGTGATTTCGTTTATATTTGGGATTATTTTTTGAGCCATTTTGTATACTGCAAATTGATTTTCATTACAACTTTGCAGAAAAACAAGAACACCAACAACTCCCAAAAAGCAATGGCAGTTGCGCAGTACAATGCATACGCCCTAATGCTCCATGGCTTTGAACAACTGGGGGAATCTTGTAAGTCTTTCAATTACATTTCTGTGCGTGGAGATGACTCCGCTCCATGGCTTTGAACAATTGGGGGAATCTTGTAAGTCTTTCAATTACATTTCTGTGCGTGGAGATGACCCCCTTGGACATTCCAGTAGTCCCAGATGAATAAAGCAGCAAAATAAGTCGGTCAAGGTTCGGGTCAAGCCCCGTCCCTCGCTCACCCTGCAAGCAAATCGGCTCGCCTATGATGGAAAGAAAAGTACCGGCCAAGCCACTCGAGCCGAGCTGTAGCAGCCATCAGACGGAGGGGCAAGGCTTTCTTACTGTCAAGGGCATAACCAGGTCAGTCAGGGTTTTCAAGAAAACCTGTCCCGGAGCGCTGGTGCCTTCCAATTTGGCAGGAAATTTTTACAATGGCAAGGACGTATAGAGGTAATGACAATGAATAAGTCAAAGAAGGATTTTATGGTATGCTATATTTTGGTCAGAACTAAAAATGGACAACTGGTTTGTATTTTTGGATCTTGCATTGACCCGAGCAAACAAAGATACGGGGTATGCGGCCTCGAGAGCCTGTTCTTCGAAGTATGCTTTCATTGTAATTTAGGGGTCAAGATGTACGCTCCAACTGCTCAGGAAATGTCCTACTATGAACATATTATGCTGCGCCACGAGGAGAAAGGTTGTTTCTATGCCTGGTTCGTGGATCACATATAATTCTATACCTTTGACTAATTCTTTTTCATATATATATATATATATATATATATATATATATATATATATATATATATATATATATATATCTATATATATATATATATATATATATATATATATATATATATAGATATATATATATATATATATATATATATATATATATATATATATGTCCTGTAAATTTGATATGTGATGTGGAAAATGGATTATATTGCAGTTTGTTCGCCATGTGCTGCTGCTTTTGCTGTTACGAGACCTGCGAGTGCTGCTGCGACATGCTCTTTTGTTGCTGCTCTTAGAGTGCGGAGAGGGAAATGGGTTCTCCTTCCCTTAGGAAATTCATGTCACAAAACAAAAACCGCTGGAATATACATTCCAGAGGCACAAAATAAATTTGTAACAAATGGTTTTGTCCTATTTTACTATTAATGCCATCTTCTCTTCTGATATGAATTTTTTTTTTTTCAAATTTTAGAAATTTTTTTCGAGAGGTAAGTATTGTGAAAATTTCCAGAATAAAAAATATTTGGAGCAATAGTTTTTAAAAATAAATGACAACTAACTACCCAGTGAAATCAAGTGAAATCAAGTTAAATAAAGTAACAGTGAAATTATTTTTAACATTTCTAATCTTTTAAGAAAAAATCTTCTGAAAAATTACATAGATATCTTTGTTATGATGATGAACCTTAGTTAGGTTGTGTGACTCTAACCCCACTATCAAATGAAAAACTTATTGTCACAACAGGTTTCTGGTTCATTGATTTGTCTGCTGGGAGCTGCGAAGATTACACACGAAGACAACAACACCTAAAAAAAAAGCAGAGGTAGCAACAACTGATCCATCGACGACAGAGACAGAGACAAGGACAGTAGGAGAGGAGATAGGAGTCGGAGCAGCATCAGAGCAAGTGCAGTAAGCGGGTCAGCAGGCAGGGGCAGGCAGACATAGGAACAGGAAACAACCCACCAATTGGACCAAGACAGACAAGTGGTGATTTATATTAACTGCAGATGTGTCTGAGCATTATGCAAAACCTATGACTGTCAGCTAGTAGAACAAAAGAACTGAAGGAAACAGGATATCGAAATATTTTGTTGTTTTATATCATGATATCAATGGAATAAAAGTTGTAACAATTACAGGGCCTTAGAGGTGATATCAAAGGAATAAAAGTTATAATGAATACATGCCCCAAAATTGTAACAATTGTAACAAATAGAAGCCCTTAGAGGTGATATCAATGGCTGCAGTGTATCAACAAGGTATCAAGAAGGCCAGGCTAAGCCACTTCAGATTTTCCCCTAAAATAAAAAGTTAGCAACAGCATAAGCAGTGTTGTTAATATAGAGGAGGCAACTAAGACTATGAGAATGTCAAGTTAAAATGGGCCCTGAGGGATACCTTCGACAGTCAAGTTAAAAATGGGACCTGAGGGAGACCTTCGCTGGACTGGCGGGAGGGCACGTCATGCTTTTAAGAAGTGTTTTCTACCAGATTCTCGGCACCATGGTTTCCTCTAGACTGCTCAAGTATACCACCGATAACATGGTAAGCCATTTCTCTACTTGCTTGTTGCTTGTTTACTTTGTATGCCTGGAAATAGTATAAAAAAATCTTGTTGACCTTTTCTGCCTGCACATCTGCCTGGTTTACACAATTGTTCTCTCTTCTATGGCAAGAACCAACGTCTTTGCAGTGGAAGCTAGAGGTCGTAGGTGGCGGGAGCTGTTGGCAGGGGATAATTGCAGCAACAGAGCACGTCCTAAGGCTGGAATTGAAATCTTGCAGACTCCATGTTCCTGAAACACCTGAAACATTTGCTAACATGCGCGAGTGGATGAACAATGTGTTTGTTAACCTGAATCTACAATGTCTTCGCTACCTGAATGAAGATAGAGGGCGGTGGAATGAAGAGAGGTCGACAGCTGTAAAAAATCGTGATCGCTGTAAACAATCGTGTCAGCTAACGATGACAAGTGTAAGGGTGTTGGGTTTATGCAACGTCCACACGCCAGTTTTGAAACTTACGATAAATTAAGTGTAAGGGTGCTGGGTTTATGCAACGTCCACACGCCAATTTTGAAACTTAGGATAAATTAAGTTGCCCACGCTAAAATAATATCGGGGCAAGTGATGCCGGCAATAAGAGGGTAAATAAAAAATTTTGGTTAAAATTTTCTTGCACAGAAAGTGGCCTGCATAAACTTTGGTTAAAGAGTAATTAACGGGTACAAATTTACGGTCAACGCGTGAACTAATAGCAAGTCAACTACGGATCGAACGCTAATAGTCCCTGCGCTGCCGTAGGCAGGGACTAATAATGTCTCGACCATATAATATTGTATCGACATTTAAAAAATATAAAATGGCGGTTAACTTCATATAAATATGTAGGTCTTCATGGTGTTTGTACATATATAACCCTACCTTGATAATTGATTAACAATGTTTTAATTTACTTGAAGGTTTATTTTATAGCTCCCCCCATGGGGACAAGGGTTTTATTAAGGGTTTTATTATCTCATAGTCTCATATGCTACTACAGTGGAGGTTTCTTCAAATCACTTGAATAATGTTTCATAAGTTATTTATTTTTAATTTTGTTCTTATTGTAATGGTTCAAAATTCATAAATTTTATCAATGAAATAGGTGATGGTAGACAAAAATTACTGAGAAAATACATATTGATAGATGGTGTCAAATTAGAAACAGTAAGAAAAGACATGTTCATGTTCATCAGAGAATTCAATCACCTTGTAAAATCAACTAGAAAAAAAAAACCTTTTCCTTTTAAAATTAGTATCCTCCTTTATACCATAAGAGTAAAAAATATTATTTAAAATAAAAGAAGATTCATATAAAGAGTTATCAAAACATTCCTATTGAATTACTCCAAATAAGTTTTCCATACTCCAAATAGAGTAATAAAATAATGGTTTTGACATTCACTTCTTATTCCAAGTGAATTATTTTAAATATGCATACCAATTGATGGACCACACAATGTAAAAACTATGGCACTCGATAATAACTTGACCTATTTTTCTTAAGACAAAAACATTTACTGCATAGATGATAACAATGGATATTGTTTGAAAATCATATGAAATAGAGGTCGACAAAGCGTTAAAGAAGGAGGTTGGAGCCTAGATCAGTTCGAAGCCTACTCATTATCGAGGCTATAGCCTCAATTAAGTTGGAGCCTCGAGTAGGTTAGAGCTCGCTCATCATCGAATTTGGTGCCTCAATTAGGTTGTGGCCTAAAGTGAACAACTGCTCGCATCCTTTGAAGTTGGTGCCTCAATCAAGTTGTAGCCCACCGCAAGTGGCATCTTGCATATCTTGTGGGTAGTTTCCTCAAGTAGGTCGGATCTTGCAAATTTATGTAACGAACTAAAGATAAAAAATATGAATAAGTTGTGATTTTCTCCTATATGGGTTTCCATGTAAAAGACTTGTGTCTCTTTGTGATGTGATGGCTTCTTATTGTGTTATTGATGTGATAGAAACTTCATTATGCATTGTTCTTTCTGATGATATGATTCTTATTGTTATGATTCATTATTGCATGATTGATTTATTATGGAAAGTTATGAAATGGTAAAATTTCTCTTACATTTGATACACCTCCCCTCTTAGTGTGACCTTTGGGCCAAAACCCCTATTCCTTAAAAAAACATCTATAAATTACATATAATATATATATTTACTTTGAAATGAAGGTATAGATCCAAGTAATAAGTGTGTATCAATGATAGGAGCCCTGTTCCTCTTCTAGCAGTAGTAGGGAATCTCTCTCAATTCCATTTACCATAACCACAATGTTCATGTAGATTTATATCTAAAGACGAATATAGAGACTCCTTTAACCATGCATTTTTTTATATAAAATAAAAAACAATTTTGTCCAATATGTCCAAATATTTTATGCCAAATAATTTCCTTCTCTACAAGGACATTTGGACCCTTGTTATTTCTTTGGATACCTGAAGAAAAATGTAGCTACTAGTCCCATTATTCATGATTCTTTCTAATACGTTGAATTTTATGGAAATCAAATCTCCTCTTACCGACATTGTTGAGCCTCTAGATATATTGAAAGTTTCATTTACAAACATTATATGTGGTACCTACGTCAAGAATATTACTCACACATATTGAGTTACTATCCAAAGCTAAATATGCATAACTTTATGGGCAGTTTTAGGCCATTCACCATTAGCCATAAACTTCACCCTTCCCTGTCCTATGATATATTCTGTAATTTCATCTCCTAAGAGGGCATTATCTTGAATTAAACTTTTCATATTCATAAAGTTAATTCATATGGGGAATGCATATAAGAATAAATAACGAAGCCCGCGAACCATGCATTATGATATAAGTGTGTAGTTGTATATGAAATATTTCTTCATATCCATAATTCCACTGCATTTCCAATATTTCCTTATATTTGATTTATGATATATAGATCTTCCTCTAGGTCTCTTAGATATATACCTAGAAATAATTTAATTTCTATCCCAAGGATGATCTCTCAAAAATATGCCATCTTTCTTGAGACCTTCCATGTAATTTTGACTATATTCTTTTGATAAAAGGGATCCATCTACATCCTCAAACTTTATTATAGCTTTCCTGGTAATGCAAATCTCTATAACAAGATTATCTCAAGAAAATAGAAAAACATGTAATAGGGTAGTCAAATTATCTTTTCTTGACATCTTAATATCAACAAAGGCTAGTTAGTGTCTTCTAATATAAAAAATCATTTAGATACTCTATCTCAAATTCACCATCTTTAATCCCAAATAGATACAACATGTTTTAAAGAAATTTGGTTAGAAAGGCCTTTGACTAATATAAAGCTCCTATCTTCTCCTCTGGATGATTATTGTTGGCATCTATTAAGACATTCAACAACACTAAATATAAGAGGAATGACTAAACAATAGTCTTCACCCTCCTATCCAAATTTTCCCAGTCTTTCTAAACAATAATCTTGAACTGAAACATCGTATTAGGATGGACTAAACATACCATTTCTCTTCAAAAAAGTTTGAAAGAACAGAAAAATGGTCTCACCTTGATTTTTGTTAGCCTCACTCTAAAACCAAATAAAGAGATCAATAATCCTATTCAATAAAAGTAATACTATTGTTGTTTAAATAATATAAGAAATAATGGCACATTCACACATAGTACACACATATTTACCTTACAAAACCTTAAATAAGAATACCTATGCTAACTAATATCTACACCTCTAATCATATTGTATAAACGATCCTGATAGATCATAATATTCCTTTTCATCTATCTTAATTCTTTCAGAGAGGAAAATATTGGAGGAATAGCATTGTAGTTTCATTTGAATGTTAGGTCCTATTTGGGAAAGTTGATGTTTGAAACCTTCTGAATACATTTGGAGCCACCAAATGAAATTTATTGAGTATCTTATCTTTACCTTATATCTTTTTATGTTGATCTACACTTAGACACTTTTACAATATTGCAATGTTAATGTCAATTAGTGTTTATATGCTAAAGTTATACCCCCCATAATTTGACTAGCCATATTGACCTCCATTGTATGAGAGGATGCCACAATTACACCCATTACTTATCCATATGGAACTATCCATGTGTGGAATTTTAGGAATATTCTAGAAAGTACAAAACCATAATGCCAAGGGTTGAGAAATTCAAAACCCTACCCCTAGATGGAGATGGAGCTATGCTAAATTTCAGGATGCTAGAAAAAGTGGGGTTTCCATTCTATGTCATTGTAATTTTTCCATAGTTTACTAGAGCATCGAGGAATCAGATGTTAGAGAAGAAAAAAGGTAAATAATATTTCGTAATAGATTTATAGGCCACAACTCTCAAGTATCTCGACAAACAGTACCTCTTTTTTTGTATTTTCATATTTCCATACTAGAGAAATGTGAGGAGAGTGGGCTAATTTTCTAGACGCGTTTTTCGCCATACAAGATTCTTAATGTAAATATTTTGTTTATTTATTGTCGGTGTGTGTGTATTTTTCTATTCTCCATTGTTTTGAATTTCAATTATTTCACGCTTTAAATCATAAACCAATAACTAAAGAATTTGAAATCTAAAGGAAATCAACCTTCACAGTAAATATCTTAGGATATTATTGGATATGTTGCGATGAAATATTCTATTGAAATATACATGGTACTTGATTGATTAATTAACTCAATAATTCATAATACAATATGTAGGTATTCTGTAAGACTAATTAAAACTAACATACTATCCAAGATTAGACTACAACCCTAGTACATTAACTAGAATTAGATTACAATGGTTTTAAAACCAAGGGACGAAATTACCCATAAGAAGCTATAAGTACGCGTATACGAGCATCTAAAAAAAAAATATCTTTGAAAATGTGACTATGGGCTTTGAAAAAATGTGTATAAGGTGTACAATGTATCCCTACAAAGAATATACTACATACAATAAGGCATTTGGCACACAAGCTTACATGCATCAAAAAGTGTTGATTGTGTAGAATGACCTCCTCCAAATAGGGTTACCTTGAAATTAAAACATCATGTTAGGAACTATGTGTTGCAAGGTCAAAATGGTATTGCCAATGATACTTATATGTCATCATTCATAAAAATTACCCAACAGATTATAACTATAAAACTTTGCATAGTTTGGTACATCAGATGTAGTAGCATGTACTAAGTTGTTGCATACTCACACCCATACCTTCATATCTGATATGAACATATCATATTATTTTACATGTAGACACCATTCTAGATAACTTCATTTCTTATGTAAACCTAACCTATTAATTTACATGTAGATAACATGTACATATCATTATGGATTGGGAAAAAATAACAATGGCATTTATGTGGACACATTAATAATATTTTTAGACACTTAGTGTTTGTATCATACAAAAGAAATATCACCCACTACTATATTAATCACACATTTGTACTACAATAGCGTGTGTCATTCTAGAAGATGAATTTTCATTGAGATCTAAAGAACCAAACCATTTTAATGCTTAAATATACTTTCCTCAAATATGTAAATATTTCTATATATAGATATACGATAGATTGAGTTGAAAAAATAATCATTCATCTTCCTTTTTACAATATTATGATTGGATCTTTGCATAAAAATTCACATTATTTAACCATTTTTTTTATCCCATTTTAATTTATTTTTCACATATTTATTATTTTATCAATTTGTATTCAAAATTTTTTAAAATCATAATTTAATCAACCCAACCACTTTAAATTGTCCTCCCATTTTTATTTTATCATTTAATAGAAAAATATGTATTTAAAAAAGAAAACGAAAATGAATATTTCATATAACAACGCCTCATTCAGAAATATTTAAAAGATTTTTTTATAAAAGGGAAACCTATTATAATCCTATTTTTATGTTCCAAACACTTCGTATTCTTGATTACAATGCTAAGAATACATATCATTCAATACTCTTATGTCATCCATCCAGTTACAATTATCTCTTCAATCCTGGTGTTAACAACTCCCTTTTATGCAAGTACTCTTTTATGCAAGTACTCTTAGAGGAGTGGCATGGGATTACCAAAACTTAATATGTTTTTTCTAATATAAGGTAATGATATTTGTTAGTCCTTGCTTTTCGAAGTGCAGGGACTATAGTGATCGCAAGAAGCTTGACCCACTATCTATTTTTCATAAAATTCATTTAACCAAATATTTTGTTAAAACATTATATTTAAAATCATATTTTTTTAATTTGATTGGACAACAAGGTTTGAAGCCTTATTATGAGCTTCACACATTTCAATGTATTCATATTTTTCCTAAAGTAAGATAACCAAAGTTGGTTTTTTTGCATTGCATATAAAGTTTGGGTTAAGATTATGTTGGGTTGGATTTTCCTCTCATGCATAGAACTCATGCTAACTTTCAAGCTAGCATTAGTATGTAGCATTAAATATTTAGAATTATTATAAATGACTTGTGCATACAAGGTAAAGATATTTTTGGGACCTCTTCCCTTTGCCAATTAGCTGGTAGCTGGTTGTGAAGTGTATCTAACTAGATGGTAGCTGTAGCCACGTACGTGGTATCCTCAACACTTTCCTGGCTTCCTCATCCCACTGCCTTGCAATGCCTCATCCCATTGCCTTGCATGGTTCTTTTTATAATTTGGATTTTTTCCTTTTTCTGTGTTCCTTCCATGCTTAGAGATGGGCTCACATGAGAGGTAAGAATTCATTTACTGTGGTCAATGTTGCATTCATGGTTGCTTGTATTCCTTCAGTGCTTAGAGAGATGAACTTACCAGAAAGGAAAAACTCACTTTATGTGGTATGTTTTTTCTACCTGGTATGTCTATGCATATAAGAGAACACCACTCCTTAGATTTTTGCTATCTCTGTGTTCACTATATTCAAGCTCGTAGATGAGCTTGTATTCAAGCTTGTAGATTAGCTTCTTCTAGGTCCAAATTCAACAAAATTTCTGGCAAAATTTTTTGGTTCAAATTCAACAAATTTAGCATTTAGCAACCTACAATTTAAGAATAGAGAGAAACAAACAAAGTGGTTCATCAACATATTATAGATTCAACCAGACTCATGAAATCAATTTTAGGTGTGTAGATAATTTACTTTGTACAGAGATGCAATTTAGTTTCTTAGTTATATTTCTAATTATATAGCTAATTATTTGTGGGATAAAGTGTGTTTGCTTGTCCTTCCATCATTATCTTAATAGTAGATACTAGTAGGGAGGATACAAATCCTACCACTCTTTAGGGATGGAATTTAACGATGGGATTTTAGTTATAACGTATATAACATAGCTAATAGGTGGTGGTACATATTAATACATGGTTCCACTACTTTGACAGTTTTATAGTTAAACATTGTAGAAGGTTTTCTATACATAGTCATATGGAACATCGACAGGGTCACCACTGGCTTTTTATATGTTGACCATTGTGACAAAACGAAAGGAAACTTGGTCTAAGCAATAAGTAAAGGAAGCAGTCATGCAAGTAGTAAATCTGTTGACTCGGGAGCCTTAGAAGAAATTGTGTTTGATGGGATTTTTTTTCTAGGGTGGAAAGGTTATCCTATTTTCTTGCACCGCAAGGAAAGAATCTGTTAGAAAATTATATATTATAGAGAAATTGAAGACATAAAATATTGAAAAAATATAAACACAGAAAACGCATAAAACAAGAGAGACACATATATACGTGGTTCACCAAATTTGGGCTACGTCCATGGAGAAACAACGACTCCTTCTTTTTATATTATCGAGCAAATTGAAGAGATACAACCTATAGTAGAGCCGGTGTAATTACCTCATTGATCTAACACAATCTCCTCTCTCTTTCTCACTCAGAATACACATCTACATAGCGTAATACAATTCCCTCATATATAGTGAGGGGGTGTCTTCTAGGGCAAAAGAATTCTACCGTCAGTGAAAATAATGGGTGGAATTGACACCCCATTATGAACTGGGGTCCAATGCGGCGATACCTTTGAATAAAGAAAATAATCATGCTCCACACCCAACAATCTCCCACTTGGAGACTAATTATAGCAACTCCACTATTGCTTCATTTGGTGGACTATGACTCCACTTTGGACCTGGTTGCCTCTTATCTTCATCATCATACTTGAAGACCAATTGAAACCGAGCAGAATCTCAGTTTCTCACTGGTTAAAACTTTTGTTAACATATATGCAGGATTCTGACTAGTGTGTATCTTTTCCAATTTCAAATGTCCATCTTCCAACATTGACCTTATGAAATGGTACTTGAGACATATATGTTGAGTCTTGGAATGAAATGCAGAGTTATTTGCAAGATTTATGGCACTCTGGTTGTCGTTGTATAACCTGCCAAACTCCTTCTTCTTACCCAGTTCATCCAGAAACCTTTGTACCAAATCATTTCTTTACTAGCCTCTATAGGATCAACATACTCTACTTCCGTCATTGAGAGTGCAACAACACTTTGCAGTTTTCAAGCCCAACTAACATTTGTTCCACCCGCAGTAAACACATACCCTATGGTTATCCTCCTATTATCTCTATCACTCGCCATATCTGCATCAACATATCCATGTAGAGAAATGTTTTAACCACCAAAGCATAATTCTTGATTTGCGGTACCTCTCAAATACTTGAGAATCCACTTCATCGTCATCCAATGTTCTTTTCCTGGATTGTTCATGTGCCTGCTTACAACTCCCACTGCATGTACAATATCAGGCCTTGTGCATACTATTGCATACATTAAGCTTCCAACTTCCGATGCATAGGGAACTTTTGACATATAAGCCATTTCTTCCTGAGTCTTGGGACACACCTCCTTAGTTTGAAATGGCTAGCCAAAGGTATACTAACTAGTTTTTCATTTTGTTATTAAATATTTTCAACACCTTTTGTATGTACTCACTTTGAGACAATGTTAATTTTCAATTATTCCTGTCTCTAGTTATTCTCGTACAAAGGATTTGTTTTGCAGTGCCCAATTCCTTCATTGCAAATGAGTTTTCCAATTTTCTTTTGAGCACATTTATTTCCTACATGTTAGAACCTGCAACAAGCATGTCATCTACATACAATAAGAATATAATATAGCTACAATTATTTTTCCTTTTGAGATAAACGCAATGATCAAAGTGACATCTAGTATAACCTTGTTTAGAAATAAACCTATCCAATTTTAGATACCACTGCCTTGGAGCCTGTTTTAGGCCATACAATCTCTTATTCAACCTGCACATTAGCTTCTCCTTCCCTTTTACCTCATATCCTTGTGGTTGTTACATATATATTTCTTCCTCTAAATCCCCATGGAGAAAGGTTGTTTTTACATATAACTGCTCAAGATGCAAATCTTCAGCTGCTACTAGACTTAAAATAGTTCTAATGAAGTCATTTTAACAACAGGGGAAAATATCTCATCAAATTCTATACCCTTTTTTTGTGCAAAACCCTTCACCACAAGTCTATCTTTATACCTTTTTCTACCTCCATATTCTTCCTTCAACCTATAAACCCATTTATTCTACAATGTTGTTTTACCTGCAGGAAACGTGACTAAGTCCCAAGTCTGGTTATGTACTAAGGAGTCCATCTCTTCTTTTATGGCTTTCTCCCACTCCTTCCTGGTTTCTACCTGCACTGCTTCTTCATAACATTTTGGTTCACTAGAATCAGTCAACAATACATAATATAATGAAGGAGAGTATCGTTCATGGGGTCTACTTATCCTAGTAGATATTCTAATACCACTTTTAGGTGTTTGAGGTGTTTTTTGTTTTTGTTGTTGTTGTTGTTGTTGTTGTTCCAGCTGTTGATCATTATGATTTTCAGGCACCTTGACCTTTTATTTGATCTCATCAAGAACTGTGTATTCTCTGTTTTCCTTTTCCTGTTTCTTTTCCTACATCTGATCCTTGTAAAAAACCTTTTCATTGAATGTGACATATATGCTCCTAATGATTTTGTGACTTCATAATCATAAAAGTGATAACCAAAATATTTAACACCATATCCAATAAAGGTACATTTCTTTGATTTTGTGTCAAGCTTTGTTCTACTTTCTTTATTAATATGGACAAAGGCTTCACAACCAAAAGTCTTTAAAAATGAGTAGTTTACCTTTTTACCTATCCATGCCTCCTCTGGAATACCACCATCCAAGGAACTTGAAGGCCCTATATTTATTATATAAAGAATAGTATCCACAACATCTGCCCAAAATTGTAAATGAAATACTGCATGCAATCTCATGCACCTTTCATGGTCCATGATTTCCCTGTTCATCCTTTCTGACACACCATTTTCTTGTGGTGTTCCTAGAACTGTCTTCTCTCTGCGAATTCCATTCTCTGAATAGTACCTATCAAACTCTTTGCTACAATATTCACCTCCATTGTCTGATTTGAGACACTTCAACCTTTTTCCTATCTCATTTTCAACCAAATCTTTCCATTTCTTGAAATTATTAAATACATTAGATTTATTCCGAATACAATAAATCCATGTTTTTCTGGTTGCATCACCAATAAAAGTAACATAATAACGAGATCCATCGAGAGATGATACCTAATAAGGTCCCCATACATCTATATGCACAAGCTCTAATTTTTCACTCTTATTTTCTTTCCTAACTCTGAGGAATCTGACTCTCTTCTGTTTTCCATAAACACAATTCTCATAGAATTCCAAATCAACCTGCTTCAAATCTAACAACAATTTTCTTGAGTGAAGAATCTGCATCCCCTTCTTACTGATGTGCCTGAGCCTATGATTCCACAATTTCATATCTACTCCTGTAGAGGTTAAAGAATTATCAGAATTAGAAATACCATTGCATAAATACAATGTACCAACCTTTTCTCCTTTTGCTATTACCATGGCTCCTTTAGTGACCTTCTAGGTTTTATCTATAAATGTAGTTACACAACCTTCACCTCCCAACTACCCTGTTGAAATCATATTTTTCTTCAAATCTGGAACATGCCTTACCTCCTTCAACATCCATTGATTTCCATTCTATTGTTTTATGAAAATTGTACCCATTCCAATGATTTTACAGGGTTTATCATCACCCAATTGAACTTGTCCAAAATATCCTTGAACATAATCATGAAAATGTTTCCTATCAGGTGTGGCATGGAATGAAGCCCCTGAATCTACCACCTAGGCATCAATAATATTTTCTAATGAAATAATCAAAGAATCTTGCAACACATCACCTGTCACATTCGCTTCATGATTATTTTCTTGCTCCGCATCTCCTTCTTTTCCCTTTCGAGACTTGCAGTATTTCTTCAGGTGTGCTTTATTCCCACATTTCAAACACACTATCCCAAATATGGACTTGGATATGCCTTTCCTTGACTTAATTTGATATCCTGGTCTCTTTCCTCTTTCCATTTTTCTTACCCTAGTCTCTGCAGTCAAAGCATTAACTCATGTCTCATGGGAGGTTTTCCATTGCATTTCCTTGCTAAGGATTGCACCGACAAGGTCATCAAACTTTAAAGTGCTAGGTCTAGAGACAGAGTTACTAATGGCCATGACTAAACCATTCCTGCTTTTTGGCAATGACCATAGAAATAACAGAGCCCTAACTTCATCATCAAAAGTTACCCCTACAGAACTTAGCTGACTCGTAACTATATTACATTCATTTAAATTATTAGCAACATATCCACCTTTTGACATATCCATATTAAATAAATGCTTCATAAGAAATACCTTATTTGAGGTTGAGGGTTTTTCATATAGTTTGGACAATGCCAACATTAACCCCTCTATTTTTGTTTCCTTTGAAATATTAAAGGCTACCGACGCCGCTAGGCACAACCATATTGTTCAAGGTGCCTTTCTGTCGAGAATATCCAATTCTATGTCTTTCATATTTGTCGGCTTCTTTGTCTTTCTACTCAATGGTAGGTACATATCTTTTTGATACAAATAATCTCCCATCTGCATCTTCCACAACTGGTAGTTTTGATTGTTAAATTTTTCATCCCTAAACCTACCATCTTCCGTCATTGCTCCCACTCGAACCAAGAACCCTTCTCTCCTGTGAGTTTATTAGCTAAATAAACCTTCAACTCTAATACCAGTTGTTAGAAAATTAGATATTTACAGAGAAATGGAACACTTAAAATATTGCAGAAATATAAACACGGAACACACATAAAACAAGAGAGACAAAGATATACGTGGTTCACCCAATTTGGGCTATGTCCACAGAGAAACAACCAGTCCTTCCTTTTATATTATCCAGCAAAATGAAGAGATGCAACCTACAACAAATACATTGTAATTCCCTCTTCGCTCTCAGACAATCTCCTCTCTATTTCTCACCCAAAATACGCATCTACATAGTCGCAATAAAATTCCCTCATATATAGCGAGGGGTTGCCTTCTAGGGAAAAAAACCCTAAAATAAACATACCTTCTACTGTCGACGCAAATAATGGGCGATGTTGCTGCTCCATTACGAACTAGGGTCCAATGCGGAAATACCTTTGAATAAAGAAGATAATCATGCTCCACACCCAACAGAATCATCACTACTTTAAGGGAAAGCAATTAACTAAATGAGCATACAAATAACCAAAAGTGGATTCACCAATCTAGAGCAAGGGTTTTATGCCACAGGTGTGCAAAAACCACCTATAACCTAATTAATTCTCTTTTCATATAAAAAATAATTAAATAATTTAAATCCTGGTACATATGAGAGAAATCACACCTATGAAAAATTGATTAGTAGACACATTTAAGAATATTAGATTAAAGGATAAAACCCTTGTGTAGTCTTCTTGCAGAAAGAATATAATTCTCATTTATTTTCATTTAAGAAAATTTATAGTACCAGGATCATGAAAAAATTGATTAGTACACATTTAAGAATATTAGACCAGAGCATAGAACCCTTTTTTTATTGTCTTGTAGAAAGAATATAATTCTCATTTATTTTCATTTAAGAGAATTCATAGGACCGGGGTCGGGCTGAAGGAGAAAAAACTCGTTAAATTTAAAAATTATGCATATTTACCTACCCTTATTGCATGAAATTCTCACCTTCTGATTGCATTTCTAAATAAATATGAATGCATCTACACCCCCAAATTCATTGGCTTCAACCTTTGCAAGGGGTTTTAGCATTTGAGTCTTGAATTTTCTCTTGCTCCTTTGGAGGAAAATTCTCTTTTGAGATAGAGATAGACTATATTGTGGATGTCCCATATAATTTATAATCGGGGCCAAGGATTTCGAATAAGGAGCAAGTCCCAGATGCCCGAATTTGGTACATCCTGCTCCCAAAGTTGTGCCTGGCCTTGAGTTTTAACATGATCTTGACCCTGATCTTGCAAACAACTTGAGAATGAGACCGAATTTCATCCTTCTTGAGTTGTTGAGGTTGAATTTCTGTGTAAGTTTGATCGTGTCCTTTGGAATGGGAGAAACTATGCATCTGAGAATGAAATGAAGGCTAAGTATTAGATACCACCTCACTGTGGAATTGGCCTATAGTATACTCATATAAACAATCAATAAGTCTAAGTATTCAGAAAATAATAAAATTATGAAATTATTAATCATGAAAGTAGACTTATTCTAGAAGTCTACATATGACCAAAGATGAGGATAATGAGAGAAATTAGGGATGAAATCACACAAAATTAGCTAAGATATTTGTGGAGATATTCATGGAGATATTGTGGAGAAAGTTATGGAGAAGGTTCAACCAATTAGCCAAATTGGTAATTTGTTATGAGAACCTCATTTCTATAATACGAGGCCTCTTCTGTGTGAATCATGTGTTGTGAGAGTGAGTGTGAATAATGTATCGTTATTTTATGTGAATATACAATAAGGCTTAAAGTCTTTTCTAACAAATCATTTTGTCTTTGATATTTTCTTTTCTTTTCACTTATTATTTTCAATTGCTACAAAAACATTATAGTTATGAGGTCCTTAGTGAATCCATGGTAGTTTTGCATGGAAGATTTTGAAATTCTGGTGCATGGTGATCAAAGGTTGAATAAGATATTCTCCATGGGGTTACAACACTAGAATAGATATTCCATATGAAAATATTTGTAGTCAATACCTTGATCTTAAGAAAAAGGAAGAGAGACACCATCTTCTCCAAGGTTTCCTACATGATCTGTCAATCTAATATTGAAAGGAGCACTTTATCAAATCAATGCAACTTTAATGTACATTTTTTGGTGTGTTATTGTGTTGAAGATGTTGTTGGAGGGGAAAACCCATTCTTGGTACAAGATATTAAATCATTGTCGGTCCTAGATCAGAAATATGGAGGTCATTTCCATGGACGTTTCTAAGCATGAAGCTTGATGCAATGGGTATTGACTGTGTGGAGAAATGAGTTGTGCGTTATATGAGTATGAACTATGGATGTGGTAAGTTAAGTCCTAGTTTAATAGCTATGAACTATGCATTATAATTATCCTTTCTCACTTCCAAATAAAAGGCACAACATATCCGATGGTTTGGAAGATAAAGTACATCCATCTAAGAAGCCATATCTAGTAGCTAGAAGGTGATTTCAGAGGCTATATATAAACATAAACTTACGCTTATTTTTTCAAAATTATGGGTTTGATTTATTTGTGAGTGGAGAGCTCATATGAAATGTGTCATTCAATTATTATCACCATTTTTTTTCAATGCATTAGGTGTTTTATTTTTCATTCGCAGATGATTGAAGAACATAGAATTGGAGGAACAGATCTATATTGAGAAGAGGTTCTAGGACTTCTATGTTATAACCCGATCAAAGTCCTTTTCGAGAACAAGGCACGCTATAATTCAAGTTTAACCAGTATGTGGATATCAACATTTAGTGAGTGGATCATGTGGAGCATTGTCATAATCTTACTAAATGGAGCACAAAGGGTGGGATTTGTGTTGAGACTTGTTGTGTGAATAGAGAGCATCCATGTTGTCCACATTTTCCAAATGATATCTATTAGGTGCCACCTAAAAGAAATTCTCAATCATATACAATCTATGCATGGAATTGAGGTTATACTATGTTGGTGTCGAATTTTACTGAAGTCATTGCAACCTTTGTTGTAGGTCTGCAATTTCTATTCTAGATGTGCAATCTTTGTTCAGGTAATTCGATCAAGAGAAACATACAACAAATGATTGCAGACCTCCACGTGTCCATGACCATGAATCCCAACAATTAATGTATTATTTAAGAGAAAGCACAACGGCAATACAATGAAGAAAGTGAATGCCAAGAAAGAGAGGAAAGACGAAAATTTCAGACTCTATGCCAAACAGAGATATTGGTAAGCTTGAAATCGAGTCTTTCATTTTAGTCTTAGTTTCCCATGAAAATAACGTGAAAAATTCATATTTTTTTGTTATCTAAGATTCCATTGCATTTAATCAATTCGTACAAGGTCCCCAGAAACTAGAATTTACTTAGTGATTTTTTCCACGATTTGCTCCACTATTTTCTCACATGTCTGAGAGGATCTCTCTATAGTTTGTGGTGTTGATTTCAAGGTTGAACTGCTTGTTTTTTTGTTAAGAATTTGGTCAAATGCGCAAGGAACATTGAGCAATTAACTCTGACAACTAAAACATGATGAGCTGCAACAAAAGAGTTGTGTTTATAATCCATTCAACAACACAAATTCAAATAATGAAGATGGTTCTAAGTCACTCAGGGATACGACTTCAAGTGTAGAAGTATTACATGATCAAGTTCAACTTTATTTTTCCAAGCCAATCATCAAACCATTGGAAGAAATTCAATGCAACAAAAATCGATATGGTTTAGGATATGAAAAAGATGACAACAACTTGCATATTCCTGATTATTCGAAACCAATCAAGTTCATCACTGGAGGATTTCTTGATCAGGCAACATCAGAAATGAATGAGAAAGTTGAAGAAAATCCAAAATGTCAACATTGTCAAAGAACTCGTCATATGGAAGATCATTGCTTTGATCTCCATCCTTGTCACCATTGTGGCAATAAGAATATCTCTTTAGAGAGACGTTGCAAACGAAACAAACCAACTAGATTAAAGATTAATTATGAATGGATTGATCCTTGGGAGTGGTTATATACAGTCAAACGATTGTATATGTTTTACCACATAATCCAATATCACATGAAGACAAATATTCCAACCAATAGTGAAAATATGGTACTCTCATGCACCTAAAAGGCAGAGTACAAAAATGAAACTCTCCTACATCTAAAGGAGGGGAGTTCAAAAGAAATGCATATGGTTATGGTGTCTCCTTTCAGATGACAAAGTGGTGAATTGATGATGATGGTTTTCATACTGAAAAATTTCGGCAACACAATTTGCTAGTGGGCATCAAAATTTGCTAGTAGGAAAGGGATTGGGACGCTGATTGAGAGTACATTTGTGGGATTTTTTATTCACTTGGATGGCCATTGGACCCAAAAAAGGATAGATAGATCCTTTTTCATTGTAGCTTGGCATTAGATTGAGTTTTCAAGAATTTTTAGGGAAAAGAGAATATATGAGGCTACAAGTATACTAGAAGTGATGACTCCAAGTTATGACTCCTTCCACTTGGAAACCACCACATATGCAACAAAATTGGTTCTTCACTACCATATCGAAGTTGATTAATGTTGGTAATCAAAATCAAAGGGAGCAGATAATGTTGCATAGATGATAGAAAGGTCCACATTTATCATAGCAGAGAGAAGGAATGTTGTGTGGCAAAAGGATGATTTGCGTGCAGGTACCACTCCTTTGGTTCCCACTTAGAAACATGAGAAGGCCTGACTTCTACTCCTAGTGATGCCTCCAGCGATAGGATTTCCCTTATTATAGGTTAACTTTCTATTGTCCTATTTGTTTCACTATTGTAATTTGCTTCATGTGGTTTTGATGCATGTTCTTCTTGGATTTTTTTATTTCCTATCCAAGCTTTTAGGGCATCCCCGTAGCAGCTCCACACCTATTCCTGTTGCATCCATATCCACATAATTTTTTTACAAGGGAAAATAGCCACAATGTTGCACCTCTAGTTTAGAAAAATTTGACCCTTTCTTCACGTATTTCAACTTTTTCCGCATCTATTCCCTCACTTGTACTGAATTGCACCCATGCTAGCTAGTATGGAATTATTGATTATGATATGAAGTGATGCAGAAGCATTCAACCCAAGGAAAATCATTGTAAATAGTAGACATAGGGGATCATGCATTTTAGGAAATAGTTTTCCTAAGTATCAAGTTAATGCAATATTTAGGCCTTTCAGTGTGATTTAATTAGATAATGGGAAAATATGTAAATGCTCTCAAAACAAATAAATGAGAATATGAGCGGTGAATAAATGACAAAGAGTTAGAAGTAAAATCCAACTCTTTGATAGTGCCATGATTCAAGGAACAAGAGAGAACTTTTAGGCATTAAATGGAGAATAGACGTGGACCATTGAGCTGATAAGGGGACTTTTCTATTTTAAAACAGAGAAAAAGATTGAATGGATAAAGTTGCAAGGAGATTTATTTATCTGCCGCATATGTATGCATGTAGCGAGCTTTAAGGGTTTTGTTAGAGGATCGATCAGACCCTTCAGTAAATCTGATCCAATGCATTCTCATAAATAGTGAACCTGCACGTTCAATAGAAAGGAGGCCATGAATAGTAGAAATCAGGCCCGTGTGAGAGACCGAGAGTCTCAAATGTAATCAATTATATTTTGTGTTTATATACAAAGGAAGAAGTCGATTATGAGTGTGTCATATGCATGAATCGAGTGAATAATTGATTACTGTGTCAACTCGTAGGTTCTTTTACAGGTTGTAAGTAGAGTTTAGAGGACATGCAGAGGGAAAAGTGAGTACTGTTCAACAGAACAGCGAAGGGAAATTGGGCCAAAATAGAACCCAAGTGGAAGGAGAAGGCGGAGTTCAAGAGCTCTATAAGGACAAAGATCAAAGGAAAGTGAGGAGTTTAAGCTCAGTAGTAAAAAGGAGCTGTGAATGGGCAGAAGGCCGAAACCTTTAAAGAAGCCAAACCAAGGAGAAGACCAAAGAAAAGGCATATAAACACAAGTAAAGTGAAGAGCAGAGGAACGGAGTGGCAATGCTCAGTAGCCGTTAGATCTGAAAAAATAACGGTCGAGATTAAGTCGCATCGGCGGTAAGCATTGCAAGAAGGACCAGAATGAGTCTTTGGAATAGAGCGATTGCGATCACATGATTAATCGTCATTTGTCAGATCGCGATATTGATCGACGGTCACGATCAACTCGGCCATCGCATATTGGGAAAGTGGAGATTGGAGGTATCAGAAGATCTAGAATCAGCGTTGGAAGGAGGCTTGTGATAATACAAAGGGCGGTGAATGAACGGACCCGACGTCGCTTTGAGTCATGGTATATAAACTTTGAAGTCTGCTTCATATTGGTTCGAGAGGAAGTTTAAGGTAATCCTAATCCCTTTGTTACATCGAGTGTTTAATGTTATGTTAATGACTCCGATAGTCGCATATCGGAAGTCGAAGGGGTGATGAAACACATATGTGGTAAGGCTGGGAAAGACAGCCGATATCGATTGCGATGAGGTTAAAGCTTTGGTTTTGTGTGATAGTCGTATGAAAGGCGGAGGAAGTTATGTTTGGGAATTTTTCCTTTATACAGGGATTTTATAAGGAAGAGCACCAATAGAGAATTTAAGAATAAACACATATATAACCAATGGTTGAAGGAGAAAGGTTATATATGTGGCCAAAGAGCTCAAGCTAAGGGTTTTTGAGAGTGATTGAGTCACAATAGGAGGATTTTAATTCCCGATAAGAAGGATTTGAGGAAAGACTTTAATCCAAGTCTTTAATAAAGGTTTGAGGGTTCATATAATCTCGATAGAGGTTTCAGGTAGGGTGATTAAGTTCCAATAATAAAGGAACTGCTTATAAAGGGGCCTTGACCATTTATGGTCTAAAGATTTGACTCCATTGTAGAGTTAAATACCTAGGATAGTTGTGTTATGAAGATTCTTACATACTGTGGGTATATGTTGAGTAACTCTGGCATCATTTTGCGAAGTATGGTTATATGCTGGGGGACCCCTCCATCATTAGTGGTATCAGAGCAAATTTGTAATCTATAAGAGGGAACTTTGAAGTTCTTGGAAGATTGTAGCAGTTCTAGCAGAGGCTTGGAGTAGACAGGAACAGAGGATTCCTTAAAGGAAAGAGAAAGCAAGATTACTTAATGCAAGTTCTGAAGGAAAGAGGAGTTGGAGAGAAAACAGAGGAAAATCCATTCAAAGTGCAGAATAATGGGTGAAAGAAGATCATGTTGAGGTCTTGAAGGAGAGGTAATATGTTATGTTCTGTTATAAATTAAGAATGTGTGTTTTTGTACTAATGCACAGGTGACAACAAGAGAAGCTATGAGAGAAGAACCAAATGAGTTCTTAAAGGTAGAGTAAGGAGAATACTCTAAAAGATAAGTGGCAGTGAACGTGAAAAATCCAACAAGAGATTGGATAGAGAGGATAGCTGAAGTGTTCTCAAGAGGAAGTGAGAGATTTCAGAAGCCTAGAAGAAACAAAGGTGTTGCTCAAGAGGAGGTTCCAGTTAGAGGACCGTACTTACAAACTCATTGAGTGAGGAGAGCTTAGTGAGGTGAGATTGCAACCAGGAGGAAGCTGTTGCGGAGGCTTGTTGCAAAGGATCTCATGAAGAAATAAGAGAAGAAGATGACTACTGATAGTCATAGCAGAGGTTCGAAGAGAAGCAACAACAGAAGATATGAGAAGAAGGATGCCAAGGAAAATGGCAAGAAGATGAGTCAAGAGGAAATTGACCATGAAGTTGCAGAGTTAAAAGAACAACTAAATGTATTAAGGAGAATGCTTGAGGAAAGTTAGAGACTAGGTTGGTTCTTGAGGAAAAAGCAAGTGAAGTGGGTGAAGGAAAAACTCAAGGAAGTTGAGTTAGAAATGGAAGAATCCATTTGTGAACCAGAAAAAGGAGAATTTCTGGGAGAAAGTGAAGATGAAGACTTGAAGACTGAAACTTCAAGTGAGGCCAAAGGGTCACATGGGTTTAAAACTGACAATTTATGTGTGTACGCAGGTGAAACATGTAAAGAAGGACAATTTGCTGATATTGTCATAGAGAAGGAAGAAGACAAGCAGAATCAAAATTCTATTTTGGAAGAAAATGAGATAGATAGGTCTCATATATAGTTGGGGGAAAATATCAAGAAACCAAGTGAAGGGCTTGAGGAGATTGAAGAAGAGACTATCAAAGAATTTCTGAATCATATGAATGATTTAGAACATGACGAATATATAATGGTTGAACCATCCAGTGGTACCATAGAGTCTATTGTTGTTAAGATTGATAGTTTATTTGTGGATGCAGGACAAATGAAAGAGAATATTAGTGCAGATGATGAGACAAGGATAGCTCTTGGAGAAGGTAAACATCAAGAGACTGAAGGCAAACTTGAGGAAGAGACTATGTTAGTTGAAAACATATTAAACGATCATCAATTTGCTATGATGATAGGCACAGTGGAGATAGCCATGGAAACTATTGAGACAGATAGTAGGGAAGAAGGACATCTACTAAAAGATGTTAAGAAGGAGGAACCCTCTGCAAAGAATTTAACCTTGAGAAAAGGAACACTAAGAAAGGAGTGTTTTGAAGAGGATGGGTAGTCTTTTGAAGATGTCGAAAGTCTGGAGGAGTACTCTAGGAGAACAGAGTATGATGGAGAAGACCTCTTGAATGAGGGAAGTAGTGATTTGTTGCAGCAGAAAGACCTTGAGATTACAAGGGTCAAAGGAAGACAGTGATTTAATACTGTAACACAACATGTGAAGGATGAAGTTGGAAGAAGAGAGCATTGTAATGAAGTGCTTGCTAAGTGTAAAGAGGAAATTAAACTGCTAGAGAAACTGATGAGAGAACCTGACGGTAGAATAGAAGCTACAGTTACAGTTTCTGAAGAAGAAGATGTGTCTCAAGTAGCCATGGAGATAGGAAGATGTAATAATTTGTTTATAGGTTCATTAAAAAGCATGAATGAGTATGAGTATGATCAAAGATATTGAGTAGAGATTGTTTGAAGATGGTAAAGAGGCAGTAGGAATCAAACAATTTCAACGTGAAGATAACCAGCAATAGGCTAAGGAAGGAGAAGTTCACTACTCTGAACCCAAGCAGGAAGACATCATTAGAACATATGGTGTGGAAGAGAGACTAACTAATAGTCTCATGAATTCTGCTAAGAATTTGAATTGGCATACTAATGTGCTGACCAAGGAAGAGGAAACAGAGCAGCAAACTAAATTGTTGCCAAAGGAAGATAAGGCACAATAGCCTTATGTTTTTAATTTTAATAAGTGTTTTGTGAATGTAGGTTTTGTTGCAGATGCTAGAGGAGATTTGGCACAAGTGAATAGCCAAATAAAGATGGAAGAAGAAGACTCCATGGGAAAATTTAATCGATGGAATATAGAAGTTAATTTGTTGGAAAGAGTGCTGAATAGTCATGATTCAATCATTAAAGAGGGTAAGGATGATAGGGAGGCAGCAAGTAAACCAAAGGATGAAGCAAGTAAAATAGAAGTCAGCATAGGAGTCACAGTAAGCGTTGAAGCAAGAGCAAGCAAACCAAAAGTTGGAGCAAAAAAAGAAAAAGTCAGCATAGAAGACAGCAACAGTAACCTGAAACAAAAAGAAAGAGGAAGAAGTAAGGAGCAAAATATGGACTAGCCAAAAGATAGGTTGGAAATATAAATTGAAGAAATGTGGGAGTTGATGATGAAGCAATCCAAATGGAGGAAAATGGTAACAGGAGCAAGCAAGATAAATCAGAAGTTGAACTTGATTGACATGAAGAAGAAAATGGAGCAGAAGACAACAGAAGTGCAGCAACAACAAGGGAATAAATCATGTGGACAATTACAGAACAAAGTGTGGGATCCAGGAAGATAAAGATCAGAAGGCACATGATCAGGAGATCATGAATATTTTCTACTTTGGGAGTCTGATGCAGGAGCATTCAGCCCAAGGAAAATCATTGTAAATAGTAGACATAGGGGGTCATACATTTTAGGAAATAGTTTTCCTAAGTATCAAGTTAATGCAATATTTAGGCCTTTAAGTGTGATTTAATTAGATAATGGGAGAATATGTAAATGCTCTCAAAACAAATAAATGAGAACATGAGTGGTGAATAAATGACAAAGAGTTAGAAGTCAAATCCAACTCTTTGACAGTTCCATGATTTAAGGAACAAGAGAGAACTTTTAGGTATTAAATGGAGAATAAACATGGACCATTGAGCTGATCAGGGGACTTTTCTTTTTTAAAACAGAGAAAAAGATGGAATGGATAAAGTCTCGAGGAGACTTATTTATTTGCCACATTTGTATGCATGTAGCGAGCTTTAGGGATTTTGTTAGAGGATTGATCGGATCCTTCAGTAAATCCGATCCAATGCATTCTCATAAATAGTGAACTTGTGCATCCAATAGAAAGGAGGCCACAAATAGTAGAAATCAGGCCTGTGTGAGAGACCGAGAGTCTCAAATGTAATCAATTATATTTTATGTTTATATACAGAGGAAGAATTTGATTCTGAGAGTGTCATATGCATGAATCGAGTGAATAATTGATTACTGTGTCAACTCATAGGTTCTGGTACAGGTTGCAGGTAGAGTTCAGAGGAAACGCAGAGGAGAAATTGAGTACTGTTCAACAGAACAGCGAAGGGAAATTGGGCCAAAACAAAACCTAAGTGGAAGCAGAAGGCGAAGTTGAAGAGCTCCGCAAGGACAGAGATCAAAGGAAAGTGAGGAGTTTAAGATCAGAAGGAAAAGGGAGCTGCAAATGGGCAGAAGGTCGAAACCTTTAAAGAAGTTGAACCACGAAGAATACTGAAGAAAAGGCGTATAAACACAAGTAAAGTGAAGAGCGGAGGAACAGAGTGCTAATGCTCAGCAACCATTAGATCTGAAAGACTAACGGTCAAGATTAAGTCACATTGGCGAAAACCATTGCAACAAGGACCAGAATGAGTCTTTGGAATAGAGCGATTGTGATCACATGATTAATCATTGGCCGTCGGATTGTGATCCTGATCGACAGTCACGATTAAATCAGCCATCGCATATCAGGAAAGAGGGGATCAAAGGTATCGGAAGATCAGGAATCGTTGTTGGAAGGAGGCTTGCGGTAATAGAAAGGGCAGTGAATGAACAGACCTGACATCACTTTGAGTCGTAGTATATAAATTTTGAAGTCCACTTCATATCGGTTCGGGCGGAAGTTTAAGGTAATCCATTTGTTGCGTCGAGTGTTTAATATTATGTTAATGACTCCGATAGTCACATATCGGAAGTTGAACGGGTGATGAACCACATCTGCGGTAAGGCCAAGAAATATAGCCCATAGCGATTGCGATGAGGTTAAACCTCGGGTTCTGTGCTATAGTCGTACGAAAGGTGGAGGAAATTATGTTTGGGCATTTTCCCTTTATACAAGGATTTTATAGGGAAGAGCGCCAATAGAGCATTTAAGTGTAAACACATATATAACCAATGGTTGAATGATAAAGGTTATATATGCGGCCAGAGAGCTCAAACTAAGGGCTTTTTAGAGTGATTGAGTCTCGATAGGAGGATTTTAATTCCCGATAAGAAGGATTTGAGGAAAGACTTTAATCCAAGTCTTTAACAAAGGTTTGAGGGTTCATATAATCCCGTTAGAGGTTTCAGGCGGGGTCATTAAGTTCCGATAATAAAGGAACTGCTTATACAGGGGCCTTGACCATTTATGGTCTGAATATTTGACTCCATTGTAGAGTTAAATACTTGGGAGAGTTGTGTTATGCAGATTCTTGCATATTGTGGGTATATGCTGGGTAACCCTGGCATCATTTTGCTAAATATGGTTATATGCTGGGGGACCCCTGCATCATGAAGGCTGCTAATATTGGTAACCTCTTGAAGGTTTATGTAAATTTGGCATTAAAATTGGAAATTTGGGTACAGGTGAAAATGAGATATTTAGTTTCATATATGGTTTTTGAATGCACAATTTCAAATAATATATGTTCTACCAATCAATTGTAGGTGAAAACAAGGGACATAATATACATAGTGGAAAAGAGTGGTGTAGTTAAAAGGGTATGAAGAAGCAATGCATTTTCCATGGAATATGAACTTGAAGAAAAATAATATGTTGCCTTACAAAAAGATGAAGTGCAGATTAAGAAAGAGATAGTTTAGGTGCATTTTTATCTTCTATATGCATTTCTAAATTAGCCACATTTTATTTATCATACAAATATGGGTAGCACTTCTCACAGTGTGACTTTAAAAGTTCAATGAATGAATGAATCATGCACAATTTTTGGTTTCTACTCTTTGAGATAATAGAATTCAATTGAATTTCTCTAAAAATATGAGGAATTTGTTTCAAGTCATATAGCATATTATCAACAGAAATTGCACACATGGTAACAATATACAAAGTTGGGGAATGTTGTAGAGGTCCATTTTAACATATATGGAGTTGATTTTTATTACTTTGTTTATTATTTTGAACATATGCCGTACAAATTTGTTCTCTTGAACATATGTCGTAGAAAGCAGTGAAAAAGTTGTTTGGTGTGTGTTATATTTTTTCCATGACTACCCTATACATTGCGCCGGGCACAGCCAGGGGGTCACGGGGGTTTGTAATCCCCTACACGGGGTCCGAGGTAGTGCCCAAGGAAAAAAAATTTGGACCCTATATTAGGTGGGCAGACCTACCCATGGTTTTGTGCGTGGATTCCGCACATGGTTTTGGGCATGATGGTTTTCTATTCATGGTATTTTCTAGATCTGGTCAAGGGAACTAGGGTTATTTTCTAATCGAGGCTTGACGAATTGGGTTTTATGGATGCTTCGAAATGTACATATATGTATTGTAACATTGAAAGGAATATAATGAAAAATAAATCTAGTAGTCTCGGTTTTGGGATCCAGGGGAAAATCTATGTGTATATCTATTTTAAGTTTTTTGCTAGACTCGTCATTGTCTATTTTCTGTTTTTAGAATTTGTATGCAGGTAATTTTTTTACAGGGTTAAAACCTACATTTGGTATCATAGTTGTTTTAGATTCAAGGGGATGCCTTGGCTGCTGAGGGGTTTTGCTTAGGCTTGTGGTAGATCTTGTTCAGTGGGCGATCTACGAGATCAATTATTGTGGTGAAAGAAGATGACAAGAAATGGAAAGATAGAGATCGAGAAATTGAATGGTCAGAGTTTTGAGTTTTGGAAACCCAAAATGGAGGATCTACTGGTGGATAAAGATCAGTGGATTGCGGTAGATCTAGGTACTAAACCAACTATAATGTCAACTGATGACTGGGCGAAGTTCGATCGAAAGGCAAAGAGAACAATACGATTGTGTGTCTTAGATTCAGTATTTATGAATATATCAGGGGAAGCTTCGGTGAAGGCTTTGTGGGACAAGTTAGGGACCTTGTACCAATCTAATTCTCTAGTGAATAAACTATTCCTACGGAAAAATATATATTACCTGAGGATGAAAGATGGAGACTTGGTGACAGAGAATTTGAATGCCTTTAATAATGTGGTAATCCAGTTACTATTTGTTAATATTAAAATTTCAGATGAAGATAAGTGCATCAGCTTGTTGTGTTCTCGTATAGATTCATGGCATATTTTAGTTGTTGCGATAGGTAGCAATGCAACTACCTTATAGTTTGATGAAATAGTTTCATCCTTGTTATCGGAGGAGATGAGACGAAAAAATATGGAGGGCCAGAATGGTGATGCCTTGTCTGTATAAGGACGGTCCCAGAACATAAACAAAAATAAGTCCTTGAATGGGAGATCTAAATCTAGAGGGACATCTAAATCTCTAGGAAAACTTTAAAGGTGTGCTGGAAATGGGGAAAGGAAGGGGACTTCAAAAGGGACTGTAAATATAAAGCTCTTGAGAATGGAAAGGGATCTGATGATGCTTCTTCTCCACAAGAAAAAACAATCTCAAATGAAGGTGGGGATGTGTACCTGTCTTCTTCTTCAAGTACACATAGATCATGAGGCATGGTTGATTGACTCAAGTGCATCCTTTCACTTCACTCCCTATATAGAGTGGTTCTGCGAGTATGAGAAATATGATGGTGGTCATGTCTTCTTACGGGATGAGAGGAAGGCTAGAATCATTGGTCATAGAAAAGTCAAATAAAGTTGAAAGGTGTAAGGATTAGAACACTTCGAGGTGTTCTTCATATTCCTGCATTGACAAGAAATCTAACTTCTGTAAGCAAGCTTGATTATGCAAGTGTAAAAATAGTGTTTGAGAAAGATAATTTCAAAATGGTTTAGGGAGAACTGGTATTAATGCGGGGAGTTTGCATTGGAACTCTGTAAAAGCTTTAGGGTAGTACTGTTATGGATGGGTGCAACAGTTTTGTGGTTCTTAAAAGTGGAGTAGAAAATCTAGTGGTATCTGTAAAAAAGACCATGCTATGGCATCAAAGGCTTGGACATACTGGAGAGAAGGGCCTTTGAATACTTAATGGTAATGGTATAGTGGAAGGTATGTCTAATTTATCTCTAGATTTTGATTTCTGTGAAAATTTTTGATATGGGAAGAAAAATCAGGTGAGTTTCCCCTCTGGTGCTAAGAGGGCGAAACGAATATTAGAGCTTGTGCATAATGATGTGTTTGGACCTGTGTCAGTTCCAACACTAGGTAAGTCTGTGTACTATGTATCATTTATAAATGACTTCTCAAGGAATACATGGATATATTTCCTCAGGAATAAATCTGAAGCATTTGATAGGTTTAAATAATTTAAGGCTCTTGTGGAAAACCAGATAGAAAAGAAGATAAAGGTTCTTAGGATAGAGAATGGTGGAGATTTTTGCAAGAAAGAATTTGAAGAGTTCTCTAAGAAGTGTGGTATAGCACGACAAAATACTACTCCATACACACCTCATCAAAATGGAGTTGCAGAAATAATGAATAGGGCGTTAATGGAAAAGGTAATAAGAATGCTCAGTGGTGCCAGGTTAGGACAAAAATTCTGGGCAAAGCTGGTGGAAACTACATGTTACTTGGTCAACAAATCACCTTCATTAGCATCGGAGGATAAGACTCCAGAAGAGGTATGGACTGGTAAGGAACTTTCTCTTGCACATCTAAGGGTATTTGAATGGGATGCATATGTACATGTTCCAAAGGAGAAAAGAACAAAGTTGGATAGTAAATCTGAAAAGTGCATCTTTATGGGTTATAAGGATGGTTTAAAAGGTTATAAGTTTTAGAACAAAAAAACAAGGAAGGTTGTGTACACTCGAGATGTGGTGTTTAGAGAGTTGAAAAATGTTATTAAACATGAAGCCCTACCAAAGGAACCTGAGAAGATAGAGTTTGAGCTCAAGGAGGAAGAATCAGACTCTACATTAGAAGAGGAATTAGAAGATGAAGAGCCACAAACTCTAGCTTTGAGAAGATAATTCGAGAAAGAAGGCAGCCAGAAAGGTATAGTCCATCTGATTTTTGTTCAAATTTTTCTTTATCTATTATTGATGATGATCCGAGAACTGTGAGGGAATCAGTAGATTCAGAGGATGTCAAACTCTGGAAAGAGGCCATGGTTGATGAAATGGCATAGTTTCACAAAAATGAGGCTTGGGATCTAGTGGAGTTGCTGGCTGGAAGGAAACCCATTGGAAGCAAATGGGTGTTTAAGAAGAAGATAAATGCAGAAGGAAAGGTGGAAAAGAACAAAGCTCGGTTGATAGAAAAAGGTTATTCTTAGGAGTTGGGAATTGATTTTGGTGATATTTTTTCTCCTGTTTGCAAGGTAGCTTCTGCTAGATTACTTTTATATTTTGCTTCTACTTTTGACTTTGAGGTAGAACAGATGGATGTGAAGCAACATTCCTTCACGAGGATCTAGAAGAAGAGATCTACTTGAAGCAACCTGAAGGCTTTGCGGTGAAGGGTAAGAGAGAACTGGTATGCAAGTTAAAATAGTCTCTCTATGGGTTAAAACAGTCACCAAGGATGTGGTATCAGAAATTTGATACATTTATACGGGGACTTGGATTCACTGAAAGAACAACAGATCACTGTGTGTATTTTGAATTAATTGGTGACCATGTTATTTATTTGGTCTTGTATGTCGATGATATGTTGTTGGTTGGAAATGACAAAGAAATTATCCAGGATTTGAAGACCCAATTGTCCTCCAAATTTGACATGAAAGATCTTGGTGTTGCAAACTATATTTTGTGCATGGAAATTAAACACGATCGGGCAAAGAGGAAGCTCTAATTAAACCAAATGAAGTATGTCGAGACAATACTGCAGAGGTTTAATATCTATGATAATAAACCAAAGAATGTTGCTATTCCTATAGGTGAAAAGTTATCTGCTGAACAATGTCCCAAAACACAAGAAGAGGAAGACGACATGTCCCGTGTTCCATATGCATGTGTAGTCGGTAGCTTGATGTATGAAATGATCTATACTAGACTAGACATTACACATGCAGTGGGAGTATTGAGCAGGTTTATGTCAAAACCATGACAGGAGCATTGGACAACAATGAAATGGGTTTTCAGGTATTTGTGTTGCACTAGTGATTATGGTTTGTGCTACCAAGAATGACCGGGACTGGACAAAGTTTTGGACATCTGTGGCTTTGTTGATGCAGACTAGGCTAGATATCTGGATCAGAGGAGATCTACAAGTGGGTATGTGTTTAACCTATTTGGTGTTGCAGTGAATTGGATGAGTAAGAGATAGTATGTGGTTGCACTTTCAACTACAGAGGCAGAATACATGGTAGCCACTCATGCAAGCAGAGAAGAAGTTTTTTGTAGAGATTGTGCTCAAGTATGGGGTTAGTACAACGAGCTATAAGGATTGACTATGATATCCAAAGTGCAATTTTCTTGGAAAAGGAACATGTCTATCATTGAAGGACAAAACACATTGATGTTTAGTATCATTTTGTGAGGGATATGGTTGATGACAAAAAGGTGTTGCTAGTAAAGGTGGACACTTTGAGCAATACTATAGATGCATTGACAAAGTCTGTGAGCACTAAGAAGTTCTCTTGGTGTAGAGAAACAATGGTCGTTGTAGGGTTGGAACAATGACTAAGCTCTCCTATGGAAATAAAAGAATATGTGGAGAATGTTGGATGTGTGATATATGATTTCCATGACTACCCTATACGTTATGCTGGGAAAAATAGGGGGGATGGCTGCCCTCCCCCTATTAGGGGTCAGTAGGGGGGTGGTAGCCCCATTGCACAAGGTTCAGAGCAGCAGCCCGAGAATTTTTTTCGGACCCTATATTAGGTGGGCGGACCTACCTAGTGTTTTTTGCATAGATTTTGGGCATGATGGTTTTTTTTTCCATGTTATTTTGTAGATATAGTCAAGGTAACTACAATTATGTTTGGCATGTATGTATATGTATTACAACATTGAGAGAAATATAATGAAAAATCAATCTAGTGGTCCTGGTTTTGGGATTTAGGGAAAAATCTTTATGTATATTTGTTTTATGTTTTATGCTCTTGCCATTGTTTATTTTCTATTTTTAGAATTTGTATGCATGTAATTTCTTTACAGAGTTAAAACCTACAAAAGTATATGGGCACTCAGAAGTTATATAACATGTTACTAGAAGCAAGATGGTAAAAAATAAAGTTTTTAAATAAAGTCCATACTCAGCTATATGAAACTAGAATTTATTAAATTCTTAAAAGATATGTTATTTCAAGAACATTCATTATATCATAAAAGATATGTTATTTCAAGAACATTCATTATATCAGGCATGAATATAACCCAAATCAACTTGAAAATCCTAGCTTTGAACTTGGTGGATAAGTGATATCAAATTTGCAAAATCAGAAGAATCTTCTGAACATAGAAGATATACTAAGACATAAGTGTATTTTATTCACCTTAATGTGGTGAAGTTGTGTTTGACGCAAAAGTAGTTCAATTTGTCTTAGTAATTGAATACTCTGGGAAAACAAGTTCATATCAACGTCAAGATTCAAGTAGTCCAAGCAATGCTTTTCATATATTCTTTTTGAATGTAGAATTTCAAATGATATGTGATATACCAATCAATTGCAGGTGACAACAAGGGACATCATATACATAGAGGAAAACAATGGTCTAGTTAAAAGGGTAGGAAGAGGCAATGCATTTGCCATGGAATTTGATCTTGAATCATAAGAATATGTTCCATTACCAAAAGGTGAAGTCCACAAGAAGAAAGAGATAGTTCAGGTGCATTTTTATATTTTTATTTTTCCTAAATTTATTGTACAAATACGGGTAGCACTTCGGACAACGTGACTTTTAAAGTTCACTGAATCACTAAAGCATGCACAATTGTTGGTTGCTACGTGTTAACAGAATAAAATTCAAATGAATTGTTTTAAAATAGGAGGGATTATCTTTGAGTCATGTAGCATATTATCAATAGAAATTGCACATTATTATTTTGAACATATGTATTAGAAAGCGCTGAAGAAAGTATATTGGCACTTAGAAGCTCAATGACATATTACCAGAAGCAGGATCGTAACAAACTAAGTTTTTAAAGAAAGTTGATACTTGGAGCTAGAATTTATTAAATTCTTGAAAGATATGTTATTTCAAGCATATTAATTATATTAGGCATGAATATAACCAAAAGGATCTTGAAAATTCTAAATTTGAACTTAGTGGATAAGTGATATCAAAATTGCAAAATCAGAATCATCTTTCAAACCTGAAAGATATACTAAGACATGTGTGCATTTTACTCGTCTAAATGTGGTGAACCTCTCTTGATCCCAAAGTAGTTAAATTTATCTTAGTAATTGAATACTCTGGCAAAAAAAGGTCATATCAAGATCAAGGTTCAAGATTCGAGCAGTCCAAGAAATATTTTTCTGGCATGTCTAATCTTGTTGCATTTAGCATTTATGCATTGCCAATGATGACTGCCACGATATTTGAAGTTCATTGCAATTTCCTTAACATATGCATTTCCATTTAATATTCCTTGAATGATTTGTGTAACAACCATAAAAGTAATAAATTGAATGCGAGAACATCATATTTACAATGACCCGATGGTTTCATTGGTCCAACCCCTTCTAGTAGTGCCCTAATTGGAATGAATTGTGTGTAATACTTTTCCAAACGCTTCTTTCTCAACATGGTGGGGTCAAGTTTCAAAAAATTAGAATTCTTGTAGATGTGGGTCCTGATTTGAAGCTTTTGTCATGCCTTTCCAAATGTAGCCCTATTCCTATCTTCTGGCTAATTTTCAGGCTTAGAGAACTACTTTGTGCCCTCTACGTGATCTAGGTATGTAGCTAGACACATGTATGGTTCAACATGTTTGTGGACTAAATGCATAGAAGTAGAACGAACACGAATACATAATTGATTAGGCTTATTGTTGATGGCTCATATGTCAAGCTCAATACGAAACTGATTTTGCATCCATTAACAAGGTCAGGCAGTTTGCAAATATAAGGCACCATCGTCGTAATGTCAGATTTGAAGTGCCGCTTCTTGGGGTTTTCCACCTTCTTCTTGGTGATTTCCAATCGTGTCAGGGTGTGATGAGATTATTCTTTGGTATTTCTCTTACTCTTATCATGAAAATCCCCTACACAAAGTCCTCAGGCCCCTGTCATGTGTTGTGCTTAAACACCCATCTAGGACCTCGCATGAATAAAAGTCAACTATCCTTTCTGTAATTTTTCCCTGGCTATATTACTTTTCATGACACTTATTCAATGGAATAGATCATACCTCATATAGATACCTCTTTATATAGGTCTGAAATGATCTCGATTTTTCTTATCAGTTACTTTCCCTTTGTTACTAGATATGCTAAATAATTGAAATTGCTGGAATAATTCTGATAACCTAAAGAGATTTTTTGTTTTAACTTGAAAAAAATTGGCTTTGTTGTCCATTTTGTTTCAGAAGTGCATTGCTTTCTTGTTTCAGGAGGGATGGTGTGATAGTCAAGGAACCCTTGAATAAGTTCACGCAAAATGGAAAATGAGACAAGAAGGTGAAATCACATGTGAGAGGAGCCATTGCTTATTCTCTTTCCCATCAAGTACCCAACTATGTTCAATGTAGATAAGTCACTTGAAAATTCATTTATACAAGTCCTTGAACGGATGCTCTATTTCTGGCAGATTTTAATTATTGTCAAATCCTCTGCACAAGACCTTAAGACCTTAGACTAAAATAGTTAGGGTTGGGGCTGGATGCAAAGCCTTGGGAAAATAGACTCATGGAACAAGCCCAAATGGATGCGGGTGAAATTCAGTTTCTCCAAAGTTGTGATGATGTTGGAGAGAATATGAGGAAGCCTCATGAACCTCGGAGAAATAACACGAGTGTTCGTGTTGTTGTAGAACCACCTTCAGGGGTTTCGTGATGAACAATGTTCTAACCAATTCTTTTAATTTTCTAGTCATGTTTTATGTTTCTGTGTATTATTAAACATCTTTAGTATAACTTTTATAGTAATCATTCTAGCAAAATCATGGCATGCATCCATGTATATAGGTCCCATCGTTCATGATAAAGTGAAATTTTTTTTAGGTGTATAACTCATTCATATGTAGATGAAAGATATCTAACAATTACCTTGTATCTTCATGTATGGTATATTTAGTTTAATTCATTACTGGACTGAACTCCAATTGTTAACAAAACTCAACTCCAATTGCTAACCAAGCTTTCTCTACCATTTTACGATTGCGAATTGCTTCACAAATGTAGGCAGTGGCAGGGACATTTGCCCTTGTTTATATGTTAACAAAACTCAACTCGAGTTGCTAACCAAGCTTTCTCTACCATTTTACGATTGCGAATTGCTTCACAAATGTAGGCAGTGGCAGGGACATTTTCCCTTGTTTATATGTGTATTATGCTGTAAGTGGGAATTTTACGTTTAGTATCATGTTAATAATTTTAACCATCGTTTCACATATTATAATGTCAACAAACTTATTGATAAGTGTGTTATGTTGTGTATTTTTGGATCGTAATTGGTAGTTGGTAATTTCACTTTTAAAAGTGGTAGCTGGGAATTTTAACTTCTAATATCTTTGTTCACCATTTCACATATAATCATCATCTTAATATTTTTATTCACCATTTAACATATTATAATGCGAACGGACTTCTTAGTAAGTGTATTATGTTGTGTATTGTTCGATTACAAGGGTAATTAGCAATTTCAGCGCTATAATTAGCTGTGATTTCCACATTTAATATATCTGAATATCTTTATTCACCATTTTACATATTATTAGCATATAAGTTAGTGTAATAATATATATATATATATATATACATTTACACTTCGAAAATAAATATATATATATATATACTTCGAAAAAAAAGAAACTAATGGTGCAGGTACGCGACAAAACGACTAATATTTGTTTAGCTATAACCAGAATTAAAAAACACGTTACTATGGCATTTCATTGCAGTACTAATAACGGAGTTAGCGTGCAATCGGCCAAAGTTACCGAGAGTTTATTTATTGAGCCCAAAATGACCATATACAGCTTGCATGGTTCAATGACAGAACCAGGAGAATCTATAAATATAAATAATGATCCGTAAATGATAAAAACAAATTTAAGATAAGAAGGAATCGCACCTGATTATCAGCTATAAACGGCGAAACCAGATCAAGTCATCTATCACGAATGCTTCTCTTCAAATTCCCTATGGTCGCCGCAGGGTAATGAAATCATGGCCAACTGATTGAATAACTTTCCTTGATCTTCTCAGCCTCCTCCTCTGCAACATTAAACATCCCATATCCATGCAAGGCCATTAACGCTCACACGCTTCGGTCTAACATCTCCCGATATCGTTGGAAAGAGTTTTGTTTCTGCAATAGCATTTGGCTTCGAAACCTTCTAATGAAAGTATCCGCCAAAATGTCGATCTCGTCGTCGACCGAGCACGTAGACATTCGCGAGCTCTCAATAGCCGAAACAGAATTTGTAGGGTTATCAGAGGGCGACTCTGACTCAAGAATTGCGTGGGATAGATTCTCCAATTCCTGCTCGCACTGCTGAAGATCTTCACAAGGAATCTCATCGACGGGCGTCGAAGCATAATACATCGTCAATGCCGTATTGTTGTCGCTGGAATGTTGCCCTTGGCTCTCTTCAAATCCAAACAGAGAATTCATTTTGTGAGAAATTGCACCGAATATCTTCTTGTTCTTGATGAGGCCAAGAACAGCAATCTTGGTCTTCAATGCGTGGGCTGCTTTTCCCTTGACAGTATTTGATTTGGATTTCAGCACTGTGCTCAAGACCGACCACACTTGCCTCACCACCCATGGCGCCCCTCCTATCTTCATATTTGTTGGAATTTTTTCTGGTTAAAATTCTAAAACAAAAGAAATTTCACAGAGAACAACGCTCTAGTTTTCCACATGATCTTTATTAACAATAAATAAAGCTGTTACAGAATTTGTCTTCCTCAACTCAGAGGGATTTACAATAGGAACTTCAGTTCCAGAATTTGATTCCACTATCTCAGAAAGTAATCTTCAGCATTGCTGTGCGTTGCAGAGAAGAAAGAATTCTTCTTGCTAATACTAATTCTCTACCTTCTACTCGTCTCTGCTCTTTTCATTTGTTTTATATATAATGAACAACACAATAATATTTTTACAATACGTGTTGCATTTTCATACTTCCGTGAAATAAACAATAGTAAAATTTAAGATTTCACCTACATTTACCAACCATAGTAAATATCATTTATTACACGCGTTAAAATATCTTGATGGAAATTTAATGCATGGCTTATCACTCCATCGCATCGCAAGAAAGAGAGGATGTTGCACCGCTTCAACAACATTTAAATCATGCGATCTGCGATCATGCGATCATGCGATCGCATCGCAAATATCGTATCGCAGAAAATCAAAGCATGCACACAAGGGTGACGAGGGAAAGTGCGATATGCGATCAGATCGCATCGCAGGGAAAGTCTAATCGCTATTCAGCTCGCGGCAGTTTAAAATTATCGTTCCAACACTCCCCCTTAATTTTAACTGCTGGGTTTTTTCTGCATACCCAGGCATTTCCTGAAATGATCAAAGCTTTTCTTTGCCAATGGTTTTGTCAAGATATCAGCTAGCTGATCCTCTGTTCTGCAGTGCTGCAAAACAATCTCACCATTGTTAACCAATTCACGTATAAAGTGAAATTTGGTGTCTATGTGCTTTGTTCTTTTATGAAAAACAGAGTTTTTAGACAATGCTATTGCTGAGCTATTGTCACAGTAAATGGTTGTGCCATTTTCTTGTTCATTACACAAATCTTTGAGAACTCTTCTCAGCCACACTGCTTGGCATGCTGCTGCTGTTGCTGCCACATATTCTGCCTCTGCTGTTGACAAAGCCACGACTGGTTGCTTCTTGGAAGCCCATGAGATGGCTCTCGATCCCATATGAAACACATATCCTGATGTGCTTTTCCTATCATCAACGCTTCCAGCCCAATCACTGTCAGTGTAACCTGTCAACATGAAACTTTCAGAAGAGGAGTATAACATACCAAACCCCTTCGTTCCATTTACATACCTTAGAATCCTCTTGGCAGCCTGCCAATGAGTCTCTTTCGGTCTTTCCATAAATCTGGAAATTAAACTTACAGCATGCATAATGTCCGGCCTAGTTGCAGTCAAGTACATAAGGCTGCCAACTATGCTCTTGTATAATTTTGGATCAAAATCCTTGCTGCTGTCTTCTTTGGTCAATTTCAACCCTACTACTGTTGGAGTCACAACAGCCTTGCTGTTCTGCATGTTAAATCTCTTTAACACCGCTTCTACATATTTATCTTGAGAAATGAAAACGCCATTTTCACTTTGGTCTACTTCAATTCCAAGAAAATATCTTAAGAAGCCCAAGTCAGTCATTTCAAATTCACTTTTCATGACTGCTTTAAAATCAACAATGAGAGAAGCATCATTGCTTGTAAAAATCAAATCATCTACATATAAAACAACGATAAGAATCTTACCGTCATTCTCCTTTATGTAGAGTGTGGGTTCACCATCACACTTGTCAAACCCATTCTCAATCAGGTAAGCATCTATTCTGCTGTACCATGCTCTTGGAGCTTGCTTCAGCCCATAAAGAGCCTTCTTCAGTTTACAAACTTTATGCTCTTGGCCTTCAACTTCATAGCCCGGAGGTTGATCAACGTAAACCTCTTCTTTTAACACTCCATTCAGAAATGCAGATTTAACATCCATCTGATAAATCTTCCATTTGTGTTGTGCTGCAATAGACAACACTGTTCTGACTGTTTCCATCCTTGCTACTGGTGCAAAGGTTTCATCATAGTCTTTGCCTTGTTGCTGCTTGTAGCCTTTCACAACAAGTCTTGCTTTGTGCCTGTCAATCTTGCCTTCAGCATTGCTTTTGGTCTTGTAGACCCACTTAACTCCAATGGCATCTTTGCCTACAGGGAGGTCCACTAGCTCCCATGTTTTACTCTTCTCAATTGCACCAATTTCTTCATTCATTGCTTCAATCCATTTATCTTCATTTACAGCATCTTCAAAATGGATTGGGTCATCAACATGACAATATAAAGCGAATAATGAATTCAGACCGGTATTGTTACTTACGTCTCCTTGTTCATAAATCTCATTCAGATTTCTGAATCTTGGTCTTCTTGGTGTGCTTGGAGTTCCATCCGAACTTGAGGGTATTGCTGATCCCTGTGGTGTGCTTGGAGAAGCACTTCCTTGACTTCTTAAGGCTGTTTGAATTCCAATTTGTGGTGTGGGTTGTTGTACTTGCTGTGGTGTAGGAGGAGCCATTAAGGAAGGATTATTTGCTGCTGTCCCTTCCTCTTCTTCTTCATGAGACACAATTGTCTTCACATTCACTGTCTTCTCTAAGCTTCCATCCCAAGCTTCATCTTCAATGAACTGCACATCTCTGCTTATTATTAATTTCTTGGTGGATGGATTATAGAGTTTGTATGCTTTTGACTCATCACAGTAGCCAATAAAGACACACTTCTCCCCCTTACTATCCAGCTTCTTTATTAGCTGGTCCGGTACATGTGCATATGCCACACAACCAAATACTCTCATGTGAGTGACAGTTTTCTTTTGACCGCTCCATGCCTCTTCTGGTATTCTGTTCATGACAGCTTTAGTTGGGCATCTATTCAAGATGTAAACTGCGCAAGTAACAGCTTCTGCCCAATACTCATGCAGCAAGTGCTTTGCCTTCAGCATACTTCTGACCATGTCAAGAATGGTCCTATTCTTTCTTTCAGCAACACCGTTTTGCTGAGGTGTATACTTCGTGGTGAACTGCTTTTGTATGCCATTCTCTCTGCAAAAACGCAGAAAGTCTTGGGAGATGTACTCTCCTCCTCTATCTGTTCTGAGCACTTTGATATAATGCTCACACTGTTTCTCAAAAAGAGTTTTGAAGTGGCGGAATTTCTCAAACACTTCACTCTTCTGTTTCAGCATATACACCCATGTCTTTCTAGTGTAATCATCAATGAAAGTTAAAACATATTTATTTCCACCAAATGATGGTGTTTGCATCGGTCCACACACATCGGAGTGTACAATTTCCAATGGTGCTTTCGCCCTTATACTCTTTCCTGCTGGAAAGCTTTCTTTGTGTTGCTTGCCCAAGATGCAGCCTTCACAAAGGTTGTCTGGTTTCTCGATCAATGGTAATCCCTTTACCATTCCCTTTCTGTGCAATAGATTCAGGCCTTCGAAATTGAGATGTCCAAATCTCAAATGCCACAACCAATTCACATCTTTCAATTGTTCCTGAAAGACTTCTTGTGTTACAGCCGCAATAGTTCTGCCTTCCTTCAAATCTGCCCTGAGTTTGAGAGGAAACATTCTATTGCTGGTCATCTGCACCTGTGCAATGATCTTCTTACTTGGAGGTATGTCTCTGATAGTACACAAATCATCTTTGAAGAACACGTTGTAACCTTTGTTAATGAGCTGTCCAATGCTCAAAAGATTACATTTCAGACCAGGTACATAGTATACCTCTGGCACAATCATCTGTTCTCCATTTTTTGCTCGGATACTGACTCTGCCCTTACCCTTGACAGATATCGTATCATCAGTCCCTGTTGTTACCTCAGATTTCACATTTTCATCCAGATTGGCAAACATTGCAATATTTCCAGTCATGTGATTACTACAACCTGAGTCTAAGAACCAAAAATCTTCTTGTTTGTCTTGTGCTATGTTACAAGTTAACAGCACGTTCTTTGGGTTCTTATCTTCTTCATTTGCAAAATTAGCATTTTGCCTATTATTCATGTCACTTTGCTTTTTCCTGCATTCATTGGCATAGTGCCCATATTTCTTACAATAATGACATTGGACTTGGGATTTGTCATACCTTTGTCCATGAGCTTGCTGTTTGCTTGAACCTTCGTCTTGGTTCTGATTGCAGCTCCTTCCGCTTGTGCTTGCAGGATAATTTCTGCCTCTGTTTTGGCTTCTTCCACGACCTCTGTTATTTGCTCTGCCTCGACCTCTACTTTGGCCAAAAGACATCTGAGTCTTGAATGCTTGCTCAAAAGAGGAATCTGTTCCTCTACTCAGTCTGTGTTCATGAGACAAAAGAGAAGCACTCAGTTCATCTACCATGAACTGTGAGAGATCTTTTGTTTCTTCTATTGCTACCACAATAGATTCAAACCTTGAGGGTAAACATCTCAAGATTTTCTCTACAATCCTTCTTTCTTCAAGAATCTCACCATGAGATCTTATCTGGGTTATTAGGCCAATAACCTGAGTGAAGAATGAATCTATTGTTTCAGATTCCTTCATGCTGAGATTTTCAAAGTCTCTCCTCAACATCTGCAACTTTGCAGTCTTCACCTTCTCCATGCCTTGATAGGCAGTTTTGAGAATATCCCATGCCTCCTTGGATTTTGTTGCTGCTGCAATCCGCGGAAAAACACTTTCATGTACTGATTGGAAGAGGAAAAAGAGGGCTTTAGCATCCTTCTTTTTGTCGCCCTTCAACTGGTCTCTTTCTGCTGCTGTCAAGGCAGCCAACGCTGTTGCATCTGCCGGTTCAGCATAGCCAGTTTCAACCAGCTCCCATATTCCTTGAGAAGCAAACAATGCTTTCATGGTTATGGACCAATAACTATAATTTTTTCCATTAAACTGTGGCAGTTGGGGATTTGTCAACCCAGTTCCAGCATCTGCCATCTTAACTTGTGAAAAATAAAGAAGAGATACTGAACTGTATAAATAAAAAAACAAGCAAAAACTTTTCTGTGCTGAAAAAAAAATGCTCAATAAGCTTCTTACAGCTCCTGCAGTGAAAAAACCACCTCTGTTTTTTTATTCACTGAGTGCCTAGACTAGCTCTGATACCATGTTGGAATTTTTTCTGGTTAAAATTCTAAAACAAAAGAAATTTCACAGAGAACAACGCTCTAGTTTTCCACAGGATCTTTATTAACAATAAATAAAGCTGTTACAGAATTTGTCTTCCTCAACTCAGAGGGATTTACAACAGGAACTTCAGTTCCAGAATTTGATTCCACTATCTCAGAAAGTAATCTTCAGCACTGCTGTGCGTTGCAGAGAAGAAATAATTCTTCTTGCTAATACTAATTCTCTACCTTCTACTCGTCTCTGCTCTTTTCATTTGTTTTATATATAATGAACAACACAATAATATCTTTACAATAGGTGTTGCATTTTCATACTTCCGTGAAATAAACAATAGTAAAATTTAAGATTTCACCTACATTTACCAACCATAGTAAATATCATTTATTACACGCGTTAAAATATCTTGATGGAAATTTAATGCATGGCTTATCACTCCATCGCATCGCAAGAAAGAGAGGATGTTGCACCGCTTCAACAACATTTAAATCATGCGATCTGCGATTATGCGATCGCATCACAAATATCGTATCGCAGAAAATCAAAGCATGCACACAAGGGTGACGAGGGAAAGTGCGATATGCGATCAGATCGCATCGCAGGGAAAGTCTAATCGCTGTTCAGCTCGCGGCAGTTTAAAATTATCGTTCCAACAATATTTCCTGTTGAAATTTACAATTCAGTGCAGTGGCTCATATCATATAACAATATAAATCCTATGAGTTATAACAACAATGGGTCTATTGCGTACAAACCCTACCTTGTCCCAAAAGTCAGGCCATCTGACTTCCTTTCTACCCGTATATGTCCTCCCCACCTCTCTATATATAACAACAATTTGCGCAAGCATTTGTCATCTACCTAAAAAGCACAACTAATGCAGAAACGGTGTATAGAAAAAAATATAAGCCAAGTTGAGTAAAGTTGGCTAGTCTCTTCTGAGCCCGCTGTTTCAGAAAATCTGGACATTTCAGTACAGGCTGTCGAGCCCCAAAAGAGATCATAGTGGACAGCGACGTAGCAATGGAAGATGCTGTTCCATACCCTAAAAAAATATTTCTTCTTTACCAACGAAAGAATTTCTACCTCCTCCATTAAACAAATTCGCACTATAGAAAGATAGAAAAAATGGAGGGTGGAGAGTGATTTCTGCTTTTCTCTGCTTTCACATAGCTTTAGTTCTTTACACAATTAAGCTCAGTGGTTTATTCAATGCTGGCAGCTTCCGAGAAGCAGTGATTGTGTGATACAGTTCAACTTTCAGATAATTTTTAGGTCATTCGTGTTTTACTGGACTGGAAATTATAAGACCATATCCTTTCCAACATGTGGTTTTATTTTTCCTAATGGGATCCATGACTAGTAAGTTCTGAAGCTACCAACGGACCTGTACACAGTCACCGAGTTTGAGTTCGTGTTCAGTTTTGGATACTATTTGTGGTATAAAATTTGGACAAACAAACTTATATAATTTGATTTAATTTATTCTCGACAATATATGAAGTTGAATTTTTAAAATTAAAATAAATATAATATGAAAGCTATTCAATAAACATCTATCTAATAAAATAATATATTCAATACTTATCTGCCATGAGCTCTTCGTTGTCACATGCCTCCACGTGATCCTACCATATTATTCCATAAAACTATGTTTAAATAATCATATATATTAATATAACTATAATTATGGATATTATTCAGTGAAGCTATGTTTAAATAACTATATATATTATTAATTATAATTATATTTAGTGAAACTATGTTTAAATAACTATATATATTATTAATTATAACTAGCAATTGTCCCAAAAGTACAAAGAGAGGTCGATAGGATTATTAAAAGTAAGAAACCTCTACAGATAGTCAAGCATATACAAAGCTTGCTAGTGACCAAGGCAATAACTACCATGAGCATCCTGCAGATTTCATACCAAAACAACAAAACCAAAACCAAACCATTCATATCAATATATTAAGTTTAAAACGTGTTCATACTAAAAGCTCAAAAGCTTATTGGCAACACACTTTATTTTTTTAAATAAAAAATAAATTACACCGTTTTACATAATAAATGAAAAGCGGAGAAATTTGTGATTTGCAAATATTAAAACAAACCACTTACATTGTTGGTTGACACTACGACTAAAAAATTAAGCAATTGTAATATGCTTTTCCACATTGTAATTTAATATTTTAAAATAACCTTATCTAATCTATTTCTATCTTCAACTTGTAAACTCATTAATTATTTCTAAAATTGCTGTCCACTTATACCATATACAAAACCACCTTAATTAATAATGATAACCCCTCAAGTGAAGGTCAGATCAACAATGGTTAATTTCAAATAAGAAAAAACATTATTTACTTAAACCATGAGTGTTGAAAAAGCATTATTTAAATAGATTATATAAACATTAACCATTCCGCAATATCAACATTATTTACTTGGATTATGTCAATATTGCATGTATTTCGAATTAAAAGTCATTATTTTTTATTTATTTTATAGGTAAATATAGAAATAGAAATCCATAAGGTAACCATAACCAGATGGAAAAAAAGGTAGGCCCCATAATTGTATATTGCGATTAGAAAGTCAAATTATAATATTCTTAAACCAATACTTATTGTATTCATATGTGATATTTAGTAAAATACAATTAATTTTGTGATCTATAACTGATCCCACAACAAAATAAATTGTGAATAAGAATTCCAATCAAGGGAACTATCATGGATGATTTTATTATTAACAGTGCAGGAAACCATAACTTTAGGAATTGGATAAAACAATATACAATGTCAATTATATCCTTTTAATGATCTCTTTTTCACAATCATCAACAAATTACCCTCAAAAAGTCCAGAAAATGATTTACCTGTTGAAACCCCACAACTGAGAATACAGACTTTGTTAAGAGGAGCCTCTGGATTAATTTGGGCAACACAACCGACATGCACAACTGTATACTGGCTGAAAGTGGATGTGCCAAGGAAGTGGTAAATGGGTTTCCCATTGATTGAAAACCTCGACTTCCCATCATTTATCATAACCCCCCTGTCAGTATTAATTCTTAGAAGATCACACATGTTTCTTTCGTCTGACTTGCAGTGTCTGCATTCTCCACATTCTCCAGTAAATTCTTAGAATATCACAATTTCTTTCGTCTGACTTGCAGTGTCTGCATTGTCCACATTCTCTAGTAAATAAAGGAAGCACACTGTCACCCTCCTTGAGGTCAATCACCCCTTCTCCAACACTCTCAACAACTTTGTGTCAAGCAACAGACCTATAGTTAGTGACCAATGAATCACAAGATAATTATTGTCCCTTTTCCCTTTTGAAATTCTACATGATGCCTGCTAGTATGACTAATTAATTTCTTTGAAATCCTACATGCCTGCTAGTATGACTAATTAATTTCTTTGAAATCCTGAATGCCTGCTAGTATGACTAATTAACTTTTTTGAAATCCCACACGCCTACTAATATGACTAGCTAATTTTTTTGAATACATAGAACTCATGGGCAAGAGAAGAGTGCATACCCAGCTGCTTCATGTCCCAAAATGCAGGGAAAGAGAGGAGTTTGGCCCTGCAACCAAAGCAGTATGAGTATCAGTCATTCCATTTCACTATTAAAAGCAATATTTGTATGTGTTATACAGTACAATGCAGTTGGAGATGTGTAATTAATATCCTTCCTTCAAATATTCTTGATGTTTAATGATAATTATTCATAGCATATGTTTGCTTCCCAGAAACTTGATGTTTAATGATAATTATTCATAGCATTCCTTTGCTTCCCAGAAATAAAGGTCTATATGACACAAAGCAGTATAAAGCACTTTGATTCTCACTTCCATTGACAGTGGGGGAGCCACTTCCACTTCTTCAATCTTAAGAGGCTCCCTTGAACCCCATGCAATAGCAGCTGTAACAAAAGTACAAATCAAAATATATCAGATTTCAAGAAGCATAAATTGCACACATATAGTTTGCATAAATCCAGCTTAACCCTGAAAATCAATTTTGCCATGAAATGATATACATGAAATAAAAAGAATGTGGCCATGACTCCTTGCACTGAACTGAAGTAGTTGCCTTTGCATTTGATAACCTGGCCTGCAGTACAGCTCACCATTTTCCTTTCTGCCCAAACAAACAAACTTACTTTTTCCTTTCGCGTTGGTGTTGTAGGAGGCAGAGATGGATCCTTAATTTATATTCTACTTCCTTTGAAATTGCCTTGAGTGAATGATGTTGAATTGCTTGTTGATGTAGAATCGTTTTTGATATATTGACACAGGGTTTGATATCTTGAAAATCTTCTCCACAGAGTTTGGGATTGCCTATAAATGCCTCTCTGCATTTACTCAAGCTATTGGGGACTCTTCCAGACAGTTGATTGTTTGATAGATTTAGGAAACTAAACGTAAGGTTGGCTAAAGATGCAGGGACTTTGCCCTTGAGTTGATTGCTGGATAGATCAAGGTATCTGAGGTTTTGGAGATCACCCATTTGCATAAGTATTTCACCATAAATATCATTTCCTTTCAAGTTAAGCTCTGTAAGCTGTTTCAGAGACCCAATACTCAACGAAATGTTACCAGAAAGTAAATTTACTTGCAAACCCATTACATCAAGATTATGTAACCCATAAAGCGCATCTGGTATACTTCCTGAAAATTTATTATTGCTAGCATTGAAAAGAGATAAAATCCCTACCTTGGCAATCTCAGATGGAAGTTTACCTGAAAATCTATTACAGTCAATTTGTAGGTTAGATAAATTTCTAGCATTGCCAATATCTTTAGAAATGATTCCTTCAAAGCTGTTAGAACTGAGATGTAGCAGTGAAACTCTTGGAAATCCCCATTCCAAAATAAAAAATATTAGTTTTTTACCTCAATCATTTCTATTCCAAAATATTTCAGAAATTAAAATAAACCTTGCAAATAAAAATGCAAACAAATTAGCCTACCTAGAAGTATGTTCTCTTTTGCATTGCATTTATGCTAAAAGGAAATGAAATGCAAAAAAATAGGGTGATATTGCATATGAAAATAAATGGATAAAAAACAGGGTGACTAGAGAACTTAACTAGTGAAACAGTTGAAAATGGTTATATCGAAGCCGCGCCTCTACTCCAGCTCGCCATTTTCTTTTACTTGCATCATAATGTGTGCTCAAGTTGGAGATTGAATTATCAGTGCCATGTTTCAAGCCTTTTGATCTTCATTGGACAGACACAAATCGGAGGTATGCTCTAATCCATAAGGATGGTTGATTGGATTGTCATCGATCCATGTCGCATATGAATGAAAATGATGAGGCTTCATTGGGTCGAAAAAGATTTGATCTTGAATGCAAGATGCCAGCGAAATGATCGGTCAGAGGTGCGTGCAGATCAGTGTATACCCATTGCCAGAAGAATTTTGTCATCTGTGTTCCTTGAAATGAATTATTGTTCAAACATGAAATTGGTATCTGAAATCCATAAAGAGTTTAATGACTGTTGTTTTGAATACTTGACAAACCTCCAAGAAATGGATTTGTTCTCTAATTTGGGAACTTGAAGAATCTTCAATTTGAATAACTTTATGAATCGTCAAACACATGACTTCTCCTCCAGTTTGAAGATGCTTCCAAATGCTTTCACAATGAAATTTAATTTAATATATGGCAAGTCTATGTATAATGAATTTTTATAATTTTCATGATTCCATATTTTTGAAAATGAAATTTAATTTGATATAGAACGAATCTATCCATAATGGAATTTGGATGTGGACAAATATCTAACTGGTTTGGATGAAATGGTAAAAGATTTTGAAGAAATAGAGTTGTTTTATTAACACAATTCAAGATCTATGCACAATAGTTGTACTCCACTTTGCAGATGATTCAAATTTTTTGATAATGGTATCTAACTTGATACAGTATAATGGAATTTAATGTGCTACTTTGTAGATGCATCCACATATTTTTTAAAGATGGAATTTAATTTGATATGGGGCACGTCTATGTGCAATGAAATTCAATGCAATTTTTTACGAATTGACCATGGAGTTTCATAAAGAAAAGGATAGAAAATAGGGTCATGTGGGTGGAAACCCTACTCATTGTTTGGATGTTTGGAGTCGTAGGAAAATACAAAGAGGGACATATGGATGAAAATCTCTACTATTGCTGCTAACTCTTTGAGACATGATTTCTTATGGTGATCCAAGAATGCGCTAGGTTGGACTGTGTTGAACCCTTCAGGTGGTTGAAAGGATAACCTTTAAGATGGAATGTGCTGAACACTTGAGGCAGTTGGAGAAAGTTGAAGGCTATGGCTGCCTTAAACTGGAGAAGCAGTAATGTATTGGGAGAGCATACGAGTCATATGTGGTATAAAATGAATTGCATCCTACAATACTGTAATGTCCATTACTATGTATTTCATTTTGCCAACACTAATTGTTCAGCACAATCTCTCCATGTGAAAACGAAGTACTATTTAATTTAAATTTTATTTATTCACCCATGTTGATGATGATCTTTTCATTATACTCCTAGTGTTTTATGATGGTTGATTTTGAGAGAATGTCAATCTTTTTACTTCGGTCCTACTTCTAATTTAATAGTCATGGATAATGAAAGATGGGCCACCATGCACGGTTTTGATAGTATAGACAGAATGTTTTCATACGGTTTGGTTATGGATAATGAGAGATGTGTTGTCACAAATTGTTCTCATGGTAGATACTGTCTATTTGCAAATATCCACCATTTTCATTGCATAGTTTGACATTTCAAGCCCAAAGTTGTTACATAAATGCATTTCCAGACTAAAACACCAAAAATTAACATTGAAAAACAATTGCAATCTAGCAACGTTATACTAGTTACAAAAAAAAGGAAGGGAACTGGGAAGCCAGTAAACAATAGAAGCCATATTTTGGTTTTTTTATCCAAGTTGAAAGATATTGTATGAAATCATGACACACATGGTTCTTTTTGTCTTCGGCTCGTCCACATAGTTAACCAGGTATCCCATGGAGTTGCAAATTTGTATTTTCTAGATTCATTTGTCCTTTACAAATTTCTCTTATCCATCGCTATTTACAATTTTCTAAAAAAAAATCTTAGGAGTTGAAAGTAAGGGCTTCTGTATTTCCAAATATTAAAGTTTTCAATTTTAAATATTAATGGTTTCCTTCCATATAAAATTATAATGATAGTGATCTCTGAACATCCTTCTTAATCAAGTCATGTTAAGGTTACCTTTATGATATTTATTAAAGTTCAGTTTGATAGATCCTTGTAATGTGTTCGGAACTCTATCCTTGGGGAATGGAACATGAACTCTGTAAGGGCCATTTCAACTTTAGTGGGTTACTCTCAAATTTCTGTATCTTATTTTCTCTTCAACTAAAAATAAGGTTCCAATATATGAAGTTGAAGCTCCTGGATTTAAATTTTCAAAATATGATTCCAACTTCCAAGAAATGAAATTGAAGCTCCTAGAATACAATTTTGTTTGGAGCCCAACTGCATGCTACTATCACTGGAATAACATTCGCACATAATTTTTTTCCAACATGTTGTATTTGCCTTTTTGCATAAGAAAATGGAAGGAAATATATGCATGTATTTTTAAGTCAAAATTAAAATAACCATAGACAACACCATGAAAATTCTTGTAAATTACAAATACAACTATTCAATAGATAACATATCTGGGTAGGAAAAACCAATTGTAGAGGGATATTGTTTCCACCCAAATGTAGAAATCCCAAAGACTCACCCCAAGTTCAAGGCGAAAATGTGATAAGGGAAAACTCTCCCCAAAACAACAACAATGTGAAAACCAAATCCAAAATAAATGAGCATTAGAATATTTCATTACAGCGAAATAGATCCCAATTATGTCTCTGTAAAAGAAGGGCATCAATTCATAAAGTAATCAATCAATCCCTTGTAGTACTTAGCCATCGGCAAGGAAAGAGAAATGTTGTTCCTATATAATGAAAAAAAGCCCCCTGAATCCCAAAATATTGTGATATCCATCACCGCTTGAAATGAACTGCAATGAATCCCAGTAGAGAAATTTGTATCATATGAAATGACTTGCAATTAATCCCAGAAAATTGTGATATCCATTGTGATATCTTTCATGAGGGAAATGTGTATTGTCATATGAAATAAATTGCAGTGAATCCCACAATATTGTGATGTTCATTATCATCTATGTCGTTTTTCCAATGCTACTTGTCTGGTTGAGCACAATCTCTTTTTGTTAATTCACTTTATTTTTCATTCATTCATCCATGGTGAAGATGATCCATGTTAATATTTTTACTTCTGTAGTGCTAATTTTATATTATAGTTATGGGTAACGAGAGATGAGCCACCATATATTGTTTTCATAGTATGGACGGACTGTTTTCATAATATTGAGTGTTCTTATAATGATGCTGATACTCTTAGGATTTGTCTTCCAGGAAGAGGAGGTTGAAGTGTAGACTTTAGAGTTAGGCTTCTCTCCATCCTTGTCTTTCTCAGTAATAAAAAATTTCAAAATTTACATTAAAATTATAAAATACTAGTAATGTTATTGAGGCGCCCCAATTTGAAGCAGTGGATCTAGACTGTAAGAATCTGTAGGAACAGTGATGCCGCGCCACCTAACAAAAGATAAGTTTGTAATGCCAGGTGATAGACATGTGTTCATGAAGTTAATCTGTTCTGATCAATAGCACCGAAGATAACATGCAGAGAAGGATTTGATCTAATAGATGAAATAAAATCTTTGTTGGAGAACAGATGTAGAGGAATCGTCTCCTCTGCTGATGTTCTCATATTGGCTACTCATGCTGCAGTTGCATTGGTAAGCTGTCAATATCAAACATCTTCCTAAAAAACAATGAATTTAGATGCAAAGGCAATATTTACAACTAGAGATTGTAATATGAGTAAGGGGATCTTGTGTCGGGAATTTCTGGTTATTCCAAACAAAATACAGTGGAAAAATCCTCGGTTTCCACTGTTGAGAATTTTCTGATAAATTCCGAAACAACAAAAATATGAACAGAGAGTAATACTCTGTTTTCTGATAATTCAAAAACACAAGAACAGAGCATAAAATAATACTCTACTTTGCCTCAGGATCAAAAACTGATCAAAATAATACTCTGTTTTTGACACAGAAAAATACTATGTTTTTAACTCAGAAAAACAGAAAAATTTGTTCTCTGGAAACGGTGTTGCAGCAACACAGTTTTTTTCAATTGTTGTAACTTGTGTTGTAGCAACGCTGTTCGTGGTGTTGCAGCAACGTAAATTTTGACGTCAAGTATTTTTTTGAGTTACGGTGTAACAGCAACAGGGATTTTTGACGTCAAGTATTTTTCGACTTACGGTGTAACAGCAACAGGCAAAAAAAACTTCTATTTATGAACAATAAACTAACTGATAAAATAAGTCTTCCTCACGTAGAGGGATCTTCACAAAATATTATGCTAAAGAGAATCTTCCTCTTGACAGAGGGATTACAACAGGAACGCTTCAGTTCCACAAAACAACTATCTCAGAAAATTTCAGCACTGCTGTGCAATACAAAAAAAAAATCTCTTGTTCTACACTGCTGTGTGTTACAAAAGGACTTTCAATCTATGTTTTTCTACACTGCTGTGTCTGCATTTTATAGTGCGGGAAAGGGTCATCACTGCTTTAACTTGCTGATGAAGTCTCTGTTGCTCATGATTAACAGATTTGATCTTTTGTTGTATTTCTTGAGTCGGTGGTGATGAAATCTATGACTGATAAATGCTACTACGGCTCGAGAATGGTTCTTTTTCTGTTTCAGCCGTTATGCCCATTAATACGGTTGTTGAAAAGTAATGGTGTAGTGCTGGATCTGATCTTCTTCCTTCTGGAAACACAAAAATAATTAAAGAGTGAAAAGATGGTAATGGCGGTGATTTAAAAGATCGGGAAAAAATGTGGGGCGCCGGATCATGACAAATGAATAAAGTAGCTGCTGCTGTTCTGTTCACTGCAGTTGAAATTATAATTTCAACACTCCCCTTTAATTTCAACTGCTGGGTTATCAGTCATACCCAGAAGTTTCCTTAAAAACTCAAAAGTTTTCTGATCCAATGGCTTTGTCAAAATATCTGCAACCTGTTCCTGAGTCCTGCAATGTTGTAAAATGATTTCTTCATTGTTCACCAATTCTCTGATGTAGTGAAACTTTGTGTCTATGTGTTTCGTTCTCTTGTGGAATACAGAGTTCTTGGATAATGCAATAGCTGAGCTATTGTCACAAAAAATAACTGTTGTTGTTGCCTGCTCCTCGCATAGACTTCTCAACATTCTCCTCATCCAAACCGCTTGACATGCTGCTGCTGTAGCTACCACATACTCTGCTTCTGCTGTAGACAATGCCACAATTGGCTGTTTCTTGGAAGCCCATGAAATGGCTCCTGAACCTATGTGAAAAATGTAACCAGATGTGCTTTTCCGGTCATCTACACTTCCAGCCCAATCACTATCTGTGTATCCAACTAAATCTGAACATTCTGAAATAGTATAAAATATGCCATACCTTTTTGTACCTTTAACATACCTCAGAATTCTCTTTGCTGCCTGCCAATGTGTTTCTTTTGGCTTCTCCATGAATCTGGAAATTAAACTAACAGCATACATTATGTCTGGCCTAGTTGCAGTTAAATACATAAGGCTGCCAACTATGCTCTTGTACACACTAGGGTCAAAATCTTTGTTGCTGTCTTCTTTGCTGAGTTTTAATCCCATCACTGTGGGAGTGATTGCTGCCTTGCTGTCCTGCATGTTAAATCTGCTCAACACTTCATTTACATATTTTTCCTGTGAAATAAAAATTCCATTTTCATTTTGATCTACTTCTATTCCTAAGAAGTATCTCAGCAAACCCATGTCAGTCATCTCAAATTCTTCTTTCATGACTGATTTGAAATTTTCAATGAGGTAGTCATCATTACCTGTAAAAATCACATCATCAACATATAACACAACAATTAAAATTTTACAGTCTTTTTCTTTGATGTAAACAGTGGGTTCTCCCTCACACTTCTCAAATCCGTTTTCCAGTAGATAGGAATCTATCCTACTGTACCATGCTCTTGGCGCTTGCTTCAGCCCATAAAGAGCTTTCTTCAATCTGCAAACTTTGTGCTCTTGGCCTTTCTTCTCATAGCCTAAGGGTTGCTCGATGTAAACCTCTTCCATTAATACTCCATTCAAGAATGCTGACTTCACGTCCATTTGGTAAACTTTCCATTTGTTTTGTGCTGCTATGGACAACACTGTTCTTACTGTTTCCATTCTTGCAACCGGTGCGAAAGTCTCCTCATAATCTCTTCCATACTGCTGCTTGTATCCCTTGACAACAAGCCTTGCCTTATACCTTTCTATCTTTCCTTCAGCATTACTCTTGGTCTTATAGACCCATTTAACTCCAATGACTTCTTTACCTTTTGGTAGCTCAACTAAATCCCATGTCTTATTTCTTTCTATTGCATTCATCTCCTCATCCATAGCTTCTATCCATTTCTTATCTTTAATTTCTTCTTCGAAATGAATAGGGTCATCAACGAGACAATACAAAGCAAATAGGGAATTCATTCCTTCATCGTAAATATCACTTAAATTTCTGAATTTCTTACCTCTTTGATTCGGTGTGCAAGTGCTTGTAGATGCACTTGAATTTCCTCCTTGTGGTGTGCTTGGAGAAGCACTCTCATTTCTCCTCAAGGGTGTCTCTTGCTGTTCTGTTGTTGGCGCTGCTATTTGGGGATGTGTTTCAGCCAACTCCTCATCATCATCATCATCATGAGACAAACAGTTTTTAACATTAGCTGTTTTCTCTATGCTTCCATCCCAAGCTTCCTCTTCAATAAATTGAACATCTCTGCTCACAAAAAACTTCTTGGTGGATGGGATATATAATCTATAAGCTTTGGATTCTTCACTGTATCCAATGAAAATACATTTCTCCCCTTTGCTGTCCAATTTCTTCCTTAGCTGATCTGGAATGTGTGCATAAGCCACACAACCAAAAACTTTCATGTGGGTGACTCCTTGCTTTCTCCTACTCCATGCTTCTTCTGGCACTTTGTTCATCACTGCTTTTGTAGGACATCTATTCAAAATATATACTGCACAGTGTACAGCTTCAGCCCAATAATCATTTGGCAAATGCTTTGCCTTCAACATGCTCCTCGCCATATCCATGATTGTTCTGTTTTTCCTTTCAGCAACTCCATTTTGCTGCGGGGTGTACCTTGCTGTAAATTGCTTATGAATTCCATTTTCTCTGCAAAAATGTAAAAATTCTTTGGAGATATACTCACCTCCTCTGTCGGCTCTCAAAACCTTGATACGCAGCCCACTTTGATTTTCTACAAGTGCTTTAAAATTTTGAAAATTTTCAAACACTTCACTTTTATTCTTCAGAAAATAAACCCAAGTCTTTCTGGTAAAGTCATCAATAAATGAGAAAATATTGGCTACCTGCAAGTGATGGAGCTTGCATCGGTCCACATAAATCTGAGTGGACAATTTCTAAGGGTGCTTTTTCCCTTATGCTTTTCCTAGTTGGAAAACTTTCTCTATGTTGTTTCCCCAATATACAACCTTCACAAAGGTTGTCTGGCTTTTCTATCAGTGGTAATCCTCTTACCATTCCTTTTCTACTCAACAAATTAAGATCTCCAAAGTTGAGATGTCCAAATCTCAAATGCCACAACCAATTTTCATCCTTTGGTACGCTTTGGAGAGCCTCTTGTGTCACTACTGCAATTACTTCTTTATTTTTCAAATCTGCCCTTATTCTGAGAGGGAACATCCTGTTCCTTGTCATCTTCACTTCAACAATACAACGTTCGCTGGGTAATCTGTCCATGATGGTGCATACATCATTCTTAAAGAAAACATTATAACCCTTATGAACAAGCTGTCCAATACTCAAGAGATTGCACTTCATTCCAGGAACATAATAGACATATGCTATGGTTTTCTTTTCACCTTTCTTTGTAAATATTTTAACTTCTCCTTTTCCCATAACAGAAATTTTACTATCAGTCCCAAGTGTGACTTGTGACTGCACACTCTGATCTAAAGCAGAAAACAGGGCTATGTTTCCTGTCATATGGTTGCTGCAACCAGAATCTAGAAACCATATATATTCACTGTTTGTTTCAGCCATATTACAAACTAACAACACATTATCTTGACTGATATTTTCTCTAGTGATATTTGCACTAGATCTATTACTCATATCAAGCTGCTTCTTCCTACATTCATTTGCATAGTGCCCATATTTTTTTACAATAATAACATTGGACATTGGATTTTTCATACCTTTGTCCTTGAGCATGATGTTGTCCACTTTGTTGACTGCTGCCATGGCCTTGGTTCTGATTTGGATTGCGGCCTCTTCCTTGAACGTTTGCTGGACTATTTCTTCCGCCTCTGTATTGGGTTCTTCCTCTTCCTCTCTTGTTTCCTCTGCCTTGACCTCTTCCTCTTCCAAATGACATCTGGGTCTTGAATGCTTGCTCTAGAGATGAGTTTTCATTTCTACTCAACCTCTGCTCATGTGTTATCAGTGATGCATGAAGTTCATCAACTGAAAAATTTGAGAGATCCTTTGTCTCTTCTATGGTGGTGACAATCACATCAAACTTTGAGGGTAGGCACCTCAATAGTTTCTCCACAATCCTCCTTTCTTCAAGAGTTTCTCCATGAGACCTTATCTGTGTGACCAAACCAATTGCTTGTGTGAAGAATGAGTCAATATTGTCTGACTCCTTCATACGCAGGTTCTCAAAATCTTTCCTCAGCAACTGTAGTTTTGTTGTCTTCACTTTCTCCATGCCTTGATAGGTTGTCTTGAGAGTTTGCCATGCTTCTCTAGATGTTTTGGTTGCTGCTATCCTCAGAAACACACTCTCATGCACTGCTTGATATAAAAGTACAAAGGCTTTTGAGTCCTTCTTCTTATTGCTCTTCAACAACTCTTTCTCTGCCTGAGTTAATCCAATAAACTCTTCTTCATTTGCTGGTTCTTCAAATTCATATTCAACAAGTTCCCATAAATCTTGTGAGGCAAACACGGCTCTCATGGTTATTGCCCAGTAGTCATAATTTTTTCCATTGAACTGTGGGAGCTGGGTATTAAACATACCCATGCTGGTGCTGGCCATTCTTGCAATACTTGACTGTGTAAAAAAAAATCACTTAATTGTCTTCAACAGCTACACAAAATACTAATCTGAAAAATACCTTGACAGTGTTTTCGCTCTGCTAGATAATTTGCTGTAGCAACAAATCTTCTTTCAGCTTCTTTGATGTCTTCAAAGAGCCTGGACAAGCTCTGATACCATGTCGGGACTTTCTGGTTATTCCAAACAAAATACAGTGGAAAAATCCTCGGTTTCCACTGTTGAGAATTTTTTGATAAATTCCGAAACAACAAAAATATGAACAGAGAGTAATACTCTGTTTTCTGATAATTCAAAAACACAAGAACAGAGCATAAAATAATACTCTACTTTGCCTCAGGATCAAAAACTGATCAAAATAATACTCTGTTTTTGACACAGAAAAATACTCTGTTTTTAACTCAGAAAAACAGAAAAATTCGTTCTCTGGAAACGGTGTTGCAGCAACACAGTTTTTTTTCAGTTGCTGTAACTTGTGTTGCAGCAACGCTGTTCGTGGTGTTGCAGCAACGTAAATTTTGACGTCAAGTATTTTTTTGAGTTACGGTGTAACAACAACAGGGATTTTTGACGTCAAGTATTTTTCGACTTACGGTGTAACAGCAATAGGAAAAAAAAACTTCTATTTATGAACAATAAACTAACTGATAAAATAAGTCTTCCTCACGTAGAGGGATCTTCACAAAATATTATGCTAAAGAGCATCTTCCTCTTGACAGAGGGATTACAACAGGAACGCTTCAGTTCCACAAAACAACTATCTCAGAAAATTTCAGCACTGCTGTGCAATACAAAAAAAAACTCTCTTGTTCTACACTGCTGTGTGTTACAAAAGGACTTTCAATCTATGTTTTTCTACACTGCTGTGTCTGCATTTTATAGTGCGGGAAAGGGTCATCACTGCTTTAACTTGCTGATGAAGTCTCTGCTGCTCATGATTAACAGATTTGATCTTTTGCTGTATTTCTTGAGTCGGTGGTGATGAAATCTATGACTGATAAATGCTGCTACGGCTCGAGAATGGTTCTTTTTCTGTTTCAGCCGTTATGCCCATTAATACGGTTGTTGAAAAGTAATGGTGTAGCGCTGGATCTGATCTTCTTCCTTCTGGAAACACAAAAATAATTAAAGAGTGAAAAGATGGTAATGGCGGTGATTTAAAAGATCGGGAAAAAATGTGGGGCGCCGGATCACGACAAATGAATAAAGTAACTACTGCTGTTCTGTTCACTGCAGTTGAAATTATAATTTCAACATCTTGATTACCTAGTACCAACTGGATGAAGGGATGACATAGTAAGTATTCAAAGTCCAACATTCTCCGTTGGCTTTGTCCTAAATGCATTTGAAATAGTTGGTTTCAACCCCACAGATTTAGTGACAATGCTAGGTAAGCTTCCTGGAGAATCGGCAGATCCATGACGCTGTTGCATCCGCATAGGAAAGTATACACTCTATCAAAACCTGCAACCTTGATGCCTGCCTCATGAAAATTGACCTCTCCAGGGGTTTAGACTGCGTTGACTGGGAACTATTGTGGATGATTCTGTACAAAATTGGCATGGGATCTTTATTGATAAATTGGATTAAAGCTTACATTAAGACGACTTCTCTAGCACTTAATTCTTCCAAATATCAAGAGGACTTAGACAAGGCTATGCTTTGTCTCCTCTTTTATTTCTCATCACAAAAAAATTAATAAATGCTCAGGATCGTGGACAAATCACTGGCAGCAGAAATGGAAACAGGGTATCCCTTTCACATTTAATGTTTGCAGAAGCTCTCTTCACAATAGGCTAATCATATCCTTCAAAATGGCGGGTGATCTTCAATATAATTACAGATTTTGGAACCGCATCAGGCCTTCTTGTGAACTGGTCAAAGTCTTTATTTTTCTCGAGTGATCCTAAAGCCACAGAGATAATGGAGATTGCTAACATCTTTGGGGTTAAATCCTCACAAATGGACGAGGGCTTCACCTCCTTGGGCTTTTTTCTAAAGCCTAACGGATACAAAATCAAAGACTGGGACTAGTTGGAAAAAATCAGAAAATGACTCTGTATGTGATGTCACTGATGGATATCCCTGGGGGCATATTATTCTGGTAAAATATGTTCTGCATAGCATCCCTATATACTGGATGCACATTGTCAATTTACCTCAAGGAGTTATGCACAAGCTTAATACAATAATCATAGGTTTCATATGGGCCGGCACACAACAAGCTCGAAAATTCCATCTCGTCAGTTTGGACATTATAAACTGCTCGATCAAACAGGGTGGATGGGGGGGCTATTGGGGACTGTTCCAGACAGTTGATTGTTTGATAGATTTAGGAAACTAAACGTAAGGTTGGCTAAAGATGCAGGGACTTTCCCCTTGAGTTGATTGCTGGATAGATCAAGGTATCTGAGGTTTTGGAGATCACCCATTTGCATAGTTATTTCACCAGAAATATCATTTCCTTTCAAGTTAAGCTCTGTAAGCTGTTTCAGAGACCCAATACTCAACGAAATGTTACCAGAAAGTAAATTTACTTACAAACCCAATACATCAAGATTATGTAACCCATAAAGCGCATCTGGTATACTTCCTGAAAATTTATTAGTGCTAGCATTGAAAACAGATAAAAGCCCTACCTTGGCAATCCCAGATGGAAGCTTACCTGAAAATCTATTACAGTCAATTTACGAATGAAAAGGACGGCGAAATTCAATTTACATATAAAAGAAAGGAATGTCTATAATCCAGTGAATCCACATTTCGGTGCTGTGTGTAAATTTCCAGCCATCGAACTATAGCATAGATATATGGCGTCTGCCGTTACAACCAGTCGCAGGAAATCTCCCCATGTGCTGGCCATTCCATTCCCTGAACAGAACCAATTGATTCCATTTATCGAATTTTCCTATCGACTGGCGTTCCATGGAATCTCTGTCACGATTGTCACAACGTGTTCTCATTCCCCTCCCCTACAACATTTCTTACAGTGAGCAAAAACAGAGTCCCTTGACGTTCGGCCTCTGTACATCCCCCTCCCATCAGATCAAAACGAACTACAAGAAGATATTCCCCGGAAATTTGTCCCTCTTCTCGTCTAATCGTTTCGATTATTAGCAGACCCAATCAAGCAGTGGATCCAACAACAGGAGCCACGCCCTATGTGCATCATTAGCGACTTCTACCTCGGCTGGCCTTAGCGGTTTTCCACACATCCAGTGCATTTCGTGCCTACGTAGACAATTCCCTATGGACGCACACCACATCTCGAGGTCAAGACCGACGATGAGTATTTTATAATCCCTGACCTTCCTCTGCAAATCGCGTTTCGCTGGACCCAAATTTCACGCCACGTGTCAACCTGAGAATGAAAAGGACGACGAAAGTCTGTTTCAAAGGAAGGCCTTTCGGCCTAATTATATATTTTTGGATTATAGGTTCAGAATCAATTAGAATTTGTACATGGTTAGGAGGCCAGAGGGAGAGGTGTCTTTCATTGTGGGGCTCTCAAAAAGAGTATCTTTCAATGTCTCACCCCGTGCAAAGAATTTGGGATAGGTGATTTTTTTTGTGGGAATCTCAAAGAGAGTATTTTCCACTGTCTTAGTTGGTGCAATGTCCCAAATTCTTGTTATTATTTAGCTATATGTAAACTGTAAATACTTATTTAATTTTTAATTTTAAAAAATAAATAAATAAAAACAAAAAAATTGTAAACTTTTTCATGATACGGCTAAACTAATAAGTTAACATATTTTCAATGAAAAAATTACAATATTTAATGGTTATTTGTATTTAGTTTCCCTGATTAAGTGTTGTTATTTTTCTAACCCATATTTATTTTTATATATTAAATTTATAATATAATAAATATCTTTTGTAATTGGAAAAAGTATATACATTTCTCCTGGTTCTATCACATTGAGATTCTTTACAAAATATTCTAATTCAGATTTTCACTGCTCTCTCACATATATGATACAACTTTTTAATAAATTAATTAAAAATTTTCACAAAACTTTTGAGTAAATTGATTAACATGAATTCTCCTCCTAACTTAATAAATCAATGGTTAAAATGAAACCATAGTAAATTTTTAAAATTGTTAATCGATTAATGAAGCTACCTCTATGGATGTCCACAACGCTCTTTTCCGAGAGCAGTTTCTCTCTTCACAGAAACGCCACAAAAAATTTCATTGCTGCGTAGGGACTACGAATTGAGAAAGGAAACCTAACGATAAACCTTTGAAAATTGAAAATCCAAGATTTTGAACATCAAATAACATTTTGTAAGTGTTGCAAAAGGAGTTGTGAAACTATTTGGTTTAAACTATTTAATGATTTCGGGTTAAATGCACTCAATAATAACGAAGTTGAAGATACATTTCACACCTTCATAATGTGTCATGAAGTTAACCCGCTCAGCAAGATTAATAATAGTATCAACTCTTGCCTTCTCAGTATTCAACGACCAGCACAACAAAATTAATAAGAGCTTTATCCTCTTCCTTTCTCAATATTCAACGGTCTCTATGAATTTTCCTTTTTCCTTGGTTCATTTCCAATTTTTTCTACATTATTATTAAGATATTATGTTTCAATATATTTATTTTGAAGTTTATTTTTTTATTTTAAAAATAAAAGAAATTTGTTTTTTTGGTTTGATGGTTAAAGTAAGGTGGTTGGTATGGGACCATCTAATATAATAATATCTATAGACAAAAGCGATTATAACAATGCTCAGTAGTAACTGAAATTTAAATCTACACTAAAAAATAATAACCATTCCACTCAACTGCTAAAAAATAATCCCAATTAACTTTTAATTAAAATAATTTAATATTATTATAACTATTTTATTAAAAGAATTAAAATTTAAAATTTAGAAAATAAACACATTACACATAGATAGCCAAAGGAAACAAAAACCCATCCAATATTTTTATAAAAATAATTATGAAAATGATTAGAAGTGTGGAAAAATATGACTACACAAAATACCGTAGGTATTTCCTTATTATGCACCATATAAAACCTGTATCCTTGTCAAGTTTGTATACACGTTCGCTTTACCAAAATGAGGCTCTGTATAATAGATAGATATAGTGGAAAGAGCACTACCCGGCCAACATAAAAAACTCATCTAAAATGCTGTATATGATTTTATTTTATTTCTAAATAAAAGTAATATATATGTTTTGGTTCTCTCGGGATAGATAGGTATAGTGGAAAGAGCACTACCCAGCCAACATAAAAAACTCATCTAAAATGCTGTATATGATTTTATTTTATTTCTAAATAAAAGTAATATATATGTTTTGGTTCTCTCGGGACTTCTTCAAATTTAATAATAAGGTAAGGTTTTAATTATAAGAAAGCGCATTTGTTCATTTGAGAAAAATCCCAAATTGAATGAAGAACTTTCAGAGAACTTCTAGGTCGTTCGTGTTTTACTGGACTGGAAATCAAAAGACCATATCATTTCCAATATGTGGTTTTATTTTTCTTATTGGGATCCATGAGTAGTAAGTTTTGAAGCTATCGCCAGACCTGGACACATAGTCACCGAATTTGAGTTCGCGTTCAGTTTTGGATACTGTTTGTGGGATAAAATTTGGACAAACAAAGTTATATTATTTGATTTAATTTATAATTTTCGAAGTTATATTATTTGATTTAATTTATTCTCGAAAATTATAGGAATTTGAATTTTTAAAATTAAAATAAATATGATGTAAAAACTATTCAATAAACATCAATCTAATAAAATAATATATTAAATACTTATCTGTCATGAGTTGTCCAGTGTAAGATGCTTCCATATGATCCTACCATATTATTGAACGAAACTAGGCTTAAATAACCTTATATATTATTAATTATAATTATAAATATTATTACATGAAATTATGTTTAAATAATCTTATATATTATTATTAATTATAAATATAGATTTTTGGGTTATAGGGTCAGAACCAATTAGAAAATATACATGAAGAGTAATTAATATTAATGAGGCTAGAGGAATAAGTGTCTTTTGTTGTGAGCATCTCAAAGAGAGTATCTTTTAATATCTAGGCATATGCAAAGTCACAAATTCTTGCTATTATTTACTTATATGTAAATTGTGAATATTAATTTCATACAATTGAAATATTTTCATGATATTATTAAATTAATAATTTATTATATTTTTACTAAAAATAGAAATATTTATTAATCATTTTTATTTCATTTTAGTGATTAAATATAATTATATTTATAACCCATATTCATGTTTACATATTAAATTTATAATAAATATGTTTTTATAATTATAAAAACATATATACATTCCTCATAACTTAATAAATCAATATATACATTCCTCATAACTTAATAAATCAATGGTTAAAATGAAACTACACTCATTGTAATTCCTCAAAATTATTAATCAACTAATGAAACTATATCTATGGATCTAAACAACTCTCTCCACATTCCACAAAAACAACTATTTCTATGCATCTAAACAACACTCTTTTCCAATAGCAATTTCTCTCTCCACTTTCCACAGAAACGCTATGAAAATTGCCATGGCTGCAAAGGGACTGAGAAATGAAACATAACCATAAACTTTTGAAGGATTGAAAAACCAAGATTTTGAATATCAAATTATTGTCCTGGCTTAAAAAACAATATTTTGTAAGTGTTGCAAAAGATCTGTGAAACTATTTAGTTTTGTTGGTATGAAACTACCTCAAATTAAAATTATAACAATATTCATCAGGTTATTCTGTGAAACTATTTAGTTTTGTTGGTATAAAACTACCTCAAATTAAAATTATAACAATATTCATCAGGTTATTAACAGAATAGTAACCATTTGATTAAATTACTAAAAATAATTCTAATTAATTTTAATTAAAATAATATAATAATATTAAAATTATCTTATTAAAAAATAAATTAAAAATAAACATAACTACAAAAGACAAAAACCCATCTAATATTTTGATATTTATGAAAATTATTATTAAAATCATTAGAATATCAAAATAATTACGAAAATGATGAGAAGTGTGGAAAAAGATGAGTAAACAAAATACCGTAGGTATTTCCTTATCATTCACCATATAAAACCTGTACCATTGACAAGTTTATATACAAATTCGCTTGACCAAATTGAGGCTCAATATAATAGATAGACAGAACGGAAAGAGCACTGCCCAGCGAACATAAAAGACTCATCTAGAACTCTATATATGGTTTTATTCTCTTAGATTTAAAAATAAAATAAACGTAATATATATGTTTTGGTTTCATGGGACTTTTCAAATTTAATAAGGAAATTTTAATTATAATAAAGTTTATTACGCCATTTTAGGAAAATCTTAAATTATGAAGAAGATAATATTCATTCTTTTTAATTATCTAAAATAAATTTAATGGATTAGTATAATATATATTATTAAATTTATTTTATTTATATAGTTAAGAGATTTATAACATTTTATTTGAAATGTGTTAATTATTTTATAATTATAATTTTAATTAATGAAATGTGTTAATTATTTTATAATTATAATTTTAATTAATGATATGATTTTAAGTTTTTTAAAATTTGTCCACATGGCTTTGGATTGACGCTGAATGGGTGCACTGTTAAGGCATTCTTTGGGATAGATAGGTCATTGGTTCAAATCCCCCAAGTGCTTACTCACCAAAAAAAAAGTTTTGTAAAATTTATTAGAATCTATTTATTATAATATCTAGTATTTATCAAGATTAAAATTTAATAAATTATATATGAAATAAGATATAGCCAAAAACTTAGAGGTATTGGATAGTGGTCACATAAAGGGGAATGTTCATTTTCTTATAAGCCATTTGTGGGTCATTTTAGCTAGCATGGTTTCCCTTTCCCTTTAATAGGTGATCAATTAGTTTAGATTTGTGAATAGTATCTAATAATGACTATCCTCATTGCCAATTGACAACAAAGTTACAATATGTTTTTCCTCCTTTACAGAAAATCCATAACATTTTACTTATTTGAAAGAGAAAATTGAAATTAGTCATAGAAGGCTGAAAGTCTATCTAGTTATAAAACACTAGTGGGTAATTTCACATGACATGGTTTTTCTTAAATAACACCAAATGATTTATGTTTCATTTATAAATAGTATCCCATAATGGATATTGTCACCGCTAACTAACAACAAATATGTATTCCACCTTAGCTAAAGATCCATAACATGATACTTATTAGATATCCCTTTCTTAGAAATCAAAACAATACACTTATATAGTCTAAAATAATCCTTTTTTTTATTTTAGAACTAATAATAGCTAATAAGGGCAAATTAAAAGAATTCATCCTTGTGTGACTCCATAGAGTCACACAACTATGAAAGTCTATCTCTTTATAAACCTCTATCTCTTTATAACCTTGGTAACTTAAGTTGCATTTGTGAATAGTAATCACTAATGGCTATCATTATTTTCACTTGAAAACAAAATTCAAAATTATAATATGATTTTTCACCTTTAGAGAAGATCCATAACATTTTACTTATTGAATAGAGCAAAGTGAAATTAATTAAAGGTATATTTCAATGTAATTTCTCATAAATTAAAGCAATCATCATTTAAATAAGACTAATAATTAAGAACATGTGTTTGCACCTAACATGGCATGGGTTCAAATCTAGAAGGGGTAGAGTGTGTAGAATTTTTAAAGACTTTAGAAATAAATTCATTGTGTAGAGGTGGGTCTCTTGTCCCACAATAAGGCTATATTATACCCCAATTTGTTGTCTAGCTTCATCTTGAATTTATTATTATTAATATAAAATTATTCATTTCCTATTTTAAAACTAATAAGATATTACTCTTTTCACCTAGTTATTGGGCTTTAGAATTATTACTTACATCTTCAGAATAGTTTTGATTCTAAGGGTATTGTATGGCATCAAGATCATAGTGATTGATAAATTTCTAGAATTCTCTAGGCAGGAAATTTCCTAATTAGTGGTGCATTAGTGTAGTCTATAAAACTTCACATCGTTATTCGAAAAATGATCACAATGGATCAGATTATTTGATAAATGGATCCAAACTTAATATTTGACTTTGGTGATCAAATGTGTATTTTTAGCATGGTCGTTAGAGAGAAGGATCGTGCTTGTAACCTCCCCATCCCACATTTACCAAACTTGTACAATCTCTTCGAGGTAAACATGAGCTAAGAGTTACTGTGACATGACCCGACATCTAATTTCAGTTATGGAAGTGGGGTCTACTAACCGAAAACATACTACAATCTCCCAAAAACACCACATCACCCATATACCAGAAAACACATATTGATGCTCTTTCCTTGGGCTAGAACTTTCTTTTTCCTGGTCTTACATCCCAGTTGCATGCATGCCAAGTTGTGCATGTGATTGGAAAGGTCTAGTCGCACACACAACCTTCCTCCATGTGTTTGCATCTGAGATATCTCAGTTCATAAGATGTGGCTAGGAACCCAACTTCGAAGTTTCAGGGCCAGCTATAGGCTAGTTATCCAGAATAACCCAAAACTCTCCATAATTCATTCTAAGATGATAACAAGTATGCATAAACAATACTAAGGATAGATTCTTCTTAGAATTTGTCAAAAAATAATAAAAAATTCATAAAACACATGGTAAACATAATGGATATAAGCCATGAGAGCATATCAGTTTACAACCTCATTAATTTCATCATATACATGTCAAGAAGGCTCACCACCCTCTCAGGCTAGCTGCAACAACACTAGTTAACACATTCATTCATTTAACCATTAAATAACTTATCAAATCATGAATAAGATTCATAACAAGAGCACATCATTTAACCATGCCTGTAACCAAAATTTAACAAGAATGAAGCCGTGAAAAACTAGTCATAAAATCAACAAAATAATGAATACATGTCGTCATTGATCTCGATAAGAAAATAAAATATAATAACATATGCATAAATCCAACCATGTTAGGGAATTCCATGTACCACCCGACTATATATTGGGCTGAACCAAATCTCTCTTACAACCAATCACCCCCGTGCCATATTCCGAGCATGAATGTGGGATCATATGGTTATAAACCAAAATAGAACCACTCAAGGCTTCTAGAGGCGAAACCACCTCAACCCTCAACCACATTGATTTAACCTAACTCGGTCTAGAAATCACTAATACCAAAACAAACTTGGATGCCTCTGTCTCTCTTCACCGCACCCAGAGGAATTTTCCTGTTGCCACCCATCCTTTAGGAGTTCCAAGAGAAATCTCATCTCCACCCTTGACCCTTGGGAACTTTCTCGAGACCACCTCATCTAGGATCCAAAGTCTACCGGCCATCAAAAGCTTAATCAATAAAAGGAACCCACTACACCATGCCTGTCTAGGAAATGATAAGGCAAGGTTGAACATATCGTCAATCCATGCAAATATCATGCCAATGACAACAAAGTAACCAAATAAACACATGTATGTACCATGCACTCAAATATCAGTAATGAAATCACACATGCAACTTGTTACCTGCAATTCTCTCCTGTTGTAGCTACTTTTCCAACCTTCTTCTTTGTTTCCCACTAATTCCTTTTCTTTCTTTCTTGCTTCTGTCTAAGTGCTCTATCTCTCCAAACCCAAGTGAGAATGCCTCAATATCCAAGTGAATGATAGAAACCCCCTCGCGTACCTAATAAGTGATCAAGAGTAAATTAGAGTAGCTAAGAGAGACTATGAGAGTAACCAAGACTAAGGGAGGCATAGAATGTTTTCACTCTCCTTTTCTTTCTTTTTCCTTCAATTTCCTTCATTTTTCCTTGCATGAATATTCTTATATTTTCATCTTCCTTTTCTCCTATTCTCCTTTATCCCTTTAATTAATTTTCATTTACTACCCTTTGCCTTTGCGAATGCCAATTCCAATTTCCGTAGCCAATAATAAACCACAAGTGATGCCCACTATAGTGTTTTTCCCTCCATTCAAATTAGAATACATGTCCCATGACCTTGGATTAATTTATTTACATGGAAAATCAACCCCTGCCTCAAAACCATCATATCAGTCATAACCTGCTTATGGAGATGAATGGACACTATTAGCTACCAATGTCCCACAATGGCCCTATTCCTCAGGTTCTTTACTAGCATATTGTTGCATGTTTTAATTCCTTTTTTTGATGCTACTAATTCTCTTGTAGCTTGTTCTAACCACCCAAATTGGGCATTTCCATGCTTTCCTGCACCATGCACATAATTTACATTAAGCTCAAAAGGAATTGTAATAAATTTAGATCATGCCTCATTAGTAGCTCATCAATAAGGTAACACTTGCAATCATGTTTAGTTCCTATCACAACAAGTCAACTTAGCTCCTTGATCAAATCATCATGCATAAAAATATCACTACTGGTTATCTCAAAACCCAACCTTGATAAATAAAAATCTTAGACTATTTTCATAATTTTAAAACCAAAATCTAAATAAAATAATGATACTTATATTTCAAGTTGTTCTTTGCTTCTTCCTTTTTTCTTTGTCCATTTCATACACAAACTGGATCGATTTCGAAACCCGACAAAAGCCTTATGCCTTCTCTTCTCTTTGATAATGTACACACATTGGACCAGTTTCGAAACCTGGCAAGCACCTAGTTACTTATCTTCTCTTTGACCATGTACACACACTAGATCGATTATCAAACCTAGAAATCACCTAGTTCCTTCTCTTCTCTTCTCTTCCAAAGCAATGAAGGAATCCAAAGACTACACCACCTCCTCCCTAAATATCAGTAACAAGGGCCCAAATAGTCTCATACCTTCATGTCCCAACACATTATATAACACAAACACCTACACATTGTGTACAACAAAACACTTTCACGTATACACATGACACAACATAAAGAATTAAAGTTCCATAATAGAAGCAATACATAATACGAATGGCATAGTACAACATGTACACAACACAACATGTACAACACGTACACAACAACAATAATGCACATCTAGAGACCACATAGTCTCTAACATGAATTTTTACCTCTAGTGTCTTTCACATGCCTTACTATGTGCATCTACAATCCAAATCCAAGATATGTGGTGTTCTTAATTATCCATGCTTGTTCCATCGTGTCGCAGATCACACTGCTAAAATCAAATAATAAATGTGGAAGTATTCAGAGATGACCTCTATAAATATTAACTCAAGATTGGCCTCTTCCCAAGCTTTTTAAGGCTCCATGTGCTACTATATCGACCCATAACCTCTAGGGAACCCAAACTCTTACAAGGCTCCAGAAATTCTATCCCAACCCATAGCCTCCAAGGAACCTAAAGAACCAATCCCCTTCGCTTCTCTTATAGATCCATTTGGGCACATCAACCCCAACTTATAGATCGGTACTATTAGGGCTCATCAACCCCTAATTCATTTGTTACATGCCCTAAAGAAGTCAACCATCAGAATGGCTAGCTTCCCAAGAAGTTCCATGACCAAAATCATCTAGAAACTGCCTCTAAGAAGATCAGCGTAAGTAGGCCTTCATTAAGGTGCGATGCAATGTAAACCATACAATGATTGGGTGCTATGCAGTGCACTTGAGCCTTATTTGGCCTGCGCTAGGCGAATTTGAGCAAATTTCCATGAGGGTTTGAAAGATTCCTTATCCACTAGATGCTTCTAGAAGCTTCTCAAGGCAATCTGGTCCTTTGAGCTCATATTTGGATGAGAAAGGGAGTTAAGGAACATCAATCCATTTATCCCTTCCTCTATGGAACTAAATTCTAAGCTTGGGGGGGCATTCATTATCACTATTTATGGCATAGCTTCCTCCATTCACCTATAAAAATACCACTCATCTAAGTGATCAGGGGCTGAAAATTATTGAATTATAGGGAGATGTTGCTAGTATGACACTTGAGTTGACTTCAAGTATTGTAATGATGTCAAAGTGTCTTGCGAGTTATGAGGAGAGGATGGGATTAAACTGGAGGAGTGATGTTGAATCGAGCAATGGGTTGTAACTCTTCCTTTTACTAATAAAGTGTTCAAAGCTTTTTCCATATGCTTGTGTTATTCATTTATGCTTTCATATGTGTATCATGTACTTGATTCCATGCTATGTTTAATCAATAGATCATTATCATATGCTTTGATCGGTTGTTGTCTTTTGTTTGTGTGCAGGTACTATTCAAGCAGATTAAATACAGATAGGAGCAATATAATTGATCAAGGGAGATAAGGAGTAGGTGAAAACTACAGGTAGGCTTCTTTACCTCTTATTTAATCTGTTGATCATAGAAAAAGTAGAGAATGCTTTGCACTGTTGTTCTAGACTTAGCTACTAGTCTAGGGGTTTAAGCGTTTATCCGTAGACACTAAAACTTCCCAAAACAAATTGGCGACTCCGTTGGGGAGCGATCATCCATCTTAGTAGCTTATCAGCCTCTTAAGACATTTCTACATACTGTACTTGTGGTCGTTGATTGAATTTCATTCTTCTTCAATTGAAAATTAGGCCAAAACTGTGCCAAATTGTCTTCAAAATTGCTTACTGTCACCAGCGCAGCCCAATGAAGGACATAGTGCACTGCAATGCACTTCCCACATAGATCCAGTGCGCTTCAGCGCACTGTCTCTCACTGCTGCCTGTGCTGATCCCTTAAGGGTCAATTTCCCATCTAGGAGCTAAAGTTTTTGAGCCTGTTTGAATGATTTCCTGAATGTCAATGATGTCTTGTCTCTAAAAATAGTGTTTCATCTCCTTACTTGGCCCTACTTAGACTCAGATTGATAAATGTTTCTTATGTATTTACTTTGCCATTTTCAATCTATAGTCGAAAGTTAGTTTTTGATCGATTGATCTTTAGCGAAAGAAAGTGTCGTAAAATCGTCTTTTTCTTCGAAAGCTGAATTATCGTCAAATCTTCATTCATAAAAGATAGATTGATTAATGTGTGAAAATGGTTAGTCTTTTCGTTGAAAGTGTAGCAATTCCTCATTTCTTTGAAAACGAAAGTGTTGTAAAGTCTTCATTTCCTTGAAAAGAAATTGTTGCAAAATCGTCATTTTCATGAAAAGAGTTTATTAATCGATTGTGCATTAGTTTTCCTTTTGTTCATTCACATTAAGGGAAACTGAAAAGAAATACATGCATGTTGCATTGAAAATGTCTGTGTGTGTTGATAGGAAATAGTGTAAGGAATTTTCATTTAGATTGTGCTCTTTGCTCTTTGATCAAAACAAATATGATTGCTCTATCCCTAAGTAGCTAGGATTTTCATCGTTAAATTGAATGGAAAGAATGCTTATCATAGTAGTTGCATTCCTAAGAATTTCAGAATACATCACGTGGTGAACTTGAAAGGAAAATTCCTAAGCAAGATCAACTTAAAATAAACATCAATTTACCTAATGGAGCATTATCATTAACGCAAACATTTAGTGGTTCTAGGCTAGAGACGTGTTCCGACATCGTAAAACAAAGCAGTTGTCGCTAACTTGTCTGCAATACATCCCGAGTGTGATACCTCATTCCACATATGTGAGTATATCGTAGCTTGTCCACGTACCTTCGGGTATATAGGGCGGTGTTACAGTACGTAAAGTATATGGGAATGCTCTCACTATGCGGTTTTGCATTAGACAACGCTTATACGGACTGGGCCTCCACGTACCTTCGGGTATATATGGGAGGACAAATCTAGGTTGCTATCCATCCTTAAGTAACCGAGTCGGCCGCCTTGTAAATTGTGATACATCGAACACAACATTCGAGGAGATTGCCTACTCGTACTTCTTGGTTCGCCAGGAGGTATTCTGCAGTTCACAGTTGCTTGGTAAACCTTTTGCCTAGTATACCCCTTTTTGTTTATTTCTTTTTTGATAATAAAATTAATCAGCAATCGTGGAGGAACATCAACCCATACCCTGTCGTTCGCGGAGAACAATGAGAAAACCACCTTTTCCTCCCGAAGCGACGCCAATTCAGGCAAAGCAGTCTCACTTAACTGAGTCTAGTACATCAAGAACTCCTATTTCTTCATCTGAGTTACCTGAATCATCTATTTCAATAAGTACAGAGACTCCAGTTACTCCAACTATTTCTGGTGCATCTATTCCTGAAGAAGAAGTTTCACAATTACCTGAGGACATTAAGACTGATCCTAGTGAAACAGTAACCTAATTTGTTCAACCACAAGTTGATCCTCAACTTGAAATTGCTCAACAAGAAAGTACTTCTAAACTTGAATCAGTTCAAACATAAGTTACATCTGAACATGAAGTTGTTCAGGAACCTTTTACTGAAACTGTTGTTCATTTACCCGAAGACTTCGAATTTTGGTTTCGTTTCGAATTCTTAGTAAGTGTATTATGTTGTGTATTGTTCGATTACAAGAGTAATTGGCAATTTCAGCTCAATAATTAGCTGTGAATTTCACCTTTAATATATCTAAATATCTTTATTCACCATTTTACATATTATTAGCCTATAAGTTAGTGTAATAATAAAGTATATATATATATATATATATAAATTACATCTCCACTTCGAAAAAAAGAAACTATGGTGCAGGTACGAGACAAAACGACTAATAATTTTTTAGCTATAACCAGAATTTTAAAAAAAGTTACTATGGCATTGCAGTACTAATAACGGAGTCAGCGTGCAATCAGCCAAAGTTACCGAGGGTTTATTTATTGAGCCCAAAATGACCATATACAGCTTGCATGGTTCAATGACAGAACCAGAACCAGGAGAATCTATAAATATAAACAATGATCCGTAAATGGTAAAAACAAATTTAAGATAACAAGGAATCGCATCTGATTATCAGCTATAAACGGTGAAACCAGATCAAGTCATCTTTCATGAATTCTTCTCTTCAAATTCCCTATGTTCGCCGCAGGGTAATGAAATCATAGCCAACTGATTGAATAACTTTCCTTGATCTTCTCAGCCTCGTCCTCTGCAACTTTAAACATCCCATATCCATGCAAGGCCATTAACGCTCAGACGCTTCGGTCTAACATCTCCCGATATCGTTGGAAAGAGTTTTGTTTCTGCAATAGCATTTGGCTTCGAAACCTTCTAATGAAAGTCTCCGCCAAAATGTCGATCTCGTCCTCGGCCGGACACGTAGACATTCGCGAGCTCTCAATAGCTGAAACATAATTTCTAGGGTTATCAGAGGGCGACTCTGACTCAAGAACTGCGTGGGATAGATGCTCCAATTCCTGCTCGCGCTCCTGAAGGTCTTCACAAGGAATCTCATCGACGGGAGCGAAAGCATAATACATCGTCAATGCCGTATTGTTGTCGCTGGAATAGTGCCCTCGGCTCTCTTCAAGTCCAAACAGAGAATTCATTTTGTGAGAAATTGCACCGAATATCTTCTTGTTCTTGATGAGGCCAAGAACAGCAATCTTGGTCTTCAATGCGTGGGCTGTTTTTCCCTTGACAGTATTTGATTTGGATTTCAGCACTGTGCTCAGGACCGACCACACTTGCCTCACCACCCATGGCGCCCCTCCTATCTTCATATTTCCTGCTGAAATTTACAATTCAGCGCAGTGGCTCATATAATTGTATAAATCCTATGAGTTATAACAATAATTGGTCTATTGCGTACAAACCCTACCTTGTCCCAAAAGGCAGGCCAGCTGAGTTCCTTTCTACCCCGTATATGTCCTCCCCACCTCTCTATATATAACAACAATTTGCGCAAGCATTCGTCATCTACCTAAAAAGCACAACACATGCAGAAACGGTGTATAGAAAAAAATATAAGCCAAGTTGAGTAAAGTTGGTTAGTCTCCTCTGAGCCCGCTGTTTCAGAAAACCAGGACATTTCAGTACAGGCTGTCGAGCCCCAAAAGAGATCATAGTGGACAGCGACGTAGCAATGGAAGATGCTGTTCCATACCTTAAAAAAATATTTCTTCTTTACCAACGAAAGAATATCTACCTCCTCCATTAAACAAATTCGCACTATAGAAAGGTACAAACAATGGAGGGTGCTGTTTCAGAAAACCAGGACATTTCAGTACAGGCTGTCGAGCCCCAAAAGAGATCATAGTGGACAGCGCCGTAGCAATGGAAGATGCTGTTCCATACCTTTAAAAAATATTTCTTCTTTACCAACGAAAGAATATCTACCTCCTCCATTAAACAAATTCGCACTATAGAAAGGTACAAACAATGGAGGGTGGAGTGTGATTTCTGCTTTTCTCTGCTTTCGCATAGCTTTAGTACTTTACACAATCAAGCTCAGTAGTTTATTCCATGCGGGCAGCTTCCGAGAAGCAGTGATTGTGTGATACAGTTCAACTTTCAGATAATTTTTAGGTCATTCGTGTTTTACTGGACTGGAAATCATAAGACCATATCCTTTCCAACATGTGGTTTTATTTTTCCTAATGGGATCCATGACTAGTAAGTTCTGAAGCTACCGACCGACCTGTACACAGTCACCGAGTTTGAGTTCGCGTTCAATTTTGGATACTGTTTGTGGTATAAAATTTGGACAAACAGACTTATATAATTTGATTTAATTTATTCTCGACAATATATGAATTTGAATTTTTAAAATTAAAATAAATATAATTTAAAAGCTATTCAATAAACATCTATCTAATAAAATAATATATTAAATACTTATCTGCCATGAGCTCTCCGTTGTCACATGCTTCCACATGATCCTACCATATCATTCAATAAAACTATGTTTAAATAACTATATATTATTAATTATAATTATATTCAGTGAAACTATCTTTAAGTAACTATATATATTATTAATTATAATTATATATTTCTGGGTTATAGGTTCAGAATCAATTAGAATATGTACATGGTTAGCCGGCGAGAGGGAGAGGTGTCTTTCGTTCTGGGGCTCTCATAAAAGAGTATCTTTTGAGTATCTTTGAGTGTCTCAGCCCGTGCAAAGAATTTGGGATAGGTGATTTTTGTCGTCGGAATCTCAAGGAGAGTATTCCAATGGCTTAGTTGGTGCAATGTCACAAATTCTTGTTATTATTTAGCTATATGTAAACTGTAAATATTTTATCATTTAATTTTTAGTTTTAAAAAATAAATAAATAAAAGCAAAATAATTTAAACTTCTTCATCATACTACTAAACTAATAAGTTAACATATTTTCAATAAAAAATAATATTTAATGATTATTTGTATTTAGTTTCTTTCATTAAATGTTATTATTTTCTAACTCATATTTATTTTTATATATTAAATTTATAATATAATAAATATCTTTTGTAATTGGGAAAGTATATACATTTCTCCTAGTTATATCACATTGAGATTCTCTACAAAATATTCTAATTCAGATTTTCACTACTCTCTCACATATATGATACAACTTCTTAATAAATTAATCAAAATTTTTCACAAAACTTTTTAGTAAATTAATTAACATGAATTCTCCTCCTAACTTAATAAATGAATAGTTAAAATGAAACCATAGTAAATTCTCAAAATTGTTAATCGATTAATGAAGCTATCTCTATCGATCTCCACAACGCTCTTTTCCAAGAGCCGTTTCTCTCTTCACAGAAACGCCATGAAAATTGTCATTGCTGCGTAGGGACTACGCATTGAGAAAGGAAACCTAACGATAAACTTTTGAAAATTGAAAATCCAAGATTTTGAACATCAAATAACATTTTGTAAGTGTTGCAAAAGGAATTGTGAAACTATTTGGTTTAAACTATTTAATGATTGCGGGTTAAATGCACTCAATCATAACGAAGTTGAAGATACATTTCACACCTTCATAATGTGTCATGAAGTTAACCAGCTCAGCAAGATTAATAATAGTATCAACTCTTGCCTTCTCAGTATTCAACGACCAGCACAACAAAATTAGTAAGAGCTTTATCCTCTTCCCTTCTCAATATTCAACGGTCTCTATGAACGTTCCCTTTTCCTGGTTCATTTCCAATTTTTCCTACATTATTAAGATATTATGTTTCCATATATTTATTTTGGAGAGTATTTTATATTTTTTTTTATTTTAAGGAGAAAAGAAATTAGTTTTTTAGTTTGATGGCTAAAGTAAAATTGTTGATATGAAATTATCTAGTATAATAATATTCATAGAAAAAAACCATTATAATAATGCTCATTAATAATTGAAATTTAAATCTAAAAAAAATCTATTCCACTCAACTACTAAAAATAACCCCAATTAATTTTTAATTAAAATAATTTAATATTATTAATTTTTTTTTTTAAAATACAAAATTAAAATTTAAAAAATAAACATATTACACATAGTTACCCAAAGAAAACAAAAACCCATCGAATATTTTTATAAAAATAATTATGAAAATGATTAGAAGTGTGGAAAAATATGACTACACAAAATACCGTAGGTATTTCCTTATTATGCACCATATAAAACCTGTATCCTTGACAAGTTTATATACGCATTGGCCTTACCAAAATGAGGCTCTATATAATAGATAGGTATAGTGGAAAGAGCACTACCCAGCGAACATTAAAAAAACTCATCTAAAATGCTGTACATGATTTTATTTTATTTTTAAATAAAAGTAATATATATGTTTTGGTTCTCTCTGGACTTCTTCAAATTTAATAATAAGGATTTAATTATAAGAAAGCACATTAGGTCATTTGAGAAAAATCCCAAATTGACCGAAGAACTTTCAGAGAACTTCTAGGTCATTCGTGTTCTACTGGACTGGAAATCAAAAGACCATATCCTTTCCAATATGTGGTTTTACTTTTCTTAATGGGATCCATGAGTAGTAAGTTTTGAAGCTATCACCAGACCTGGACACATAGTCACCGAGTTTGACTTGGCATTCAGTATTGGATACTGTTTGTGGGATAAAATTTGGACAAAGAAAGTTATATAATGGTTTAATTTATTCTCGATAATTATATGAATTTGAATTTTTAAAATTAAAATAAATATGATGTAAAAACTATTCAATAAACATCTATCTAATAAAATAATATATTAAATACTTATCTGTCATGAGTTGTCGAGTGTAAGATGCTTCCATATGATCTACCATAAACTAGGTTTAAATAACCTTATATATTATTAATTATAATTATAAATATTATTAGATGAAATTATGTTTAAATAATCTTATATATTATTATTAATTATAATTATAGATTTTTGGGTTATAAGGTCTTAATTATAATTATAGATTTTTGGGTTATAAGGTCTGAACCAATTAGAAAGCATACATGAAGAGTAATTAATATTAATGAGGCCAGAGGAATAAGTGTCCTTTGTTGTGAGGATGTCAAAGAGAGTATCTTTCAATATCTAAAGGTATGCAAAATTACAAATGCTTACTATTATGTACTTATATGTAAACTGTGAATATTGATTTCATTTAATTTAAATATTTTCATCATACTATTAAACTAATAACTTAATATATTTTCTAAAAAAAATATAATAATATTTATTAATCATTTATATTTGCTTTTAGTGATTAAATATAATTATATTTATAACTAATATTCATGTTTACATATTAAATTTATAATAAATATTTTTTTGTAATTATAAAAACATATATACATTCCTCATAGCTTAATAAATCAATGGTTACAATGAAACTACACTCATTATAATTCCTCAAAATTATTAATCAACTAATGAAACTATCTCTATGGATCTAAACAACGCTCCTTTCCAATAACAGTTTCTCTCTCCACTTTCCACAGAAACAGTATGAAAATTGTCATTGTTGCATGTTGGAAGTAATGGAGAAAGGTAATGAAAATTGTCATTGCTGCATGTTGGAAGTAATGGAGAAAGGTAATGAAAATTGTCATTGCTGCATGTTGGAAGTAATGGAGAAACATAAACTTAGATTATTGTTATAATGATGATCGGTTTGAGACTATAATCTTAGACCTCATATCCTAATATCTACGGAGTGGTTGAAACCATCCCGTTAGTGTGAAAGGCTATATATTTGAGGTTCATTTGACTCAATGGAAGTGGGCTTGTATGAGTGTTTGTACACTCTCCAGGGATCTCACCTGGAGTGTCATTTAGTTTATAGTTAATATATTCAGTTTTTATCATGGTATCAGAGCTGCAAGGTCGAGAAACCTATATCTGAGTGGAGAGAGGCCGGTGCGAGTGAGGCGGAATCAGAGCAGATTTTGAGGAGAAAATCGCGCCAATTCACTGTTAAGACTTCCGCAATTTTTTACTTCCAGATCAGTGTGAGGGCTGAGGAGAAAATCACGCCGGATCGGCACGAAGGCTGGGAGTAAAATTGCGCCGACCCTGTATGGGCATGCTACGTGAAATTGCTGCAGTATTCCTCCTCACTACCATCTGAAGGCTATGTTGGATGCCTGGAGGTGCGCATCGAGCAGAGACACCCTAGTGGATTTCGATCCAGGGAGTAAGCTACTGATCCGTGGAGGAGACCTAAGCAACGGAAGAGAAGTCCTTCTATAGTAGCATAGGTGGGAGAGAGTTGCTGCATAAGCGTGGTTTCGCTGCCATATTGCCATGGATCTACTCCTTAGGCCGAGGTTGCTGCAGTCTGCTGAGAAGGAAGGAGATCGCGATTGAGGAGTGGAGGTTGTGGAGATCCCAAAACCAATTGGGCAAATTTTCTTCTAGGTTATTCTATGCCACAATGAAAATGCGAAATTTCTTGCTGATTTGAACCCATCTTCAGAAATATGTATTATCAAAAATTGCTAATTACATACATCAGAATTAGATATTGATAGCATTTTCAGCTTGTGAGAGCTCATTTTGTTGCTCATCGTTAGAGCCGAGGGCACTGAGACCTGTGTGGCACAGAAGCGACAATCTACAAGGTTCTATAGTTGAAGAGATGCCAAAGGGAGAAGTTTCCCACTTGCGTGGTAATGGGGTTGTTAGAGCTTGTTAGAGTACCGTGTGGAGTCGAAAATAAATCTCGAAGCAAGATAAAGCGAGATAAGTTGGACTTTAACAACATGTCTATATTTTTAGATATTTTTGGTTCTGATGATGATGATTTTCTCATGTGGGCATTTGGAGGCATTAGCGTCAGTAGTATGTCCGAGTCAGAAGAAATTTCAGAAAAACAATGTGGTTCTATTGATGACCATGAGAATCAAGAGGCATAGTCTATTGTGCAAGATCTTGAGATTGAAAACACACGAGCTAATCTTCAGGAAAGGTGTAAAGAGGAACAAAGTGTTGAAGATCAATTGGACGAGCCACATGAAGCTAACTGCAAAGATGTGGCAGAAGAAGACAAAGCCAGAAGGAATTAAAATTGTGATGATCTCATTAATATTTCTGTGTGCAGACATGACATCAATGAATGATGAGGACCTCATAGCTGACGTTCAGATGGTTGACACCGGAAATAGTGAGAGGGAAAATTCTCCTATCTAGCTTGTCATAATTTGAGAAGGGCGAGAATAAAAATTCAAGTTTTCCATCACTGGGGAAGAAATGAGGAGAAGATACATCACAACCTTATGGCAAGGAAAGTGAAGATGAAGCCTCGACTCAAGATGAACAAGTATGGACTCACAAGCAAAAAGACCAAAATGAAAACCTCTCATACCAAGTTTTTTCATGTTTTAATTGTAAGCCTAGCTAAGACTAAACTAGCAGGTGTCTGTTATTGTTCAGTAGCCTTTCCCCATTAAAGGGGATTGTTGGAAGTAATGGAGAAATTTAAACTTAGATTATTGTTATGATGATGATAGTTTTGAGACTCTAATATTAGACCTCATATTCTAATATGTAGAGAGTGGTTGAAACCATCTTGTTAGTGTGAAATCCTATATGAATGGGCTTGTATGAATGTGTGTACACTCTCAAGGTATCTCACTTGGAGAGTCATTTAGTTTATAGTTAATATATTCAGTTTTTATCATTGCAAAGATATTGAGAAATGAAACATAACCATAAACTTTTGAAGAATTGAAAAACCAAGATTGTCAACATCAAATTATTGCCGTTGTATAAAAAAAAATATTTTTTAAGTGTTGCAAAAAAATTTGTGAAACTATTTAGTTTTGTTACTATAAAACTATCTAATATAAAAATATTTATAAACAGAAAAATATTATAACAATATTCATTATCTTATTAACTGAATAATAACCATTTAATTAAATTACTAAAAATAATTCTAATTAATTTTTAATTAAAATAATTTAATATTATTCAAACTATCTCATTAAAAAATAAACATAACTACCAAAAAACAAAAAGCCATCTAACATTTTGATATTTATCAAAATAGTTATTAAAATAATTAGAATATCTAAATAATTACGAAAATAATTAGGAGTGTGGAAAAAGATGAGTAAACAAAATACCGTAGGTATTTCCTTATCATTCACCATATAAAACCTGTACCCTTGACAAGTTTATATACAAATTCGCTTGACCAAATTGAGGCTCCAGACAGAATGGAAAGAGCACTGCCCAGCGAACATAAAAGACTCATCTAAAACGCTGCATATGGTTTTATTCTCTTAGATTTAAAAATAAAATAAAAGTAACATATATGTTTTGATTTTATCGGACTGCACTACCCAGCTAACATAAAAGACTCAGCTAAACGCTGTATATGATTTTATTCGTTTAGATTTAAAAATAAAATAAAAGTAATATATATGTTTTGGATTCATGGGACTTTTCAAATTTAATAAGAAAGTTTTAATTATAATAAAGTTTATTACGTCATTTTAGAAAAATCTTAAATTGAATGCAGAAGATAATATTCATTCTTTTTAATTATCTAAAATAAATTTAATTGATTATTATAATATATATTATTTACATAGTTAAGAGATTTATAACATTTTATTTGAAATGTGTTAATTATTTTATAATTTTAATTTTAATGGATAATAAGATTCTAAGTTTTTTTTAACTTTTAGAATTTATTTATTATTATATCTAGTATTGGTCAAGATTAAAATTCAATAAATTATATATGAAATAATATTAATTTTAATTGATGATGTGATTCTAAGTTTTTTTAAATTTTTAGAATTTATTTATTATAATATCTAGTATTTATCCATATTAAAATTCAATAAATTATATATGAAATAAGATATAGCCAAAACTTAGAGGTATTTGAAAATGGTTACATAAAGGGGAATGTTCGTTTTCTTATAAACTATATGTGGGTTATTTTAGGTAGCATGGTTTCCCTTTTCTTTTAATAGTGCTGATCAATTAGCTTAGATTTGTGAATAGTATTTAATAACGACTATCCTCATTGCCAATTGACAACAAAGCTACAATATGTTTTTCCTCCTTTGGAGAAAATCCACAACATTTTACTTATTTGAAAGAGAAAATTGAAATTAGTCATAGAAGGCTGAAAGTCTATCTAGTTATAGACCACTAGTGGGTAATTTCATATGACATGGTTTTTCTTAAATAACACTAAATGAGTTATGTTGCATTTATAAATAGTATGCCATAATGGATATTGTCACCGCCAAGTGCCAACAAAGATGTATTCCACCATAGCTAAAGATCCATAACATAATACTTATTGGATATCCCTTTCTTATAAATAAAGACAATACACTTAGACAATATCCATTTTTCTTAATTTTAGAACTAATAAGGCCGAATTAAAATAATTCATCCTTGTGTGACTCCATAGAGTCACACAACTATGAAATTCTATCTCTTTATAACCTTGGTAACTTAAGTTGCATTTGTGAATAGTAGTCACTAATGGCTATCATTATTTTCACTTTAAAACAAAATTATAATATGATTTCTCACCTTTGGAGAAGATTGATAACATTTTACTTACTAAATAGAGAAATGTGAAATTAATTAAAGGTATATTTCAATGTAATTTCTCATAAATTAAAACAATCATCATTTAAATAGGAATAATAATTAAGAACATGTGTTTGCACCTAATATGTCATCGGTTCAAATCTAAAATGGCTAGAGTGTGTAAAATTTTTAAAGGCTTTAGAAATAAATTCATTGTGTAGAGGTGGGTCTCTTGTCCTACAAATAAGGCTATATTATAAACCAATTTGTTGTCTAGCTTCATCTTGAATCTATTATTATTAATCTAAAATTATTCATTTCTTATTTTAAAACTAATAAGATATTACTATTTTCACCTAGTTATTGGGCTTTAGAATTATTACTTACATCTTGAGAATAGTTGGGATTCTAAGGGAATTGTATGGCATCAAGATCATAGTGATTGATAAATTTCTAGAATTCTCTAGGCAAGAAATTTCCTAATTAGTGGTGCATTAGTGTAGTCTATAAAACTTCACACCATTATTCGAAAAATGATTACAATGCATCATATTCTTTGATAAATGGATTCAAACTTAATATTTGATTAGCTTTAGTGATCAAATGTGTATTTTTAGCATGGTCGTTAGAGAGAAGGATCGTGCTTGTAACCTCCCCATCCCATATTTACCCACTTTTGCAATCTCTTTGAGGTAAACATGAGCTAAGAGCTACGGTGACATGACACGACATCTAAGTTTCAGTTATGGAAGTGGGGTCTACTAACCGAAAACATACTACAATCTCCCAAAAACACCACATCACCCATATACCAGAAACCACATATTGATGCTCTCTCCTTGGGTTGGAACTTTGTTTTTCCTAGCCTTACATCCCACTGGCATGCATGCCAAGTTGTGCATGTGATTGGAAAGCTCCAGTCGCACACACAAAACTTCCTCCATGTGTTTGCATCTGAGATATCTCAGTTCATAAGGTGTGGCTAGGAACCGAACTTCGAAGTTTCAGGGCCAGCTATAGGCTAACTATCCAGAATAACCTAAAACTCTCCATAATTTATTCTAAGATGATAACAAGTATGTATAATCAATACTAAGGTTAGATTCTTCTTAGAATTTCTCAAAAAAATACTAAACATTTCATAAAACACATGGTAAACATAATGGATATAAGCCATGAGTGCATATCAGTTTACAACCTCATTAATTTCATCATATACTTGTCAAGAAGGCTCACCACCCTCTTAGGCTAGCTGCAACAACACTAGTTAACACATCCATTCATTTAACCATTAAATAACTTCTCAACTCATGAATAAGATTCATAACAAGAGCACATCATTTAACCATGCTTGTAACCAAAATTTAAAAAGAATGAAGCCATGAAAAACTAGTCATAAAATCAACAAAATAATAAATACATGTCGTCATTGATCTCGATAAGAAAATAAAACATAATAGCATATGCATAAATACAACCATGTTAGTGAATTCCATGTACCACCCGACTATATATTGGGTTGAACCAAATCTCTCTTACAACCAATTACCCCTGTGCCATATTTCGAGCATGAATGTGGGATCATATGGTTATAAACCAAAATAGAACCACTCAAGGCTTCTAGATTCCAAACCACCTCAACCCTCAACCACATTGATTTAACCTAACTCACTCTAGAAATCACTAATACCAAAACAAACTTGGATGCCTCTGTCTCTCTTCATCGTACCCAAAAGAATTTTCCTGTTGCCACCCATCCTTTAGGAGTTCCAAGAGAAATCTCATCTCCACCCCTGACCCTTGGGAACTTTCTCGATGCCACCTCATCCGGGATCCAAAGTCTACCGGCCATCAAAAGCTTAATCAATAAAAGGAACCCACTACACCATGCCTGTCTAGGAAATGATAAGGTAAGGTTGAACCCATTGTCAATCCATGAAAATATCATTCCAATGACAACAAAGTAACGAAATAACCACATGTATGTACCATGCACTCAAATATCACTAACGAAATCACACATGCGACATGTTACCTGCAATTCTCTTTTGTTGTAGCTACTTTTCCAACCTTCTTCTTTGTTTCCCACTAATTCCTTTTCTTTCTTTCTTGCCTCTGTCTAAGTGCTCTATCTCTCCAAACCAAAGTGAGAATGCCTCAATGTCCAAGTGAATGATATAATCCTCCTCGCGTAACTAAGAAGTGATCAAGAGTAAATTAGAGTAGCTAAGAGAGACCATGAGAGTAACCAACAATGCCTAAGGGAGGCATATAATGTTTTCACTCTCCATTTGTTTCCTTTTCCTTTTCTTTTTCCTTCAATTTCCTTCATTTTTCCTCGCAAGCATATTCTTATCTTTTCATCTTCCTTTTCTCCTATTTTCCTTTATCCCTTTAATTAATTTTCATTTACTAACCTTTGCCTTTGAGAATGTCGATTCCAATTTCCGTAGCCAATAATAAACCACAAGTGATGCCTACTATAGTGTTTTTCCCTCCATTCAAATTAGAATACATGTCCTGTGACCTTGGTTTAATTTATTTACATGGAAAATCAACCCCTATCTCAAAACCATCATATCAGTCATAACATGCTTATGGAAATGAATGGACACTATTAGGTACAAATGTCCCACAATGGTCGTATTCCTCAAGTTCTTTACTAGAATATTGTTGCATGTTTTAATTCCTTTTTTTGATGCTACTAATTCTCTTGTAGCTTGTTCCAACCACCCAAACTGGGCATTTCCATGCTTTCCCCCACCATGCACATAATTTCCATTAAGCTCAAAAGGAATTGTAATAAATTCAGATCATACCTCATTGGTAGCTCATCAATAAAGTAACACTTGCAATTCTATTTAGTTCTTATCACAACAAGTCAACTTAGCTCCCTGATCAAATCATCATGCATAAAAATATCACCACCGGTTATCTCAAAACCCAACCATGATAAATCAAAATATTAGACTATTTTCATAATTTTAAAACCAAAATCTAAATAAAATAATGATACATATATTTCAAGTTGTTCTTTGCTTCTTCCTTTTTTCTTTGTCCATTTCATACACAAACTGGATCGATTTCGAAACCCGACAAGCACCTAATGCCTTCTCTTCTCTTTGACCATGTACACACATTGGACCGGTTTCCAAACTCGGCAAGCACCTAATGCCTTATCTTCTCTTTGACCATTTACACACACTAGATCGATTGTCAAACTTGGAAATCACCTAATTCCTTCTCTTCTCTTCTCCTCCAAAGCAATGAAGGAATCCAAATACTGGACCACCTCCTCCCTAAATATCAGCAACAAGGGCCCAAACAGTCTCATACCTTCATGTCCCAACACATTATATGACACAAACACCTACACATTGTGTATAACAAAACACTTTCACGTATACACATGACACAACATAAAGAATTAAAGTGCCACAATAGAACCAATACATAATGCACATGGCATAGTACAACATTTACACAACACAACATGTACAACATGTACACAACAACAATAATGCACATCCAAAGACCACATAGTCTCTAATATGAATTTTTACCTCTAGAGTCTTTCACTTGCCTTACTATGTGCATCTACAATCCAAATCCAAGATACGTGGTGTTCTTAATTATCCATGCTTGTTCCATCATGTCGCAAATGACACTACTAAAATCAAAGCATAAATGTTGAAATATTCAGAGATGACCTCTATACATATTAACTCAATATTGGCCTCTTCCCAAGTTGTTTAAGTCTCCATGTACTACTATCTCAACCCACAGCCTCTAGGGAACTTAAACTCTTACAGGGCTCCAGAGATTCTATCCCAACCCATAGCCTCCAGGGAACCTAAAGAACCAATCCCCTTCGCTTCTGTTACAGATCCATTTGGGCACATCAACCCCAACTTACATATCAATAATATTGGGGCTCATCAACCCCTAATTCAATTGTTACATGCCCTAAAGAAGTCAACCATCAGAATGCCTAGCTTCCCAAGAAGTTGCATGACCAAAATCATCCAGAAACTGCCTCTAAGAAGATCAGCGCAGGTAGGCCTTCATTAGGTTGTGCTGTAATGCAAATCATACACTGTTAGGGTGCCATGAAGCGCACTTGAGCCCTCTTTGGCATGCGCTGGGCGAATTTGAGTGAATTTCCATGAGGGTTTGAAAGATTCCTTATCCATTGGATGCCTCTAGAAGTTTATCAAGGCTATCTACTCCTTTGAGCTTGTATTTGGATGAGGAAGGGAGTTAAGGAACATCAATCCATTTATCCCTTCCTCTATGGAACTAAATTATAAGTTTGGGAGGGCATTCATTATCACCATTTATGGCATAACTTCCTTCATTCACCTATAAAAAGACCACTCATCTAAGTTATCAAGGGCTGCAAATTATTGAATTATAGGGAGATGTTGTTAGTATGAGACTTGAGTTGATTTCAAGTATTGTAATGATGTCAGAATGTCTTGCTTGTTATGAGGAGAGGATGGGATTAAACTGGAGGAGTGATGCTGAATCGAGCAATGGGTTATAACTCTTCCTTTTACTAATAAAGTGTTCAAATCTTTTTCCATATGCTTGTGTTATTCATTTATGCTTTCATATGTGTATCATGTACTTGATTCCTTGCTATGTTTAATCAATAGATCATTATCAAATGCTTTGATCGGTTATTGTCTTCTGTTTGTGTGCAGGTACTTTTCAAGCGGATTAAGTACAGAGAGGAGCGATAGAACTGATCAAGGGAGATAAGGAGTAAGTGAAAACTATAGGTAGGCTTCTTTATATCTTATTTAATTTGTTGATCATAGAAAAAGTAGAGAGTGCTTTGGACTGTTGTTCTAGACTTAGCTACTAGTCTAGGGGTTTAAGCATTTATCCATAGACACTAAAACTTTCCAAAACAAATTGGTGACTCCGTTGGGGAGCGATCATCCATATTAGTAGATTATCAGCCTCTTAAGACATTTCTACATACTGTACTTGTGGTCGTTGATTGAATTTCAGTCTTCTTTCATTGAAAATTGGGCCAAAACTGTGCCAAGTTGTCTTCAAAATTGCTTACTGTCACCAGCGCAACCCAATGAAGGACACAGTGCACTACAATGCACTTCCCACATACATCCAGTGTGCTTTAGTGCACTGTCTCTCACTGCTGCCTGCACTGATCCCTTGAGGGTCAGTTTCCCATTGAGGAGCTAAAGTTTTTGAGCCTGTTTGAATCATTTACTGAATGTCAATGGTGTCTTGTCTCTGAAAATAGTGTTTCATCTCCTTACCTTGCCCTACTTAGACTAGGATTGACAAATGTTTCTTATGTATGTACTTTGTCATTTTCAATCTATAGTCGAAAGTTAGTTTTTGATCGATTGATTTTAGCGAAGAAAGTGTTGTAAAATCGTCTTTTCCTTCGAAAACTGAATTGTCATCAAATCTTCATTCATAAAAGATCAACTGATTTATGTGTGCAAATGATTAGTATTTCCATTGAGAGTGTTGCAATTCCTCATTTCTTTGAAAATGAAAGTGTGGTAAACTATTCCTTTCCTTGAAAAGAAATTGTCGCAAAATCGTCATTTTTATGAAAAGAGTTTATTGATCGATTGTGCATTAGTTTTCCCTTTGTTCATTCACATTAAGGGAAGCTAAAAAGAAATACATCCATTTTGCATTCAAAAAGTTTGTGTGTGTTGATAAGGAATAGTTTAGGGAATTTGCATTTAGATTGTGCTCTTTTCTCTTTTATCAAAAGAAATCTAATTGTTCTATCCATACGTAGCTAGGATTTTCATCGTTAAATTGAATGGAAAGAATGCTTATCATGATAGATGCATTCCTAGGAATTTCAGAATACATCACATGGTGAACTTGAAAGGAAAATTCCTAAGCAAGATCAACCTAAAATAAACATCAATTTACCTAATGGAGCACTGTCATTAATGCAAACATTTAGTGGTTCTAGGCTAGAGATGTGTTCCAGCGTCATAAAACAAAGCAGTTGTCGCTAACTTGTCTGCAATAAATCCTGAGTGTGATACCTCATTCCACGTACCTGAGTATATCGTAGCTCTTCCACATACCTTTAGGTATATATGGCGGTGTTACAATACGTAAAGTATATGGGAATGCTCTCACTGTGCGGTTTTGCATTAGACAACGCTTATACGGACTGGGTCTCCATGTACCTTCGAGTATATATGGGAGGAAAACTCTAGGTTGCTATCCATCCTTAAGTAATTGAGCCAAACGCCTTATAAATTGTGATACACCGAACACAACATTTGGGGAGATTGGCTGCTCGTATTTCTTGGTTCGCCAGGAGGTATTCTGTAGTTCACAATTGCTTGGTAAACCTTTTGCCTAGTATACCCCTTTTTGTTTATTTCTTTTTTGATAATAAAATTAATCAGCAATCATGGAGGAACATTAACCCATACCCCATCGTTCACGGAGAATAGCGAGAAAACCACCTTTGCCTCCCAAAGCAACACGAATTTGGGAAAAACAGTCTCGCTTAACTGAGTCTAGCACATCAAGAACTCCTAGTTCTTCATCTGAGTTACCTGAATCATCTATTTCGGTAATTACAGAGACTCCAGTTTGTTTTACTTATCTTACCAATAAATTATAATTAGTGTCACGTAAACTGATATTCTTTATTGCGTTGAATTAATAGATATAACCACATACATTCACACATCAAATAAACACTGTAAGATAAATGCAGATCACAATATAATCAGATGCATTAACAGAGACTAGATACATAGTAATTGCATAATAATTCTCTTTATTGATATCTTCCAGTTTATTAAAGACTCTATCCACCCTTCACACACAACTGCAGGGGTCTGCGCACTCAACTGCGGACTTCCACCCTAGGCCTTTGTGCACTCAGTTGCAGAGCCTCTACCTACGCTAACACTAGAAAAAACTTAGAACTCACTACCAAAAACTCCCTAAGCTACCTAGAGCTTACTTACTTAACTCCTTTTTATGCAATCCCATGGTCCACGAATCATGGGTAGGTCTCTACAACCAACTTGACACTTTACAAAATAAGGGCAGACAACCCTTTATGACTCTTGACACCTTCGCGCTATGCAACCAAAAAATGCAGAGACTTTACAACTTTATTACAAAATTGTTCCAAAACATGGGCTTTTAGCCCCAAAAATTCTCTTGGGGGAGCCTGTTCCCAACACATACAGAAACCCTAACCTCCTCAGTTCATATCTCTGAAAATATAGAGACAAGATCTGAAACTTGGTCACGCGATTCATCATGATTTTGTCTCAAATGGCTTTTAAGTTCAGATTCTGAAGATTCTTAGAAAAAACGTGATAGTTAAAATTCCACAATGGCCTATTTTAAGCAGTGAAACCCTAGAATCCAAAGCTCTGATACCAATTTTTATGCAACTAGCTCACAAAATAGAAAAAAGAGATAGATCAACGAATTAATATGTAGCATCTTGGAGGGGGAAACCTCCTTTACATTTCACAAATAAACAATTCTTCGATGATATAAATTACAAGGCATCAGTTCTATATATAAGAGTCTAAGGGGCCACAATATAATCAGAGCTGACATAACAATAATAAGATAAGGGCACAACAATAATAATAGTGGGCTTCTATGAGGCACAATAATAACAATACAGGGACAACATGGGCATAACAATAACAATAAGAGGTATAATGACAATAACATTAAGGGATTACACTAGTATTATAGGGACCTAATAGGTAGATTTTCGGGTCTTGAACTTTAGGAGCTGTTTTGAGGCCCTAAATGACATTTTTTTGGAAACGTTGACAACCATAAAAAAATGATTGATATTTTTATTCGAAAGTTATATTTCTCGGATAGATATTTCTAACGAGGTATTGTGCACACCAAACAGAGATTGTATGCCGAAGTTACAACCCCGTGAAGTTGATGTACCAATTTTCCCAAACGGGGCCCATAGTTTTAGTGCTTCATCTCCTAGCATAAGGTTTTTGGATGTTTATGGCTTTCCGCTATTTCTCAGTAATAAATAGTCCTTCGAGCTTCATTGTAACACAGTTCAGAGGCATGTAGCCACCACATCTCTTCTTAGAGATAAACTATCATGGACCAAGCTAGTTTATTTCCATTATGCATGTAAGAATATTTTAGTTCTTTGATATTAATGAAATGAAATTTTGTTTTTGATACATCTCTATGTTTATATTTATATTTATATTTTTTTACATTCTTTCATATGTCTGGATCAAACCACCACCATCCATGCACATAGATTACATAAACCACAAGCATAGAGAGCACATATATGTAACTGACATGAATGCATGACCCACACACCACCTGTCCAGTCTAAGCAACGAACAATGCTATGATACCACTCTGTAACACCCTCCTCCCATATTTACCTAGGTTAATCGTCCATCTAGGGTAGACATGTGACGAGAGGCTACTATGATGTGATTCAAATCCCCATGTATATTTAATGAAGTGGAACCAACAAAACAAAACCAATCCGACCTTCCACACATGCTACAAAACCTTCAAGAGCCAACCAATCCTTCCAGGTGACCAACCCCTGAGGCAACTTGACCTTGCACTGATCTGGACCCCTAGTTGCTCCCATGGCAAGCCATACATGTGACTGAGGACTTCCAGTCAATCTCAAGGTAAGCGCATTCCAACGACTATGGAATTTTGAGCTACTTCTCAACCATCGACCTCGAGTTTTGTGCCACTTCTTCAGGGCTAGGACTTAGGCCACTACCCAGAACTTCATGAAACTTTCAGGAATGTTAAATAAAAATAGAACAAAGGTATTAATGTAAACACTTTATCAATGACTTGACTGGACCCCTACTAGCCATGATAGACATTTTGTCAAGCATGTCACAAATATGCACTCTACAGGTTATAACAACATATCTGAGCATATGGGTCTCATACTTATATGAGATTCATACAGGGTCATTGTTGCCATATCACAATAGCTAGGTTATCATTTATTAGGTCATATATTCATTGTACTTCCAATAACTAATCAAAATATGATGAGATCCATACATCAAGTCTGTCATTAAACATACTCATAACGAGCATACAAACAACATAAATAACAAGGATATAAAAGCCATATAATCCAATACATTTACACATGAAATACTACATAGAAGGAGCTCTTATTAATGAATCCAAATGCCAATGAGGTTGGGACTTCCACGAACCACCCGACCATAGATTAGCTGAACCAAATCTTTCTTTTAACTAGTCACCCTCGTGCCATATTCCAAGCATGAATGTGGGACTCAAAGCCAAACAAAACTAGGTTTCCTTATGCTTTACCGCAATCCCCATAGGATCAATAGGCCCTAAACAAGCATGGATGCCACTGGATTTCTCCACCTACATAGTGAGGAATTTGCTTGTCTCCTAGTCATTAGGCTTTACCGTATATCCCACCATAAAACAGTCAATGATTTCTAGGCCTAATATAGATTCCATATTCGAAGATTTTTCACCTATCCTGCCATTCACGGGTCAAGGATTCCGAGGCGTGATCAAGGGCACACACATCTAGGATTTAGCGTATATCCCGCTATTCACCGGTCAAGGATTCCTGGGCCCATAAAGGCACAAAAAATTGGATTTAATACAATCCCATTGCAGTTAAGGGATTCTTAGGCCATGTGTTCTTTCTTTCACAGACCACCTCACTCAATTTTGAAACTATCTGACCATCCTTGTCAACCAAATACAAGAGAAACCATCATACCATGGCTATCCAGAAATGGAAAGGCAAGGCTGAAGAACATTTTCATGCCTAGAAAAACACATGCCAATGGCAACAAGAGAACCAAATACACACATGCATGTACCATCCTGGTCAAAACTAGAAAGGAAATGACACAAGCCAATTGATATCGGCAAATAGTCCTGTTAAAGCTACTAGATGTTGCTCTTCCTTGCTTGATCTTTGTATTCTTGGTCCTTCCTTTGCTTTCTTGATCTAATGCTAGAGTGCTTCAAAAAAACTCAAAGTGTCCAAGAGTGAGAGAGAGAGAATAGAGAGAGAGCTCCAAAAGTGAACTGACAAAAAACACCAAGTCATCATTAGAGCCTTTTTATTAATGATACCTCTATTTTCTTCAATTTTCCATTATCTTCCTTCATTTTCCTCCTCACATACAACTTATGACCTTTCACCTTCCTTTTCTCCTAATTCCCATTATTTTCATAACTAAAATGCCGATTAATGTCTCTTGCCTTATCAAAGTCTTTTCCATTGTCTTTGCCAATTTCCTTTAGACCGAAATAAACACCCACTAAAATGTTTTGCTCAACATTCAACTCAAAATACATGTCCCATAACCTTAATTATTATTTTTCTCTTATTAACTTTATTACACAGATTATTAACTAACTAAAATTGTTACACAATAAGATTGTTACAGTAACAATGTTTTAGCCTTATATTATGCTTGTGCCCTCAAAATAGTCAAAATACTAAACACTTCCAATATTAGATCAATAGCTTAGAAATGTAAAATTTACAAGTGGAAAATATTATCACAAAAATAATGTTTAACCTATATGGTTACTTCGTATGAAATCGAAATACATAATTTAAATTTCATTGACCACCACTTGAGCCTATGATATATATATATATATATATATATATATATATATATATATAGATATATATATATATATATATGCACTTGATTCTCTCAAGGGGATAATTTAGAGGAGATCCGTTTCTCCATAGTCACTAAAGTAATAACAAATGTTTACAAATTTTCAATACTCTCTGCCACCAATTCTTCTTGTAAAGAACATCAACCTCTTTTTCATCATTAAATCAAACTTATTTCAAAGTTGAACATTAACCATTTATTCATCATTCAATACCTCTTTAAATCTTTCTGTTTTGCTATGATGTGACTTGGTTGGAAAAATGAAAAATCATTAACAATATGTTTTACTTGGATTCTTGCATAAAAGAGGCAGGCGATCTCCTTTCTGCAATTATGTTCAGAATTATAACTATGTATCAAAATTCCCCGTGCCAATACTAACAAGGGCAACTGCTTAGCGGCAGTCCCTGCCTATCTTTATCCACATGCCAAAAAAACATGTGTTGCAAAAATTCCGGTGCAAGATAGGGAGTTCAGGGTGACGATGACTGGTATTTGATTTCCTTGGCATCAGTGGACTAGAGCTAAAATTCTTTGACAAATTTAACTCTACAATTCATTTTATTTTTTCAGTTAGATGTAGAAATACCTGGTGGAAAGTACCCACAAATGAAACTCTCCAAATATTATGCGCACATTAGTGGTTGGCTTTTGCAATTTATTGTGGGCTTTTCTGAAGTGAGAGGGCTCTTATTTTCGCTCATAGTATTTGGACTCTTATTTTCTGTACTAAGTGGGCGCTTATTTTACCTCTTATTTGTGTTTTGTGTTATATTTAGTTTAGCTGCCCAATTACTGTTTACTTTTCTGGGATATCCTATTTTATCTTCTCAGTTTATTATACAAATCATTTTATTGGGCGACGCTTTTCTTCTATTTTTTAACACGGAGTTGGATTTTGCTCTTTTATTCTATTTTTTAACACGGAGTTGGATTTTGTTTATGTTTTTGTTTTTTTTTAAATGATGCCGGATGAATTGATTTGAACTAACGTAGTTATTTTTGCAGAATGAGTGGCGAGAACTTGGGATTTAGCAGTCTCGCGGGTGGGCGTACTATGCTATTCATCGCCCTGAACCGCTACCAGCAAAACCACCAACAGGAAGCACAACAAAGTTAATGATGTGAGTAATTTGAGTATGCATTTAGAATAATAAAAGTATGAAATGTATATTAATTCTTATTGGTTACTTGAAGCAAAGTTTACATAATACCTCAATCTTGGTAATGTGCATGATTTTAGTGAATGTAACATTGTTAAACCATAAAAACCAAATATCATAATAAATAATTTCATAATAAAAAATCATCAACAAATTTATTATTATCTCAACTAACTATACACATCTCAATCTTAACCAACCTCGCTAGAGTGCAAGCATATTGCCATATTCCTCTAGCTTTGATTATAATAATCCACCCCATGCACTTCTGTTATGTCTGTTGATTGGATCTATGGGAAGGAAAATTCTTTCATAGGTTTTTTTGTCGATTTGATGCGTTAAAATTATTTATATTAAAACCAGATAGACAAACGGTGGTTTGTGTACAAGTTGGTATCTCATCTATAATTGCGGCGAGAATTTCAATTCTTTAAAAATGATTTGGAATATACATAGTCACGATCTGATGAGAATTGAAATAATAGGTATCAATCTACAGTGCGGTGCGGTGTATGATGGTAGAAATAAATGAATGTGAATACAGATATATGGTTGTAATGGCATGTTGCTTCAGAGTCCTTATATTTCTCTGCTATGCCATGTTTGCTGTGATGGCATGTTTTCTCTTGTACATGTGAATACCAGAGAGACAGAAATATCAGGAGGCACAACACATCCGGTTTTTACAAAACCACTCGCAGTCAACATCATCATCTCTGGTGTAGGGTAATATTTATAAAATGTATATTTTTTTTTTGGTTTTTTTTTTTTTTTTTTTTAATTCAATCTTGCTAACTATGATCAAAAGCCAAACAATTTTTTGTATACAACTTCTGAATTGATGGCTCATGCTCGCTTAGAAAGGAGAATGAAGTGCAGATAAAAAGAAAATAGTGTATTTCAACATGCATTTGTTCATATTACCTTATGGTGTGGGAAACTTAATGTTTTCTTGGGAGTATAACAATGGCTTCGGAATCCCACGCCATGCTTTCCACCTTCAAAAATAACCTTGCGTTGTCGCAGTCAATACCAGCCGACTTCACTGAACGAACTTAGCACTTCAATAAATAATCTGGAAATGGATGAAAAAGTTTGTCACGTGTTTCTTACTATAGACACGTTACGGGAATGGATGAAAAATTTTGACACGTGTTTCTTACCATAGACACATTATGAACTGCATGAACCAAGTTCGTAAAATGGAGCCCATTCATCGGACTACGTGTGGAAGCTTTCCATTAATGTTTTATTTGGAATAAGTTTCAGCGAGAACCAGGACGCCCGATTTTCATCTCCCTGCTAATCAATAAACTCTTAATTATATTCTTCAGAGAACAGAAGCCACTGTTGTCCGTCTGTTACCACGGATGGAGAGACTGCCATAGCTCTCAGCCAACGCATTGCGCAGCGCATGGAAGACAGAATGCCTGAATTTGTAACAAGAGTGAAGGATACAGGGTTGGTCATGTCTAAAGTAATGGCTCCAACCCAAAACACATTTTCTTCCTTCTCTGCTGGAAACTGGCAGACTTTTCTGGAAGCGAACAACCCAAATGAGGCGAAAAAGAGGTAAGTGCAATGTAGCTGCTAGCAGGTATTAATTAGCATAAGTCCATTTAAATTCATATTGTGTATACCAGTTGGTTTCAATGGGTTTGGCCTCAGTTTATATTATAGGTTCAAACTTCCTGGGAAGGGTTGAGAATATAAATTTGTTGGGAATTAAACTTCTTCGAATAAGGGAGGCGAGTCTGGTTTAACACCATAACTGGCTATGGCAAAAGAAACCTGTCACTGTCTTTTGGAGATGGGTGTCATATTTTTGGTGAAGCAGCAGAGGCATTCAAGGCCATTGTTGATGAAGAGTGCGTAAATTTAAGGTGGGAGGAAGGGGATGTGTTGTTGCTGGATAGCATTGCTGTTCAACATGCGAGAAGACCTTCAAAGCCTCCACGTCAAGTACTGGTTGCTATTGTTGAAATTTTCTGATAAATTCCATAACAGACAGACAAAAAATTGCTATGTTTTTGCACAGAAAAACAGAAAATCGCTCGCTGGAAACGGTGTTTCAACAACACAGTTTTTTTTTTCAGTTGCTGTAACTTGTGTTGCAGCAACGCTGTTCGTGGTGTTGCAGCAACGTAAATTTTTGACGTCAAGTATTTTTGAGTTACGGTGTAACAGCAACAGGAAAAATAACTTGTATTTATTAAAATAAAACTAACTGTTACAAATTTGTCTTCCTCATACTGAGGGAATTTCACAACTTCTATTGCTAAACATCTACTTCAGAAATTCATTAAGGAACGCTTCTGTTCCACACAGATAAACATCAAAAACGAATTACATTCAAATTTCTGCACTGCTGTGCATTTTCCCTTTCTGCTGTCTACTGCGCTGTTGCATCTACTCCTGTTGTGCGCTGCTGTGCATTTCACTGTTCTGAAATTATTCTTCTTCCTCACACTGTTGCGTGCTCTCCTCTGCTCTGTGTGATTCTTCAGCTGCTAACCTTAAAACAGAACTGCTGTGTGGTATTTATATGCTAAAACATATCTGATTAAAACAATAAAATATTACAAAATATCTTCTAATGTTTATCTCTGTATTTAATGCAGCAAGGCGGTGATGCTTCTATCAAAAAACAAGTCGGCTGTCTGCAGGGGAATTCAATTGAAACTTTAATGCATATTAATGTGCAAAAATATCGGGCTTGACTTTAAGGCATCGAACAGGCTAGAGTATTTACTGCAAATCCAGTTGTTCATTATTGCAGTTGGAATTAAATTCCAACACTCCCCCTTAATTTCAACTACTGCATACCCAAACATTTTCTGAAATGATCAAAACCTTTCTTTGCTAATGGTTTTGTCAAGATGTCAGCTAGCTGATCCTCTGTTCCGCAGTGCTGCAAAACAATCTCATCATTGTTAACCAATTCACGTATGAAGTGAAATTTGGTGTCTATGTGCTTTGTTCTTTTATGAAAAACAGAGTTTTTAGACAATGATATTGCTGAGCTATTGTCACAGTAAATGGTTGTGCCCTTTTCTTGTTCATGACACAAATCTTTGAGAACTCTTCTGAACCATACTGCTTGGCATGTTGCTGCTGTTGATGCCACATACTCTGCCTCTGCTGTTGACAAAGCCACAACTGGTTGCTTCTTGGAAGCCCATGAGATGGCTCCTGATCCCATATGAAACACATATCCCGATGTGCTTTTCCTATCGTCAACATTTCCAGCCCAATCACTGTCAGTGTAACCTGTCAACATGAAACTTTCAGAAGAGGAGTATAAAATACCAAACCCCTTCATTCCATTCACATACCTTAGAATCCTCTTGACTACCTGCCAATGAGTCTCTTTCTGTCTTTCCATAAATCTGGAGATTAAACTCACAGCGTGCATAATGTCCGGCCTAGTTGCAGTCAAGTACATAAGGCTGCCAACTATGCTCTTGTACAGTTTTGGATCAAAATATTTGCTGCTGTCTTCTTTGGTTAATTTCAGCCCCACTACTGTTGGAGTCACAACAGCCTTGCTGTTCTGCATGTTAAATCTCTTCAACACAACTTCTACATATTTATCTTGAGAAATGAAAACACCATTTTCACTTTGGTCTACTTCAATTCCAAGAAAATATCTTAATAAGCCCAAGTCAGTCATTTCAAATTCACTTTTCATGACTGCTTTAAAATCAACAATGAAAGAAGCATCATTGCTAGTAAAAATCAGATCATCTACATATAAAACAACAATAATAATCTTACCGTCATTCTGCTTTATGTAGAGTGTGGGTTCACGATCACACTTATCAAACCCATTCTTAATCAGATAAGCATCTATTCTGCTATACCATGCTCTTGGAGCTTGCTTCAGCCCATAAAGAGCCTTCTTCAGTTTACAAACTTTATGCTCTTGGCCTTCAACTTCATAGCCCGGAGGTTGATCAACATAAACCTCTTCTTTCAACACTCCATTCAGGAATGCAGATTTAACATCCATCTGATAAATCTTCCATTTGTGTTGTGCTGCAATAGACAGCACTGTTCTGACTGTTTCCATCCTTGCTACTGGTGCAAAGGTTTCATCATAGTCTTTGCCTTGTTGCTGCTTGTAGCCTTTCACAACAAGTCTTGCTTTGTGCCTGTCAATCTTACCTTCAGCATTGCTTTTGGTCTTATAGACCCACTTAACTCCAATGGCATCCTTGCCTTCAGGGAGGTCCACTAACTCCCATGTTTTACTCTTCTCAATTGCACCAATTTGTTCATTCATTGCTTCAATCCATTATCTTCATTTACAACATCTTCAAAATGGATTGGGTCATGAATATGACAATACAAAGTGAATAATGAATTCAGACCGGTATTGTTACTTACCTCTCCTTGTTCATAAATCTCATTCAGATTTCTGAATCTTGGTTTTCTTGGTGTGCTTGGAGTTCCATCCGAACTTGAGGGTATATCAGATCCCTGTGGTGTTTCAGCAACATCTGTTTGTGGTGTAACAACAACTGTTCTTCATTGACTTCTCAAGGCTGTTCGAATTCCAGCTTGTGGTGTGGTTTGTTGTACTTGCTGTGGTGTAGGAGGAGCCACCAAGGAAGGATTATTTGCTACTATCCCTTCCTCTTCTTCTTCATGAGACACTATTGTTTTTACATTCACTGTTTTTTCCAAGCTTCCATCCCAAGCCTCATCTTCAATGAACTGCACATCTCTGCTTACTATCAATTTCTTGGTGGATGGATTATAGAGTTCGTATGCTTTTGACTCATCACAATAGCCAATAAAGACACACTTCTCCCCCTTACTATCAAGATTTTGCCTTAGCTGCTCCGGTACATGTGCATATGCAACACAACCGAATACTCTCATGTGAGTGACAGTTTGCTTTTGACCACTCCATGCCTCTTTTGGTATTCTGTTCATGACATCTTTAGTTGGGCATCTATTCAAGATGTAAACTGCGCAAGTAACAACTTCTACCCAATACTGATGCGGAAAGTGTTTTTCCTTCAACATACTTCTGACCATGTCAAGAATGGTCCTATTCTTTCTTTCAGCAACACCGTTTTGCTACAGTGTATACCTTGCGGTAAACTGCTTTTGTATGCCATTCTCTCTGCAAAAATGCAGAAAGTCTTGGGAGATGTACTCTCCTCCTTTATCTGTTCTGAGCACTTTGATATAATGCCCACATTGCTTTTCAACAAGAGTTTTGAAGTGGCGGAATTTCTCAAACACTTCACTCTTCTGTTTCAACATATACACCCATGTCTTTCTGGTGTAATCATCAATAAAAGTTAAAACATATTTATTTCCAGCAAATGATGGTATTTGCATCGGTCCACACACATCAGAGTGAACAATTTCCAAGGGTGCTTTTGCCCTTATACTCTTTCCTGCTGGAAAGCTTTCTTTGTGTTGCTTGCCCAAGATGCAGCCTTCACAAAGGCTGTCCGGTTTCTCAATCAATGACAATTCCTTTACCATTCCCTTTCTGTGCAACAGATTCAGGCCTCCGAAATTGAGATGTCCAAATCTCAAATGCCACAACCAATTCACATCTTTCACTTGTTCCTGAAAGACTTCTTGTGTTACAGCCGCAATAGTTCTTCCTTCATTCAAATCTGCCCTGAGTTTGAGAGGAAACATTCTATTGCTGGTCATCTACACCTGTGCAATGATCTTCTTACTTGGAGGTATGTCTCTGATAGTACACAAATCATCTTTGAAGAACACGTTGTAACCTTTGTTTATGAGCTGTCCAATGCTCAAAAGATTACATTTCAGACCAGGTACATAGTATACCTCCGGCACAATCATATGTTCTCCATTTTTTGCTCGAATACTGACTCTGCTCTTACCCTTGACATTTATCTTATCATCAGTCCCTGTTGTTACCTCAGATTTCACATTTTCATCCAGATTGGCAAACATTGCAATATTTACAGTCATGTGATTACTAAAACCTGAGTCTAAGAACCAAAAATCTTCTTGTTTGTCTTGTGCTATGTTACATGTTAACAGCATGTTCTTTGGGTTCTTATCTTCTTCATTTGCAAAATTAGCATTCTGCCTATTATTCATGTCATTTTGTTTTTTCTTTCATTCATTGGCGTAGTGCCCAAATATTTTACAATAATGACATTGGACTTGGGATTTGTCATACCTTTGTCCATGAGCTTGCTGTTTTCTTGAACCTTTAGCTTGGTTCTGATTGCAGCTCCTTCCGCTTGTGCTAGCAGGATAATTTTTGCCTCTGTTTTGGCTTCTTCCACGACCTCTGTTATTTGCTCTGCCTCGACCTCTTCTTTGGCCAAAAGACATCTGAGTCTTAAATGCTTGCTCAAAAGAGGAATTTGTTCCTCTACTCAGTCTGTGTTCATGAGACAAAAGTGAAGAACTCAGCTCATCTACCGTGAACCGTGAGAGATCTTTTGTTTCTTCTATTGCCACCACAATAGATTCAAACCTTGAGGGTAAACATCTCAAGATTTTCTCTACAATCCTTCTATCTTCAAGAATCTCACCATGAGATCTTATCTGGGTTATCAAGCCAATAACCTGAGTGAAGAATGAATCTATTGTATCAGATTCCTTCATGCTGAGATTTTCAAAGTCTCTCCTCAACATCTGCAACTTTGCAGTCTTCACCTTCTCCATGCCTTGATAGGCAGTTTTGAGAATATCCCATGCCTCCTTGGATTTTGTTGCTGCAGCAATCCGCGGAAAAACACTTTCATGTACTGATTGGAAGAGGAAAAAGAGGGCCTTGGCATCCTTCTTTCTGTCGCCCTTCAACTGGTCTCTTTCTGCTACTGTCAAAGCAACCAGTGCTGTGGCATCTGCAGGTTCAACATAGCCAGTTTCAACCAGCTCCCATAGTCCTTGAGAAGCAAACAATGCTTTCATTGTTATGGACCAATAACTATAATTTTTCCCATTAAAATGTGGCAGTTGGGGATTTTTCAAACCTGTTCCAGCATCTTCCATCTTAACCTGTATTGGTAAAGAAGAGATACTGACTGTATAATGAAAACAAGCAAAAACTTTCTCTGCTGGAAAAATCTGCTCAACAAGCTTCTTACAGCTCCTACAGTGAAAAACAAACTCTGTTTTTTGACTCACTGAGTGCCTAGACCAGCTCTGATACCATGTTGAAATTTTCTGATAAATTCCATAATAGACAGACAAAAAATTGCTCTGTTTTTGCACTCTGTTTTTGCACAGAAAAACAGAAAATCGCTTGCTGGAAACGGTGTTTTAACAACACAGTTTTTTTCAGTTGTTGTAACTTGTGTTGCAGCAACGCTGTTCGTGGTGTTGCAGCAACGTAAATTTTTTACGTTAAGTATTTTTGAGTTACGGTGTAACAGCAACAGGAAAATAACTTGTATTTATTAAAATAAAACTAACTGTTACAGATTTGTCTTCCTCATACTGAGGGAATTTCACAACTTCTATTGCTGAACATCTACTTCAGAAATTCATTAAGGAACGCTTCTGTTCCACACAGATAAACATCAAAAACGAATTACATTCAAATTTCTGCACTGCTGTGCATTTTCCCTTTCTGCTGTCTACTGCGTTGTTGCATCTACTTCTGTTGTGCGCTGCTGTGCATTTCACTGTTCTGAAATTATTCTTCTTCCTCACGCTGCTGTGTGCTCTCCTCTGCTCTGTGTGATTCTTGCGCTGCTAACCTTAAAACAGAACTACTGTGTGGTATTTATATGCTAAAACATATCTGATTAAAACAATAAAATATTACAAAATATCTTCTAATGTTTATCTCTGTATTTAATGCAGCAAGGCGGTGATGCTTCTATCAAAAAACAAGTCGGCTGTCTGTAGGGGAATTCAATTGAAACTTTAATGCATATTAATGTGCAAAAATATTGGGCTTGACTTTAAGGCATCGAACAGGCTGGAGTATTTACTGCAAATCCAGCTGTTCATTATTGCAGTTGGAATTAAATTCCAGCAGCTATGTGCAAGTAGACATTATTCTATGGTAGAGAAGGAACCTGAGATTTTTGCACAGGAATATCATTTAGACCTAAAGAGTTTTGCATTGCATCCGTTTTCATCTAAACATCAAGATGATTTAGACGTAAAAAGTTTTGCATTGCATCTGTTTGCATCTAAACATCAAGGTGATTTAAACGTAAAGAGTTTTGCATTGCATCTGTTTGCCACTGTTTTTCGTGCACACTCTGAAGCAATCTTACATATTCGTCACTCTTTCTTAGCTCTTATGTTTGTACTTCCTTCTGAAAACTTCATACGGAAATTGACATTCTCTCTTATCTCTTATGCTTGCACTTCTTTCTGTGGCTTTCTACGGAAAATGACACTAAAATAAGGTAATTTACAGAGCACTGTAAGAAGAATTTTAGGAATGGTGAAGAAATTCAAAATTGTTTTTTGAAGAAGCATAACAAAAACAAGCTACTGTAATCATTTTTATAATGAAAATTTATGTTTTTTTTAGGCTGACAAAAAAAAATAATAATAATTGAATTTCGAAATTGCACCTAGAGGGGTAGATTAACTGGATAAGATATGTGTTGGGAAATGGCCAGTTCCAGCTCTCATAGAAAAGTGTCGATGGTAGCGGGGAAATCCGTCATGCTGCATCCCTTTTCGGATTTGTCGCAGACATTGCCACTGTTTTTCGTGCACATTCTGAAGCAATCTTACATATTCGATACTCTTTCTTAGCTCTTATGTTTGTACTTACTTCTGAAAACTTTATAGGGAAATTGGCATTCTCTCATATCTCTTATGCTTGCACTTCGTTCTGAACAGCTTTCTAAGGAAAATGACGCTAACAGTAACTGGCCAATGCGTAAAGCAAGGTCTCCAATGGTACCTGGCTTCCCAGGTAAATCTTTCATGGAGAATACCATAGGGAATGAAGAGGAGGCAGAGCATATAAGAATGGTGGAACGAAGAGGAGGCGGGAGCATAGAAGAGCTGACGGGTGCCCAAAAGAAATGGCAGATGGCAGCTCGCTTTATGGCAGATGGCAGCTCGCTTTCCACTGGAAGTGGAGGCTTAAAAACTTTGCATAAAATACTTTACCTGTGCAAAACATTTGTTTTGAAAAACTTAGGATAAAATAACTTGTCCCGGCTGAAATAACATCGGAGCACATGAAGCTTGTAATAAGATCTCGAATTCAAAAATTTGGTTATAAGTTTCTTACACTGAAATTTCCAGGGATAAACTTTGGTTAAATTCTGATAGCGCACAATTTTTGTTGGTCAAAAAACCGATTAATGACTGATCAATGCCTTATCAATCACTAGGATCCCTGCATTGCCAAAGGCAGGGACTAATAACTGGCGCAACAGACGAAACGCCACAACATTAGCGATGCTCGGACGAGCATTTGAATTAATGTAACATGACTCCAAATCTTGAGTTAATGTAACATGACTTTAATTAATCGCAAACCAGACTGATTGGGGAAGTCAACTAAACCGGTTAGACATCTTAATAAATTTGGTGCTGTAGCATGTTTACGTTATAACAAAACTAGTTCAAATGATCACATTCTTAGTTATATAGCCAGTATATAATTATGGATTATTATTTTATTTGATACATGGGTTTGCATGAGAATGTTGTAACCTAATGTATTTCTCTATTGAAAAATAAATGCATTATCAAATCTTATTTGATGTCACATACTATATGGATTATATATCAAGTATAAGCATATATTTAAAATTCTTATTCATAATGCAAATTTTAATTTTAAACATAAATTTTATTTAGTAATTTTTTGGGGTTGTTTTAACTATTTTTTACTTTTAATTTTATACCAATTTTATGGCCTTGTTTTCAGGTAGTTTTTGTTAAGCCTTCATTTACAAAAAAATTCTACTCGTAAAGAAATTGTAATAGGAATGGCAGAAAAGTGATATTTAATTTGATTTTTGAAAAGTTTATATATTATATATTAATTTAGTTTAAATAATTTTTTTTACGATATGATTGCAATAGACATATAATTTTTTAAGATTTAATATGAATGTGATAGAAGGAATTGTTTAGTATTGATTGGTGAATGTGATTATGTTTTGAAACTCTATCCTCCATATAAATATATGAATATTAATTATTTTTTAAACTCTTTCATATAAATAGTACAATATCAAATTGTATATAATGAAACATTTAAATAAAATATAATACAAGTTAATGCAATAAACTTTTATTTAATTTGGATAGTGATTATTCTTTAAAAATTTACTGAAATTCTAAATTATATTTATTATTTCTTATATTTATATAATGTAACTACTCAACGCTATTATTATTCCTAATTACTACAGATATTCCATATCACATATATTTAAGTTACTTTTAACGATATGTGACTTCAAAAGCGAACTTTCTCTTACATTTATATTAAAAGTATTCCTAAAAAGAATGGTATAATACTCTATTTGTAAAAAGAATGGTGTATAATACTCTATTTGTAAGGTTAATTCTTTTTAAATATTTTTGTTATTTTGTTTCGACGTTAACTGTTCAAGATCTAAAGATATTTGGTAGAAGTAAAAGATTGCCTTTTTATAGAGCAAGGGTCAGTTATTCAAACTTCTTAAATAAAAATGGCTATTCAAATGTCTTAAATAAAAATGATGAGTCAATCAAATTCTTTAAATAAAAATGGTTATTCAAATGTCTTAAATAAAAATGATGAGTCAATGTGCATTAATAATTAGTAGCTAGTATTTAGTAGCTGGAGATAATTATCCTCACTACTAATTTGACAATTAAATTATGATAAATTTCCCACTTATAACTAACTAAATTACTAAACTAATAATAAATTTTAACCTTAATCACAATATTATTAACCTTAACCACACTAAAATACACGCATTATTATGGTATCACGGAACCAAAAACGGAATTAGCGTCAAATTGGCCAAAGTCTCCGACAGGTTTTTTATTCAGATGAAAATGACGAAGATAATAGAATGATAACGGATTTAGTGTCAAATTGGCCAAAGTAGCCGAGAGTTTATGTATTCAGCTCAAAATGTCCAATATACAACGTCCACTAGTTCAATGACAGGACCGGGAAATAAACAATAATCCGTAAGTGGCTCTCCATATTAGAAACAAAATTAACAGAACAAGGAATCGTATGTGATTATCTGCAAGAAACGGTGAAACCAGATCATGTCATCTATCATGAAAGCTTCTCTTCAAGTTCAGTACGTTCAACACAGTCCGCAGGGTAATGAAATCCAACTGACTGAATAATTTTCCTTGATCTTCGCAGCATCGTCTTCTGCAACTTTAAACACCTCATATCCACGCAAGACCAATAACGCTCACACGCTTCGCTCTAACATATCCCGATATCGCTGGAAAGAGTTTTGTTTCTGCAAAAGCATCTGACTGCGAAATCTTTTAATGAAATCCTCCGCCAAAATGTCGATCTCGTCCTCGACAGAGCATGTAGACATTCGCGAGCTCTCAATAGCTGAAACATAATTTCTAGGGTTATCAGAGGGCGACTCTGACTCAAGAATTGCGTGGGATATATGCTCCAATTCCTGCTCGCAATGTTGAAGAGCTTCACAAGGCATCTCATCGACCGGCGTCGAAGCATAATACATCGTCAATGACGTATTGTTGTCACTGGAATATTGCCCTTCGCTATCCTCAAGTCCAAACAGAGAATTCATCTTGTGAGAAATTGCAGCGAATATCTTCTTGTTCTTGATGATGCCGAGAACAACAATCTTGGTCTTCATTGCGTGGGCTGCTTTTCCCTTGACGGCATTTGATTTCGATTTGAGCACAGAGCTCAGGACCGACCACACTTGCCTCGCCACCCATGGGGACCCTCCTATCTTCATATTTCCTGCTGAAATTTACAATTCAGCCCAGTGGTGCATATAGCAGTATAATCCTATGGATTATAACAACAATAAGTCTATTGCGTACAGACCTTACTTTGTCCCAACAGGCAAGCAAGCTGATTTCCTTTCTTCTCCGTATATGTCCTCCCCACCTCTCTATATATAACAACAATTTGCCCAAGCATTCGTCATCACCCTAAAAAGCACAGCACACGCAGAAGCGTGGTGTATAAAGAAAATATAGACAAAGGAGAGTAAAGTTGGTTAGTCTATTCTGAGTCCGCAGTTTCACAAAAACTGGACATTTCAGTACAGGCTGTCGAGTGCCAATAGAGAGATGTAGCAATGGAGGAGGCTGTTTCATAGCTTAAAAAATATTTCTTCTCTTTTCCAACAAAAAAATATCTACGTCCTCCATTAAACAAATTCGCACTATCAAAAGGTAGAAACGATGGAGGGTGGAGAGTGATTCTTGTTTCTGCTTTTCTGTGCTTTCTGAATCCATTTGTTATTTTAAAAATGTCGCATAGTTTTAGCACTTTAGACAATCAAGTTCAGTACTTTATTCAGTGCGGGCAGCTTCCGAGAAGCACTGATCGCGTGATACAGTTCAGCTTTCAGAGAACTTATAGGTCATTTGTGTTTTACTGGACTGGAAGTCAAAAGTTGATATTCTTTCCAACATGTTGTTTTATAATGGATCCATGTCTGGTATGATTTCAAAGCCTTGAACCGACTTCGACACATAGCCCCCGAGTTTGAGTGAGGGTCCAATTTCGGCTGCCTCCGCTTGTGTAAAATTTGGGTAAAACAAAATTATGTAAGTTAATTTTATTTGCTTTCAATATGTATGTGAAATACAAAATTGGATAAAATTATATTATATAAAATAATATAATTTTATAATTGTAACATATAAATCTGTGTTTACATAAAATTATTTCTAAATTTATTTAATATTTTTTTTTGAAATTTCAATAAATATAATGTTAGAAACTATCCCATGCAAATTTATTTAAAAAGATAATATATTAAATGCTCATGTAGCATTATCTCTTCAATGTAAGGGACCTCCTGATCTTGTCATACTATTGTAAAAGGTTTTCTACTCTATTACATTATTTAATCAAATTATTTAAGAATATATATATATATATATATATATATTATTAACTATATTGATAGGTATGTTTATTTCAAAAGATAGTTTATGTAATTTCAATTTAAATAATCTAAATCCATTTTAATTTTAGATCTATCAAGCACTCAAAAAAATCAAATATCTTTCTATTCTAAATGACATTTGCATTTACGATTTTGCCCTTAAAGACATTTGATCTCTCTAGATAATTGGTAGATTTGGAGTTAAGATGGATGTTGTCACGCCCCTACACCTGTGGTAGTCTTCCAACCGCTTGTAGCAAGGTGCGACACCATCGAACGCTTTCTTTTCACCAATACTAACATTCGTGGACTACGCCTACTTTCACATTAACATTACTTAGCTTGTGTTTCACAACTAAGTAAAAACAATTATCCTTTATACTTAATGAAGCCCATACTCATTCATTATCATCATGCAATTATACCAAGAACAATAACAATTGCAACAAGTATAAAGGGGAGGGGCAACTCCCTGTAATGTGAGTTTGCCCGACAATTTTATTAAGAATATCAGATTACGATACAAGCGTGTCTTGGCCGAACCAAGTCTCACACTTAACCGAATATTACAACAGAGAGGCAAACCTACCTTTACAACATCTTGTGCATCTCTTGCACAAAGGACGGTGCTCACCCGAGCCACCAAGAATCCTTGCCAAGTCTTACACCAAGAACCCAACCATAGAATCCACCCCGGACACCTCTGTCCAACCTTGAACCTGATCAAGACCTCACCAAGCGTGCAGTCCTCCTTAAGGTGATGCACATGAGATATGCGCAAGTCCTCCTCTTTCACTGCACACTTCTTCTTGCCTTATGCCAAGAGATCAAGAGTGAATGCGATGTCTCAAATGAGCTCTCATGCTCTTTACTTATATGCTTCTTAACTTAGTTTTAGGTGTGGGTTTACAAGGGGTGTGCAGCCCCTTAGCCGACCCCAAAAACCACCATACATGCGCCCAAAAGCCTATGTACAAGTCGGCTTGCACATTTCTCTCCATCATATATATATGTATACACTCCAACACTTAGTCGCATAAGTGTTTTGCCTATTGTCGCATCTTTTGTCACATTTCTTCCACACATTTTGTCGCATTTCTTCCGCAGCCTGTCACACGCCCGTGTCGCCGCGCCCGCCCGTCGTGCAGCCCTCGCCCGCCAGTTGTGCAGCCCGTGCCCACTTTGTGTGCCCGCGCCTGCCCGTGCGCCCGCGTGCCCGTCGACCGCCCATGCACCCGCACGCCCTTCGACTCGCTCGGCGCCCAACTGCGCCCGCGCTCGGGTAGAACTCAAGGACCTTACATCCTCCACCACCTGAAATTGTTGTCGTCCTTAACAACATATCATCCCAGTAGCCATCCACCAAGATCATCATCATCATCCATGATGTTGACTCCTTCACACAAAGAAAACATCCTTGCAACATATGTAGAGCCTCGTCTCCATCATGCTTCGACTTAGTGACCAACTGCCACCAAGCTCACCATACCAAGGTATGCACCTCCACGGTATGCTCTTCATCAGACGTCATCTCGATCCATGATTACTGACCTCCTGCCTTCACCATGTGTCCTCGTGTGAACTGCTACCACGATACTCCAACATAATGCTAACACATCTCTGTACACTTCGGGACCCCATGTTTGAACTAGTCGGATGGCCAGTCCAACTGCCACGCTCAAACCATGAGAGTGAACATCCTCATGCCACCATTAGTTGTTTCTCAAAACATCCTGTCACATCCTTGACTCATCAAGAATCTATCTTCATAATCCATGCTCAGGTCCATAGAACTCCATCCACCTCATCTGCAACATGTTGTCCATGATGTTTGGTGTCAATGTGCTATATGAAATTAGCCACATCTATCCCAACATCATCATGTGTGTGTGTGTGTCTTCTTCATATGAAGAGACCATCTCATCAAACCGACTCTCGATGTGCCACATCTAGGTTCATGAAGCAATCCTTCATCATATCTACAATGTGCCATCTTTAAGTCTACCATAGAAACAAGTATGCACTTGTCTCATCTATCCATGTGCCAAAAGTAGTTGAGTCTCGGCTCAACCCATGCCCAAGTCAAGGCATCATCATCATCATTGTAACTCCATCACTCCAAAGTGTCTCATATCAATCCTCTACATCAAGTCACTCTTCCAAGCCATGCCCATACATGTACTTTGGAAGTATGCATCCCATACTGCATCAAAGTCTCCTGACCTCAGCGCCTTAATGCATCAAATCCTCTAAGTCCACCATATATGAAGTCCCTAAAAGTCACAACAATCTCATGTCATCATGAGCTCCATAATCTACTCACAAATCCATCCAAGTCCATGGCCTTGTTCCACAAGAGTGTACAACCTCTCCATAGGCTCATAAGAAATAAGTCTCCATGTCACATTAGCTAATCCATCTGCATGACATCCCTGCCTTGGCACTCTTCCTTGGATGTCCATGACACCTCTACAAGTTCTCTCACACAATGTCCCTGCATAAGGCTTCCATGCTCCATGTCTCCAACCTGATGTCCATGACTAAGTTGCTCATGTAGTCCAACCAAGTAGACTCACCACAACCATCGGTCATCCTCATCCAAGTCTTCAATCTTTGGTCTAGTGAACTCGGTCACCCAACCATATCACCGTGTCATGAGTCCCTTCATCATAGCTCCTCCACCAAAGTGTCCACCAAGACTATCTCTTGGTCTCGGCCATGAGAAGTCCACCCAAGAGTGTGCCCTCCAATCTGTCCATGAGTCATTCTGAGCACTTAGCCATGTGGCTAATGCATGACCCATTCATTCACAACGAACATCAAGTTCCACCCTTGTCAAGGGCCTTTGTACCTTCTACCATAAGGTCACAAACAACCCCAACAAGTCCTGCAACAATCAACAATCCTTGCTTCTTCATACAAGGTCTCATCCTAGTCATCCATGGCAAGATCCTCCATAGCATAGGCAAACTGGCTTTGCCTCTCCCTACATACGGTCCATCTACCAAATGCCCAAATGAAACACAAGTATCAATACTTACTTCATCATCATGAGGCTCTTCCTCATTCATCCACATCTGTAAACCGCACGATCCTAGTCCAACTTGATCATCCCCAAGTTCATCCTCCATCATGGTCATGTCTGCAACATCTTCTATCATCACGGTTTCCTCTTCCTGGTCAGCACAATCTGCAAATTCATCTTGCTCCATTGTCCAACCAAGTTGAAGAAGTTCATCTTCAACATTCTTTTCCAAGACTGCAAGCTCTTCTCGAATCCGGGGATTCTCCTCTTTCAACTGCTTCAACCTGTATAAGGTAAGCAAGAGCTTCCCTTCACTTTCTCCCAAACTTGCCATGCCTTGTCGTTCAGCTTGGTCCAAGCACTAAGCTTCACCTCTGCTAAACCTGCTTCCACTGTCACGACCAACCCTGCTCAAACCGAGTCTTGAAACTATCTTCAAAGGCTTCGACACCTGAACCTTGTCCAAGCCTCAATATCACCTGTCATCAACTTCAAACCTTCACGAGCAAACCTTGCTCACCAGCTCCAACCAAGCTCTGATACCAACTGTCACGCCCCTACACCTACGATAGTCTTCCAACCACTTGTAGCAAGGTGCGACACCACCGAACGCTTTCTTTTCACTGATACTAACATTCGTGGACTATGCCTACTTTCACATTAACATTACTTAGCTTGTGTTTCACAACTAAGTAAAAGTAATTATCCTTTATACTTAATGAAGCCCATACTCATTCATTATCATCATGCAATTATACCAAGAACAATAACAATTGCAACAAGTATAAAGGGGAGGGGCAACTCTCTGTAATGTGAGTCTGCCTGATAATTTTATTAAGAATATCAGATTACAATACAAGCGTGTCTTGGCCGAACCAAGTCTCACACTTAACCGAATATTACAACTGAGAGGCAAACCTGCCTTTACAACATCTTGTGCATCTCTTGCACAAAGGACAGTGCTCACCCGAGCCACCAAGAATCCTTGCCAAGTCTTACACCAAGAACCCAACCATAGAATCCACCCCGGACACCTCTGTCCAACCTTCGACCTGATCAAGACTTCACCAAGCGTGCAGTCCTCCTTAAGGTGATGCGCATGAGATATGCGCAAGTCCTCCTCTTTAACTGCGCACTTCTTCTTGCCTTATGCGAAGAGATCAAGAGTGAATGCGATGTCTCAAATGAGCTCTCATGCTCTTTACTTATATGCTTCTTAACTTAGTTTTAGGTGTGGGTTTACAAGGGGTGTGCAGCCCCTTGGCCGACCCCCAAAACCACCATACATGCGCCCATAAGCCTATGTACAAGTCGGCTTGCACATTTCTCTCCATCGCATATATATGTATACGCTCCAACACTTAGTCGCATAAGTGTTTTGCGTATCGTCGCATCTTTTGTCACATTTCTTCCGCACGTTTTGTCACATTTCTTCCGCAGCTCGTCGCACGCCCGCCCGTCGTGCAGCCCTCGCCCGCCCGTCGTGCAGCCCGCGCCCACTTTGTGCGCCCGCGCGCCCGCCCGTGCGCCCGCCCGCGCGCCCGCGCGCCCGTGTGCCCGCCCGCGCGCCCGCCAGTGCGCCCGCCCGCGCGCCCGCGCGCCCGTGTGCCCGCCCGCGCGCCCGCCAGTGCGCCCGCCCGCGCGCCCGTCGACTTCCCGCGCACCCGCACGCCCGTCGACTCACCCAGTGCCCAACCGCGCCCACGCTCGGGTAGAAGTCGAGGACCTTACAGATGTAGTCTAGTTTAATTATCAGTTTTATGTGTGCATAAATTTCTCTTAGTTTAAATAGGCTACATTGTAGAAGAATACTGTAAGAAAAACCAGGAGTCCAAAAGCCACTAATGTTTACATGACATGACAACAACTCTTCCATTTGGACTCAATCTCAAAAACAAAGAATGGAGAAATAATTTCAAAAGAGAGAATATTAATGTTTTTTAACCAGTTGTCTTTAGTAAGACTTTTTGGAAGTTTTTCAGGTTTTTTTTTGTCTAATTTATCTAAAATCCGGTAGAAATTTATTGAAATCACAAGCTTGATGGGTAACCCCTACACAATCCTAGCACCCTAAGGGTTGAAACCATATATACAGTCAAACAATAAAATAACAAAAATCAAGATTTCACCTCAAATTTTCATCTGCCAGGCACTGGAAATTCCAGAAAATCGCATTAAAGACAACTCCGTTTTATAATACTTTTAATTAATATATATATATATATATATATATATATATATATATATATATATATATATATATATATATATATATATATTCCAAGAATTATATATCTATTTCATATTTAGTTGTAGAATGCACTTGAGCACAATCACTAGATTCATTTTAAATTTTTATGTTTTGGCTATTTAGAAATTTGGGTAAAAAAAATTTATTCCACAATTATTTTTAAATATTTAAAATGTGATTTTGAAAATATAAATGATTCAATCTTATTAAATTTTTTTTTTTTTTGAAACATTTAGACTCACATTAAATAAATCCCTCTAAAAATGACATCAATCGTTTACAACACTTGTGAGAGAACAAGTTAACCCAGGGGCAGTGTAAAACAACTTCCGACCATTGTGGGAGCAAAGCTCTGAGTTAAAGCACACTTTTACCACTTTGATTTTTAAGATTAGTGAACAACCTCAACACTACATTGAATCATGCAGAACACAATTTGGCCCAAGGAACAAACTCTAATTCTGAATACAATTTAGAAATTTTCAAATTTCCATATATGTAAGAATTTTGTAATTTGAATGTTGAGAGATATTTCCATAAAAATCACATTAAGAAATTATAAGTCTACAAATGTGCTTCATCTTCAAGACAAGATGAAGAACCATGTGATGACATTAATGACATTAGATTAAAAAGATGGAGAGAGATGTTTTCTAGCCTTTAGAATATAACAACTAGTTTTGACTAAAGCATTATCATTAATTAATAAACAATTTTTTAATTAAAATAAAGTAAATTATGGAAATTAGTTGTAAATAAAGAATTAAATTAATTTTATTATTATTATTATTTCATCAAAACAAAGGTAAGTAATAATAAGGTCAAACTTAATTATTCTAAAGAATAAAACTAAAAAATAATAATAAGAAAATAGAAAAAATAAAAGTAAAATAAATAAATAAACAAAATAAGCTTAAGCCCCTTGTTGGCGATACAAAATCCTTTATCAAGGACTCTGCATCATTTTTCAATGAGTTAAAGAGTTTCAAACTTGATTCAGATGACAAGCTTGTGAGCTTCGATGTGGTCTCCCTCTACACTAATATCCCTATCAACAAGGCTATCGAAGTCACCAAGCGCATTACGGATCTTAGTACGACTAATTTAGATGGTATTTCTCTTACCTCTACTTTCTTTTCATTCGATGTGAAATTCTATGAGGAAATTTGCAGTGTCGCCATGGGTTGACCCCTCTCCCTTGTGGTAGATAATCTATTCATAGAGGATTTTAAATCGAAGGCCTTAGCTTCTTCTTGTCCTCTGCCTAACATGTGGAAGAGGTTTGTGGATGAAACTTGTGTCATCTCGTCCCATGGTCAGGAAGAGTTGAAACTACTTTTCCTCCATCTTAACAATCAATCTAGTTCCATATAGTTCGCCATGGAATTTGAAGGTAATGGTACTCTGCCCTTCCTTGACATCCTCCTCTCAAGGAATGATGATGCCTCTTTTTCTCATTAGGTATTTCGTAAGAAAACACATATGGAATAATATCTTCATGCTAATTCTCATCATTTCAAAGCTCAAAAGCTTGGTGTTCACAACACCTTAGCGACTAGAGCTTTAAAAGTTTCGATGAAAACCATATCAATGAAGAGAAATGACATCTCCTAAGTGTTTTCTTTAATAATGGGTATAGTAGATACCGATATAGTAAGGCTTTCCTTGGAGATGAAAAAGGTCTTAGTGCTAAGAAAGATACCAAGGATTAATTTTCTGCTGTTCAACTTCCTTTTATCCAAGGGACCACTGACAAGATTGCGAGGATCCTAAGGAAGCATAAGGTGGCTTCAAGATTTAGGCCTTTAAATACCATCTAGATATCCCTTAGATCTATAAAAGACCAGTGAATATGAAGGGTGTTTACGTTATCCCATGCTCTTGTGGGATTCCCTACGTTGGTGAGACTAGTCGCTCGAATAATCAAAGGATTCGTGAGCATGCCACTGACATCAAGCATGGGAGGACCTACTCCTTTGCTATGGAAGAGCATGCAAATAAGTCTAAGCATCACATATGCATTGAGGAGGCTCAAGTTGTTGCAAGGGTTAGTCATTTCCATCATCATAAATTGATAGAGGCCTTAGAAATTGAAATAAGACCAAATAGTTTGAATAGAGATGATGGTTGGATTATTAACAGAAGTTGTGTATGTGTCGTGTCCTCCTAGTTTATTAGGTTTCTTTTTGGGATTTATTTTTCTTGTTTATTTTTATATGTAGGTATTGGTGTCGTTTTTATAGTATTTCTTGTCGATTTATTCCTCATCAGAGTTTATATTCTGATCTTTCGTGTTTTCTTAAGTATTTTATCATGCTATTCATTCTTAACTCCTTTTAGTGTTTTTGTTATTTATTTAATGTTTCTTAACCCCATATTTTATTGTTGACCCTATTTTATTTATTGATTACATATATATATATATATATATATATATATATATATATATATATATATATATATATATATATATATATAGATATATATATAGATATATATATATATTTCTTTTGACTTGTGTATATTTTTGTTTTATTTTATTTATTTTCCATTAATTATTAGTATTTGTTTTTAATATATTAATAAATTAATATCATAATTTAAATATTATTGTTCATATATAGTCGTTACTTGAAATTATGGTCCCTACATTGTTGTCTATTTAAGCCTTTGTCATGGCTTGCCTCTTCATTTGGTCTTGATAATGAACCACACTTGTTGATTCGAAACGCGTCAGCCAAAAATTTCTCTTATGTGATTTCTACCGAAAGACTTTTCTTAACTCATTATGGATCACAGAAGCCCGAATTCAGAAAATATAATGAGGTCAAAATTAACTATTCTAAACAATAAAACTAGAAATAGTATAGCAAAATGATATATATATATATATATATATATATATATATATATATATATATATATATATATATATATATCAAAATAATAAATTAACTCAAATTTATTATTTAAATAAAAGAAATAATAATGACAATAATAATATGGTAAACAAATGTGAATAGTAAATAAAAAATAAATAAAGGAATACTGTAATGTCCCTAATTAAATTAATTATGCTAAGATGAATTTCTATTCTTGTAATTGGGTGTTGGGAAATAATTTGGAATGTAAACTTAGATAAAGTTGATGGATGGAGTCCCCACTTAATTTTTTAAGTGACGGAGACCATCAACATTAGAGAAAAGGAAAGGTTAAATTGATAGTGGAATATGTGGCCCATATAAAGTACACACCTGGGGTAGAAGAAATTCGAATTCCTTCAGGAAAATAGAATTGGTGGAGGGACCAACAAGGAATGCAAGGCCAACAATTATAAAATAAAGGAATGAGGGAGCAATAGTCTATTTGAAAATCAAATTTTCCTTCGCTAATAAGATCAACCAATGTTGTGTTGTTTAGCACACGAGTGTCTGTCAGTGGAGATTTGAACCCTTGCTTCAGTGGGCTTTGAGTGCCAACCCTAGGAGGGAGTTCTAGTTAGTTCGAAGTTGTACCAGTAGCAGTGAGCCAAGTTACAATATAAGTAAGTCAAGTTACAACAACAGAGGCAGTAAAACTAAGGAGGTTGAGTTACAACCGAAGGGAAAGTAGTAACAGGAGGGTCAAGTTACTACAATAGGAAAATAACAGTTGAGTTCCAGTAGCAGGGAGATTAGCAACCACGCAGATCAGGGAGAGTAACATCTGCGCAGACTAGGGAGAGTAACAACAACACATGGACTACGCAGCCAGTGGAGTGAGATTTGGTGGGGCAACATTATTCTGGGGATTTTGGAGCTGGGGAGTTGGGAGATGATTTGGAGGGCCATTTGGGGACTATTTCTAGAGTTTGGAGTGTACAAATTGATAGGATTAGTCACAGCAAAAAAATTCGTATTTGAAGGAGGGCCAAGTTGTGACGGGTCAATTTTTGAATTTTGCAACAAAGGGAAATCTTTTCTGGGTCTTTTCTAGATTTTGGGCAAGGATCAAAATCCCAAATTCCTATAATTCTATGAGCACTCTAGAGTGGGAAAATTAGGGGGCGAAGGAAGGCAGCAATGCAGCTTTAGAGCAACAACACAATTTTCTGGAGGAGATGGTTATTGAAGCTGTTGGGATTTCTTGTACTCATCACCTGGTGATTTTATCTGTCCTTTTCCAAGCCCAGGTGCACTTACTCCAACTCTTTATACCACAAGCTGGTATTATTAATAAGATCTTGGCCAGTTCTAAGATTCGTAGAAATTTTTGGTTCATGTGTATTTGTTTCTAAATTTTTTGTGTTATTGTATTTGCATGTCTTTATTATCATTGTAAAATTTCCATTAGGAACATTACAGTGGTGTCATAGCATGATCTTGGCTCGCTGCAGAGCAAACCACAAGATCGTGGAAGATTTGGCCATGTATGTGTTGAAGAAAGTGTAACTAGGTTCACTCTTCATATTGACTAAGTAGTTATGTAATGAAAAGACAAAAATGATAAAATGTATTTTTGTAAAGTTTTCCTCATGGGCTTCATGAGCAAGAAGCTTTTATACGTCGAATACTTCTTCTTGATGTATTTAGGCATTCTTCATTTAGTCATAAAAATATTTTAGAGTCATGTATATGAAATATTGTTACACTTGAAAAGAACAATTTATTGAAGTAATTGTATGCTCCAAGACCTTGTCAAGAATATCCATAAGAATTCGGCTCAAGTATGATTGAATATTCCCCTTGATGAAGTCGACCTACCCACAGAAGACTAGTCAGCTTAAAAGAGGGAGACAGTCCGTATATAAAGGAGGAACGGTGTCTTTATTTAGAGGAATCAATTCGGTCAAGCTCTAAGATCAAGTGTGAGAAGAAGTTAATGTTTTGGTGCATTAGGAAGAGGAAATTCAACAAAGAGAAAATATAAATATAGCATAGTAATAAGCTCATTCTGGTTTGGGTCTGTACAAAACTTGTATATCTAAGATAAGCAAAAGTTCAGTTCAATTAAAAGAATAGTAAAGAATCGAAGTTCACTTTAGGAAAAGAACAGTAAAGGGTTTTCTATCTAGAGTTGAAAGGAAGTATGAAAGGAAGGACCATACAACAAGAAGTAAGGGACTGCAAGGCGTGTAAAAGAGAGACAATATCAGTCTCAGTCTTGATCTCAGATATTCCTAGAAGAGACCAGAAAATATACAAAGTATGAAGGAAGGTTTCCACAATAAGAAGGAGAGTTTGACATGATGCATCAAGTGGGTATAGAGAAGGATCAAAAGGAATCTAAGGAAGGCTGAAAATAAGCTTATTGTAAAGGGCTATTAGACTAGGGACCAAGTTTCCCTAGTCTTGGTGCAAAGGAGTGCAGAAAGGAAGATCAACGTAAGGTTACTAAAATGAGTAATGACAAAGTATTGGAAGCATCTTGAATTTAAGCATCCATTGTTTGGAATTTTTCAATCAAGGCTTCAATACAAGAAATTTGTAGAAGGGTTTTCCTCTCTAGGTGGGAGAGATTTTTCCTTGGCTAAGAGTCAACATCTTGTGTTCTTGTCTCTTGTGTTTTTGGTAACTATTTGATGAAGTAAGGAAAACACACACTAATAAGAAGAAGAATATCAAGATAAGAAAAATTGTAAAAGTACTGCACAAATTGTTATCAAGCCTAGAAGAATCCTACTAATACTAATTGCCTAGATTCTTCAACATGGTATGAGAGCTAAGGTGCAGAAGTCAAAGGAAGGGACAAAAAGAGAGATACAAGGATCAATCCTCAAGAAGGGCATCAAATTAAGTTTAAGGGTTTTGTCAAGAATAAAGGATCAAGTCTATAAGAAGCAATCTACATCAGAAAATAACCTTTTCTCCATAGTCATCATCAAAAAGGTCACCAAAGACCTTATCAATATGACTACAAAACAATATAACTCAAAGTCAAAGATTATCATCTTGGAGAAGGTTGAATACCCAAGAAGAAATCCTAATCTTCACTATATCAAAAGGAAAACACAGTAAATTTCACAGTATCGGTGCTAGCATCAAAATTTATGTGTCATTACAACCCATGTCATACCACTACAATATTAATGACTTAAACAGTCATGATGATTGGTATTGAACAATGCTCGAAGGCCACAAAGATAATTTCTTGTCCTAGTCAACTCAAGCAAGCTTCTACTATAGCAAGGAGCATTGCAACAAGGTTGCAAAGATATAAAGTCACAACATACATTACAACAATATCACTTTAGAAGCAAAACACAATGCCACATCTTGGGTGGCCACCATGACAGTACTCTTAAAATTATTGATTTCGATTCCATATGCTCATAGTCAAGGAATCAAATAATCTCAACATATCATAAAAGGAAGTAGTGCTTGGTGATTAACAATGATAGGAAGATCGAAGAAAGGTTTCTGAACTCTATTGTACCAAACAACTCCAACAAGAATCTCATGGAAAGAGATCATTCAAGAAAGCATCAAGGTGAAGATTTCATCTTCACATGAAAAGTAAGCATCTTTTCATTCTATATTCAAGTTTGGTTAAATGAATTCATGATTACAAGGACATCAATGAATTGCATGGGTTATCAAGATTCCTTGCATGAAGAAGGAGAATAGATATAGTCCTCTAAGTAGCTGAAGTCATCAAAAGGTCTGATTTGAATTGATGAAAAGGGATATTTATGAAAGATTCCCTCACATAGAAAAATTGGAGACATCAAAGTGATGTATATGACAAACTCATTCTGTTAAGGTGCAATAAACAAGGTCAAATGAAATTTGATCTAAATGAAAGTTAAAAGGCATCAAAGGATGTAGGATATCTTCAAGAAGAAAAATGATGATTAGATATTTCAAGTCGGCCTAAAGGAGGGAAATTCCTCTATAGATAGAAGTTGTCCACTCCTCTAAATAGAAAGCTCTCATATATTTGAAATTAGTGAGGAAAGGGAGGAAAGGGTGAACAAAGGACAAGAAAGGATCTCCAAGTGTAGCGAAGAAGAAGTGTGTACAATTGAGCTCAAGAACATTATTTCTAGGGAAAGCTACAACCATACGTGTGAGAAAAATAAGGTTGTCTTTATGGTTATGACATCAACAACTCACAGCTGATATATCTCAATATTTGGGGCTAGTAAACTAGGCCTATAAGGCCTCCTAATCAAGCAAAGAATAAGGGCACTCAAGTGAAGGAAGGGATCATCATGAATAAGGAGTATCATCATAGAACATGAATAATTACCTCTTCTAGAGCACGTGTGACAAGATTTACCAATAGTTGAAAGAAGAAAGAAGTGCTAGAAGGAGTGGGGCAAAGTTCTAGGGAACAAAGTGCCAGAAGAAGCAAGTGTCAGGGAACAAAGTGAAGAAAGGAGAAAGGACATGACTTATGCTTGGAGGACATTATAGTCAAGGGTTTAGTGTTTGGGAGTGATCAATAATAAGCTTCAATAAGATATATTACCGAAGGTTTTTCTTCTCATGAAAAGAGAGGGTTTGGCCCTTGCAGGGAGCAGACAACATGTGTTCTCGTTCTTATGTTTTTTATAGTAGTTCTATGAAGTACACACACATGAATTAATAAGAAGAAGAATATTGAGCTAACAAAAAAAGTAAAAAAACTCCACAAATTTTTATCAAAAACAGTAAAAATCACACTACACCTAATTACCCAAGATTCTTCAACATCATATCGGAGCTAAGGTGACACAATAAGGAAAGGGCATATCAAAAACACTCATCAAGAAAGGACATTTAAAAATTTGAAGCATAAAGCCAAGAAGTCTCAATCACTTCAAGTATAAGAAAGTTTATCATCTATTATTCATCAAGGAGGACTACAAAGCAAGAAGAAGAGTCATAGATAAAGGCACCCACAAAGAAGAGCAGATCAAAGAGGGACCTACATCATCTACAAGTCATCAAGAAAATCTCATGATCAGGCAAGTCCACTTGGAGACGGAAACTTGAAGAACATCAAGATCTTAGGAAGGCAAGCCATCAAGTCTTCAAGGACAAAGCAAGTCTACTACATCTCAAAATTTATCAAGCAACATTATGTCCCCTTCTTAATTTACATCAATGTATTTTTTCAAGGAAAGAAATAAATTGGTAGACACCAATAACTTTCTTGCATGGAAGAAGAGGATTGATTTACTTCTGAAGGAGAATGAACTCATAGAACACATCAAAGGGAATGTTATTATTCCTACTAAGGAAAAAACTCAAGCAATAGCTAGGTAAAATAAGGATGAGACAGGAGCTCAAAGGATTCTAATAGAATCCATCAAATACTTTCTCATTGCTTATGTCTCCAAATTTGAAACATCAAAAAGAATCTGTGATAAACTAGTAGGGCTATTCTCGGTAACCCCAACTGGAGAGGAGATATATCTAAGAATTGAATTGTACAAGATGAATATATAAAAGGAAGGAATAGCTCCCTACTTCATGAATATCTTTAAGATGAGGGATCAAATTCAAGATCTAGGGGAATTCATGTCTGACAAAGAAATGATAATTGTAGTACTCAATGCTCTACCTAAGGATTGGGACAACTTCACATCAAGCATATATGCCAAGAAGGAATCTACCACACTAAGTGAAATATGGTCCCTATGCAAGACTAAGGAAACCAGACTCAAAGCCAAGGAAGATATCGGATCAAAGGAGTAAGCATTTGCTACCATGGCCAAGAGAAATGGAAAATTTGGAAAATTTGGTCAACAATAAACAAACAAAAAAGATATGTCCAAAATCCAACGTTATGGATGCCAAGAATATGGACACTACAAAACGAATTGTCCTAAACTTAAGAAGGACAAAAACAACAAAAGTAAAAGGGAATAAGCTCATGTGACTCAGGAAGTCTTCTAGCATCATTTAATAGCTTTATATACTTGACGCTCTGAGTCATGGCCTTGGGAGATCCTTTCCCTTTAGACTTGGTCTAAATATTAAAAAAATATTATTTTAAATTCCATACACTACTTTGCCTTGCAAAAAAAATGTACGCACATAGGTTCAGTTCTACCCAGCCCATGTATATGATTTAAAATACAAAAAATATAAAATTTCTATTTTCTGGGAGGGATTTACGGGTTACACCAGAAGCCTACCTACAAGATCCCATGGCCTAATTGTTTCCCAACTGAAAAAATTGTTTTCAAGTCATATAAATACACCTCATGGAGAAGGCCTAAGGGGACATGAAGATAGGATATCGAAATTATATCCAACTTGTCGCTGATCAAGTCTAATTTATCCTTGTGCCTCCTCCACTCTTAGCTATAGGAAACCCATATTTCCTCATTGTGATGTCCATCTCATTTATATGGAATCCATGTGGATGCATTTGAAAGAGGATTGTTGAGGCTTGGGCTAGACGGATCTGGAGGAAGGTTTCACTTGGAGTTGTGGACAAGTCAGGTTGTATTCTTCCACATTTTTTTGCAGTCATCAATAAAGAAGCCATGACTTATTCCTAATTTTATGATATTAATGCTTTAATCTATGTTTTAATCTAACTAATGTATGATTTCATGTTTTAAACTTTTATGATTATATGATCTAACATTTATATCATGAACATACTTCCAACTACCATTGTTATATGTGATTTTCTTGAATGAGTTACAGGTTTCAAAGCATTGGAGGAACCAGAGGGTTTGGAACCTATGGGAACGACCTCAAACGTAGGACCTTTGGGTAACACTTCTTCTTCCTACTTTAGTAGTTTAAGTATTAAGGTTGCTTTTTCATTTTATTCTTGTTGGTGTATGCCCTCTTCTTTGTTGGGGTGCTCAACCCATACCCTAGGGTGTATTATTCCCACAAGAAGAAGTGAAAGAAGAAGAAAAGAAGCAAAACAAGGAAGATCCTCCAGATATCTATTATGACTAAGTCAAACTCTTTACTTAAAGGCTTTTTTAAAAGGTTTGAGTAGGATAGGAGCATGTAGGAATAGAATAAGATTTCATAGCAGCATGAAGTACATAGAGGTATATATACTCATGTAGAAAAAGCATTTATAACTAAGAACAAAATGCATGGTTAGAAATATCTTCTAGAATATAGGACCATAGCAGATATAGCTCAATATATTCATGAATAAGGAGCATACCTAGAATAGGACCTCATCCACAATGAAAGAAAATTGATCATGATTAAGAATCTTCGAATACCTTCATCATCAAAAGGAAAGAAACATTTGTGAGGTAAGTATCTTAAAGATCCTATGATGGAATATTCAAAAGAAGATTCATGAATAAGAAGTAGATGTTTCATTGGGAATCCCATTCATGGGATTCAAGAAAAGGATGATATAAATGAAAGCTAAGATGGAGCAAGAAGGGTCACATCAAGGAAAACCAAATGAAGCCAAAACGATCAAAAGAGAATCAAGATGAGGTATGTATGCATCAAATTTTAGTTATGTCATCGTTTGTATATTATTGAGTCATGGGAATAGTTATATGATATGATCAAGTAGGAAAGAATCTCTTTCACCAATGGCATGCTCGAATGCATGTACTACAATGCAATGAAGGTCAACAAAAGAAAATACTCACATAAGGAGTATAGGATTGCGGACTAGGAAGCAAGAAGGAATGTTGACTAGTCGTAGAAACTAGCAATAAATAAGTGCTCCCACAAGAAGTAGAATGTAGTTGACCAATTATCCAAGATGAAGCAAATGAAGAAAGATATAAATCATGTGAAGTACCCCATGGTCACAAGAATCACTATTTGGTAAATATCCATTAAACATATCTCCTGAAAGAAGGCACAATAGCTGAGACAAAGGAAGGAAAGACCCTTGATACCTATGAAGGCCTTGGAGATACAAAAGGTGAAGATAACTGATTCTACTCCACAAATATGTCATGATGAAGAAGCCATCCAAATTTTTTTAATGTTGGAGCAATATTAGGATGAAATCATGAATGACTACTACATCAAGACATGGGAGAAAGAAACTACAAATAAGCATCCATGAAAAGAGTATTCTGAAGCGTAGACAAGATGATAAAGGAGTAGGCAGATGACAAGAGATCCTTATATATGGCAAGAAGACCACTTTCCAAAAAGAAAGGAATCACATGACAAACCAGGAAGGAAAGTGATTGATGGATAGTGCCCTACCAAAAGGAAGTTCAAACGAAGACTTCATGACATCAAAGGAAAGAAAAAAAATAAAGCAGCTGGAGGACTCAAGAAGAAGAAGTTGTTGATGAATGGAAAAGTCCCTAGGTAAGAGGGAGTTATAACACATTCACAATTACAAAGGAACTTGGACAAGTAACTTGTCAGAGGATACTTGGGCATGTCTTCAAGTGGTAGACACAATATTATTTTCTTCACTTACGAAGAAAGAATGGGAGGATTGGGTAATCATCTAGTATCCAATCCTATTTGAGGACGTGTAGGGTATCCAAGACAAGAGTAAGCAAGAGAATTGATTTTCTTTGAGGGTTGGGAACGCAAGATAAGAATAGTCCTAGAAGGTCATACTCAGTGAACACCCGGGTGGGTATGTACCTTGAGAGACATTGAATAGGGTGTCTATAATTCACTGGTCTCACCAACATTGTGCTCTAATCTATTGAGATACAAAGTTGTCGTTCAATGCCTTGCCATGGAAACAATGTTGGTTATTATGAGCTATAACAGATGGATTACAAATCAACTTTATCTTATGTTAATTCTTCAAGATTGAAACATATCCAAACACGGTGTAAGGTTGTATGAATACCTCCCTAATTAAGATGGAGTGTTGAAGGAAATATAACTAGGTCCAGTCTTCATAACTGTACTTTTGATATTTGTATTTACTGAAGAAAAGGAATATTATTTTTATAATATATGTCAATGAGTTTCTTTCTCAATTAAATAGGTCTAGCACATGTTAAAGTGATATAGGTGAGTCAAATAGTCAAAAGAAAATGTTTAGTACCTTAAGGGTATGTTACACCATGTATATAATTGTATTATAGTCAAAATGAATACCTTCAAGAAAAGTCAAAGTCTCCTCCTTGCAACAACATCCTTCAAGCAGCAAAGTGATGATTAAATATGTCAAGTTGGCCTAAAGGAGGGAAAGTCCACTATATATAGAGGATTTCCACTCCTTTAAATAGAAAACTCTTTATCTCTGAAATTAGCAATGAAAAGTATGCAAGTAAAGGGTGAACGAAGGACAAGAAAGGATCTCCAAGTGCAACGAAGAAGAAGGGTATACAACTAAGATTAAGAAGATTGTTTCTAGGGAAATTTGTAGCCACACGTGTGAGAAAAAGAGGGTTGTCTTTGCGGTTATGACAACAACAACTCACAATTGATATATCTCACTATTTGGGGCTAGTAAACTAGGTCTATAAGGCCTCCCAATCAAGAGAAGAAGAAGGGCACTCAAGCGAAGGAGAAGGGAGCCTACAACATCAATTAAACCACCACACATAAGGAATGAGGGTTGCAGGATAGTCATACTAAGTCTGTAATTACATCTGAAGGAAGAATCTCATTTGGTCAAGAGGAAGGAAGGGATCATCACAAATAAGGAGTTTCATCATAGACCAAGAAGAAGTACCTCTTCTAGAGAAAGTGCAATGACATTTACCTATAGTTGAAAGAAGAACAAAGTGCTAGAAGGAGGGGGACGAAGTGTAGGGGAACAATGTATCGGATGAAGGAAGTGTTAGGGAACAAAGTGATGAAAGGAGAAATGAATTGAGTTGTGCTTGAAGGAAATTCCAGTCAAGGGTCTAGTGTTTGGAATTGATAAATAAAAAGCTTCAATAAGAGAAATTTACCGAACGATTTTCCTCTCATGAAAATAGAAGTTTTGGCCTTGGCAGAGATCCAATTCTGTGTTCTTGTTCTTATATTTTTATACCAGTTTGATGAATTACACACACATGCATTAATAAGAAGAAGAGTATTAAACTAACAATAAAAGTAAAAATACTCCACAAATTGTGATCAACTCAAGAAGAATCACACTACACCTAATTGCCCAATCGTCTTCAACATTTGCAACCCTGTTCTCCTTACCTTTGATGTACTTAATCTCAAAGTAAAACTCACTAATCATGGCCAATCATATAGCTTGTCTAACATTCAGATTTGGTTGGTTAAATAGATACTCCAATCCACTATGATCACTCATCAATATGAACCGCCTGCCAAGAAGATAGTGTGGCCACATCTTCAAAGCATAGATGATCGTTTCCAACTCGAGATCATGTGTCAGATAATTCTGGTCATGCTCATTCAATTTTTTTGACTACATGTCCTTCCTACATAAGGGCTCCACCAAGTCCTCTCTTGTAAGCATCTGTGCACACCACAAATTATTTTTATGGATCTGCAATCTTTAACACTTAAGCATTTGTTAAAAACTGCTTCAATTGCGCAAAATTGGTTGCACATCCCTTTGTCCACTCAAAATTATTACCATTCCTCTGCATTGAGGTAATCAGATATGTAATGTGAGATAAGTTTGTGATGAAACTCATATAATAACCTACTAACCCCATGAATGACCTTACCTAGTCCACACTTCTAGGAGCTCCCCACTCCATGACAGCTATTATTTTCTTAGGATGCACCGTTATGCCATCCTTGGAAACATGTCGTAAGTAATGTACCTTTGTCTGAAAGAAACTAAATTTTCTAAGCTTGTCATAAAACTTATACTCTCTCAGTAATCTCAACACTATTGCTAGGTGCTCGGCATGATCTCCATCATTTTTAGAATATATCAAGATGTCATCAATGAATTCAATAACAAAATTCTCCAAGTAAGGACACAATACACTATTCATCAAGCACATAAAAGCAGTTGGAGCATTTGTCAAACCAAATATAACTAAAACCAACTCATAATCGCCATACCTGGTCCTCAAACCAGTCTTCTATATGTCCTCTTCCTTGATGCATACGTGATGATATCCTTATCTCATATCAATTTTCAAGAACATTATTGTTCCCTTCAATTGATCAAATTCATCAATCCTCAGTAACAACTACCTGTTCTTGACGGTCACCTTGTTTAACTTCCTGTAATCAATGCATAGCCTGAGGGTACCATCCTTCTTATTCAGAAACAATACTAGTTCACCCCAAGGTGATACAGTTGGCCTAATGTACCCCTTGCCAAGCATTTCCTTCAATTGCAACTTCAACTCTACTAACTCTGGTGTGCTCATCCTGTATGGTTCCTTCGATATTGGTGCTACTCCTGGTACCAACTTAATGGAAAATTCCACTTCCCTATGAGGCGAAAACTTTGAAATATATGTTGGAAACACATATTGAAACTTATCCAATATCGGGTACCTTATCAATACCTTCGCATCCTCAACATCCTTACCTTTATCGCTAGAAATATGGATTGCAAAAAGAATAATTTTTTCTCTGACTTCTCTTTTCTTGCATAATTGTCACAATTCTAACTGATGTTGTCTTCTTCTTACCCTACAAGATATTTTGTTCTCCCTTGTCGTCCAAGCACTCAATGGCATTGTCATAAAAATTCACCTTTTTCCTATGAAGATACAATCAGTCCATACCCAAAAGCATACCATATGATCCCAATGGAAATACATTCAAATGTGCTGAGGTAGGCATACCATTGAAATCAAATGCATAAGCTATTGCCTAGTGATACACTCTCTTTTTTGTATTTAAAGCCAACTGCACTAACCAGGATTATGCATGCACTTCTTTATTCATACCACACTTATCCACTAGGTCGGGATTGACATAATTATAATTAGATCTAGGGTCAATCAAAATGGAAAGAACTTGATCACAAAGCTTATCGTCCATCTTGATAATAGTTGCCTGGTGATCTTCTTGCTTGTTATCTAGTGCTACATAAATCCATAGAATGATCTGTCTAACATGTCCAACTGTTTGTGTTTCTTGTGCATTGTAAATCTGCGGCCTAATACCATGATTCTCCTTACCTTTACCTTGGTCTTTCCCTTTCCACTGTTGTTGTGCTTATGTCTTTCTCTTTGACTCCTCATAGCAATGCTTCAATTTCCCAATAAATTCCTTAAGCAGATGATGCTCATCATGCTCAATCTAATCTCTAAATGCTATTGGAAATCCACCATAAAATCTCTAAACTTTGGCCTTGTCATCCTTAAGATATGATTCATACCTCAATAACTCCAAGAACTTGGTCATATATGCCTCATTTGTCATCGATCCCATCTGTAGCTCATAAAACGCTTTGGATTTATGTCATATTACCACTCTCTGACTAGTAATTCTTCCTTAAAAGTGTTTCAAATTCATGCCAACTCAACTCTTCGGTTGTGATGTCTCTAACCTGCTTCACATATTCCCACCAGATGTCTACTTTACCTTTGAGGCTGAAGATAGCTATGCTAGCCTTTATATTCTCTATGTGTTCATGCAACTCAAACAATTTATTCATCTGAAGTAGGCATTCTTCTGCATCTTCTAAATTATTCAAATCCCCATCAAACGTAGGTGGCTTCTCTTTCCTAAACTCATCTAGAATATATCCCCTGTAAATCCTCCTACAATGACGATCATAGTGTCAACCAAAACAAAAACTAGAATAGAACCTGTGTCGATCACCTGTCCTATCGGGAGTATCCAAGAGCTTATCATCTCTAATGGTTTCCTCTCTATCCAAGAACTATAAAATCTGATTGGGCATATTATCACAAAAATGACATTTAACTATATTTTTAATTCGTATGAAATCACAATATATAATTGAAATTTCATTGACTACCTCTTGAACCTATGATGTATATATCTATATATATATATATATATCTGTGTGTGTGTGTGTGCAAATAACAACACCACAAAGTCAAAGAAGGACACAGGAAGGTCGTGTGAGTTCCATAAGAGCCCCACTCACAACAAAAGTGAATGTTAGGCCAAGCAGTCACTGGTGCCCGAGTTGAAGGCTTCAGAATCAGATGGATGTTCTGACTCTGAGTCAAAACCCGACAAGGGGAATGACAAAGGGAAGTAAATTATTTATGCAGAGCCCAATGCCATTATTGCCACCACCAAGATCTAGAACAATGAGCATAAATATCGAGAGGAGGGGGAGTGCCTCTTCCACTCATAGATGTGGGTGAAGGGTTGACCATTGCAATTCATTATCGACAATGGGAGTCAAAAGAACCTCATTTCAGCATAGGTCATGAAGTGGTTGGGCCTACGGACCACACCACACCCACATCCATACACCATCGGGTGGCTTCACCAAGGACAAGATCTTTGCATCAACAAACAATGTTGCCTTCCCTACAGTATCAAAACCTTCACAGATGAGGTATTGTGCGATGTTTCTCCTATTGAAGTTTTTGATGTATTATTAGGCTAGCCATACTTATGGAAGCATCATGTTGTATATGATTTGAGAACTCACACTATTATTATTTCTTTGGGTAATAATTTATATAGGATGTGAAAGGTAGCCCCAGTTACCGCCATATCTTTGATCTCTTCTAAGCAATGTAGTAAGATCATCTTCGAGACTAGAAAATTTATTTTCTTTTTCATTCACTCTAAAAGTAAGGGGAAGATCATGGAAACCTCCATTGGCCCTGAGAAGGGTTCCTCCACATAGCATAAGCAGGTGGAGAAGGTCATGGAAGAATACAGTGACATCTTCTTCTCACCCACAGGGGTACCCTTGCACTGTCAGGTCAAGCATTTGGTCAACCTAATTCCCGAAGAACCTCTACCCAACGGTCCTATATATCACCACTCCATTCCAAGAAATCAAGAGATCAACTAGAAAATCCAGTATTTGATGAAAAAAGGGCACATCCAACCAAGTTCCTCGCCTTGTGGGAGCCTGCTTATGCTTGTGCAGAAGAATTATGGAACCTGGAGGATCTGCATTGATTATCAGACACTAAACAAAATCGCTATCTTGAACATGTATCTAATCCCATAGATTGATGACCTCTTGAACATCTCAAGGGGGCCAAGTATTTCAGCAAGATCGATCTAAAGTTTAGCTATCATTAGGTTCCAATACAGCCCATAAATGTATGGAAGACTCCCTTCAAATCCAAGGAAGGCTTGAATGGTTGGTTATGACCTTTAGGTTGAAAAACGTCCCTGTTACTTTTATGAGTCCAATGCATGACATATTGCATCCCTTCGCCAAACATCCTCATCTTCAACAAGAGTTAGGAAGAACACTTGTGACACATTTAGCATGTCCTTAAAATCATTCAGTAACACAAAGTGTGTGAGAACTTGGAGAAATGCACCTTTGGTATGATCCAAGTCTAATATCTCGGTTACATCATAGATGATCATGGCATCCATGCGGATATGACTAAGATCAAAGTCATTCAGGATTAGCCATCCCTAACCACTCTAACAGAGGTTCGGAACTTTTTGGGACTTGGAAATTTTTATCGGAGGTTCATGCTAGGATTCTCCCATATCACTTGTCCTTTGAGATAGATTACCAAGGGCAGAGTGAAAGAAATTTTTTCCTACTCTGAGTCCCAACAAAAGGCATTCATTGAGTTGAAGCACCACCTCTTCTTTTCACCATTACTCACATTTCCAGACTTGCAACAACCATTTGGAATTAAGACAATTGCCTTCAACTATGATATTGGTGCAGTCCTCACTCAACATGGGCATCCAGTGGGCTATCATAGTGAGACACTTTGCGATACAGTTTGAAAGTAACCCACCTATGATAAAGATATGTATTCCATCATGCAGGCTTGTCGACAATGGAAGCATTACATTATGGGGAAGGAGACGGTCATCCACATTGATCACCAACCTCTTCAATTTATACAAACACAAGGGAAGTTGTAGAACGATCTCCATCAAAAGCGGTCTATATATTTTCAAAAATTCCACTTGAATATTAAATACAAAAATGGCAGCACCAATCACATTGCAGATTGCCTTAGCCTACCCCCAGTTGCAACACTGACTACTGTTCTCAACTCTTGTGGCCACGAGACCTCTAGATTTCCGCAATTATACAAAAATGATCTAGAGTTTGGCTCCACATACCAGATGCTAGTAGAAGGAAAGCAATTTCCTAATTTCCACATCTAGGATGCATTATTATGCTTCCTAGGCCACCTTTCTCTTCCGTCAAATGAGCGTGCCAATCTGATTTGTGAGGTGCCGTATAGTCGGGTCATAAGACACTTTGTTGTGGAGATAACTATGTTTGTACTACAAAAGTAGTTTTATTAGCCAAAAGTCCAACTGGATGTTGGGAAATATATTAGATATTGCATTGTCTACGCCATCGCTAATCCAACCATCATGAAGCAAGGCTTCTACACTCCTCTTCCTACTGCCAACTGACCTTAGGAATCCATCTGCATGGACTATATCTCTAGCCTCCCTTCTACCAAGCATGGTACTAACTTTGTATTTATGGTTGTGAACATATCTTCTAAGGTGGCTATATTGGAGGCCTACAAGAAAAGTATCACAATAGAGAACACTACCAAACCCTTCTTTGAATGAGAGTGGGTACATTTTAGGATCCCACAGACTATTATATCAGATCAGGATAGAAGGCCCCTGAACACATTCTAGTCAAGCCTTTCAACACTACTACACATGAAGCTCACCAAGTTGACTGCATTCCATCCCTAGACTAATGGCCAAACAGAGGTCATTAATAGGATGATAGTGCACATATTCTGTATGTACAACTCCAAGTATCCACGAACCTGGGATGAGAGTCTTCCTTATGTGCAACACATCTATAATAGATCTCTCCATAGCTCGACTAGCCGCAGTCCCTTTTAAGTGGGTCCAGGATTTCAACCATTATGTCTAATTGATGTTGCCAGGCCTCATACGAGTACACAGACTAAATCCACACATGTATTTTCGGAGGATGATAAAGAAATTAGATTTATTGAATGCATCCAACACATCCGCTAGTAGGTTCACCTCATCCTGGAGAATTCAAATTCTAAGTACAAGCAGTGACATGATCAACATCGAGTGCCATAGAAGTTTCAGGTGGGTGAAAAGGTTTGGTTGCATTTGCAGAAAAAAACACCTTACTAGAGCACATCGAAAGCTCATACCACTCTAATATGGGCCATACGCTAGTACCAAAGCCGTGGGAGACATTTCTATTTATCTCAGCATTCCCGCATTCCTTAGCTTGTATGCAATGTTAAATGTGCACTGCCTTCGGCTATCCTTCCCTCCATTACTAGACACATCAAACATTATAGAATAACTCGTACAAATATAGTTAAGCCCATATGACATGCAACAAGACACAACTGGTCAGATCATGGACAGACAAATCAAGAAGACTCACCAATAGAAGATCCAACTATATCAGGTTGTCAAAGCTAGCCAACTCCTACACCAATGTAAGTGGCTCACTAGGGATCAAGTTCAACAGAAGTTTCCCCATCTCATGGAGGAACTCAATGCAATGGGCACCATTGCTTCCTAAGGGGGGCGGAATGGTCCAGGTGGTTATTGGTGGCCACCTATCTATTCTATTTGGACCCCAGCCATTGTTTCTTTTAGTTTTTCAGTTTCATTAATTATAGCATAACTTACTATTTTTTGGCAATTGTTCAGGACATGAACATCAGGAGCTGTTTTGAGACCCTAAACGATGTTTTTTTGAAAAATTGACATACATAAATCATTGAATTATGATTTGATTTGAAATTTGGAACCCTCACATAGATCTTTCTAACAAGATAAATTGTCGGTCAAATGAAGATCGTATGACAAAGTTAGAACCCCAGGAAGTTGATGTACCAATTTATCCAAATGGGACCCATATTTTTGGTGCTTCATCTCCTAGGGTAAGATTTTTGGATGTTTAGAGTTTTCCATTGCTTCTCAATAATAAATAGACCTTCCATCCTCATTGTAACATAGTTCAGAGCCATGTAGCTGCCACATCTCTTCTCAGAGATAAGCTACCATATCCCAAGCTAGTTTATTTCCACTTTGCATGTAAACATATTTCAATTCTTTGATATTAATGAAATGAAGTTTCATTTTTGTTGCATCTCTATGTTTATGTTTATATATGTATTTTGTTTGCGTTCTTTCATAACTCAGTATCAAACCACCAACATCCATGGACATCAATTACATAGAGCATAAGCATAAAGAGCACATATATGCAACCGACATGAATGCATAACCAACACACCACTGATCCAGTCCAAGGGGTCAAAAATGCTCTAACACCACTCTATAACACCCTCCTCCCACTTTTACCTGAGTTAACTTGTCATCTGGGGTAAATATGTGACCAGAGACTGCTATGATGTGACTGAAATCCTCATGTACAGTTAAGGAAGTGGAATTGACAAACCCAAACCAATCTGACCTTCCACACATGCTAGAGAACCTTTAGGAGCTAACTGATCCTTCCAGGTGACCAACCCATGAGGAAATTTGACCTTTCACTGATCTAGACCCCCCATCACTTCCATGATGGGCCATGCATGAAATTGAGGACTTTCATTCGATCCCATAGCAAGGGCATTCCAATGACAGTGGACTTTTCAGCTACTTCTCAACCATCAAACTCAAATTCTGTGCCACATTTTCAGGGCTAGGACTCATGCCACTACCCAAAACTTCATGAAACTTTCAGGAATGTTAAATAATAATAGAACAAAGGTACTAGTACAAATATTTTATCATGACTTGACTGGAACCCTACTAGCGATGACATGAATTTCATCAAAAATGTCACTCATATGCAATCTATAGGTCATAACAACAGATATGAGAATAGTGGTCTCATAATTTTCTAAGGTTCATAAATGAGTGTTGTTGTCATATCAAAATAGCTATTTTACCATCTATTAGATTAGATATTCACTGTAATTTTAGTAACTAATCAAAACATGATGAGAACCATACTTCGAGTCTGTCATAAAACATACTCATAACCAACATAAATAACAAGGATATAAAAACCATACAATCCACATATAATCCAATACAGGTACACATGAAATACCACAAAGAATGAACTCTTATTAATGAATGCAAAAGTCAACCAAGTTTGGGACTTCCATGAACCACCTAGCCATAGATTGGCTGAGCCAAATCTTTCTTTCAACCAATCACCCTCGTTCCATATTTCAGGTATGAATGTGGGACTCAAAACCAAACCAAACCAGTTTTTCTCAGGCTTTGCTGCAATCCCCAACGAATCAATATGCCCTAAACAATCATGGATGCCACAAAATTTCTCCACCTATACAGTGAGGAATTTGTGTGTCTTCTAGTCTCTAGGATTTACCACCTATCCCACCATACAATAATCAACGATCCCTAGGTCTAATCAAGACTCCACCTTCCAAGTTTTACCATCTATCCCGCCATTCACTTGTCAAGGATTCCTAGGCATGATTGAGGGAACACACCTATACAGTTTCCATATATCCCGCCTTTCACCAGTCAAGGATTCCTAGGCACAAAAAAATGGCTTTACTGCAATCCCAACCGGGTTCCAGGATTTTTAGGCCATGTGTTCTTTCTTTCACAGACTACCTCACTTAGTTTTGAAATGATATGACAATTCTTCTTGACCAAATACAAGAGAACCCATCACACCATTGCTATCCATAGATGGTAAGGCAAGGTTGAAGAACACTGTCACACCCAAAAAAAAACATGCCAATGACAACAACAGAACCAAATACAAACATGCATGTATCATGCATGCCAAAACTAGAAAGGAAATGACACATGCCAATTGACACCTATAAATAATCCCTCTATAGCTACTAGATGATGCTCTTCCTTGCTTGATCTTTGTCTTCTTGGTCCTTTGTTTTTTTCTTGATCCAATGCTAGAGTGCTCCAAGAAAATTCCAAGTGTCCAAGAGTGTGTGAGAGAGAGAATATAGAGAGAGCTCCAAAACTAACTGAAAAAAAGTACCAACTCATCTTGAGATACTTTTTTATTAATGAGACCTCTATTTTCTTCAATTTTCTATTATTTTGTTTCTCCTAATTCCCATTATTTTCATAAATAAAATTTCAATTAATGCCCCTTGCCTTTTCAAAGTTTTTTCTATTTCCTTTGCCAATTTCATTTAGCCATACTAATCAAAATAAACACTCACTAGAATGTTTTGTTCAACATTTAGTTTGAAATACATATCCTATGACCTGAGTTATTATTTTTCTTTTATTAATTTTATTACACAGATTTTTAACAAAATATTTTACGGCAACAATGTTTTAACTTTTATATTATGCTTTAGCTTTTATTTTATGCTTGTGAACTCAAAGTATTGAACATTTCCAATATTATATATGCTCATGGCCTCAAAGTATTGAACACTTCCAATATTAGATCAACGGTTTAGAAGTGTAAATATGATTGGGCATATTATCACAAAAATGACGTTTAACTATATTGTTAATTCGTATGAAATAGAAATATATAATTTAAATTTCATTGACTACCTCTTGAACCTATGATCTATATATGTATATATGCTGGATTGTCTCAAGGGAATAATTTAGAGGAGATCCATTTCTCCATAGTTTCAAAGTGAATATCTTTTATTAGCGTTATTAGTCCTTGCCCTCCAGGCATGGACTATAGTAATCGAAAATGAGCACTTTAACATTATTAGAGCTGCTTTTACTCCTCACTTATCAACTATAAACCAAGTTTTGTAGACACATATTGATAAATCATGTTATTTTGCCTCTTCCTGAAGACCGAATCTAATCCAAAGCTAAAGCATATGTTATAATTTTGAGTTTCCTTGATATTTTGAAACTAGTAAAAATACTACCTAATATAACGTTGGCATTAGTCAACGACACTAAATGTTAGCTCTGCTATTTTTGATTTCCATGGATTGCATGGTATAATAGAGGAAGCATCAACTCTGTTTGTATGCCAGGGTACTCCTGCCACCACTACTTATCACCACTTGTACGCCTGCCACAACTTCTAGGTACCATCACTTATTTTTACATGTAACCAGGTCTAATCTTATTCCAAATCTTATTGCAGGACTGGCAGCACTGGAATTGCTAGAATTGCAGGACTGGAAGCACTGGAAACTCACCATACAAGGGGAATGATTCATGAAGAAAGAAAAATGAATCATGAAGAAAATAATACAGAAGTAGAAATACAGAAGTTACCTCCTGCTTCTACCCATCGCTAGCGCTCTGTGATTGACCCTGCTCAACTGCTGAACGCTTTTACAGCGCTCTGTGATTGACCCTGCTCAACTGCTGAACGCTTTTACAGTGTTGTTGTATTATCCAGCTTGCCACCTTGGAATATTCCAGGGTTCATATAATTGTGTCATTGACTAGTACAGGGTTGGCTCTCAAGGAGAAGGAAGGAGAAGGAAGGTAGTACAGGGTTAGCTCTGAAGGAGAAGGAAGGAATAAGCCTCTATCTGGGAGCCTTTCACCTTTTGCCTTCAACTTGGAACCAACTTGGAACCACTTCTACGGACAAGAACTAGAATCTGATTCGCATTTGGCCAATCTGAAATTGACGATCTTTTCTAGAAAATTCTTGTCCAGAAAAATATTGCGGCTATTAAGGTCCTTGTGAACACAAGTGGGACTTGATGTAGATACTCCAAACCTTCTACGATTTCCAGAGCAATCTGCAGCCTTTGGTTGCATGACAAGTTCAAACCCCCTACATGTGACCGTGCACTATGGATATAGTCGCTAAGGGACCCATTTTTAGCGTACTCAAAGACAAGGTACGAGTCCTAGTCTAGCGATTCTTCAACGTATATACCGAGCAAAGTGACCAGACTCGTGTGGTGGAATCTGTGAAGGGTGTTGATCTCCTTTGATACCTGCCCTCTCATCTATTTGATCGCCACTCTGTTTCCACGAAGAACCTCATGGAAGATGGAGTTCTTGATTCTGTGCACCCCGCTGAAATTGTTGGTGGCCTCCTGAAGTTCTTTGAAGGAAAAGCCTATCAATCTATCTAATGCTAGCAATTCTGACATGTTTGAAAGAAGGCTCGATTCAATCTCAAAACCCTCCTCATCACCTATGTTTGGCTTTACTATCTCTGGTTTGATTTGCCTTTTTCTTGAAAAGCAAATGGATTGGAAAAGCCCTAGTCCAAGAAGTAGCGTTTCTCCTATGGATGCAATAATTGGTACATAAATATAGCTGCAGCTCTTGTGGGAGGAAGGTGCAGGGTTATAAACGAAGGCAGGTGCCTTCACTATAGCAGGAGGAGGGGGCGGAGAGAATGGTGTAGAACGGGGAATCACAACGTTGTGGTTGAGGAGAGTTAGCAGAGTTGCGTAGTAATGGATGTGCGGACATTGGGATGATAATTTATACTGTTAATGAAAAAGATGAAGGCCCTGGTGGTGGCTCTGACAATGGCAATGGTAATAGCAACAACAACCCATTTCGGCTCAGACACTGATGAAGTCTATGTAGGAGAAGAAATTGGAAGTGAGGCATGCATTCGAGATAAGACATGCAACACTTGATCTCCATACCTCCGACACCTTGGAAGCATGCTATTGGCGTGGAAATGTCTCTTTTTAATTTAATTTAATTCACTTTATTATTTTTATTTTTTAACATTTTCATATCTAATGGCTTGGTTCAATCTTCATGGGGCTTTCTTATGGCTTCTTCTTCGAGCATGGCCTTGCTTCTGGTGGTCTTCATGCTTAGTGGGGTATGGACTTCGAACGACCATGATTGAAAACTGGTGAGCTGTTGAATTCTGCTTTCTATCACAAATGTAACAGCAATAGTATGGCTTAACTAAAGGGAATGAACCATTTCAGGTTTCACAATTTTTAGCATCTAATAATGCACAAATTAACATATCTGCACCGTCAAGGTCTGTGCAAACAAATGTTCCAATGTAGGTGGCATTGGAAACTTTGGAGGACATGTATTTGGCTTGTTGCAGGAGAGCAATTTCAGAGTGTCTTAGGCTGCAAGCTCACAAGATATCTAGGGCACCATAGATTTGATGTGCAGGTCCTCAGAAACATAAAATGATTCTCATGATGAACATTGTATGGTGCACCAGGGAAGTAGACAGTTTACTGACATGCAGTTGTTGAGGTCTTTTGAATCATCTATTTTTGACACACATCAATTGTTGTAGCTCTGATCTGTTTGGTGATACGACAGTATTTTCTTTGCCATCGGACTTGAAGTTAACTGTTAAAACTTCATTATGACAATTATCTATATTTTCTAGTTGCAAACAATTACTTTCAAGTTGCAGTTACTCTTGCTTAATTTTCTTGCTACCATGTGTGGTCTTGGTTGTTGTCTTTATCTAGAGTACAATATCATATTCGAATGGGTTTTGCTAATACTCAAATGTGTTTTGTTAATTTAGGTCAATATGGGTAACATCATCTATGCACATGGCAACAATTTGATGATTACATTGATAGGCTTAACTCAGGGAATGGGTTTATAAGTTGTCCCTCTATTTCTGTTGACTTTTTGAGCACTATTTTGTCAATGGATTTGATTCGACCTCATCATTTCTTGGAGAGACAATGATACTAGGTAATTGACAGTAATTTGGAGTTGTGTAGGACCTTTTCCATTTTGTACACAGTTTCCAACCTAGCAATCGCCAAATCTCCTATTATTACAATATTTGGGTGCATATTGCAGTAGTTATTGGTTATCAGTTTGGAGATTTATCCCAGCAGGCCATGATCTCTCTTCTTGATGTATGTGATGGTTTAAAATTGAGGAATATGGACTTGTGTGTATGACATCTCATTAAATGATCAATGGTTGATCTCCCTTTAATCTTTATGTATATTCAACAATATCATATTTTGACTTGTTATACGTATATTTCATATTATAACTTATTAATTTTCTTCTTAATATTTATGTATATTCAACCATATCATATTTTATTTTGACCTATTATACGTATATTTCATATTATAACTTGTTAATTTTCTTTTTAGATGTCCACTGTGGCAAACACTATCCACCATGCAGACTCACCTACCCGGCATTCGCAGGGCAAGTTGAAATCATTCGTGGTGCATGGTGGTTCCAACCTATTTGGTGATACTTTTAGTCAGTTCTGTCTAATTTTGTAGCAGTCTTATCTTCCATTGTCGGAATCTAGTGATATAAGAAATCAAAGTTCATATTGATCCAAAAATTGCATTCTTATTAAATTAAAAGTTAGCATTGTGTATAATATTAACTTGTATTTGAACCTTAGTATAGCATTTAGTTAAATGATCAATTACTGATGATCCTGAATTCATTAAGAAACCTAATTTCTTTCAATATATTTGATATATTTTAGCCTCTTGCAAATTTAGATACTAAGAGGATGAAGTATCTCATTACAATCCGTTACAACCAATTTCCTGGGAAGATGTTAAGTTCCTTTTATGGGGAAACCAGAGTTTAGAAGTCTAACAGTCATCTTCATATGCAGCGGCTCTACATGGTGAAGTAATATTTATATTCAGGGGCTTACATTGATGAACTATTTGCATGGTGATTCCCTGTTTGAATATTTCAATCAGATTCTTAATAAATACCTACTCCAAGATAGATTGTGTTGAACCATCTTCAAGAAGGTTTCAGCAATATCACTAGTCTATGCCATTCATGGTTTCAGCCCTACTCAGTGATGATTATAGCCCAGTAGCACATAGATGTTTAATAAATTTGGGATAAAACCAGTGGTTATTTAACACCTAATTACTGTATGTTGAGAGGGACCCACACTCTCAACGCATAGATGTTTAATCATCTCAGCCTCCTCAGGTGATAGATATGTCCAAGAGATTGAGTGCCACCACCGAGACATCCATGTTTTTGAATTGCTTAACTAGACGAAATGAACGATTTCAGGTTTCACAATTTGTAGCATCTAATAATGCACAAATTCACATATCTGCACCATCAAGGTCTGTGCAAACAAAGGTTCCTGACCCTATGTACCATGAGATGCTGAGGATACCGAAGGAACAGGAGCGAATTAGAAAGCCTCATGAAGAATAGGTACTTCCAGAATATTTCCATACAACTTCTCTATTCTAAATTTTCTTAATTTGTTATGCAAGATTTGGTAAGTTTGCTTTCTGCTATTGCTATATTTTTTCAACTAATATTTATTAGTTTACCTAGATCCTGATGTTAGCTTATTGGAAGCTAGCTAAGTATGTATATGGACTTGGAGCATCATTTTAATCTCACTACATACATTTCTTTCTATTTATTACAAAATACGCAAATTAGATTTCAGTTTGAGAAGGAATTGGAAGAGCTAAAGAGATTTTATCTTTTTTTGGTGACTTGTATTATTTGCATTCTCAGTTAGCATTTGATTTCAATTTTATGTTGATTGCAAATTTGCAAACCATGTCTCAAAACTTCATCTCACATCATTCACTCCCTGGGAGGAGAGCTTGGTGAAATCCTAATCATATGTTTGCCATTCTAAGTTTTCAAAACCGATTAGTCTAAACCAGAAACCAATCAAATTAGTTGGCTCATTAGCCCTAGCCATCGAACTAGTTGGAAACCTGGTTTTCTGAGTAGCTAGTGGATGAAAAACATGTAGGTAGTAAAGAACCCTACCCCTGCATTGATTACCAACCAGCTCCTTTTCTTATAAACATTTTCCTCTCATCCCTAGACTATGAAATTGAATTCCTTGTACTTCTCCAATGGGTGCTCAAATTCCATATCTATGATCACATCATCTGAGTCCGTCCACCATCTCCACTCAGCTTTAGGATGAGCCACCATGGCTACCCTAATCAAAGGAATTTTGGCCGAGAAAGTGTACATTTTATGCTCAAGGAGGATTGTGTTGTAAAACATGTCCAAGCCATGGATCTTATAGTAGTCCTGCTCGTTTTTGAAGCACCTCAGAAGCAGATGATGGTGGGCCTTCAACCATTTTTGTCTCTTGAGGTAAAGTCAGAATCAGCATAGAAATTATTAGAACTTTTCTCCCACTAATCCATTGACCGATACAAGGATTCCTCTTCTTTGCCATTCATTTCATGTTCATTGCTCTGATTCTGTTGAACAACAGAACTCACATTTTGATTTTCTCCCACTCATCCATTGACCGATACAAGGATTCCTCTTCTTTTCCATTCATTTCATGTTCATTGCTCTGATTCTGTTGAACAACAGAACTCACATTTTGATTTTCTTGAGTAGCAGTAGTCACATTGGCATCATCAAACCTCTGGATCCTGAAATTCCATTGTGTTGAAGATTGTTGTGCTTCAATTGTGACAGCTCTATAAGCAATTCCATAAGAGAAAATTCTGCATAAACTCTAATAGAGTACCAGAGCAACAATGACTAGTGCCCAAAACACAAACAAATCAAAAAGTTTGCTCTTCTGCACCATACTGGTAGACATAATTTCAAACTGTGGAGCTTTCACCATGAACCCTCCATCTCTGTAATAGGGTTTTGCTTCACATTTTCCATAGCTCATCCACTCATTTGTTCTACTCTGTAATATAAACAAATACAACCAATATTTACAATTCATTGACAGTTAAGGGTCAAGGTATAGCCGGTCAAGAAATTCAGGTTACTTGTGAGGTACAACAATTATTAGGAAATCATAAGGTTAGAGCTGTAGCTATGAGTGCTACAGATGGTTTGACGAGAGGAATGAGAGTGATTGACACGGGAGCTCCTCTAAGTGTTCTTGAGCTCACCCTCAGGGCTTTATCAGGATATCTTTTATTGGATACAATGGAAAGTTTGCCAGAACTATACTTGTTTGTACTTCCTTTTCAGGAAAAGACTTCATACGTTCTCCCGTCCGATAGGTACTAGATGGAGATTCCCAAGGAAGGAATTCCTATAAAGTTCTAGACTGTATATGTTTACTTTGTATATTTCCAATTGGTTAAAGGGCATCTCAAAAATTCTAAACATAAAATTAATCAGCATATGGTTGAAACAATGATCTCTTAAGCTTTTAAGTTTGGCACAAATTGAATCAATCAGTACCTCCCTTCTGTGATTGCTCTTTATTGCACGGAGAGTAGCTAGGTGCTCTTATAACCTTGGGTGGAAGAGATCTGTCACGTGTGTCACATGTGGACTACTAAATAAACTAAAATGAAAAGGAAACAGAGTTCTGATCTCATGTCAAAAAAGTAGAAGAAAACGGCCCAACAAAAATGTATAAAAAGTAAACTAGCATAGATCCGTCTCAACACTGGATTTTTTATGTGGCTAGAGATTTTTTTGATCTCTATTGGTGGTTAAGATCACGGGTTAAAGTAGATCTCAATATATTTGCATGTAATAGAATATAACTTTGATTGGATAGTAGATACCCTATATTGGTAGGTTGACTTTTGCATGCAGTGCTTCCTAGTAATAGGTTTATAATTGTTCCTTTGCTAACAGGACTAAGCAGTGGTGGAGAAAGAAGCCCAACAAAGTTCCAGTCTTCTCAGGATTACGATTGCAGTAAATCAAGCCCATATAGGCCATTGGATGGAAGTCCATAGACTCAAAAAAATTGCTTTGTTGTGCAGATATATTTAATAAATGAGGATCGCATTGCCACCTGAAGACCTTATAATGAGGTCGGTTCTAAACGTCCCATGCTCAATAATGGGGATGGATTTAACATATTCGCTTCGCTTTTTAACCACTCTTGTGGATGGATATAGATGGTTATAGTTTAAACTTTCAAGGAGTGCTTGATTCAACAGAGACAATTTTTTCGTGTTTTTCAATTTACATAGTGCCAACTTCTGTATTTGACACGTGTAAAGTTTTAAAACATTTCATACTTTTGATTGATTGTGCAGAGAATATAGGAAGCTTGCCAATATGTGGTAGGCATGCTCTAGAATGCAGAAGAGAAGTAAGAGCTTAATATCTTTTGTTAGAGAATCAAATATAATCTAGTCAATTACATTTTGTTTCGTCAATGAGTGAGGGTAAGCTCTTAAATGGAATCACCGAGAACTAAGGCACTGAAAGATTCATTACTGTTTGGTAGATTTGGCCATAAGAGAAAATAAATAGATAGTTTATAAGCACTTCATTAGATCTATCATCCTTACTAAAGCTTTCTATAACATCAACATTCCAAAAAATGTTAATTGTTTGCTGATAACTACATACCCTACAATTCATTATTTTGTTGTTGTCTATGATATTAAGTAAATTTAAATCACAAATATGCTTTTCTGATGTGTTTGTCTCCTTGGCCCCAAAACCGTGGTTCAATCTTCATACTATGAAATTCATAGTGGGTAAGAGTCTACCTTCTACTGCTTCCCATATGCATAGATGTTGTTAGGTCATTCTCGTAGTGCCATTTGGTTTGAGATCTTTCCTGGATGCCGGGTCAAATTTTTCAGGTTGCATCAGATCCCTTTGATCTTTTTCACTTTTCAGGTCCATGTCTCTCGGTCTCTACCAACTGCCAGCAAAGCGAACTTCTCCTCAGTCATCCTTCACCCCTGTGTTAACTGATTAGTCTGTCACTGTTTTACCTGCATATCGTATGTGATGAAATCTGAGGCTCTGGAAGTCATTTTTCAGAGGTATTATCCTCTTTTATTTTGTTAACAGTAACTTCTAGATTGTATTATCAAATTTTGAGTTGGCCATACAGTATGATTACAGAATAGTGTTTACAGAGCCAGATTTTCATTAACCTTCCTACAGATGGCCTGCTTTTAATATGTTCTCCTAACTAGGACAACCAAAATTCCATGGATGTCTGTAAGTAAATTCTCCGTAAAAAACATCTCTATACTTGCAACATTTTGCTTTCATATCGGTTTATTAGGCTACATGCTACCAGATAAAACTTTGTCTGTGTCAAGAATTACCAAGGGAGCTGTGATATTCAAAGGACTGCGAAAAAAGAGCTCATAAGGTTAGTTCACTTTTGGTTCACGAAGGTCTGCCGTCCCAGGGGCCATGAGAAGAATGCTGCTTCCGAAATCTCGAGGTCTATGTGGGGTTCTCTTACTGGCTCGGTCGGGCCATCGCAGAAAAGCATTCTACCCACTCAATGCAGGGACTTGCTGCCTCACAGCTTCCCTTGTTTAATTTTCATCCATTCAATATATTGCTAGAGGTAATAACAAATCTTAATGTAAGATGACTTTAATTATTTGCAAACCAAACTGATTCAGGAAGTCAACTAAGCTAGTTAGACATATTAATAAATTTGGCGTTGTAACATGTTTCCATTATTACAAAACTAATTCAAATTATCACATTCTTAGTTATATAGCCAGTATATATAATTATGCATTATTATTTTTATTTGATCTTGGTCATGAAACATGGTTTGCATGGGATTGTTGTAACCTAATGTATTTCTCTATTCATAAATAAATGCATTATCAAATCTTAATTAGTAATAGGTGAACTTGTTTAGTATTGATTAGTAGTAAACTTGTTTAATATTGATAAGTGAGTATAATTATTTTTTTAAACTCTATCCTTCATATAAATACATGAATATTGATTATTTTTTTAAAATCTATCTTTCATATAAATATATAAATAATACAATATCAAATTATATGTAATGAAACATTTAAATAAAATACATTATAAGTCATTGCAATAAGTTTTTATTTAATTTGAATAGGGATTGATATAAATATATAAATAGTACAATATCAAATTATATGTAATGAAACATTTAAATTAGATACGTTATAACTTATTACACTAAGTTTTTATTTAATCTGGATAGTGATTTTTCTTTATAAGTTATTACAATAAGTTTTTATTTAATTTGGATAGTGATTTTTCTTTAGAAATTTACTGAAATTCTTCTATTTATATTTATATATATATAACTAAAACTTTAATTTTAACCGGTAAACTTAAATTAATTGAGAGATTCTAACTACTCAAAGCTATTCCATATAACATATATTTATTATTCATAACTAGTAAAGCTATTCCATATCAATTATATTTAAGTTAGTATTAACGACATGTTACTTCAAAAGCAGAGTTCTTTTTTTTTTACATTTATATTGAAAGCATTTCTAAAAATATAAAATAATGGTGTAGGTATTTTTATTTTAGTTATTTTTTTTGGAATTACAAAAAAGTTCATGGCTTACCATTAAAAATATCTGGCAAGAGTAAAAGGTTATCCCTTACCAACCATTAACTGATTAAAAACCTGCCTCTAACCACAAGCTAATTTATTCTAGGATAAATTTCTTAGTGTAATTAGATAAAATGCTAAACTAATAATAAATTTTAACCCTAACCAGAATAAAATGCACACATTAGTATGGTATCACAGAATCAAAAACGGACTTACCGTCAAATTGGCCAAAGTCTCCGAGTTTATTTATTCAGATCAAAACGACAAAGATAAAACAATGAAAATGTAATTAGTGTCAAATTGGCCAAAGTAGCGGAGAGTTTATTTATTCACCTCAAAATGACGAATATACAATATCCTCTGGTTCAATGACAGAACCGAGAAATAAACGATAATCCGTAAATGGCTCTCCATATTAGAAACAAAATTAACAGAACAAGGAATCGTGTGTGATTATCTGATAATCCGTAAATGGCTCTCCATATTAGAAACAAAATTAACAGAACAAGGAATCGTGTGTGATTATCTGCAATAAAGGTTGAAACCAGATAAAGTCATCTATCCAGAATGCTTCTCTCCAAGTTCAGTGCATCATCACAGTCCGCGGGGTAATGAAATCTTGGCCAACTGACTGAATAATTTCCCTTGATCTTCTTAGCATCGTTTCTGCAACTTTAAACACCCCACATCCACCCAAGACCAATAAATCTTACACATTTCATGTTGAAGATAACGGAGAATATCCTAGAATAGATAGAGTTGGTTCACCTAGACTTAGTAATTAATTTCTATTTTTTAGGATGTTGTTCTAACTTCCCTAAAACCATGTATTCTATTTAATGTGTAATGTTGATGAACAATGTAGAGCATTCTGTAGAGCCAGAACCAGACTCTCTTTTGTAGAGCTGACCATTGGGTTTTATTTTATTAATAGAAACGTTGCCATTTTTATCATGGTATCAAAGCGTCAGGGTTGAGGAACTTGTATGTTGGCTGATGGGTGATTCTTTGAACCAAAATTGTCGCAGGTTTTGAGTGGATAGCCGCAACAATAGGACTATTACACTTCTCGAATTTTTTTTTTTCGATCGTCACAGTTTTCCATGACAGTGTCAGAAAATTGGTGTATTTCTGGGACCGTCTGGGATATTGGGCGTATATTTGCAACTAGTCATAGAAAATTGTTGTATTTCTGTGACAGTCTCAGATATTGGGCATATATCTGCGATGATCGTGTAAATCAAAGAAGTTGCAAAGGGAGCCAAAAACAAGGTTGTAGCTGTTAGAGAAGTTGAGTGGGGAAGCCAAGAACAAGGCTGTAGCTGACAACAGGAGGTTTTCTGGAGGCTGAGAAGAAAGCCACGGTGATCTGCGCATGTGTTGCGAGATCAAACAATAGTGATCTGATAGATCTGGGGTAAATTTAACATCTTTTACCTGTTGATTTTTTTTCTAAATAGCCAAGATGAATAACAACATATTTGAAGCATGCATGAACGAGCATAACAAGCTCGATCGTTCCAATTATGAAAATTAGAAGTTTAAGATGCAGACTCTGCTAGAAGCGCAGAGTGCTTGGAAAATTGTGAATGGGGATAAGCCGAGGTCGGCGGCTAGATCAGCGTCGGTCCCAAATTGGGAGAAACAACAAAGCAGAGCAAGGACAATGTTAAAGATGTCAGTGAAAGAGTGTATTATACCGCATATCAGAGAAGGTAAGTCAGTGAACAAGATCTGGGGAATTCTGAAAGTATTGTACGAGATCAAAAATTCAAATCGTCTTCTGTTCCTCAAGGGTAAGATTTTGTCCATGAAGATGGAGGAGAATGAAACGATTGCTTCATTCGTAGCAGGGATCAAGGACCTGAAAACCAAATTATCAGATATTGGTCATACAATGGACGATACAGATCTTGTGACCATTACAATGAATGGTGTCACTGATGATTATGAGATGTTCATGAAAGGGATAACTGTCAGAGAAAAGATCCCGCATTTTGAAGCCCTGACAAGTATACTAATGCAGGAAGAAGAGAGGAGATTGACTCCGAAGCCCTAGAGTATTGATCTTGCATTGGTGGCGAGGAAGAACTTCTACAAAGGGAAAGGAAGTCCATAGCAACAAAACAGAGCAAGTTCTCATAAACGTCCAAATCTAACCCATGGTATGCATACGAATAAAAACTACTCTGAAGCAAAATGTTTTTATTCCACAAAATTGGGTCATATTTCTGGGGAATGTAGGAAAAAGAAGTATCATGAAGAACAACAGAAGTCAAAGAGACATGCAGGTCATCTTGCGACCAGTGATAAGGTGCAGAATTTGAAATTTTTCATGGCAGATCGTGATGAGAACGTTGATGCAGACATCTAGTATGTAGATTCAGGAGCGTCAACACACATGATAGGGAACAAGCACTTGCTGGAGAATTTTAAAGAGATTAACGAAGGTGCACAAATTTACCTAGGAGATGACAGAAGTAATCAAATCAAAGGATGTGGGAAAGTTTCTGTTATTCTACCTGATGGTAATATCAAACAAATTTATAATGTAATGTATGTGCCTAACATAACGAAGAACTTGATTTTTGTATCAATGATTACAGATCAAGGTTTGAAAGTTGAATTTTTAAAATCTAACTGTTACATTAAGGATATGCTAGATGGAATGAAGACAATTGCTACAGAAATCTGAATAGGAGGATTGTAGAAGTTGGATGTGAGACCTGCACTGGTTCGAGCATTGACATCACTGAGCCTGACTACAAAAGAGCTTTGGCACCAGAGATTTGGCCACATCAATTACAATGATTTGCTGTTACTATAGACGAACGAAATGGTAAGAGATCTTCCTATGCTAAAGTAAGTACATAATGATTGCAATGCTTGTACTTTAGGAAAAATGCATCGGGAAGAATTCTCTATTAGAGTAGGAAAGAAACAAATGGATATACTGGAGTTGGTGCACACAGATCTATGTGGTCCCATGCAGACAAAATCATTAGGAGATGCAGTGTATTTCCTACTTTTTATTGATGATTGTACAAAGTTTTCTTGGGTGTATGTCTTAAGTAAGAAGAGTCATACATTTGAATACTTTAAACAGTTTAAAAATATGATTGAAAGAAAAACAGGGAAAGAGATAAAAATTCTCTGTTCTGATCAAAGCGGAGAATACAAGAAAGAAGAGCTTATCAGATATTGTAAAGATCATGGAATTTTGCAGTGGTTCACAATACCCCATATTCCATAGCAGAATAGAATCAGAAAGGAAGAACAAAACATTGGTGCAATGTGTGAGAAGCATGCTGAAAGGTAAGAATCTTTCAAATGGTTTTTGGGTGAAGCAGTGGTTTATTTAAAAATAGGAGTCGTACAAGAAGTCTTGAGTTTAAAACTCATTTTGAAGCTTTGTATGGATATAAGCCTGCAGTAAAACACGTAAGAATATTTGGATGTAAAAAATTTGCTCACATACCCAAGGAAGATAGAAAGAAATTAGACTCAAAAGCCATTAAATGCACTTTTATAGGATATTGTTTGTCATATAAAGCATACAGATTATTTAATCCCTTTCCTCACAAGATCTTTGTTAGTATAGATGTTAAATTCCATGAGAAGAATAGTGAAGAAACTGATGAGCACTATGATGGATTGGACATTCCGTACTTTGAAAAAGAGAATGCAGAGAACAATTAGGATCAACAACAAACAAAGGTAGAGGATGAACAACAACTACAACAACAACAACATCAACAACAGCAGTAGGAAGAAATAAGGTTTGAAACCACTACCCCACCACTCAAGAGATGAGGTAGGAAAGCTCAAATGCTTGCAAGATATAGGGAAAATGCATTTATAACTAGTATGATGAATGTTATTGAACCATCTAGTTATAAAGAAGCAAATGAAAGTAATGAATGGAAAATAGCCATGGAACAGGAATATGATTCAATAATCAGAAACAACACTTGGGAGTTGGTAGAACTCCGTAGAAAAAACAAGTCATAGGTTGCAAATGGTTATATAAACACAAAATTAATGCAGATGGAACTATTGAAAAACTGAAAGCTAGGCTGGTTACAAAGGGCTACACACAAAAAGAAGGGATAGATTATGAAAAAACCTTCACCCCTATAGCTAAATTGAACACCATCAAAATGTTAATTGCTTTAGCTACTAAGAAACATTGGATGATGCACCAACTAGATGTAAACTCTGCATTTCTGAATGGAGAACTGAAAGAAGAGGTTTATTTAGAGAAACCAAAAGGGTTTGTAGAGAAGGGAAAAGAACATTTAGTCTGTAGGTTGAAGAAAGCACTCTATGGACTAAAACAATCTCCCAGGTCGTGGTATGAGAAAATTGATTCATTTTTTCTACAAGCTGGCTACAATAAAAGTAACAATGACCCTAATCTTTACACCATGAAATATGAACAAGGACACATAGTGTTGATTTCATTATATGTTGATGATTTTATAATTACAAGTGATGTTATATATCTAATTGATGAAATCAAGCAGCAGATGTCACAGATGTTTGAGATGAAGCATCTCGGTGAACTCAGATACTGTTTAGGTCTTGAGATTTGGAGAGATTCAGGTAAAACATTTTTATCTCAAGCAAAGTATGTCAAAGGCATGTTAGAAAAGTTTAGAATGGATTAGTGTAAGTCTGCACCAGTACCATTGCAGCAGAACATCAAATTGCAGTGTGAGGATGGCTCAAAAGCGGCAGATGCAACACTTTACAGATAGCTGGTTGGGAGTCTGATCTACCAAACCACCACTAGACCTGATTTGGCTTATGCAATCAGTGTGTTAATCCAATTTATGTCTAAGCCACTTGAAAGCCACTGGAGTGCAACAAAGAATGTTTTGAGGTATCTACAAGGTACTATAGATTATGGAATTATTTACACTGACTCTTATGATGTTAGACTGTCAGGATTTGTAGATTCAAATTGGGTAGGAAATGTAGATGATCGCAGATCTATAACAGGTTATGCATTCAGTCTTGGATCCGGGGTGATCATTTGGAGTAGCAAGAAGCAGAACACAGTCTCCTTGTCCTCAGCAGAATCATAGTATCTAGCCATGTGTGCAGCAACGTATGAGGCAGTTTGGTTGCGGAGACTTCTCCAGGATGTTGGGGAAGAACAAACAGTCACAACAACAATCAAATGCGACAATCAAAGTTCAATCAAGCTGGCCAACAATCTGGTGTTTCACAAAAATACTAAACATATTAATACTCAGTTCCATTTTGTCAGGGAAAAAGTGCAATCTAAAGAAATTCATCTGAAATATTGTAATACTTGTGATAATGTTGCAGACATTTTCACTAAGCCTCTTGGAAAAGTAAAGTTTCAAATGTTTAGGGAGATGTTAGACATATATGTGAGCCCATTCTCCATTGAGGGGGAGTGTTGAAGATAATGGAGAATACCCTAGAATAAGTATAGTTGGTTCACGTAGCCTTAAGATAAGAATTAGTTTCTATTTCTTAGGATGTTATTCTAACTACACTAAAACCATGTATTGTATTTAATGTGTAATGTTGATGAACAATATATCACATTTTGTAGAACTGGACTCTCATTGTTGAGACTCTCTTTAGTAGAGCTAACCAATGAGTTTTATTTTCATTAATACAAACATTGCAATTTTTATCACTTCACTCTAACATATCCCGATATCGCTGGAAAGAATTTTTATCACTTCACTCTAACATATCCCGATATCGCTGGAAAGAATCTTTTTTCTGCAAAAGCATCTGACTGCAAAACCTTTTAATGAAATCCTCCGCCAAAATGTCGATCTCGTCCTCGACAAAGCATATAGATATTCGTGAGCTCTTAATAGCTGAAACATAATTTCTAGGGTTATAGAGGGCGATTCTGACTCAGGAATTGCGTGGGGTAGATGCTCCAAGTCCTGCTCGCAATGCTGAAGAGCTTCACAAGCCATCTCATCGACGGGCGTCGAAGCATAATACATCGTCAATGACGTATTGTTGTCACTGGAATATTGCCCTTGACTCTCCTCAAGTCCAAACAGAGAATTCATCTTGTGAGAAATTGCGGCGAATATCTTCTTGTTCTTGATGAGGCCGAGAACAACAATCTTCGTATTCATTGCGTGGGCTGCTTTTCTCTTGACAGCATTTGATTTCGATTTGAGCACAGAGCTCAGGACCGACCACACTTGCCTCGCCACCCATGGGGACCCTCCTATCTTCATATTTCCTGCTGAAATTTACAATTCAGCCCTGTGGTGCATATAACAATATAATCCTATGGATTATAACAAAAATAAGTCTACTGCGTACAGACCTTACTTCCAATATATGTCTTCCCCACCTCTCTATATATAACAACAATTTGCGCAAGCATTCGTCATCTACCTAAAAAGCACAGGACGTGCAGAAACGTGGTGTATAGAAAAAATATAAACCAAGAATAGTAAAGTTGGTTAGTCTCTTCCGAGCCCGCAGTTTCACAAAAACTGGACATTTCAGTACAGGCTGCCGAGTCCCAAAAGAAATCAAAGTGGGAGGCAATGTAGCAATGGAGGAGGCTGTTGCATGCTTAAAAAAATATTTCCTCTTCTTTACCAATAAAAAAAAATATCTACGTCCTCCATTAAACAAATTCGCACTATAATAAGGTAGAAACGATGGAGGGTGGAGAGTGATTCTTGTTTCTGCTTTTCTGTGCTTTCTGAATCCATTTGTTGTTTTAAAAATGTCGCATAGTTTTAGCACTGTAGACAATCAAGTTCGGTACATTATTCAGTGCCGGCAGCTTCCGAGAAGCACTGATCGTGTGATACAGTTCAACTTTCAGAGAACTTATAGGTCATTTGTGTTTTACTGGACTGAAAGTCAAAAGTTAATATTCTTTCAAACATGTTGTTTTATTTTAGCTAATGGATCCATGTGTAGTATGTTGTCAAAGCCTTCAACCGACTTGGACACATAGTCCCCGGGTTTGAGTGAGCGTCAAATTTGGGCTGCCTCTGATTGTGTAAAATTTCGGTAAAACAAAATTATGTAAGTTAATTTTATGTGCTTTCAACATTTATATGAAACATAAAATCTGATAAAATTATATCATATAAAATAATATAATTTTATAATTGAAACGTATAAATCTATGTTTACATAAGATTATTTCTAAATTTATTTAATAATTTTTTTTGAAATTTCAATAAATATAATGTTAGAAACTATCCGATGCAAATTTATTTAAAAAGATAATATATTAAATGCTCATGTAGCATTAGCTCTTCAATGTAAAAGGGGCCTCTTAATCTTCTCATACTTTCTCATGAGTCTATCATATTATCTAATAAAATTATTTTAAAATAACAATATATATATCATTAATTAATACATATATTATTAATTGTACTGATAGGCATGTTTATTTCAAAAGAAAGTTTATGTAATTTCAATTTAAATAATTTAGATCTATCTTAATTTTGGATCTATTAAGCACTAAAAAAAATCAAATCTCTCTCTATTTTAAAAGGGATTTGCATCTATGATTTTGCACTTAAAGGCATTTGATCTCTCTGGATAATTGTGGTAGATCTAGAGTTAAGACAGATGTAGGCTGGTTTAATTATTAGTTTTCTGTGTGCATAAATTTCTCTCAATTTAAATAGGCTACATTATAGAAGAATGCTATAAGAAAAACCGACAGTGCAAAACAACTAATGTTTACATGACATGACAACAACTCTTCCATATTGGATTAGATAAAAATCAAATTTGAATTAAAAAGAAGGAATTACAGCTCACAGGTGAGTACTGCACCTGGAGACTGCACTTATACAAAGAGAAATCTCTCCGTACACTCTACTTCCATCAAATGAGCAATTACATCATTAAGTACGTTACTAGAATTCAGGAAGTTGCAACCAAATTCCTAAACTCTAGGAACAAATCCTAAACTAAGGAGATACGTTACAACTTGTGTAACAATTTCTCCATTAATACAAAATAATATTAATTATTTTCAACTCCCCCCCTTAATGGAGAAAGGATTATCCTAAACTCCTAGCATCCCTCTAAATAATTCAAACTTTACACCCCCAAGAGGCTTAGTAAAAATATCAGTCATGTTATCACAAGTTTTACAATATTCAACACATATCTCTTTTGGTATTTTTATGAAAAACTGGATTGTATGCAAGCTTGATGGTACTCTGGTTGTCGGTTTTGATAATATTTGATTCTTTCTGCTCTTCTCCTGCATCGTTGAGAAGTCTTCTCAACCAGATAGCTTCACATGTGGCTGCACACAATGCTTGGTACTCAGCTTCACATGAAGATAGAGCTACAGTGTGCTGCTTTTTGCTGCTCCATGCTATGACCCTGGATCCAATGCTGAATACGTAACGTGTGATAGATCTTCGATCATCCAAGTTACCTGTCCAATAGGAATCTGAAAAACCTGCTAGAATAACATCAGAAGTGTTAGTGTACAAAATGCCATAATTACTAGTACCACTAAGATACCTCAACACACCTTTTGGTGCGATCCAGTGACTTTCGAGTGGTTTTGACATGAACTGGCTCAACACACTAACAGCATATGCTAAATCTGGTCTAGTTGTAGTCAGATATATCAAACTGCCAACTAGTTGTCTGTACATGGTAGCATCCACCTGTTTAGTACCATCGTCACTGCTCAACTTTAAGTTCTGCTGTAATGGTGTTGCTGCTGATCTGCACTGCTCCATTCTGAACCTCTCCAACAAGCTTCTGACATACTTCCCTTGAGTAAGAAAAGTTTGTCCATAGTCTCTCTATACCTCCAATCCCAAACAATAATGAAGGTTTCCGAGATCTTTCATCTCAAACACTTGTGACATCTGCTGTTTGATTTCTTTGATCAGATTGTTAGCATTCCCTATTATGATCATATCATCTACATACAAAGAAATAAAAATAATGTGTCTCTGTTTATTAAACTTGGTATACAAATTTGGATCATTCAAGCTTCTATGAAAGCCATGCTGAATAAAAAATGAGTCAATTTTCTCATACCACGACCTGGGTGCCTGTTTTAAACCATAAAGTGCCTTTTTCAATTTACACACAAGATGTTCCTGTCCCTTTTTCACAAAACCTTCAGGCTGTACTAAATAAATTTCTTCTTTCAAGTCACCATTTAGAAATGCAGACTTGACATCTAGCTGTTGTAGCTACCATTTGTGTTTTGTTGCTAAGGAAATTAGCATTCTAATGGTGTTTAATTTGGCTACAGGAGCAAAGGTGTCATCGAAATCTATTCCCTCTTTCTGTGAGTAACCCTTTGCTACCAGTCTAGCTTTAAGTTTCTCTATACTCCCATCTGCATTTATTTTTGGTTTATACAACCATTTGCATCCTACGGGGGTTTTACCTTTAGCAAATTCAACCAAATCCCAAGTATGGTTTCTGTTTATTGACTCTATTTCCACATACATTGCAGCCCTCCATGCATCGGATTTACTAGCTTCCTCATAATTTGCAGGTTCTACAATGTTTAAAATCTTTGACATTAATGCATAACCTTTCAATTTAGAAGATAATCGAGTCTTCTTACCTGATCTCCTTGGTAGGGGACTTACCTCAATTTCAACTTTTTCGAGCTTGCATCTTCATTGATTACATTGTCTGTTACTTCTTCTTCTTGTTTCTCCTCGTGCTCTTCATCTTACTCACTGTTTTCTTCCAATAGTAATGGAATGTGCCAATCACTATTAGAGTCATTCTTTCCTTCTTCAACCTGTTCATGAAATATGACATCTCTGCTTGCAAAAACCTTGTGAGTCATAGGATCAAATAACTTATATGCCTTGAACTCAGTGCCATATCCAACAAATATACATTTCAGGGCTTTAAGATCTAACTTCTTCCTATCTGCCTTAGGTATATGAGCATAAGCTTTTGACCCAAATATTCTTAAGTGATTCACTGCTGGTTTGAATCCAAAAAATGCTTCAAAAGGGGTTTTGAAGCCTAGACACCTAGTAGGACTCCTATTCTTTAAATATATAGTAGTGTTAATAGCTTCTGCCCAAAGACCATTTGATAAACCCTTACCTTGAAGCATGCTCCTTGAGCACTCCACAAGAGTTTTGTTCTTTCGTTCTGCCACTCCATTCTGCTGTGGAGTGTGAGGCACTGTAAACTGTTTCACAATCCCATGGTGCTTGCAGAAATCCATGAACTCTCCCAACCTGTATTCTCCCCCTTGATCTGAGTGGAGAATTTTTACCCTTTTTCCTGTTTGGTTTTCTACCATGGATTTAAACTCTTTAAAATACTGAAAAGCTTGACTCTTTCTACTCAAAAAGTATACCCATGAAAATATAGTGCAATTATCTGTAAATAAGATAAAGTAATATGCTCCTCCTAATGACCTGGTTTGCATGGGTCCACAGATGTCTGTATGCACCAACTCTAAAATATCTCTTTCCTTTCTTTTAACATGCAAAGGGAATTCTTCTCTATGCATTTTCCCTAATGCACATCCATCACAATCCAGCTTAACATTATCAAAAACAGAGAGTCCATCGACCATACCTTTTCTCTAAAGTAGGATGAGGTCTTGCAGATTAAGATGGTCGAATCTCTAATGCCAGAGATTTTCGGCTGTCGATCCAGCTACAACCATTGCTTGGTGTGGCATACTCTTCACATCTAGTCTGTACAGGTTCCCCACACACACTCCTATTGCAACTGTTTCTATCTAGCTATCCTTAATGACACAGTTAGTCCTAAACAATTGAACTTGCATGTCCTGATCAGTAATCATTGAGACAGAGACCAAATTTTTCTTAATTCCTGGAACATACAATACATTTTTGAGGTGTCTAATGTCACCGCTAGGTAATTTTACAGGAATGTCACCATGTCCTTTGATCTCATGTCCACTATCATCTCTTAAATAGATTTTCGACCCACATGAAGTTTCTTCAAGAAATTCAAACCAATCCTTCTTACCAGTCATATGTAAGGATGCGCCCGAGTCAACATACCATATGTCGTCCTCATCTCCTTTTGAAGCTGAAAGGGCACACTCGACTACAAATAGTCGAAGTTTGTGGCTATGATACTCCTCTTCATTAACGAAGTAACTCTTATGTTTTCTTTGTTTGTGTCTTCCTTCGTCTGCCTGCCTCTTATAACAATCTCTAATATCATGTCCAGGTTTCCCATAGTAAAAACATTTCTTGATGGGAAAATTATTAGCAGACATACCTTTAAATGGTCTCTTCTGAAATGTGTTGGCTCCTTTCTGCTGCTGCTTCTGCGGTTGCTGATGCTACTTCCCTTTAAACTATCTCCTTTTTGCCATCAGAGCAAGGTCATTACTGTGTGATTTCAAATTTTGTCGTCGCTCTTCTTCCTGTATTAGAATCCCTGTCAGCTCTTCAAATGAAGGGGCTTTTTCCCTTGCTGACAGCCCTGTGATGAATGTCTGACAATCATCAGTCATTCCGTTCAACATGATCGTGACCAGATCTGAATCAGAAACTTTCTCTCCGATATCTCCCAATCTGTCCTTCAGGTCTTTGACTCTAATAATGAATCCAGCAGCGGATTAATTCTCCTCCATCTTCAATGCAAACAACTTGCCTTTGAGTGACAAGACACGGTTTGTATTCTGCGTCTGGTATAGGTTTTTGATCATTGTCCAAATGTTAGTGGCCGATTTACAGTCTCTAATATGTGGGATAACATTGTCCTTGACGGACATCTTCAATATGACCTTTGCTTTTCTCTCCCTCTTTATCCCAATCTTGTTCTTGTGTGGTTGATCCTGATCTCAGCTCACTTCCTGTAACAATCGACCACGCATTTGCACATTCAAGTAAAGTCTGCATCTTGAATTTCGAGTTGTTGAAATTCGATCCATCGAGTTTGCAAGATTCATGGAGATATGATTCTAGACTGTTATTTATATTAGATTGATAAAATTTCTGATCCTCTGATGAATAAGTCTATTGATCTGAACACTTTCAGGATACTAAAAAAAATCACCACATACCAAATCCGAAACTCTGTTTTGTTGAAAAAAAATTATCTTCAATGAGCCACCACTGGGCAAGTTTGATCTGCTGCCACCGAACAGATCCGGAACTCTAATGCACCACCACCAGGAAAATCTGATCTGCTGCCAGCGAACAGATCCGGAACTCCAATACGCCACCACCGGGCAAGTTCGTTCTGTTGCCACTGAACAGATCTGGAACTCCAATGCGCCACCACCTGGCAAGTCTGATCTGCTACCATTGAGTAGATCAGGAACTCTAATACGCCACCACCGGGCTACTCCGCTCTCCTGCCACCGAACAGAGCCAGAAATTCAAAGTGCCACCACCGGGCAACTCCGATCTCCAAAAATTGTAGATTTTTCAAAGAGAAAGAGGTTGGCGCTCCTTCGACAGCGAAATGTCTGCGCCAGAAACAAAATCGACGCGTCTCCCAAAATTGTCGTGATTAATCCTTGATTTTCCATGCCAATTGTACTTTCTAGCGCATTGGTGCGCTTATCACCCTCAAAACCGTGCCAACTGGCGTGTGAGTTCCTAAAAAAATCGCGCTAGCTCTTCCTTCTGCACAAAAATGGCACGACTGTTCGCGACAAAACTGCGCCAACACTTTCTTGCTCTCAGAGATGATTAGTCATCTGAGACCTGTCTTCAGGTGTTACTGCAGTCCACCTAATTCTACAAATGCTGCCACTACAGTTCTGTAATCAATGATGCATCCTAAAAAAAATTAAGGCTATCCCTACTCTGTGCTCTGATACCAAGATAAAAATCAGATTTAAATTAAAAAGGAGTTACAACTCACAAGTGAGTACTGCACCTGGAGACTGCACTCATACAAAGAGAAATCTCTCCGTACACTCTACTTCCATCAAATGAGCTATTACATCATTAAGTACATTACTAGAACTCAGGAAGTTGCAACCAAACTCCTAAACTCTAGGAACAAATCCTAAAGTAAGGAGATATGTTACAACTTGTGTAACCATTTCTCCATTAATACAAAATAATATTAATTATTTTCAACTGGATTGGATCTCAACAACAAAGAAGGGAGCAATAATTTCAAGAGAGAGATTATTAATGTTTTATAAGAAGTTGTCTTTAGTGAGACTTTTTGGAAGCTTTTCAGGTTGGATTTTTGGTATAATTTCTCTAAAATCTGGTATAAATTTATTGAAATCACAAGCTTGATGGGTAACCCCTGCACAATCGTAACACTCTAGGGCTTTTTCAGGGTGTTGAATCCATATATACATTCAAAAAACTAGTTTAAATAACACAAATCAAGATTTCACCTCAAATTTTCCGCTAGATTCCGGCACCGGAAAATCCAAAAAGCTGCACTAAAGACAGCGCATTTTTATAATACTTTTAATATATATATATATATATATATATATATATATATATAGATATTCCAAGAATTATATATCTCTTTCATATTTACTTGTAGAATGCAGTTGAACACAATCACGATATTCATTTCAAAGATTTTATGTTTTGGCTTTTTAGAAATTTGCATGATTTTTTTATTTTATTTTTTTTATCTTATAATACTTTTGAATTATTTAAAATGTGATTTTGAAAATATAAATTATTCAATCTTATTAAAAAAATGCTTTGAAACATTTAGACTATACCGCTTCAACTTGCATTAAAAAATCTCTTTAAAATGACAGCAATCATTGACAACACTTGTGAGAGAACAAGTTAACTGAGGTGCAATGTAAATCAACTTTCGACTATTGTGAGTTAAAGGAAACTTTTACTCACTTTCAATTATTGTAATGGTTGGTTTTTAATATTAATGAACAACCTCTTGTAATGGTTGGTTTTTAAGATTACTGAATAACCTCAACTCTCTGAATCTTGTAGAACACAATTTGGCCCAAGGAATAAACTCTAATTCTGAATATAATTTAGAAATTTTAAAATTTACATAAAAATAGGAAAGAATTTTGTAATTTGAATGTTAAGAGATTTTTCCGTAAAAAACATATAAAGAAACTATAATTCGACACGTTTTGAACCATCTACTGTGCTTCCACATCATGACATTAAATTAAATAGATGAAGAGAGATGTTTTCTAGCCTTTAGAATATAACAACTAGTTCTGACTAAAGAATTATCATTAATTAATAAACATTTTTTTTTTTATTAAAATAAAGTAATAGATGGAAATTATCATTAATTAATAAATAATTTTTTTAATTAAAATAAAGTAAAAGATGGAAAGTAGTTGTAAATAAAGAATTAAATTAGTTTTATTATTATTATTATTTCATCAAAGCAAAGGTAAGTAATAATAAGGTCAAACTTAATTATTCTAAACAATAAAACTGAAAAATAATAATAAGAAAATGTAAAAAATAAAAGTAAAATAAATAAATAAACAAAATAAGCTTAAGCCCTTGTTGGCCATATAAAATCCTTCATCAAGGACTCTGCATCATATTTCAATGAGTTGAAGAGTTTCAAACTTGATCTGGGTGACAAGCTTGTGAGCTTCGATGTGGTCACCCTCTACACTAATATCCCTATCGACAAGGCCATTGAAGTCAGCAAGCGCATTACGGATCTTGATATGACTAATTTAGTTGGTATTTCTCTTACTTCTACTTTATTTTCATTCGATGTGAAATTCTATGAGGAAATTTGTAGTGTCGCCATGGGTTGACCCCTCTCCCTTGTGGTAGCTAATCTATTCATAGAGGATTTTAAATCAGAGGCCTTAGCTTCTTATCGTCTTATACCTAACATGTGGAAGAGGTTTGTGGATGAAACTTGTGTCATCTCGTCCCATGGTAAAGAAGAGTTGAAATTGTTTTTCCTCCATCTTAACAATCAATCTAGTTTCAGATAGTTCACTATGGAATTTGAAAGTAATGGTAGTATGCCCTTCCTTGATGTCCTCCTCTTAAGGAATGATGATGCCTCTTTTTCCCATTAGGTATTTCGTATGAAAACTCATACGGAATAATATCTTCATGCTAATTCTCATCATTTCCCAGCTCAAAAGCTTGGTGTTTGCAACACCTTAGCGACCAAAGCTTTAAAAGTTTTTGATGACCACCATATCAATGAAGAGAAAGGACATCTCCTATGTTTTTTTTTTAATAATGGGTATAATAGACACCAATATACTAAGGCTTTCCTTAGAGCTAGAAAAGGTCCTAGTGCTAAGAAAGATACCAAAGATTAATTTTCTGGTGTTCATCTTCCTTTTATCCAGGGGATCACTGACAAGATTATGAGGATCCTAAGTAAGCATAAGGTGGCTTCAACCTTTAGGCCTTTAAATACCATCTAGAGCTCCCTTAGATTTGTAAAATACCTAGTGGACCCCAAGAATATGAAGGGTGTTTACGTTCTCCCATGCTCTTGTGGGACTCCCTACATTGGTGATATTGGTTGCTCGAATAATCAAAGGATTCATGAGCATGCCAATGATATCAAGCATGACATGATCTGCTCCTCTACTATGGCAGAGCATGTAGATAAGTCTGAGCATCACATCTGCATTGAAAAGGCTCAAGTTGTTTCAAGGGTTAGTCATTTCCATCATCGTAAATTGAGGGAGGCCCTAGAAATTGAAAAAATTCCCAATAATTTCATTAGCGACGATGGTTCAATTATTAACAGAAGTTGGGTCCCTGACGTGTCCTTATAATTTATTAGGTGTCTTTCTGGGATTTATTTTTCTTGTTTATTTATATATGTAGGTATTGGTATCTTTTTTATAGTTTTTTTGTTGATTTATTCTTCATTAGAGTTTATATTCTTGATTCTTCATGTTTTCTTAAGTATTTTATCATCTTATTCATTCTTAAGTCATTTTAGTATTTTTGTTATATTTTTAATGGGCCATAACTGATATTTTATTGTTGACCCTGTTTTATTTATTGATTACTTTTCTTTGAATATATATATATATATATATATATTTCTTTTGACTTGTGTATATTTTTGTTTTATTTTATTTATTTTCCATTAATTATTTTTATTTATTAAATGATCTTGTCTCGATTAGGGTCTTGACTCATTTTTATAATTTTTGACTTCCCTCCTTGTTTGGAGTTTCACTTTGATTTTTCTATTCTTGTTAGTTTTTTTTCCATTAATAGAAATTTTTAATCATATTTGATTTTAATAAATTAATTTCAATATTGCTTTAAAAAACTAGCCATTTAATATAGCCATTAATTATTAATATTTGTTTGTAATAAATTAATATCATAATTTAAATATTATTTCTCAAAAGCTAGCCATTTAATATAACAATTACTTAAATAATATTTGTTTTTAATATATTAATAAATTAATATCATAATTTAAATACTATTGTTCAAATATAGTCATTATTTGAAATTATGGTCTCTACATTCTTGTGTATTCAAGCCTTTGCCATGGCTCGCCTCTTCATTTGGTCCTCATAATGAACCACACTTGTTGGTTCGAAATGCATCAGCAAAAAATTTCTCTTATGCGATTTCTACCAAAAGACTTTTCTTATTTCATTATGGATCACAAAAGCTCCGATTCAAAAAATAAAAATGATGAGGTCAAAATTAACTATTATAAACAATAAAACTAGAAATAGTAATAACAAAATTAAAAATTAAAATAAATCAAAATAATAAATTAACTCAATTTTATTATCTAAATAAAAAAATAAAAACAATAATAATATGGTAAAAAAAATATGAATAGTAAATAAATAATAAATAAAGGATAATTGTAATGTCCCCAGTAAAATTAATTTTTCTAATATCAATTTATATTCTTGTAATTGGGTGTTGGGAAATACTTTGGCATATAAACTTAGATAAAATGGATGGAGGGAGTCCCCACTTATGTTTTTGAGAGATGGAGGCCATCAAAATTAGGGAAAAGGAAAGGTTAAATTGCTAGTGGAATATGAGGCCCACATAAAGTACACACTTCAGGAAGAAGGAATTTGAATTCCTTGTGGAAAATTGAATTGGTGGAGGGACCCACAAGGAATGCATGGCCAATAATTATAAAAGGAAGGAATGAGGGAGAAACAACCTATTTGAAAATTGATTTTTCCATTGCGAATCAGCTAAACTAATATTTCGTTGTTTATCACACGAGTGTCTTTGAGTGGAGATCTCAACCCTTGCTTCAGTGTGCTTCAAATGCCAGCCCTAGGAGGGAGTTCTAGTTAGTTCCAAGTCGTACCAGCAACAGCGAGTCGAGTTACAATAGCATTAAGTTGGGTTCAATAACAGGGGCATAACAACAACGAGGTCGAGTTACGGCCAAAGGGAAAGTACCAACAACAGGGTCGAATTACTACAACAGGAAAATAGCAGTTGAGTTCCAATAGTAGGGAGATTAGCAGTCGCGCAGAGCATGGAGAGTAATAGCATCATAGATGAGGGAGAGTAACAACAACACATGGAATACACATCTAGTGGAGTGAGATTTGTCAGGGCAACATTATCCTGGGGATTTTGGAGTTGGGACACTGGAAGATCATTTGGAGGGCCATTTGGAGAGTATTTATGGAGGTGGGAGTGTAGAGATTCATAGGATCAGTCACAACAACAAAATTCGTGTTTGGAGGAGGGCCAAGCTGTGATGGGTCTATTTCTGAAGTTTCCAACCAAGGGAAACCATTTCTGGGTTTTTTCTAAGTTTTGTTCAAGGATCAAAATCCCAAATTCCTAGAATTTTATGGGCACTCTGGAGTGGCAAAATCAGGGGGCGAAGAAAGGTAGCAGTGCAACTTTAGAGTAGTAGCGCAATTTTCTGGAGGAGCTGGTTATTGAAGCTGTTGAGCTTTCTTGTACTCATCACCTGGTGCTTTTATATTTCCTTGTCTAAGCCCACGTGCACATAATCCAACTCTTTATACCACAAGCTGATATTATTAATAAGATCTTGGCCAGTTCTGGGATTCGTAGAAATTTCTTGTGTTATTGTATTTGCATGTCTTTGTTATAATTTTAAAATTTCTATTAGGAACATTACAGTGGTATCAGAGCATAATCATGGCCAGTTGTGGAGCAACCCGCGAGATCGTGGGAGATTTGGGCATGTATGTGTTGAAGAAAGTGTAGCTAGGTTAGGTCTTCATATTGACTAAGTAATTATGTAATGAAAATACGAAGATGATAAAATGGTTTTTTTTAAAGCTTGTCTGATGGGTTTCATGAGAAATAAGTTTTTATAGGTCAAATACTTCTTCTTGATGTCTTTAGGGATTCGTCACGTAGTCATAAATATGTTTTAGGGTCATGTATATGAAATATTGTTACACTTGAAAAGAACAAGCCATTGAAGTAATTGTATGCTTGAAGACCTTATCAAGAAGCTCCTTAAGAATTCATCTCAAGTATGATTGAATATGCGCGCCACTTCATGAAGTCAGCCTACCCACAGAAGACTAGTCAGCTTAAAAGAGGGAGACAATCCCTATATAAATGATGAACTGCATCTTCATTTAGAAGAATCAATTTGGTCAAGCTCTGAGATCAAGTGCGAGAAGAAGTCAATGTTTCGGTGCATTAGGAAGAGGAAATTCAACAAAGAGAAAAGAGAAATATAGCACAGTAATAAGCTCATTCTAGTTTGGGTCTGTACTGAACTCGTATCTCTAAGATAAGCCAAAGTTCACTTCAATAAAAATAACAGTAAAGAATCAAAGTTCACTTCAGGAAAATAACAGTAAAGGGTTTTCTATCTAGAGTTGAAAGGAAGCATGAAAATAAGGACCATACAACAAGCAATAAGGAAGTACAACGTGTGTAAAAGAGAGACAATAATTGTCTCGGCCTTTATCTTAGATATTCCTAGAATAGAAAGGAAGATATGAAAAGTATGAAGGAAGGTTTCTATAGTAAGAAGGAGAGATTGGCATGGTGCATCAAGTAGGTATAGAGAAGGATCAAAAGAAAGCTAAGGAAGTCTGGAAATAAGCTTATTGTAAAGGGATATTAGATTAGGGATCGAGTTTCCCTAGTCCTCACACAAAGGAGTGCAGAAAGGAAGATCAACATAAGGTGACTAAAACAAGTAATGACAATGTCTTGGAAGCATCCTGAATTTAAGGGTCCAGTGTTTGGAATTTTTCAATCAAGGCATTAATAAGAGAAATTTGCAGAAGGGTTTTCCTCTCTAGGTGGGAGAGGTTTCTCATTGGCTAAGAGCCAACATGTTGTGTTTTTGTTAACTGTTTGATGAAGTAAGGAAAACACACAATAATAATAAGAGGAATATCAAGGTATGAAAATTTGTAAAAGAACTTCACACATTCTTATCAAACCTAGAAGAATCCTACTAATACTAATTTCCTAGATTCTTCAACATGTTATCGGAGCTAAGGTGCAGAAGTCAAAAGAAGGGCAACAAAAGAGACATACACGGATCAATCCTCAAGAAGGGCATCAAAATAAGGTTAAGGGTTTTGTCAAGAATAAAGGATCAAGTCTACAACAAGCAGTCTGAATTAGCAAAGAACCTTTTCTCCATAGTCATCTTCAAAATGCTCACCAAGAACCTTATCAACATGATTACAAAACAAGATAACTCAAAGACAAATATTATCATCTTGGAGAAGGTTGAAAATCCGAGAAGCAATCCTAATATTCACTATAACAAAAGTAAAATGCAGTACCTTTCACAGTATCAGTGCTAGCCTCAAAATTTGGGTGTCATACAACCCATGTCATACCACAACAATCTTAATGACTTAAACAATCTCGATGATTGGTATTGAACAATGCTCGAAGGCCACAAAGACCATTGCTCATCCTAATCAACTCAGCAAGCTTCTACTCCAGCAAGGAGGATTGCAACAAGGTTACAAATATATAAAGTAACAACATACATTACAACAATATCACTTTAGAAGGAGAACAAAATGCCACATCTTGGGTGGACAACATGACAGTGCTCTCGAAATTCTTGATTTCAATTCCATACCCTCAGAGTCAAGGAATCAAATAATCACAACATAATATAAAAGGCAGTAGTGCTTGGTGCTTAACAATTAAAGGAAGATCCAAGAAAGGTTCTGGAACTCTATTGTACCGAGCAACTCCAGCAAGAATCTCATGTAAAGAGATCATTCAAGAAAGCATCAAGGTGAAGATTTCACCTTCACATGAAAAGTATGTATCTTTTCATTATATACTCAAGTTTGGTTAAATGACTTCATGATTGCAAGGACGTCTATGAATTGGATAGGTTATCAAGATTCCTTGCATGAAGAAGGAGAATAGACATAGTCCTCTAAGTAGATGAAGCCATCAAAAGGTCTCCTTTGAAGTTATGAAAGATTCCCTCACAAATAAAAATTGGAGACATGGAAGTGATGTATATGCTAAACTCTTTATGTTAAGGTGCAATAAATAAGGTCAAATGAAATTTGATCTAAATGAAAGTAAAGAGGCATCAAAGGATGTAGGATATGTTCAAGAAGAAAAATGATGATTAAATATGTCAAGTCAGCCTAAAGGAGGGACAATCCTCTATATATAGAAGTTTGCCACTCCTCTAAATAGAATGCTCTCATATCTCTGAAAAAATTAGTGAAGAAAAGGAGTCAAGGATGAAAAAAGGACAAGAAAGTATCTCCAAATGCAATGAAGAAGAAGGGTATATAATCGATTTTAAGTAGATTGTTTCTAGGTAAAGCTACAACCACACATGTGAGAAAAACAGGGCTGCCTTTACAATTATGACATCAACAACTCACATCTGATATATCTCACTATTTGGGGCTGGTAAACTAGGCATATAAGGCCTCCCAATCAAGTGAAGCAGAAGAGCACTCAAGCAAAGGAGAAAATAGCCTACAACTTCAATTAAACCACCACACGTGAGAGGAATTAAGGTTTCAGGATAGTCACACTAAGTCTGTACTTACTTCTCAAGGAAGAAACTCATTTGGTCAAGAGGAAGCAAGGGATCATTACGAATAAGGAGTCTCATCATAGATCAAGAATAATTACCTCTTCTAGAGCAAGTGAAAAGGTTTACCAATAGTTGAAAGAAGGACAAAGTGCCGAAAGGAGGTGGACGAAGTGCCAAGGAACAAAGTGCTAGAAGAAGGAGGTGTCAGGCAACAAAGTGAAGAAAGGAGAAAGGACTTGACTTGTGCTTAGAGGACATTCTAGTCAAGGGTCTAGTGTTTGGAACTGATCAATAATAGGCTTCAATAAGAGAAATTACCGAATGGTTTTCATCTCATGAAAGATATGTTTTGGCCCTGGTAGAGAACCAACATCTTGTGTTATTGTTCTTACGATTTTTATAGCATTTTAATGAAGTACCCACACATGAATTAATAAGAAGAAGAAGACTATGCTAACAAGAAAAGTAGAAAGACTCCACAAATTGTTATCAAGTCAAGAAAAAACACACTACACCTAATTGCCCAAGATTCTTCAACATGGTATCGGAGCTAAGGTGACACAACAATGAAAGGGCATCTCAAGAACACTCATTAAGAAAGGACATCTACAAAGGTGAACCATCAAGCCAAGAAGTCTCAATCACTTCAAGGATAAGAAATTCTATCATCTATTATTCACCAAGGAAGACTACAAAGAAAGAAGAAGAGTCGTATATAAAGGAGCCCACAGAGAAGAGCAAATCAAAGAGGGACCTACATCATCTATAAGTCATCAAGAAAATCTCATCATCAAGCAAGTCCACTTGGAGAATGAAACTTGAAGAACATGAAGATCATAGGAGGGCAATCCATCAAGTCCTCAAGGACAAAGCAAGTCTACTACATCTCAAAATCTATCAAGCAGCTATATGTCCCCTTCTGAATATACATCAAATTTTTTTTGCAAGGAAATAATAAATTGGTAGACACCAATAACCTTCTTGCATGGAAGAAGAGGATTGATTTACTTCTCAAGGAGAATGAACTCCTAGAACACATCAAAGGGAATGTTACTATTCTTGCTAAGGAACAAACTCAAGCATTAGCCAAGTAAAATAAGGATGAGACAAGAGCTTAAAGGATTCTAATAGAATCCATCAAAGACTCTCTTATTCCTTATATCTCCAAATCTGAAACATCAAAACAAATCTATGATGAACTAGTAGAGCTATTCCTGGTAACAATACTTGGAGAAGTGATATGCCTAAGAAATGAATTGTACAAGATGAATATATAAATGGAAGGATCAACTTCAACTTCAAGAGCTAGGAGAATTTATGTGCAACAAAGAAATGACAACTGTAATACTTAATGCTCTACCTAAGGATTGGGACAACTTCACATCATGCATATATGCCAAGAAGGAATCTACCACACTAACTGAAATGTGGTCCCTATGAAAGACAGAGGAAACCAAACTCAAAGACAAGGAAGATATGGAATCAAAGGAGCAAAAATTTTCTACCATGGCGAAGAGAAAGGGAAAAATTGGCAAATTTAGTCAACGATAAACAAACAACAAATATATGTCCAAAATCCAATGCTATGGATGCCAAGAATATGGACACTACAAAACGAATTGTCCTAAATTTAAGAAGGAAAACAACAACAAAATAAAAATGGAAGAAGCTCATGTGACTCAAGAAGTGTTATAACATCATTTACCACCTTTATATACTTGATGCTCTGACTCATGGCCTTTGGTAGCCCTTTCCCTTCATACTTGGTCCAAATACTAAAAGATATTATTTTAAATTCCATACGCGACTCTGCTCTACAAAAAATGGATACACACATGGTTCAATTATACCGAACCCATGTATATGATTTAAAATACAAAAAAATATAAAATTCCTATTTTTTGGGACAGGTTTATGGGTTACACTAAAAGCCTCCCTACAGGATCCTGTGGCATAACTGTTTCCCCAACTAAAAAAATTGTTTTGAGGTCATATAAATACACCTCGTGGAGAAGGCATGAGGGGAGAGAAAGATAGGATATTGAAATTATATTGAAATTTTTCCTGATCAAGTATGATTTATCATTGTTCCTCATGCACTCTTAGCTATAGGAAACCCCTGTTTCCTCATTGTGATGTCCATCTCCTTTATATGGAATCCATGTGTATGTGTTTGAAAGAGTATTGTTGACTCTTGGGTTGGACGGATATGGAGGAAGGTTTCACTTGGGGCTATGGATGAGTCAGGTTGTATTCTTCCACATTCTTTTTCAATCATCAATAAAGAAGCCATGTCTTGTTCTTGATGTTATGATCTTAATTCTTTAATTCATGTTTTAATCTAGCTAATGTATGATTTCATGATTTATACCTTTATGATTATATGATATAATATTTATATGATGAACATGATTTCAACTATTACTAGTAAATGTGCATTTCTTGAATGAGTTGCAAGTTTTAAAGCATTGGAGGAAGCACAGGGTTTGGAACCTATGGGAACGACCTCAAACGTAGGACCTTCGGGTAACACTTCTTCTTCCTACTTCATTAGTTTAAGTATTAAGGCTACTTGTTTATTTGCTTCATGTTGGTGTATTCCCTCTGCTTTATTGGGGTGCTCAACCCATGCCCTAGGGTGTATTATTCCTGTAACAAGAAGTGAAAGAAGAAGAAAAGAAGCACAAGAAGGAAGATCGTCCAGATATTTGCTATGACTAAGTAAACCTCTTTACTTAAAGGCTTCTTTCAAAGGTTTTAGTATGATAGGAGCATGTAGTAATATAATAAAATTTCATAGCTAGAACCATGGTAGATATAGCTTAATATAGAACCATGGTAGATATAGCTCAATATATTCATGAAGAAGGACCATACCTAGAATAGGAAGTCATCCACAATGAAATACAATTGATCATGATTAAGAATATTAGAAGACCTCTATCATCGAAAGGAAATAAACATTTGCAAGGTAAGGATCTTAAAGATCCTATGATGGAATATTCAAAAGAAGATTCAAGAATAAGAATCAAATGTTTCATTGGGAACCCCATTCATGGGATTCAAGAATAGGATGATATACAAGCAAGCTAAGATGGAGTAAAAAGGGCCATATCAAGGACAACCAAATGAAGCCAAAATTATTAAAGGAGAATCAAGATGAGGTATGTATGCATCAAAGTTTAGTTATGTCATCATCTATATATTATTAAGTCATGGGAATAGTTATGTGACATGATCGAGTAGGAAAGAATCTATTTCACCAATGACATGCTTGAAGGCATGTACTACAATGTAATGAAGGTCAACAAAAGAAAATACTCGCATAAGGAGTATAAGATTGTTGACTAGGAAGCAAGAAGGAATGATGACTAGTCCTAGAAACTTGCAATAAAGAAGTGCTCCCTCAAGAAGTAGAAGTTAGTTGACCAACTATCAAAGATGAAGAAAATGAAGAAAGAGATCAATCATGTGAAGTACCCCATGGTCACAAGAATGACTATCTGGTAAATATCTATTAAGTATATCTCTCGAAAGAAGGCACGACAACTCAAACAAAGTAAGGAAAGACCCTTGATACCTATAAAGGCCTTGGAGATACAAAAGGTGAAGATAATTGATTCTACCCCATAAATATGTCATGATGAAGAAGCCATCCAACAAAATTTAATGTTGAAGCAATATCATGATGAATTCATGAAGGGTTATTAGATCGAAGCATGGGAGCAATCATGTACACAGAATAATTCATGAGAAGAGTATTCTGAAGCATGGAAAAGATGACAAAGGAGTAGCCAGATGACAAGAGATCCTAATATATGGAAAGAAGACCACTTTCCACAAATAAAGGAATTGCATGACAAACCAGGAAGGAAAGTGATCGATGGATAGTGCCCTACCAAAAGGAAGTTCAAACCAAGACTTCATGACATTGAAGGAAAGAAGAAAATCAAGCAGCTGAAGGACCCACAAAGAAGAAGTTGTTGATGAATGGACAAGTCCCTTGGGGAGTTATAAAAAGCTCCCAATTGCAAGGGAACTTGGACAAGTACCTTGTCAGAGGATACTCGGGAATTTCTTCCTCACTTGAGAGGAAGTGATAGACATAACATTGTTTTCTTCACTTACGAAGAGAGAATGGGAGGATTGGGTAATCATCTGGTATCTGATACTCTTTGAGGATGTGTAGGGTATCCAAGACAAGAGTAGGCAAGAGGACTGATATTCTTTGAGGGTCGAGAACCCAAGATAAGAATAGTCGTAGAAGTTCATACTCAGTAAACGCCAAGGTGGCTATGTACCTTGAGAGACATTGAATAAAGTGTCTATAAGCCATTGGTCTCGCCAACATTGTGCTCTAATATATTGAGATATAGAGTTGTCAATCAAGGCTTTGTTTTGGAAACAATGTTGGTTATTATGATGCTATAACAGATGGATTGCAAATCAGGTTTATATTATGTGAATTCTTCAAGATTGAAACATAGCCAAACACCATGTAAGGTTGTATGAATACCTCCCTAGTTAAGATGGAGCATTGAAGGAAACGTAATTAGGTCCAGTATTCATAAATGTACTTTTGATATTTGTATTTATTCAAGAAAAGGAATATTGTTTTTATAATATATGTCATTGTGTTTCTTTCTCATTGAAATAGGTCTAGCACATGTTAAAGTGCTATAGGTGAGTTAAATAGTCAAAAGAAAATCTTTAAGACCTTAAGGGCATGTTACACCATGTATATAATTGTATTAGAGTAAAAATCAATACCTCGAAGCAAATTAAAAGTCTCGTCCTTGCAACGACATCCTTTAAGAAGCAAAATGATGATTAAATATGTCAAGTCGGCCTCAAGAAGGGACAATCCTCTATATATAGAGGTTGTCCACTCCTCTAAATAGAAAAATCTCATATTTATGAAATTAACGAATAAAAGGAGGCAAGTAAAGGGTGAACGAAGGACAAGAAAGGATCTCCAAGTGCAGCGAAGAGGAAGGGTATACAACCGAGCTTAAGAGCATTATTTCTAGGGAAATTTGTAGCCACACGTGTGAGAAAAAGAGGGTTATCTCCACAGTTATGAAAAAAAAACTCAAAACTAATATATATCACTATTTGGGGCTAGTAAACTAGGCCTATAAGGCCTCCAAATCAGGAGAAGAAGAAGGGCACTCAAGCGAAGGAGAAAAGAGCCTACAACATCAAGTAAACGACCACACATGCAAGGAATTTGGGTTGCAAGACAGTCATACTAAGTCTGTACTTACATCTCAAGGAAGAAGCTCATTTTGTCAAGAGGAATGAAGGGATCATCATGAATAAGGAGTCTCATCATAGACCAATAAGAAGTACCTTTTCTAGAGGAAGTGCAATGAGGTTTACTAAGAGTTGAAAGGAGAAGAAAGTGCCGAAAGGAGGGGGATGAAGTGCAGGGGAACAGAGTGTCGGAAGTAGGAAGTGTCAGGGAACAAAGAAACTAAAGGAGAAAGGACTTTTCTTGTGATTGGAGGAAATTCTAGTTAAGGGTCTACTATTTGGCATTGATCAATAAGAATCTTCAATAAGAGATATTTACGGAAGGGTTTTCCTCTCAAGAAAAGAGAGGTTTTGGCCCTGATAGAGAGCCAACATTTTGTGTTCATTTTCTTATATTTTTTTATAGCAGTTTGATGAATTACACACACCTGCATTAATAAGAATAAGAGGATTAAGCTAACAATAAAAGTAGAAATACTCCACAAATTGTTATCAAGTCAAAAAGTATCACACTACACCTAATTGCCCAATATTATTCAACATTTGCAACCCTATTCTCCTTACCCTTGACGTACCTAATCTCAAAGTCAAACTCACTAATCATGGTCAACCATCTAGTTTGTCTAACATTCAGATTTGGTTGGTCAAATAGATACTTCAATCAACTATGATTACTCACCAAGATAAATTGCCTACGAAGAATATAGTGTGTCCACATCTTCAGACAATGGACAAATAGCTGTCAACTCAAGATCATGTGTCGAATAATTATGCTCATGCTCATTCTATTTTTTTGACTCATAGAACACTACATGTCCTTCCTACATAAGGACTCTACCAAGTCCTCTCTTGTAAGCATTTGTGCACACCACAAATTATTTTTATCGATTTGCAATCTTTAACACTCAAGCATTTGTTAACAACTACTTTAATTAATCGAAATTGGTTGCACATTTCTTTGTCCACTCAAAATTCTTACCTTGCCTTTGCATTGACATAATCGGATATGTAATGCGAGATGAGTGCCTGATGAACCTCTTATCATAACTTGCTAACGCCACGAATGACCTTACCTAGTCCACATTTCTAGGAGTTTCCCACTCCATGACAACTATTATTTTCTTTGGATCCACTATTATGCCTTCCTTGGAAACAACATGTCCAAAGTAATGTACCTTTGTTTGAAATAATATGAATTTTCTAATCTTGGCATAAAACTTATACTCTCTCATTAATCTCAACACTATTGCCAAATGTTTGGCATGATCTTCCTCATTTTTAGAATATATCAAGCTATCATCAATGAATACAATAAAAATCTTGTCCAAGTAAGGACGCAATACACTATTCATCAAGCACATAAAAGTAGTCAGAGCATTTGTCAAACCAAATAGAACTACAACCAACTCATAATCGCCATACCTAATCCTGAAATTAGTCTTCTATATGTTTTCTTCCTTGATGCGTACCTGATGGTATCCTTATCTCGGATCAATCGTTGAGAACACTTATCTTCCCTTTAGCTGATAAAAAAATTCATCAATCCACAGCAACAAATACCTGTTCTTGATGGTCACCTTGTTCAAAATCTTGTAATCAATGCATAGCTTGGGAGTACCATCCTTCTTCTTCACAAATAATACTAGTGCACCCCAAGTTGATACACTTGACCTAATGTACCCCATTTAAAGCATTTCCTTCAATTGTAACTTCAACTCAACTAACTCTGGTGTGCTCAACCTGTATGGTTCCTTCGATGTTGGCGCTACCCCTAGTACCAACTTAACGTTAAAGTCCACTTCCCTATGAGGTGGAAACTCTAAAGTATATGCTAGAAACACATACTAAAACTTCTCAAAGATCATGTACCTTCTCAGTACCTCCACATCCTCAACATCCTTACATTTATCGCTAGAAATATCGATTGCAAATAACACACTTTTTTCTCTAACTACTATTTTCTTACATAATTGTCACAATTCTAACCGATGTTGTCTTCTTCTTACCCTACAAGTTATTTATCTCTCCATTTTCATCCAAGCACTCAATGGCATTATCATAAAAATACACTTTTTTCCAATGAAGATACAACCCGTCCATAACCAAAAGCACACTATATGATCCCAATTGAAATAAATTCAAATGTGTTGAGGTAGGCATACCATTAAAGCTATTACCCAGTGATACACTCTCTCTTTTGTATTTAAAGCCAACTGCACTAACCAGGATTATGCATGCACTTCTTTATTCATACCACACTTATCCACTAGGTCAGGACTGACATAATTATAATTAGATCTAGGGTCAATCAAAATGGAAAGAACTTGATCACAAAGCTTATTGTCCATCTTGATAATAGTTGCTTGGTGATCTTCTTGCTTGTTATCTAGTGCTACATAAATCCATAGGATGCTCTTCCCAACATCTCCAACTGTTTGTGTTTCTTGTGGATTGTAAATTTGAGGCCTAATACCTTGATTTTGCGGAAAATCCCTCTTAAGATTCTCCGTATCACATGTCCAACACTGAAACCATATTGTACCATCATGTTTATTCTACTGCCCTCCATGTTGTGACCCATTAAAATTCTTGTAAGGTGCAACAATTTCTTTCTCACCCACATCTCAAGGCCTTGTTATTTTCAGTTATAATTTACCTTTACCTTGGTCTTTCCCTTTCCACCATTGTTGTGATTATGTCTTTTGCTTTGACTTCTCATAGCAATGCTTCAATTTCCCAATAAATTCCTCAAGCGTGTGATGCTCATCATACTCAATCTAATCTCTAAATTCTAATTGAAATCCACTAAAAAATCTCTAAACTTTGGCCTTCTCATCCTTAAGATACGATACATACCTCAGCAACTCCAAGAACTTGGTCGTGTAGTCCTCGTTTGTCATCGATCCCATCTTTAGCTCATAAAACTCCTTGGATTTGATGTTGTAGTACCACTCTCTGACTAGTATTTCTTCCTTAAAAGTGTTTTGAATTCATGCCAACTCAACTCTTCTGTTGTGATGTCTCTAACCTACTTCACATATTCCCACCAGATGTCTACTTTACCTTTGAGACTAAAGATAGCTATTCTAGCCTTCATACTCTCTCTGTATTCATGCAACTCAAACAATTTATACATCTTAAGTAGGAATTCTTCTGCATCCTCTGAATTATTCAAATCCCCATAAAACGTAGGTGTCTTATCTTTCCTAAACTCATCTGGTAAATATCTCCCTTTCAATCCTCCTATAAGGATGATAACGATGACAATCATAGTGTCAATCAAAACTAGAACTAGAATAGAACCTGGGAGTATCCAAGAGCTTATCATATCTAATCGTTTCCTCTCTATCCGAACTCTATCTACCATGAGATCTACTGCATATGCCACATTTGTTCTATCCTCCTACACATTGAAGATTTAAAGTGGCCCCTGTCTCTGTAATTCTGAAAAACTTTGAAGGATTACTACATTGACATCTAATTGTTTCTCTTGTTCCTGAATGATCCTATCATTGTCTTCCTTGCAACTTATTATTTCTTCCTTCAAGCCTTTCAATGTGTCTACTAAGTTAGAAGAAATCCTAACACCATGTTGCTCATCTAACCCATAGGGAGAATCTCGTGAATTTTATTCTACCATCTTGCTAGTCATCTTTGATATTTTTCCTGCAAGTACACCATATCATCTAAAACCAAAAACATAACATAATCAACATACCTCATTATTTTTCAGGGGAGGATATCTCATCTACAAGATCCACCATATTAGCACGATACAGGTATAATCATAATCACATCAACATATAACACCAATTTAACCACTGTTTAGTTATCAATGTCTAATCATACCAACAAGATTCCATGACTTCATGCACGACAAGTACAAACATATCTTTTATGCATAACAATATATAGGCACTAACATGCATGGCCAATCCATGAACGACATACACTCACGACAAACACATCTGACAATAGTGCCATCAACTTCCACATGGGGACACCATTACAACCATGACCATGATCCAGGTGGATATCGGCAGTAACCCGCATATTCCACTTGGACCTCCACCACTGTCTCTGTCATTTTTACAGATTCCTTAATTGTAGCACAATTTACTACTTTTGGCAGTTTTTTTGGGTCGTGAACTTCCGGAGCCGTTTTGAGGCCCTAAATGATGTTTTTTCTGAAAATGAAGGAAACATGTTTGATTCACTATTATTTACAATTAAAAATAGTAGTCATTGGATATATGTTTCTAATGAGGCATTCTGCACATCGAATGAAGATTGTATGCCAAAGTTATGACCCCAGGAAGTTAATGTACCAATTTACCCAAACAAGGTCCATGGTTTTGTGGATTCATCTTTTACGGTTAGGTTTTTGGATGTTTCAGGTTTCCCAATGTTTCTTAATAAGAAATAGGCCTTTTCTCCTCATTGTAACACAATCGAGAGGCATGTAGCCGCCACATCTCTTCTCGTAGATAAGTTACAATCACCCGAGCTAGTATATTTCCATTCTACATGTAAGCATATTTCAGTGAACTTGGATACTAATGAAATGAAGTTTTATTTTTGCTACATCTCTGTGCTTATGTTTATATTTGTATTTTATTGTGTTTCTCCATAAGTCTGGATCACTGGTATTAGATCGGTCTGCTCTTTCTCTATTTTTCTTTGTATGTCCCCAACAAGCTCAGGGTATAAGGAGTCTGTGCTCGAATTTGTTGAACCTTTGCAAGACTATCCTCACAAACCCTGACGAACTTCCACGGTGGAAAAAAATAAAGATGCGGGAGCAGGAGATCCCTTCAAAATATTTTTTGAAGAAGCCCTCGAGCGACAAACGAACACAATGATGGACATCTTTTCCCAGATCCTTTGACTGATGCCCACATGTGACACATATTCATCCAATACCCAGTCTGGATGCACCACTCCCTTCAAGGTACGATTCAACTTTGATATTCCCATATTTGAAGGCCAGATAGATACAAACTTTATATATAGATGGTTAAATCTATTAGAAGGGTACTTTTCGGTTCATGATTTTTCTAATAGGGAAAATATTACTTTTGCACTCTACAAAGTTGTTCCCCACTATGGGGCCGGTGGGAAACCTATTGTGAGCAGAAGGACAAGAGGGAAATCTCACTGTTTTCAATGACACCCACTTCAAAATATTTCTAAGACACCATCAATGAGAAGAATTACCCTATAGGGAGCTATTAAGATAAGTACATAAAGCGGACCACACTATGCCAGGGAAGGGACCAAGATGTATCAGAGTTGACAAATACTTCTCATACCCTTCACATGAAGTTGGGTATGAAGGATTCTCAGTAACATCTGTTAGTAAAGTACCATGGTTATATGCACAAATACATCCAAGATTAGATAGAGTTCCTAGATATCTCCTTGCTTGGCATCGCCTGTCGATACACTGTCAAGATTGAGTAGAAGTTTAAACAAAAGAAGTGAGACTTTGAACGTGTGAATCTGAAACAAGTGAAAGGCACCCCCAAATCCCTAAATCGTAGAACACGGGACAAAGCAAAGGCAGGGTGACCGAAGACAACCCTTGAAAGCCGCAAGTAAATAACAACACCATGAAGTCAAAGAAGGACATAGGAAGGTCGTGTAAGTTCCATAAGAGCCCTAGCCAAACAAAAGTGAGTGTTAGGCCACACAGTCGCTGGTGGCCGAGCTGAAGGCTTCAGAATCAGATGGATGTTCAGACTCTGAGTCAGAACCCGACAAGGGGAATGACAAATGGAAGTAAATTATTTATGTAGATCCCAATGCCACTATTGCCACCACTAAGATCTAGAAGAATGAGCATAAATATGGAGAGGAGGGGGAGTGCCTCTTCCACTCATAGATGTGGGTGAAGGGTTCACCGTTGTAATTCATTGTCGACAGTGGGAGTCAAAAGAACCTCATTTCAGCATAGGCCATGAAGTTGTTGGGCCTACAGACCACACCACACCCACAACCATACACCATCGGGTGGCCTCACCAAGGACAAGATCTTTGCATCAACCAACAGTGTTTCCTTCCCTATAGTATCAAAACCTTCATAGATGAGGTATTGTGCGATGTTTCTCCTCTTGAAGTTTTTGATGTATTATTAGGCCAACCATACTTGTGGAAGCATCATGTTATAGATGATTTAAGGCCTCACACTATTATTATTTCTTTGGGTAATAATTTATACAGGATACCAAAGGTAGCCCCAGCTACTGCCATATCTTTGATCTCTTCTAAGCATTGTAGTAAGATCATCTTCGAGACTGGAAAATTTGTTTTCTTTTTTATTCACTCTAAAAGTAAGGGGAAGATCATGGCAACATACATTGGCCCTAAGAAGGGTTCTTCCACATACCATAAGCAGGTGGATAATTTCATGGAAGAATACAGTGACATCTTCTCCTCACCTACAGGGGTACCCTTGCACTGTCAGGTCAAGCATTCGGTCAATCTGACTCCCGAAGAACCTATACCCAACGAGCCTATATATCACCACTCCATTCTAAGAAATCAAGAGATCAAGTAGCAAATCCCGTAGTTGATGCTAAAAGGGAAAATCCAACCAAGTTCCTCACCTTGTGGGAGCCTGATTATACTTGTGCAGAAGAATGATGGAACTTGGAGGCTCTGGATTGATTATCATAAACTAAACAAAATCGCTCTCTCGAACACGTATCTAATCCCGCAAATTCATGACCTTCTGGACCAACTCAAGGGGGCCAAGTATTTCAGCAAGATTGGTCTAAAGTATAGCTATCATTAGGTTCCAATAGAGCCCATATATGTATGGAAGACTGCCTTCAAATCCAACAAAGGCCTTTTTGAATGGTTGGTTATGACCTTCAGATTGAAAAATGCCCTTGTTACTTTTATGAGGCCAATGCATGACATCTTGCATCCCTTCACCAATCATTTGTGTTTGTTTATCTAGAAAATATCCTCATCTTCAACAAGGGTTAGGAAGAACACTTGCGACACATTCAACATGTCCTTTAAACCCTTCAGTAACACAAAGTGTGTGAGAACTTGGAGAAATGCACCTTTGGTATGATCTAGGTCTAACATCTCGGTTACATCATAGATGATCATGGAGTGCATGTGGATCTGACTAAGATCGAAGTCATTAGAGATTAGCCATCCCCGACCACTCTAATGGAGGTTCAAAACTTTTTGGGCCTTGGAAATTTTTATCGGAAGTTCATGTTAGAATTCTCCCATATCACTTATCCTTTAGATAGATTACCAAGGGCAGAGTGAAAGAAATTTTTTCCTGCTCCGAGTCCCAACAAGAGGCATTCGTTGAGTTGAAGCACCACCTTCGCTTTGCACCATTACTCTCATTTCCAGACTTGCAACAACCATTTGGAATTAAGACAATTGCCTTTGACTATGCTATTGGTGCAGTCCTCAGTCAACATGGGCATCCAGTGGGCTATCATAGTGAGACACTTTGCAATACAATTGAAAGTACCTCACCTATGACAAAGATATGTATTCCATCGTGCAATCTTGTCGATAATGGAAGCATTACATTATGCGGAGGGAGATGGTCATCCACATTGATCACCAAACTCTTCAATTTATACAAACACAAGGGAAGTTGTAGAACGATCTCCATCAAAAGTGGTCTACATATTTGCAACAATTCCACTTGAACATTAAATACAAAAAGGGCAGCACCAATCATGTTGCAAATTGCCTTAGCCCACCCCTAGTTGCAACACTGACTATTGTTCTCAACTCTTGTGGCCACAAGACCTCTAGTTGTCTGCAATTATACAAAAATGATCTAGAGTTTGCCTCCACATACCAGATGCTAGTAGATGGAAAGAAATTTCCCGATTTCCACATCTAGGATGCATTATTATGCTACCTAGGCCACCGTTTTGTTCCGTAAAATGAGCGTGCCAATTTATTTACGAGGTGCACTACAGTCGGGTCATAAGACACTGTGGTATGGAGATAACTATGGTTGTACTACAAAAGCTTTTTTATTGGCCAAAACTCCAACTCGATGTTGGGAAATATATTAGATATTGCATTGTCTGCGCAATCGCCAATCAAACCATCAAGAAGAAAGGCTTCTACACTCCTCTTCCTACTCCAAACTAGCCTTAGGAATCCATTTCCATGGACTATATGTCTGGCCTCCCTTCTACCAAGCATGGTAATGACTTTGTATTTATGGTCGTGGACATATTTTCTAAGATGGCTATATTGGAGGCCTACAAGAACAACGTCACAAAAGAGAACACTACCCCTTCTTTGGATGAGTGTGGGTACATTTTGGGATCCCACAGACCATTATATCAGATCGGGAAAGAAGGTCCCTGAGCACATTCTATTTAAGCCTCTGGACACTACTGCACACGAAGCTCAGCAAGTTGACTGCATTCCATCCATAGATTGATGGCTAGACGAAGGTCATTAATAGGATGATAGTGCACATACTCTGTATGTACAACTCCAAGTATCCACGAACCTGGGATGAGAGTCTTCCCTATGTGCAACACATCTATAACAAATCTCTCCATAGCTCGACTAGTCACAGTCCCTTTCAAGTGGGTCTAGGATTTCAACCATTGTGTCTAATTGATGTTGCCAAGCCTCATGCGACTACACAGACTAAATCCACAAATGTAGTTTTGAAGGATGATAAACAAACTAGATTTATTGAATGCATCCAACACATCTGCTAGTAGGTTCACCACATCTTGGAAAATTCAAATTCTAAGTACAAGCATTGACATGATCAACATCGACTGCCACACAAGTTTCAGGTGGGTGACAAAGTTTGGTTTCATTTGCAGAAACAACAATTTACTAGAGCCCATTGGAAGCTCATACCACTTTGATATGGGCCATACACTAGTACCAAGGCCATGGGAGACATTTCTATTGATCTCAACATTCCCACATTCCTTGGCTTGTATGCAATGTTCAATGTGGACCACCTTCGACTATCCTTCCCGCCATTACTGGACACATCAAACATTGCAGAATAACTCATACAAACAGAGTTAAACTCATACGGCATGGAACAAGACACAACTGACTGGATCATGGATAGAGAGATCAAGAACACTCACCAATAGAAGATCCAACTATATTGGGTTGTCAAAGCTAGCCAACTCCTACACCAACATAAGTGGCTCACTAGGGATCAAGTTCAACAGAAGTTTCCCCATCTCATGGAGGAACTCAACGTAACGGGGACCATTGCTTTGAAAGGTGGGAGGAATGGTCCAGGTGGATATTGGTGGCCACCTATCTGTTCTATTTGGACTCCAACCATTGTTTCTTTTATTTTTCAGTTTCATTAATTGTAGCATAGTTTACTATTTTTGGCAATTTTTCGAGACATGAACATCAGGAGCCGTTTTGAGACCCTAAACGATGTTTTTTTGAAAAATCGACAATCATAAATCGTTGATTTATGTTTTCATTTGAAAGTTGTAGTCCTCACATATATCTTTCTAACAAGGTATTGTGTCGATCGAACAAGGATCGTATGCCAAGGTTACAACCCTAGGAAGTTGATGTACCAATTTACCCAAATGGGGACCATATTTTTGGTGCTTCATCTCCTAGGGTAAGATTTTTGGATGTTTAGGGTTTTCCATTGTTTCTCAATAATAAATAGACCTTCCATACTCATTGTAACATACTTCAGAGCCATGTAGCTGCCACATCTCTTCTCAGAGATAAGCTACCATAGCCCAAGCTAGTTTATTTCCATTTTGCTTGTAAACATATTTCAGTTCTTTGATATTAATGAAATGAAGTTTCATTTTTGTTGCATCTCTATGTTTATGTTTATATATGTATTTTGTTGCGTTCCTGCATAAGTCCGTATCAAGCCACCAACATCCATGCACATCAATTACATAGAACATAAGCATAGGGAGCACATATATGCAACCAACATGAATGCAAAAACCAACACACCACTGATCCAGTCCAGGGGGTCAATAATGCTCTAATACCACTCTATAACACCCTCCTCCCAAATTTACCTGAGTTAACTGGTCATCTGGGATAAATATGTCACAAGAGACTGCTATGTGATTCAAATCCCCATGTATAGTTACAGAAGTGGAATTGACAAACCCAAACCAATCTGACCTTCCACACATGCTACAGAACCTTTAGGAGCTAACTGATCCTTCCAGGTGACCAACCCTTGAGGAAATTTAAACTTTCACTGATCTGGACCACCAACTACTTCCATTATAGGCCATGCATGAAATTGAGGACTTCCATTCGATCCCATAGCAAGGGAATTCCAATGACGATGGACTTTCTCACCGACTTCTCAACCATAGAACTCAAATTTTGTGCCACATCTTCAGGGCTAGGACTCGGACCGCTGCCCAAAACTCATGAAACTTTCAAGAATGTTAAATAATAATAGAACAAAGGTACTAGTACAACTATTTTATCATGATTTGACTGGACTCCTACTAGCGATGACAGGGATTTCGTCAAAAATGTCACAAATATGCAATCTATAGGTCATAACAACATATATGAGCATAGGGGTCTCATAATTCTCTAAGATTCATAAATTAGTGTTGTTGCCATATCACAATAGCTATATTACCATCTATTAGGTCACATATTCATTGTAATTTCAGTAACTAATTAAAACATGATGAGAACCATACATCAAATCTGTCATAAAACATACTCATAACCAACATATAACCAACATAAATAACAAGGATATAACAACCATATAATCCACATATAATCTAATACAGTTACATGTGAAATACCATAGAGAATGAGCTCTTATTAATGAATGAAAAATTCAACCAAGTTTGGGACTTCCATGAACCACCCAGCCATAGATTGGTTGAACCAAATCTTTCATTCAACCAATCACCCTCGTGCCATATTCAATGTATGAATGTGGGAATCAAAACCAAATAAAACTAGGTTTTCTCAGGCTTTACCAAAATCCCCACAGAATCACTATACCCTAAACAATCATGGATGCCACCAAATTTCTCCACCTATACAATGAGGAATTTGTGTGTCTTATAGTCTCTAGGATTTACCATATATCCCGCCATACAATAATCGATGAACCCTAGGTCTAATCAAGACTCTACCTTCCATGTTTTACTGTCTATCCCGCCATTCAATGGTCAAGAATTCCTAGGCATGATCGAGGGCGCACACCTGTACGCTTTCCATATATCCCGCCATTCACCAGTCAAGGATTCCTAGGCAAAAAAAAATGGCTTTACTGCAATCCCAATCCGGTTCCGGGATTGTTAGGCCATGTGTTCTTTCTTTCACAGACCACCTCACTTAATTTCCAAATGATATGACAATTTTTCTTGACCAAATACAAGAGAACCCATCACACCATTGTTATCCGCAGATGGTAAGGCAAGGCTGAAGAACACTATCACACCTGGAAAGACACATGCCAATGACAACAACAGAACCAAATACACACATGCATGTATCATGCATGCCAAATCTAGAAAGGAAATGACACATGCCAATTGAAACCTACAAATAATCCCGCTATAGCTACTAGATGATGCTCATCCTTGATTGATCTTTTTCTTCTTGGTCCTTTGTTTTTTTCTTGATCCAATCGTAATGTGCTCCAAGAAAATTCCAAGTGTGAGAGAGTGTGAGAGAGAGAAAATAGAGAGAGAGCTCCAAAACTAACTGAAAAAAGTACCAACTCATCTTGAGATACCTTTTTATTAATGAGACCTGCATTTTCTTCAATTTTCTATTATTTTGTTTCTCCTAATTCCCATTATTTTCATAAACAAAATGGCAATTAATGCCCCTTGCCTTTTCGTAAAAAATTTCTATTGCCTTTGCCAATTTCATTTAGCCATAGTAACCAAAATAAACACTCACTAGAATGTTTTGTTCAACATTTAATTTGAAATACTTATCCTATGACCTGAATTATTATTTTTCTTTTATTAATTTTATTACACACATTTTTAACAAAAGGTTTTCACAGCAACAATGTTTCAACTTTTATATTATGCTTGTGACCTCAAAGTATTGAACATTTCCAATATTAGATATGCTTGTGGCCTCAAAGTATTGAACACTTCCAATATTAGATCAACGGTTTAGAAGTGTAAAATCCGATTGGGCATATTATCAAAAAAATGACGTTTAACTATATTGTTAATTCGTATGAAATCGAAATATATAATTTAAATTTCATTGACTACCTCTTGAACCTATGATCTATATATATATATGCCGGATTATCTCGAGGGAATAATTTAGAGGAGATCCATTTCTCCATGGTTTCAAAGTGAATATATTTTATTAGCGTTACTTAATTTTCATCCTTTCAATGTATTATTTAGTCACGCTCTGTGCCACCAATTCTTTTTGTAAAGAACATCAGCCTCTTTGTCATCATTAAATCAAAGTTATTATAAATTTGAGCATTGACCATATATTCATTCGATACCTCGTTAAATCTTCCTGTTTCGCTATGATGTGACTTGGTTGGAAAAATGACAAATCATCAATAATATGGTTTACTTCGATTCTTTCAAAAAAGTGGCAGATGATCTCCTTGCTGCAATTATGTTCAGAATTATAACGATATATCAAAATGCCCCGTGCCAATAGTAATAACTGTTTAACAGATGAAACGCGACAACATCAGGGATGCTCGGACGAGCATTTGAATTAATGTAACATGACTTCAAATCTTAATGTAAGATGACTTTAATTATTTGCAAACCATACTAATTCGGAGAGTCAACTAAGCTGGTTAGACGTATTAATAAATTTGGCGGTGTAGCATGTTTCCGTTATTACAAAACTAATTCAAATTATTACATTCTTAGTTATATAGCCAGTATATACAATTATGCATTATTATTTTATTTGATCTTGGTCATGACACATGGTTTGCATGGGAATGTTGTAACCTAATGTTTTTCTCTATTCAAAAATAAATGCATTATCAAATCTTATTTAGTGATAGGTGAACTTGTTTAATATTGATAAGTGAGTATGATTATTTTTTAAAACTCTATCCTTCATATAAACATATGAATATTGATTATTTTTTGAAACTCCATCTTTCATATAAATATATAAATAATATAATATCAAACTATATAAATATATAAATAATATAATATCAAATTATATGTAATGAAACATTTAAATAAAATACATTATAAGTCATTGCAATAAGTTTTTATTTAATTTGAATAGTGATCGATATAAATATATAAATATTACAGTATCAAATTTTATGTAAGGTAACATTTATATAAGATACGTTATAAGTTATTACAATAAGTTTTATTTAATTTGGATAGTGAATTTTCTCCAAAAATTTACTAAAATTTATATCTTTATATATATAACTTTAACTTTAACTTTTTGATCTAAATTAATTAAGAAATTCTAACTTCTCAAAGCTATTCCATATAACATATATTTATTATTTGTTTTTATTTAATTTGGATAGTGATTTTTCTCTTAAAAATTTACTAAAATTTATATATCTATATATATATAAAATTAACTTTAACTTTAACTTTAATGTGTAAACCTAAATTAATTGAGAGATTCTAACAACTCAAAGCTATTCCCTATAACATATATTTATTATTGATAATCAGTAAAGTTATTCCATATCAATATATTTAAGTTAGTCTTAACGACATGTTACTTCAAAAGCGGAGTTTTCTTGTACATTTATATTAAAAGCATTTTTTAAATTATAAAATAATGGTATAGTTATTTTTAAAATTATTTTTTATCTTTAATTAAAAATTATTTTTTTGGAATTAAAAAAAAAATTACCATTTTAAAATATCTGGCAAAAGTAAAAGCTTACCCCTTACCCACCATTAACGGATTAAAAACCTGCCTCTGACCAAAAGCTAATTATTCTGGGATAAATTTCATAGTGTAATTAGATAGGATGCTAAAGTAATAATAAATTTCAACCCTAACCAGAATAAAATACACACATGATTATGGTATCACAGACCAAAAACGGAATTACCGTCAAATTGGCCAAAGTCTCCGAGTTTTTTATTCACATCAAAATGACGAAGATAAAAAATGAAAATGTAATTAGTGTCAAGTTGGCCAAAGTGGCCGAGAGTTGACGAATATACAACATCCACTGGTTCAATGACAGAACCGGGAAATAAACGATAATCCGTAAATGGCTCTCCATATTAGAAACAAAATTAACAGAACAAGGAATCGTATGTGATTATCTGCAATAAACGGTGAAACCAGATCAAGTCATCTATCCTGAATGCTTCTTTTCAAGTTCAGTACGTTCATGGCAGTCCGCTGGTTGGCCAACTGAGTGAATAATTTCACTTGATCTTCTCAGCATTGTTTCTGCAACTTTAAGCACATCATATTTACCCAAGACCAATAACTCTCTTACTGTTTGTGTTGAATGTAATGGAGAATATCTTAGAATAGGTAGGGTTGGTTCACGTAGCCTTAGGATAGGAATTAGTTTCTATTTCTTAGGATGCTGTTCTAACTTCCCTAAAACCAATGTGTAATGTTAATGAACAATGTAGAGTGTTCTGCAAAGCCAAACTCTCCTAATTCAGACTCTCTTTCGTAGTGCTGACCATTGCGTTTTATTTTCACTAATACAAACATTGTCATTTTTATCATGGTATCAGAGCGCCAGGGCTAAAGAACTTGTACATTGGCTAGAGAGTGGTTCTTTGAACTGAAATCATCGCAGGGTTTGAGTGGATAACCGCAAAGATAGAACTATTACACTTCTCGAAATTTTTATTTTTCAATCGTCACAGTTTTCCAGTGTACAACTGCGACAGTCTCAGAAAATTGGTGTATTTCTGCGACTGCCTCGGATATTGGGCATATATCTACGACTAGTCTCAGAAAATTGGTGTATTTCTGTGACAGTCTCGGATATTGGGCATATATTTGCAATGATCGTGTAAATCAAAGAAATTGCAAAGGGAGTCAAGAACAAGGTTGTAGTGGTTAGAGAAGCTGAGTGGGGAAGCCAAGAACAAGGCTGTAGCTCACAATAGGAGGTTGTCTGGAGGCTGAGAAGAAAGACTCGATGATTTGCGCGTATTGCGAGATCAAACAATAGTGATCTGTCTCTGTCACAGGTCTGGGGTAAATTTAACATCTTTTACCTGTCGATTTTTTTCTTATAAATCACCAAGATGAATAACAACATATTTGAAGCATGCATGAACGAGCATAACAAGCTTGATGGTTTCAATTATGCAAATTGAAAGTTTAAGATGCAGATTCTGCTAGAAGCGAAGAGTGCTTGGCAGATTGCAAATGGTGATGAGCTGAGGCCCGCGGCTGGATCAGCATCAGTCCCAGATTAAGAGAAACGAAAAAGTAGAGCAAGGACAATGTTAAAGATGTCACTGGAAGAGTGTATTATACTACATATCAGAGAATGTAAGTTAGCGAACGAGATCGCGGGAATTTTGAAGGAATTGTATGAGATTAGAAATTGAAATCGTCTTCTATTCCTCAAGATTAAGAGTATATCCATGAAGATGGAGGAAAATGAAACGATTGCTTCATTCGTAGCAAGGATCAAGGATCTGAAAACCAAATTATCAGATATTGGTCATACAATGGACGATACAGATCTTGTGACCATTACAATGAATGGTGTCACTGACGATTATCATATGTTGATCACAGGGATAAATCCCAGAGAAAAGATCCTGCATTTTGAAGCACTGACAGGTATACTAATGCAGGAAGAAGAGAGGAGATCGACTTTGAAGCCCCAGAGTGCCGATCTTGCATTGGTGGCGAGGAAGAACTTTTAAAAAAAGGAAGGAGGTCCACAACAACAAAACGGAGCAAGTTTACATAAACGGCCAAATCTGACCCAAAGTATGCATCTAAATAAAAACTACTCTGAAACAAAATGTTTTTATTGTAGAAAATTGGGTCATATTGCTAGGGAATGTAGGAAAAAGAAGTATCATGAAGAACAATAGAAGCCAAAGAGACATGCAAGTCATCTTGCGAACAGTGATAAAGTGCAGAATTTGAGATTGTTCATGGCAGATTGTGATGAGAATGTTGATGTAGATATCTGGTATGTAAATTCAGGAGCGTCAACAGACATGACAGGGAACAAGCACTGGTTGGAGGATTTTAAAGAGATCAATGAAGGTGCACAGATTTACCTAGGAGATGACAGAAGTCATCAAATCAAGGGATGTGGAAACGTTTTTGTTATTTACCTTATGGTAATATCAATCAAATTTATAATGTAATGTATGTGCCTGGCATAACAAAGAAATTGATTTCTGTATCAATGATTATAGATCAAGATTTGAAAATTGAATTTTTAAAATCTAATTGTTACATTAAGGATCTGTAAGATGGAATGAAGACAATTGCTACAGGAATCCGCACAGGAGGACTGTACAAGTTGGATGTGAGACCTGCACTGGTTCGAGCATTGATAGCAGCGAGCCTGACTATAAAAGAGCTTTGGCAACAGAGATATAGCTACATCAATTACAATGATTTGTTGTCACTACAGAGGAAAGAAATGGTAAGAGATCTTCCTATGCTAAAGCAAGTAAATAATGATTGTGATGCTTGTACTTTAGGAAAAATGCATAGAGAAAAATTCCTTGTTAGAGTAGAAAACAAACAGAGGGATATACTAGAGTTAGTGCACACAGACCTATGTGGTCCCATGCAGACAAAATCATTAGGAGGTGCAGTGTATTTCTTACTATTTATTGATGACTGTACGAAGTTTTCTTGGGTGTATTTCTTAACTAAGAAGAGTCATACATTCAAATACTTTAATTAGTTTTAAAATATGATTGAAAAACAAACAGGGAAATAGATAAAAATTCTTCGTTCTGATCAAGGGGAAGAATACAAGAAAGAAGAGCTTATCAGATATTGTAAAGATCATGGAATTTTTCAGCAGTTCACAGTACCCTGTACTCCACAGCAGAATGGAGTAACAGAAAGAAATAACTGAACTATGGTGGAATGTGCGAGCAGTGTGCTGAAAGGTAAGAATCTTTCAAATGGTTTTTGGGCTGAAGAAGTGACTACTACAATTTATTTTAAAAATAGGAGTCCTACAAGAAGTCTTGAGTTTAAAACTCCTTTTGAAGCTTTGTATGGATATAAGCCTGTAGTAAAACACTTAAGAATATTTGGATGTAAAGCATTTTCCCACATACCCAAGGAAAATGGAAAGAAATTAGACTCAAAAGCCATCAGATGCAATTTTATAGGGTATTGTTCAACTCATAAAGCATACAGATTATTTAATCCCTTTACTCACAAGATCTTTGTTAGTAGAGATGTTAAATTCCATGAGTAGGATAGTGAAGAAACTGATGAGCACTATGATGGATGGGACATTCCGTACTTTGAAGAAGAGGATGCGGAGAACAATTAGGATCAACAACAAACAAATGTAGAGGATGAACAACGACAACATCAACAACTACAACAACAACAACAACAATAGAAACAATAGCAGCAGCAATAGAAATAAATAAGGTTTGAAACCACTACCCCACCACTCAAGAGATAGGGAAAATGCATTTATAACTAGTATGATGAATGTTGTTGAGCCATCTAATTATAAAGGAGCAAATGAAAGTGATGAATGGAAAATATCCATGGAATAGGAATACGATTCAATCATCAGAAACAACACTTGGGAATTGGTAGAACTCCCTAGAGGAAAACAGGTCATAGGTTGCAAATGGTTATATAAAGCGAAAATTAATGCAGATGGAACTATAGAAAAACTGAAAGCTAGGTTGGTTGCAAAGGGGTACACACAAAAGGAAGGGATAAATTATGAAGAAACCTTTGCCCTTGTGGCTAAATTGAACACCATCAGAATTTTAATTGCTTTAGCTACTAAGAAACATTGGATGATGCACCAACTAGATGCAAAGTTTGTATTTCTGAATGGAGAACTGAAAGAAAAGGTTTATTTAGAGCAACCAGAAGGGTTCATCTAGAAGGAAAAAGAACATTTAGTGTGTAGGTTGAATAAAACACTCTATGGACTAAAACAAGCTCTTAGATCATGGTATGAGAAAATTGATTTATTTTTTCTACAAGTTGGTTACAATAGAAGTAAGAATGACCATAATCTTTACACCATGAAAGATGAAAAATGGTGTGTTGTGTTGATTTCATTATATGTAGATAAATTTGATAATTACAAGAGATACTATATATCTAATTGATGAAATCAAGCAGCAGATGTCACAGATGTTTGAGATGAATCATATCTGTAAACTCAGATACTGTTTAGGTCTTGAGATCTAGAGTGATTCAGGTCAAACATTTCTGTCTCAAGCAAAGTATGTCAAAGGCCTGTTAAAAAAGTTTAGAATGGATCAGTGTAAGTCTACACTGGTACCATTGCAGCAGAACATCAAATTGCAGTGTGAGGATGGCTCAAGAGCAGCAGATGCAACACTTTACAGACAACTGGTTGGGAATCTTATCTACCTAACCACCACTAAAACTGATTTAGCTTATGCAGTCATCGTGTTAACCCAATTTATGTCTAAGCCACTCGAAAGCCACTGGAATGCAACGAATAATGTTTTGAGGTATCTACAAGGTATTGTAGATTATGGAATTATTTACAGTGACTTTTCTGATGTTAGACTAACAGGATTTGCAGATTCAGATTGGGCAGGAAATGTAAATGATCACAGATCTATAATAGGTTATGCATTCAGTCTTGGATCCGGGGTGATCACTTGGAACAGCAAGAAGCAGAACACAGTCTCCTTGTCCTCAGTAGAAGCACAGTATCAAGCCATGTGTGTGGCAACGTGCGAGACGGTTTGGTTGCGGAGACTTCTCCAGGATGTTGGAGAAGAACAGTAAGTCGTAACAACAATCAAATGCGACAATCAAAGCTCAATCAAGCTGACCAACAATCCAGTGTTTCAGAAAAACACTAAACATATTGATACTCAGTTCCATTTTGTTAGGGAGAAAGTGCAATCTAAAGAAATGCATCTGGAATATTGTAATACTTGTGATAATGTTGCACATATTTTCACTAAGCCTCTTGGAAAAGTAAAGTTTCAAATGTTTAGGGAGATGTTAGGCATATATGTGAACCCATTCTCCATTAAGGAGGAGTGTTGAAGATAATGGAGAATATGCTAGAATAGGTAGAGTTGGTTCACGTAGCCTTAGGATAGGAATTAGTTTCTATTTCTTAAGATGGTGTTTTAATTTCCCTAAAACCATGTATTCTATTTAATGTGTAATGTTGATGAATAATGTAAAGCGTTCTGCAGAGCGAAACTCTCCTAGCTCAGACTTTCTTTCGTAAAGCTGACCAATGAGTTTTATTTTCATTAATACAAACATTTCCATTTTTATTACTTTTCTCTAACATATATATCCGGATATTGCTGGAAAGAGTTCTTTTTTCTGCAAAAGCATCTCACTGCGAAACCTTTTACTCAAATCCTCCGCCAAAATGTCGATCTCGTCCTCGACAGAGCATGTAGATATTCGTGAGCTCTCAATAGCTAAAACATAATTTGTAGGGTTATCAGAGGGCGATTCTGATTCTGATTCAAGAATTGCGTGGGGTTAGATGCTCCAAGTCCTGCTCGCAATGTTGAAGAGCTTCACAAACCATCTCATCGACGGGCGTCGGAGCATAATACATCGTCAATGACGTGTTGTTGTCACTGGAATATTGCCCTTGGCTCTCCTCAAATCCAAACAGAGAATTCATCTTGTGAGAAATTGCGGCGAATATCTTCTTGTTCTTGATAAGGCCGAGAACAACAATCTTCGTCTTCATTGCATGGGCCGCTTTTCCCTTGACACATTTGATTTCGATTTGAGCACAGAGCTCAGGACCGACCACTTGCCTCGCCACCCATGGGGACCCTCCTATTTTCATATTGCCTGCTGAAATTTACAATTCAACGCAGTGGTGCATATAACAATATAACATAGGATTATAACAATAATAAGTCTATTGCGTACAGACCTTACTTTGTCCCAACAGGCAAGCTAGCTGATTTCCCTTTTTCTCCGTATATGTCCTCCCCACCTCTCTATATATAACAACAATTTGCGCAAGTATTCGTCATCTACCTAAAAAGCAAAGGACATGCAGAAACGTGGTGTATAGAAAAAATATAGACCAAGAATAGTAAAGTTGGTTAGTCTCTTCTGAGCCCGCAGTTTCATAAAAACCGGGCATTTCAGTACAGGCTGTCGAGTCCCAAAAGAAATCAAAGTCGGAGACAATGCAGCAATGGAGGAGGCTGTTACATACCCAAAAAAATATTTCCTCTTCCTTACCAATAAAAAAAAATATCTACTTTCTCCATTAATCAAATTAGCACTATCAAAAGGTAGAAACGATCGAGGGTGGAGAGTGATTCTTGTTTCTGCTTTTCTGAATCCATTTGTTGTTTTAAAAATGTCGCATAGTTTTAGCACTTTAGACAATAAAGTTCAGTACTTTATTCAGTGTGGACAGCTTCCGAGCAGCACCGATCGTGTGATACAGTTCAGAGAACTTATAGGCCATTTGTCTTTTACTGGAGTGAAAGTCAAAAGTTAATATTCTTTCAAAACATGCTGTTTTATTTTAGCTAATGGATACATGTGTAGTATGTTGTCAAAGCCTTCAACCGACTTGTACACATAGCCCTCGAGTTTGAGTGAGTGTCCAATTTCGGCTGCCTCTGGTTGTGTAAAATTTGGGTAAAACAAAATTATGTAATATAATTTTATAATTGAAACATATAAATCTGTGTTTACATAAAATTATTTGTAAATTTATTTAATAACTTTTTTTGAAATTTCAATAAATATAATGTTAGAAACTATCCCATGCAAATTTAGTTAAAAAAATACTATATTAAATGCTCATGTAGCATTAGCTCTTCAATGTAAGGGGCCTCCTAATCTTCTCATACTTTCTCATGACTCTATCATATTATCTAATCAAATTATTTTAAAATTATATATATATATATATATATATATATATCAAAATAAATATATTATTAATTGTATTGATAGGTAAGTTTATTTCAAAAGAAAATTTATGTAATATCAATTTAAATAATTTACATCCATCTTAATTTTGGATCTATCAAGCACTAAAAAAAATCAAATATCTCTCTATCTTAAAAGAGATTTGCATATATGATTTTGCACTTAAAGGCATTTGATCTCTCTGGATAATTGTGGTAGATCTAGAGTTAAACGGATGTAGGCCGGTTTAATTATTAGTTTTATGTGTGCATAAATTTCTCTCAATTTAAATAGGTTACATTATAGAAGAATACTAGAAGAAAAACTGAGAGTCCAAAAACTGCTTATGTTTACATGACATGACAACAACTCTTCCATATTGGACTGGATCTCAACAACAAAAAAGGGAGCAATAATTTCAAGAGAGATTATTTATGTTTTATAAGAAGTTGTCTTTAGTGAGACTTTTTGGAAGATTTTCAGGTTGGTTTTTTGGTGTAATTTATCTAAAATCCGGTATAAATTTATTGAAATCACAAGCTTGGCAGGTAACGCTACACAATCGTAGCACTCTAGGGGTTTTTGTGGGTGTTGAATCCATATATACATTCAAAAAACTAGTTTAAATAACGCAAATCAAGATTTCACCTCAGATTTTTCCATTAGATTCCGGCACTAGAAAATCCAAAAAGCCGCACTAAAGACAACTCAATTTTATAATAATTTTAATTAAAACTTTTATATATATATATATATAGTTGTAAAATGCAGTTGAACACAATCACGAGATTCATTTCAAAGATTTTATGTTTTGGCTTTTTAAAATTTTGCATGGATTTTTTTTATTTAACAATAATTTTTAATTATTTAAAATTTGATTTTGAAAATATAAATTATTCATTCTTATTAAAAAAAATTGTTTTGAAACATTTAGACAATACCGCTTCAACTTGCATTAAAAAATTCTCTAAAATGACATCAATCATTGACGGCACTTGTGAGAGAACAAGTTAACCGAGGTGCAACGTAAATCAACTTGCGACCCTTGTAAGTTAAAGCACACTTTTACTCACTTTCAAGTATTGTAATGGTTTGTTTTTAAGATCACTGAACAACTTCAACACTATGAATCTGGTAGAACACGATTTGGCCCAACGAATAAATTCTAATTCTAACCCTGAATACAATTTTTAAATTTTTAAATTTACATAAAAATATGGAAGAATTTTGTAATTTGAATGTTGAGAGACCTTTCTGTAAAAAAACACATAAAGAAACTATAAATCGACACGTTTTGAACCATCTAGTGTACTTCCACATCACGACATTAAATTAAATAGATGAAGAGAGATGTTTTCTAGCTTTTAGAATATAACAACTAGTTTTGACTAAAGAATTATAATTAATTAATAAACAATTTCTTTATTAAAATAAAGTAATAGATGGAAATTATCATTAATTAATAAATAATTTTTTTAATTAAAATAAGTAAAAGATGGAAATTAGTTGTAAATAAAGAATTAAATTAATTTTTTTATTATTATTATTATCATCAAAATGAAGGTAAGTAATAATAAGGTCAAACTTAATTATTCTAAACAATAAAACTGAAAAAAAATAATAAGAAAATGGAAAAAATAAAAATAAAATAAATATGTAAACAAAATAAGCTTAAGCCCTTTGTTGGCCATATAAAATCCTTCATCAAGGACTCTGCATCGTTTGTCAATGAGTTAAAGAGCTTCAAACTAGAACTGAGTGACAAGCTTGTGAGCTTTGATATAGTCTCCCTCTACACTAATATCCCTATCAACAAGGCCATCGATCTCACCAAGTGCATTATGGATCTTGAAATGACTAATTTAGTTGGTATTTTCTCTTACTTCTACTTTCTTTTCATTCTATGAGAAAATTTATAGTGTCGCCATGGGTTCCCCCCTATCCCTTGTGGTAACTAATCTTTTCATAGAGGATTTTGAATCGAAGGCCTTAGCTTCCTCTCGTCTTCTGCCTAAGATGTGGAAGACGTTTGTGGATGCAACTTGTGTCATATCGTCCCACGGTAAGGAAGAGTTGGAACTATTTTTCCTCCATCTTAACAATCAATCTAGTTCCATATAGTTCACCGTCGAATTTGAAAGTAATGGTAGTCTGCCCTTCCTTGACGTCCTCCTCTCAAGGAATGATGATGCCTCTTTTTCCCATTAGGTATTTCGTATGAAAACTTATACAGAATAATATCTTCATGCTAATTCTCATCATTTCCTAGCTCAAAAGCTTGGTGTTCACAACAACTTAGCGACTGGAGCTTTAAAAGTTTTTGATGACAACCATATCAATGAAGAAAAAGGAAATCTCCTAAGTGTTTTCTTTAGTAATTGGTATAGTAGACACCAATATACTAAGGCTTTCCTTAGAGTTTAAAATGGCCCTAGTGCTAAGAAGGATACCAAGGATTAATTTTCTGGTGTTCATCTTCCTTTTATCCAAGGGACCACTGACAAGATTGCGAGAATCCTAAGGAAGCATAAGGTGGCTTCAACTTTTAGGCCTTTAAATACCATCCAGAGCTCCCTTAAATCTGTAAAATACCCAATGGATCCCAAGAATATGAAGGGTGTTTATGTTATCCCATGTTCTTGTGGGGCTCCCTACATTGGTGAGATTGGTCACTTGAAAAATCAAAGGATTCGTGAACATGCCACTGACATCAAGCATAACATGATCTACTACTCTGCTATGGTAGAGCATGCAAATAAGTCTAAGCATCACATCTCCATTGATGAGGCTCAAGTTGTTGCAAGGGTTAGTCATTTCCATCATCATAAATTGGGGGAGGCCCTAGAAATTGAAAAAATACCCAATAATTTCAATAGCGATGATGGTTGGATTATTAACAGAATTTAGGTCCCTCACGTGTCCTCCTAATTTATTAGGTGTCTTTTTGGGATTTATTTTTCCTGTTTATTTATATATGTAGTTATTGGTATCTCTTTTATAGTAATTTTTGTTGATTTATTCTTCATTAGAGTTTATATTCTTGATCCTTCGTGTTTTCTTAAGTATATCATCCTATTCGTTCTTAAATCCTTTTAGTATTTTTGTTATTTTTTTAATGGGCCTTAACCCATATTTTATTGTTGACCCTGTTTTATTTATTGATTATTTTTCTTTGAATATATATATATATATATTTCTTTTGACTTGTGTATAGTTTTGTTTTATTGTATTTATTTTCCATTAATTATTAATATTTGTTTGTAATAAATTAATATCATAATTTAAATACTATTGTTCAAATATAGTCGTTACTTGAAATTATGGTCTCTGCATTGTTGTCTATTTAAGCCTTTGCCATTGCTTGCCTCTTCATTTGGTCCTCATAAGGAACCACACTTGTTGGTTAAAAACGCGCCAGCGAAAAATTTCTCTTATGCAATTTTTACCAAAATACTTTTCTTAATTCATTATGGATCACAGAAGCTCGGGTTAAAAAAATAAAAATGATGAGGTCAAAATTAACTATTATAAATAATAAAACTATAAATAGTAATAACAAAATTAAAAATTAAAATAAATCAAAATAATAAATTAACTCAAATTTATTATTTAAATAAAAAAATAATAACAATAATAATATAGTTAAAAGATTTTGAATAGTAAATAAATAAGAAATAAAGGAATACTGTAATGTCCCCAATTAAATTAATTTTGCTAATATGAATTTATATTCTTGCAATTGGGTGTTGGGAAATAATTTGGCATGTAAACTTAGATAAAGTGGATGGAAGAAGTCCCCACTTATGTTTTTGAGAGATGGAGGCCATCAACATTAGGGAAAAAGAAAGGTTAAATTGGTAGTGGAATATGAGGCCCACATTAAGTACACAATTGGGGAAGAAGGAATTTAAATTCCTTAAGGAAAATCGAATTGGTGGAGGGACCCACAAGGAATGCATGGCCAAAAATTATAAAAGGAAGGAATGAGGTAGAAATAGCATATTTGAGAATCGAATTTTCCTTTGCTAATCAACTCAACCAATATTTTGTTGTTTATCACACGAGTGTCTTTGAGCGGAGATCTCAACCCTTGCTTCAATGGGCTTCAAGTGTCATCCCTAGGAGGGAGTTATAGTTAGTTCCAAGTAGTACAGTAGCAGTGAGTTGAGTTGCAATAGCATTAAGTTAAGTTACAACAACAGGGGCAGTAACCACAAGGAGGTCGAGTTATAACCAAAGGGAAAGTAGCAACAAGAGGGTCGAGTTACTACAGTAGGAAAATAGTAGCTGAGTTCCAAGGGTAGGAAGATTAACAGTCGCGTAGAGCATGGAGAGTAATAGCATCGCCGACAAGGGAGAGTAACAACAACGCATGGACTATGTAGCCAGTGGAGTGAGATCTGTTGGAGGAACATTATCCCGGGGATTTTGAATCTAGGGAGCCGAGAGATCATTTGGAGGGCCATTTGGGGAGTATTTATGGAGTTGGCAGTGTAGATATTGATAGGATTAGTCATAGCAACAAAATTCATGTTTGGAGGAGGGCCAAGTTGTGATGGGTCTATTCTAAAGCTTCCAACAAAGGGAAACCATTTCTGGCTTTTTTCTGGGTTTTGGGCAAGGATCAAAATCACAAATTCCTATAATTTTATGGGCACCCTAGAGTGGGAAAATCGGGGGGTGAAGGAAGACAACACTGCAACTTTAGAGCAGTAGCACAATTTTCTGGAGGAGCCGGTTATTGAAGCTGTTGGGCTTTCTTGTACTCATCACCTGGTGCTTTTATATTTCCTTATCGAAGCCCAGGTGCACTTACTCCAACTCTTTATACCACAAGCTGATATTATTAATAAGATCTTGGCCAATTCTGGGATTCGTAGAAATTTCTTGTTCATGTGTATTTATTTCTAAATTTTTTTGTGTTATTGTATTTGCATGTCTTTGTTATAATTGTAAAACTTCTATTAGGAACATTACAGTGGTATCAGAGCATGATCTTGGCCAGTTGTGGAGCAACCCGCAAGATCGTGGAAGATTTGGGCATGTATGTGTTGAAGAAAGTGTAACTAGGTTAGGTCTTCATATTGACTAAGTAATTATGTAATGAAAAGACAAAGATGATAAAATGTATTTTTTTAAAGCTTGCCTGATGGGTTTCATGAGAAAGAAGTTTTTATAGGTCAAAGACTTCTTCTTGATGTCTTTAGGGATTCGTCATTTAGTCATAAATATATTTTAGAGTCATGTATATGAAATATTGTTACACTTGAAAAGAACAATCTATTGAAGTAATTGTATGCTCGAAGACCTTGTCAAGAAGCTCCATAAGAATTCAGCTCAAGTATGATTGAATATGCCCCTTGATGAAGTCAGCCTACCCATAGAAGACTAGTTGGCTTAAAAGAGGGAGATAGTCCCTATATAAATGATGAACTGCATCTTCATTTAGAGGAATTAATTCGGTCAAGCTTTGAGATCAACTGCGACAAGAAGTTATTGTTTCAGTGTGTTAGGAAGAGGAAATTCAACAAAGTGAAAATAGAAATATAGCACCATAATACACTAATTCTAGTTTGGGTGTGTACTGAACTCATATCTCTGAGATCAGCCGAAGTTCACTTCAGTAAAAATAACAGTAAAGAATTGAAGTTCACTTTAGGAAAATAACTGTAGAGGGTTTTCTATCTAGAGTTTAAATGAAGAATGAAAACAAGGACCATACAACAAGCAATAAGGGAGTGCAAGCTGTGTAAAAGAGAGACAATAATTGTCTCAGCCTTGATCCTAGATATTCCTAGAATAGAACGAAAAATATACAAAGTATGAAGGAAGGTTTCTAAAGTAAGAAGGAAAGGTTGGCATGGTGCATCAAGTACGTATAGAGAAGGATCAAAATAAACCTAAGGAAGTTTGAAAATAAGCTTATTGTAAAGAAATATTAGATTAGCGACCAAGTTTTCCTAATCATGGCACAAAGAAGTGCAGAAAGGAAGATCAACATAAGGTGACTAAAAGGAGTAATGACAATGTCCTAGAAGCATCCTAAATTTAAGGGTCAAGTGCTTGGAATTTTTCAATCAAGGCTTCAATAAGAGAAATTTGCAGAAGGGTTTTCCTCTCTAGGTGCGAGAGGTTTTTCCCTGGCTAAGAACCAACATGTTGTGTTCTTGTCTCATGTGTTTTTGGTAACTGTTTGATGAAGTAAGGAAAACACACACTAATAATATGAGGAATATCAAGAAATGAAAAATTGTAAAAGAACTTCACAAATTATTATCAAAACTCTAAGAATCCTACTAATACTAATTTCCTAGATTCTTCAACATGTTATTGGAGCTAAGGTACAAAAGTTAAAAGAAGGGAAACAAAAAAGACATACAATGATCAATCCTCAAGAAGGGCATCAAAATAAGGTTAAGGGTTTTGTCAAGAATAAAGGATCAAGTCTACAACAAGCAACATAAATTAGCAAAGAACCTTTTCTCCATAGTCATCATCAAAACGGTCACCAAGAACATTATCAATATGACTACAAAACAAGATAACTCAAAGGCAAAGATTAACATCTTGGAGAAGGTTGAAAATCTGTGAAACAATCCTACTCTTCACTCTAACAAAAGTAAAATGTAGTACCTTTCACAGTATCAGAGGTAACCTCAAAATTTGGGTGTCATACAACCCATGTCATACCACAACAATCTTAATGACTTAAAAAATCTTGATGATTGGTATTGAACAATGCTCGAAGGCCACAAAGATCATTTCTCATCCTAGTCAACTCAAGCAAGCTTCTAGTCCAGCAAGGAGGATTGCAACAAGGTTACAAAGATATAAAGGCACAACATACATTACAACAATATTACTTTAGAAGGAGAACACAATGCCACATCTTCGGAGGACACCATGATAGTGCTCTAAAAATTCTTGATTTCGATTCGATACCCTCATAGTCAAGGAATCAAATAATCTCAACATATCATAAAAGGTAGTAGTGCTTGGTGCTTAATAATGAAAGGAAGATCCAAGAAAGGTTCTGGAACTCTATTGTACCAAGCAACTCTATCAAGAATCTCATGGAAAGAGATTATTCAAGAAAGTGTCAAGGTGAAGATTTCATCTTCACATGAAAAGTAAGTATCTTTTCATTATATATTCATGTTTGATTAAATGACTTCATGATTGCAAGGACATCTATGAATTGGATGGGTTATCAAGATTCCTTGCATGAAGAAGGAGAATAGGCATAGTCCTCTAAGTAGATGAAGCCATCAAAAGGTCTCCTCTGAATTTATGAAAAGGGATATTTATGAAAGATTCCCTCACATAGAAAAATTGGAGACATCAAAGTGATGTATATGCTAAACTCATTATGTTAAGGTGCAATAAAGAAGGTCAAATGAAATTTGATCTAAATGAAATTAAAAAGGCATCAAAGGATGTAGGATATATTCAAGAAGAAAAATGATGATTAAATATGTCAAGTCAGCATAAAGGAGGGAAAATCCTCTATATATATAAGTTTTCCACTCCTCTAAATAAAACGCTCTCATATCTCTGAAATTAGGGAAGAAAAGGAGTGAAGTTTGAACTAAGGACAAGAAAGGATCTCCAAGTGTAGCGAAGAAGAAGGGTATACAATCAAGTTTAAGAAGATTGTTTCTAGGGAAAGCTACAACCACACGTGTGAGAAAAAGAGGGTTTCCTCTACGGTTATAATGTCAGCAACTCACATCTGATATATCTCACTATTTGGGGCTAGTAAACTAGGCCTATAAGGCCTCCTAATCAAGTGAAGCAGAAGAGCACTCAAGCGAATGATAAAATAGCCTACAACATCATTTCAACCACCACATTTGCGAGTAATTAAGGTTTCAGGACAGTCACACTAAGTTTGTACTTACATCTCAAGGAAGAAACTCATTTGTTCAAGAGGAAGGAAGGGATCATCATGAATAAGGAGTCTCATCATAGACCAAGAATAATTACCTCTTCTAGAGCAAGTGAAACAAGGTTTACCAATAGTTGAAAGAAGAACGAAGTGCTGGAAGGAGGGGGACGAAGTGCCAAGCAAAAAAGTGCTGGAAGAAAGGAGGTGTCTAGTGATTGGCACTGATTAATAATCAGCTTCAATAAGAGAAATTACCAAATGGTTTTCTTCTCATGAAAAGAGAAGTTTTGGCCCTCGTAGAGAGCCAACATCTTGTGTTCTTGTTCCTATCAGTTTTATAGCGATTTGATGAAGTACAAACACATGAATTGATAAGAAGAAGAAGATTATGCTAACAAGAAAAGTAAAAAGACTCCGCAAATTGTTATCAAGTCAAGAAAAATCACACTACACCTAATTGCCCAAGATTCTTCAACATGGTATCGGAGCTAAGGTGACAGACAATGAAAGGGCATCTCAAGAACACTCATCAAGAAAGGACATCTACAAAGGTGAACCATCAAGCCAAGAAGTCTCAATCACTTGAACGATAAGAATGTCTATCATCTATTATTCATCAAGGAAGACTACAAAGAAAGAAGAAGAGTCGTACATAAAGGAACCCGCAAAGAAGAGCAGATCAAAGAGGGACCTATATCATCTATAAGTCATCAAGAAAATCTCATCATCAGGCAAGTTCACTTGGAGAAGGAAACTTGAAGAAAATCAAGATCATAGGAAGGCAAGCCATCAAGTCCTCAAGGACAAAGCATGTCTACTACATCTCAAAAACTATCAAGTAAGTATATGTCCCCTTTTGAATATACATCAATGTTTTTTTGCAAGGAAAACAATTATTTGGTAGACAACAATAACCTTCTTGAATGGAAGAAGAGGATTGATTTACTTGTCAAGGAGAATGAACTCCTAGAACACATCAAAGGGAATGTTACTATTCTTGCTAAGGAACAAACTCAAGTATTAGCCAAGTAAAATAAGGATGAGTGTTATGAAACCAGCTCAAGAAAAGATAGAAAAGAAAGATCAACGCCTTAGAATTCAGCCTCTTCGAGGGGGCAACCTCCTTTACATTACATAAATGAACAATTCTTGGATGATACAAATGACAAAACCTCCTTTCTATATATAGGACTCTAAGGAGTCACAATATAATCCAGCTGACCTAACAATAATAATATAAAGCCACAAAAATAACAATAGAGGGATTCTATGGGGCACAGAAATAACAATATGGGGGTAATAGGGGCACAACAATATAAATAAGGGGTATAACTACAATAGTAATGGGGTAATCACTAGTATTATAGGGACCCAACATGCCCCTCTCCTTCAAAAAAGTGTTGTCCTCAACGCTTGAGTAGTTCTGGATACTTCTGCATAAAATTCTCATCCTCCCATGTGGAATCTTCAGCGGATAAGTTCTTCCACTTGATAAGATACTCTGAAATTGATCGATTTCGTAGCTGTCGAGTTCTTGTTTCTGTGACTGCTTCTGGTTCCAATATAATTTTTCCTTCCTCGTCAAGTTCTGGCAATATTGTTTGAACTGGGAGCTTGTCGCCTATAACCTTCTTTAAACATGAAACATGGAAAACTGGGTGCAATCGAGAAGCTGCAGGAAGCTCCAATTTGTATGCCATAGTACCAATCTTTTCCAACACCTTGTACGGACCATAATACTTTGGTGATAATTTATTATCCTTCTTAGCTTGCTTTAGGGACATTTGCTTATATGGTTGTAGCCGTAGGAATACCCAATCACCTACATCAAAACTTCTTTCACTGCGATGTTGATCTGCCTGTTGTTTCATTCTATTTTGTGCCAACACGAGGTTATCCTTTAAGAGTTGGAGGACTTGTTGTTGATGTTCGATGTGATGTTCCACTGCCTGAACCTTAGAATTTTCTCTTAAATATGATGTGATGGATGGTGGTTGATACCCATAAAGTGCCATAAATGGGGTCATTTTTGTTGCTGTATGGAAGGAAGTGTTATACCACCATTCAGCCAGAGGCAACCATTTGACCCATTGTGTCTGTTTATCAGATACAAAGCAACGAAGATATCCTTCCAAACATTTGTTTACTATCTCAGTTTGCCCATCAGATTGAGGATGATAAGATGAGCTATGAGCTAACTGAGTACCAAGACAAGAAAATAATTCTGTCCAAAAATTTCCAGTGAAAATGGGATCTCTGTCACTTACAATAATCTTTGGGTTTCCATGTAGCTTTTGAACTGTTTCCATAAATGCAGTAGAAACTGTACTGGCTTTAAATGGATGTGATAATGCACAAAAGTGTGCATACTTGGTAAGTCTGTCAACTACCACCATGATGACACTCTTTCCCTCAGACTTGGGTAAACCTGTGATAAAATCCATTGAAACCTCCTCCCAACGTTGGCTTGGAATGGATAAAGGTTGTAATAGACCCGGTGTCTTAATTGTTTCAACTTTATTTTGTTGGCAAACCAAACATTCCGCCACAAACTTTTGAATATCTGATTTAAGGCCATCCCAAAAAAATTCCTTCTTAACCCTGTGGTAAGTTTTTAAAAATCCTGAGTGCCCTCCTAAGGGAGAAGTGTGCAATTCCATAAGAATCTTTTGTTTTAGCTGGGAATTCTTACAGAGGTATAAGCGATCTTTGTACCATAACGAATCATTTTTCCAGCTAAATGTATCAGAAGTACTGGAATCTTGTTGTAGCTTTCGAATAAGTGCCCACACTTCTTCGTCATTCTTCCATTCCTCCTTTGCTTCGTTTATCCAATCTGGTTGGATAATAGAAATGGCACACAACAATGCTTCCACATCCTCATCCTTTCTTGAGAGTGCATCTGCCACCACATTTTGCTTCCCTTTTTTGTAGATGATTTCAAAGTCATAACCCAACATCTTTGTGACCCACTTTTGTTGCTCTTCAGAGGATAATCTTTGTTCTAAAAAGTATTTAAGGCTATCATGATCCGTTTTTACCTTGAAGTGTCTTCCCATTAGGTAGGGTCGCCATTTCTTAAGTGCATGGAGTATTGCCAACATTTCCTTCTCATAAATAGCTTTGCTTAAAAACTTTCCCTTGATTGGACGACTTTCAAAAGCAATGGGTCTTTCATCTTGCATTAGAACAGCACCAATTCCATTTCCTGAAGCATCACATTCCACAATAAAGGTTTTTGTGAAGTCCGGTGTAGCTAAGACCGGTGCTTGGCACATTGCCTCTTTAAGATGTTCAAAGGCCTTTGTTGCTTCCGGAGTCCATGAAAATGAATCTTTCTTCAATAATGTTGTTAGAGGTGCTGCTATTCTCCCATAATTCTTAACAAACTTGCGATAATACCCTGTCAACCCAAGAAATCCTCGCAGATGCTTTATGGATGTGGGGATTTTCCATTCCTTAATGGCTTTAATTTTGCTAGGGTCTACCTTAACTCCTTCATGAGATACAATATGACCCAAATATTCCACCTCCTGGACTCCAAAGAAACATTTGGATCTTTTTGCATATAATTGTTTCTCCTCCAATAGTTGTAGCACCTTGTCAACATGTTCAACATGATCCTTCCAAGACTTGCTGTAGATTAGTATATCATCAAAAAATACTAACACAAATTTTCTAAGGAATGGTTTGAAAATTGAATTCATCAAACCTTGAAATGTTGAAGGTGCATTGGTAAGGCCAAAAGGCATGACCAAAAATTCATAATGACCCTCATGAGTTCTAAATGCCGTTTTCGGAATGTCTTCAATCTTCATTCTGATTTGATGATATCCCGAACGAAGATCCAACTTGGTGAAGTAAATTGATCCATGCAATTCATCCAGTAATTCATCAATGACAGGAATGGGGAACTTATCTTTAATAGTGAGCTTGTTGAGCTCCCTATAATCTGGACACATGCGCCATGATCCATCCTTCTTGTGCACCAATACTACTGGAGCTAAGAAAGAACTTTGACTCGGTTGAATTATACCAGCCTCTAGCATTTCTGCAACCATACGTTCAATTTCACTTTTTTGGACATATGGATATCTGTACGGCCTGATGTTTGGAGGAACACTTCCTGGAATCAGATGAATAGCATGATCATGATCACGCATAGGTGGGAGACCTTTGGGAGTCTCAAATACCTTGGAATGATTGTCCAGGACTTTTTGGAGATCTGGAGAAATAGATGATTCCAATGTGGAAACATCTAGCGAACATAATTGTGCAATTACACCTCTTTGCTCCTTTTTTAGAAGCTTTGTCATGCCATTAGAGCTGATTATCTTTCCTGGTTTCCCTGCAATACCCCTTAATTCAACTTCCTTTCCTTCCACAGAAAATTTCATGAAAAGTTCTTGAAAATTAAAAGCTATTGTACCCAAGGATTGTAGCCATTGGACTCCTAGTACAACATCAGCACCTCCCATTGGAATGGAAAGCATTGGGCTAGTCAATACATATTCTCCCATGGATAGCTTGATATTATGGCACTTTCCAGAACAATTTATTGTTCCTCCATTTGCAATCATCACTTGACACTCTGGTGCTGGATATAGGAAGCAATTCAATTCTTTTGCTACCCTACAATGAATAAAATTGTGGGTGCTTCCTGAATCAATCAACACTATTACCTTTTTCTTCTTGATTTGTCCTTCTATCTTGATGGTTTGAGGAGTGGTAATTCCTGCCAATGCATTACAAGATATGGTCGGATTTATTTTTTCTTCATCTAGGCTTTGTTCCTGGAATATATCCTCTTCTTTTGACCTTTCTTGCTCCTTTTCTTCTTCCTCTTCACAATCTATGTAGAATAATTTCTTCTCAGCACACTTATGACCTTTTGTGTATTTGCTATCACAATTGTAACAAAGCCCTTTTGCTCTTTTTTCTTCCAATTGTTGTGGTGTCAACCTTGTAGGTTGTGGAAGACTATGGGCAACAACACTTCCATCTTTATAGTTGTGAATGGTATGCTTCCTAGTTGCCATAATTTTGCTTTCCATTTTTCTTGCTAACCTGAATGCCTTCTCTAATGAATCAGGTTCCCAAAGGCGCACATCATGTTGGATATTATCCTTTAAAGACCCTATGAACACATCAATCCTATGCTCCTCTGGAATATCTTTTACCCTTATGTTCAATTTTTGGAACTCCTCAATGTGCTCCATTATTGAACCCTTTTGTTTGAGACTTATCAATTGGCTAAAAAAAGTGTTGCTTTTTGTATCCTCATAATGTGCTATCAATTCTTCCGTAAAAATTGCCCAAGTGATAAATTGTTTACGAGAACAAAGCCATTGATACCATACAAACTGATTTGGTTCCAAATATAAAGTTTCCATACGTACCTTTTGTGTGTTTTGCACATTATTGAGATCGAAGAATTGCTCCATCTGTAATATCCATGTGGCGGGATCCTTGCCATCAAACTTCCTCATATCGATTTTTTGAATATGGTGATTCTTCGATCCAACATTAGCATCTATGGAATCATGATTAACATTTCTTTTGTTCTCATCATGAGTTTCCTTTACTACCTTTTCACCATTAGGAAGTATTTCTTGTAGAAAATTAGTCAAATCTGTCTTCAAATCTGCCATGCCTGTCTTCAAATTTGTGTTCAAATCTATCTTCAAATTGTCCATATTAGCTTCCATGCCATTCATATTAGCTTCCACGCCATTTATCTTAGCTTCCACGCCATTTATCTTAGCATCTGTTAACTTTTGTGAGCGTGACATTTGTTGCACTTGTTCTTGTAATTTTGATATATCATGTAGCATTTCTTCCTCTTCTTCATGAGTCATGCTAGAGCTTTCAGGTTCCTTACTAGGTGTTTGCATTTTCTTTCCTCAGGGCATCAGTTACCGATAATAATGCTCTACTATGCCCTTTGAATTCCTTCAAAATAAATTTTCAAACCAAGCTTAAGCAAAAATTTAAAAAAAATCTACACACCTTTTTTCACTTTGTAGGAGCTCGATATTGCCTCTGATGTATCTCTATACTTTCCAATCATCTAGTTCTGAACTTGTGACCTGTAGTAGCTCTCTGTGTCCTCTTTCCAATGCCACAAGTCTGACCCAAATTGGATTCTCCAAGGAAGAGTTATGCGAAATCTCCCATAGTGACTTGATTATAGACTAGTTCAGTAGAGCTAACTTGTACGATGTTCCGCGAGTCACTGTTTTGACCTTTGAGTCCAAAAAACACCCACAAGAAACTACAGTCTGTCCTCTTTCTGTACCTTGTTATGAAACTTCAATCTGATCCCCAGAGAGAAATTTATGACGATTTTCCCCAGGTCACCTATTTTGAATGTAATTCAGGAGTCTACAAAAATACCAACTTCCTCACATCATATCTCCGCAAATATCGCGCGAAAAGCTCTGAAATTCGAACCCAATGTTCAGCGCGATTTCCTCTCAAATGGGTTTTTTTTGCGACTTTTGAAACGTCACAGAAAAAAAGTTATAGAGAAAATTCCACGATGACCTGTTTGGAGCAGCGAAACCCTAGAATCCAAAGCTCTGATACCAAATGTTATGAAACCAGCTCAAGAAAAGATAGAAAAGAAAGATCAACGCCTTATAATTCAGCCTGTTTGAGGGGGAAACCTCCTTTACATTACATAAATGAACAATTCTTGGATGATACAAATGACTAAACCTCCTTTCTATATATAGGAGAATAAGGAGTCACAATATAATCCAGCTGACCTAACAATAATAATATAAAGCCACAAAAATAACAATAGAGGGATTCTATGGGGCATAGAAATAACAATATGGGGGTAATAGGGGCATAACAATATAAATAAGGGGTATAACTACAATAGTAATGGGGTAATCACTAGTATTATAGGGACCCAACAATGAGACCAGAGCTCAAAGGATTCTAATAGAATCCATCAAAGACTCTCTCATTCCTTATGTCTCCAAATTTGAAACATCAAAACAAATCTATGATAAACTTGTAGAGATATTCTTGGTAACAATAGTTGGAGAAGTAATATCTCTAATAAATGAATTGTACAAGACGAGTATATAAAAGGAAGGAATAGCTCCCTACTTCATGAAGATATCTGAGATGAGGGATTAACTTCAAGAGCTAGGGGGAATTTTATGTCCAACAAAGAAATGACAACTGCAGTACTCAATGCTCTACCTGAGGATTGGGGAAACTTCACCTCAAGCATATATGTCAAGAAGGAAGCTACCACACTAAGTGAAATGTGGTCTCTATGCAAGACAGAGGAAACCAAACTCAAAGCCAAGGAAGATACGGGATCAAAGGGGCAAGCATTTTCTACCATGGCCAAGAGAAAGGGAAAAATCGGAAAATTTAGTCAACGATAAACAAACAACAAAGATATGTCCAAAATCCAATGCTATGGATGCCAAGAATATGGACACTACAAAATGAATTGTCCTAAACTTAAAAAGGACAACAACAAAAAAATGAAAATGGAAGAAGCTCATGTGACTCAATAAGTCTTATAACATCATTTACCACCTTTATATACTTGATGCTTTGACTCATGGCCTTGGGCAGCCCTTTCCCTTCATACTTGGTCCAAACATTAAAAGACATTATTTTAAATTCCATATGCGACTCTACTCTGCAAAAAATGTGTACACACGTGGTTCAACTATACCCAACCCATGTATATGATTTAAAATAAAAAAAATATAAAATTCCTATTTTTTAGGATGGGTTTACGGGTTACACCGAAAGCCTCCCTATAGGATCCCGTGGCATAACTGTTTCCCAACTAAAATTTTTTTTTTGAGGTCATATAAATACACCTCTTGGAGAAGGCCTAAGGGGAGAGAAAGATAGGATATTAAAATTATATCGAACTTTTCCCTGATCAAGTATGATTTATCATTGTGCCTCATGCACTCTCAGCTATAGGAAACCCCTGTTTCCTCATTGTGATGTCCATCTCCTTTATATGGAATCCATGTGTATGCGTTTGAAATAGGATTGTTGAGTCTTGGGCTAGACGGATCTGGAGGAGGGTTTCACTTGGAGCTGTGGATGAGTCAAGTTGTATTCTTCCAAATTCTTTTTCAGTCAGCAATAGAGAAGCCATGTCTTGTTCCTGATGTTATGATCTTAATGCTTTAATTCATGTTTTAATCTAACTAATGTATGATTTCATGTGTTATAATTTTATGATTATATGATATAAGATTTATATCATGAACATGATTTCAACTATTACTGGTAAATGTGCATTTCTTGAATGGGTTGCAAGTTTTAAAGCATTGGAGGAAGCATAGGGTTTGGAACCTATGGGAACAACCTCAAACGTAGGACCTTCGTGTAATACTTCTTCTTCCTACTTCATTAGTTTTAGTATTAAGGCTACCTGTTTATTTGCTTCATGTTGGTGTATGCCCTCTTCTCTATTGGGGTGTTCAACCTATACCCCAGGGTGTATTATTCCCGTAACAAGAAGTGAAAGAAGAAGAAAAGAAGCAAAAGAAGGAAGATCGTCTGAATATCTACTATGACTATGTAAATCTCTTTACTTAAAGGCTTCTTTCAAAGGTCTAATTAGGATAGGAGCATGTAGGAATATAATAAAATTCCATAGCTAGAAACACCTTCTAAAATCTAGCAGCTTGAAGTGGATAGAGTTATAGATACTCATTTAGAAATATCATTTATAAATAAGAACAAAATGCATGGTTAGAAATATCTTCTAGAATATAGGACCATGGTAGATATAGCTCAGTATATTCATGAAGAAGGAGCATACCAAGAATAGGAACTCATCCACAATTAAATACAATTGATCATGATTAAGAATATTAGAAGACCTCCATCATCGAAAGGAAATAAATATTTGCAAGTTAAGGATCTTAAAGATCCTATGATGGAATATTCAAAAGAAGATTTAGGAATAAGAAGTAGATGTTTCATTGGGAATCCCATTCATCGGATTCAAGAAAATGATGATATACAAGCAAGCTAAGATGGAGCAAGAAGGGCCATATCAAGGACAACCAAATGAAGCCAAAATTATTAAAGGAGAATCAAGATGAGGTATGTATGCATCAAAGTTTAGCTATGTCATCATTTGTATATTATTGAGTCATGGGAATAGTTATATGACATCATCAAGTAGGAAATAATCTCTTTCACCAATGACATGCTTGAAGGTATGTACTACAATGCAATGAAGGTCAACAAAGGAAAATACTCGCATAATGAGTATAAGATTGCTGACTAGGAAGCAAGAAGGAATGTTGACTAGTCCTAGAAACTAGCAATAAAGAAGTTCTCCCTTAAGAAGTAGAAGGTAGTTGACAAATCATCCAAGATGAAGCAAATGAATAAAGAGATCAATCATGTGAAGTACCCCATGGTCACAAGAATGACTATTTGGTAAATATCTATTAAAGATATCTCCCGAAAGAAGGCATGACCACTCAGACAAAGTAAGGAAAGACCCTTGATACCTATGAAGGCCTTGGAGATACAAAAGGTGAAGATAATTGATTGTACTCCACAAAGATGTCATGATGAAGAAGCCATCCAACAAAATTTAATGTTGAAGCAATATCAGGATGAAGTCATGAAGGGTTACTAGATCAAAGCATGGTAGCAATCATGTACAAAGAAGAATCCATGAGAAGAGTATTACAAAGCATGGAAATGATGACAAAGGAGTAGCCAGATGACAAGAGATCCTAATATATGGCAAGAATACCACTTTCCACAAAGAAAGGAATCACATAACAAACCAGGAAGGAAAGTGATCGATGGATAGTGCCATACCAAAAGGAAGTTTGAACCAAGATTTCATGACATTGAAGGAAAGAAGAAAATCAAGAAGTTGAAGGACCCACAAAGAAGAAGTTGTTGATGAATGGACAAGTCCCTAGGTAAGATGGAGTTATAACAAGTTCCTAATTACAAAGGAACTTGGACAAGTACCTTGTCAGAGGATACTTGGGCACGTCTTCCTCAGTTGAGAGGAAGTGATAGACACCACATTCTTTTCTTCACTTGTGAAGAAAGAATGGGAGGATTAGGTAATCATCTGGTATCCGATACTCTTTGAGGATGTGTAGGGTATCCAAGACAAGAGTAGGCAAGAAGACTGATATTCTTTAAGGGCTGGGAACCCAAGATAAGAATAGTCCTAGAAGGTCATACTTATTGAATGCCCGGGTAGGTATGTACCTTGAGAGACATTGAATAAGGTGTCTATAAGTCATTGGTCTCACCAACATTGTGCTCTAATATATTGAGATATAGAGTTGTTAGTCAAGGCCTTGTTTTGGAAACAATGTTGGTTATTATGATGCTATAACAAATGGATTGCAAATCAAGTTTATATTATGTGAATTCTTCAAGATTGAAACATAGCCAAACACCATGTAAGGTTGTATGAATACCTCCCTAGTTAAGATGGAGTATTGAAGGAAACGTAACTACGTCCAGTATTCAAAAATGTACTTTTGATATTTGTATTTATTCAAGAAAAGGAATATTATTTTTATAATATATGTCAATGAGATTCTTGCTCATTGAAATAGGTCTAGCACATGTTAAAGTGCTATAGGTGAGTCAAATAGTCAAAATAAATTATTTAAGACATTAAGGGCATGTTACACCATGTATATAATTGTATTAGAGTCAAAATGAATACCTCCAAGCGAAGTCAAAGTCTCCTCCTTGTAACGACATCCTTCGAGAAGCAAAATGATGATTAAATATGTCAAGTTGGCCTAAAGGAGGGGCAATCCTCTATATATAGAGGCTATCCACTCCTCTAAATAGAACACTCTTATATATATTAAATTAACAAATAAAAGGAGGCAAGTAAAGGGTGAACGAAGGACAATAAAGGATCTCCAAGTTTAGCGAAGAGGAAGGGTATACAACCAAGCTTAAGAGCATTATTTCTAGGGAAATTTGTATCCACACGTGTGAGACAAAGAGGGTTGTCTCTACGGTAATGGAAATAAAACTCACAACTGATATATCTCACTATTTGGGGCTAGTAAAATAGGCCTATAAGGCCTCCCAATCAGGAGAAGAAGAAGGGCACTCAAGTGAAGGAGCAAAGAGCCTACAACATCAAGTGAATGACCACACATGCAAGGAATTTGGGTTGTAGGACACTCATACTAAGTCTATACTTACATCTCAAGGAAGAATCTCATTTTGTCAAGAGGAAAGAAGGGATCATCACGAATAATGAGTCTCATCATAGACCAAGAAGAAGTACCTCTTCTAGATCAAGTGCAACGAGGTTTACCAAGAGCTGAAAGAAGAACAAAGTGCTGAAGGGAGGGGTATGAAGTGTAGGGGAACCAATTGTTGGGAGAAGGAAGTGTTAGGGAACAACGTAAAGAAAGGAGAAAGGACTTGACTTGTGCTTGGAGGAAATTCTAGTCAAGGGTCTATTGTTTGGCATTGATCAATAAGAATCTTCAATAAGAGAAATTTACCGAAGGGTTTTCCTCTCAAGAAAAGAGCGGTTTTGGCCCTAGCAGAGAGCCAAGATTTTGTGTTCTTTTTCTTATATTTTTTATAGCAATTTGATGAAGTACACACACATGCATTAATAAGAATAAGAGGATTAAGCTAACAACAAAAGTAAAAATACTCCAAAAATTGTTATCAAGTCAAGAAGTATCACACTACACCTAATTGCCCAATATCCTTCAACATTTGCAACCCTATTCTCGTTACCCTTGACGTACTTGATCTCAAAGTCAAACTCCCTAATTGTTTTCAACCATCTAGCTTGTTTGGCATTCAGATTTGGTTGGTCAAATAGATACCTCAATCCACTATGATTACTCATAAAGATGAACCGCTTACGAAGAAGATAGTGTGCCCACATCTTGAAACCATGGATGATCGTTGCCAACTCAAGATCATGTGTCAGATAATTATGCTCATGCTCATTCTATTTTTTGGACTCATAGAACACTACATGTCCTTCCTACATAAGGACTCTACCAAGTCCTCTCTTGTAAGCATTTGTGCACACCACAATTTTTTTTTATGGATCTGCAATCTTTAACACTCAAGCATTTGTTAACAACTACTTTAATTGATCGAAATTGGTTGCACATTTCTCTGTCCACTCAAAATTCTTACCTTGCCTCTGCGTAATCAGATATGTAATGCGAGATGATTTCTTGATGAACCTCCTATAATAACTTTCTAACGCCATGAATGACCTTACCTAATCCACATTTATAGGAGTTTCCCATTCCATGACAACTATCATTTTCTTTGGATCCAGTATTATGCCTTCCTTGGTAACAACATGTCCCAAGTAATGCACCTTCGTCTGAAAGAATATGAATTTTCTAATCTTGGCATAAAACTTATCCTCTCCCATTAATCTCAACACTATTGCTAAGTGTTCGACATGATCTTCCTCATTTTTAGAATATATCAAGACGTCATCAATGAATACAATAACAAACTTTTCCAAGTAAGGATGCAATACACTATTCATCAAGCACATAAAAGTAGATGGAGCATTTGTCAAACTAAATAGAACTACAACCAAATCATAATCACCATACCTGATCCTAAAATTGATCTTCTATATGTCCTCTTCCTTGATGCATACCTAATGGTATCCTTATCTCAGATCAATCTTCGAGAACACTGATGCTCCCTTCAACTGATAAAAAAAATCATCAATCCTCGACAACAAATACCTATTCTTGATGGTCACCTTGTTTAACTTCCTGTAATTAATACATAGCCTAAAAGTACCATCCTTCTTCTTCACAAATAATACTAGTGTACCCCTATAGGTTTCAACCCCATACAGAAATTTCCTGCATGCGAATTCTAAAACACATAAAATAAACAATGCGGGAGCATAACACATAAAACACATATACACATAGATTTTCCCCTAGATCCCAAACTTGGGACTACCAACTTGAATTTTCATTATATTCCTTTCAATGTTACAATACATATTTATACGTCCTGAAGCATCCAATACCATGGACCGAAAAACCATCGCATCCAAAACCATGGACCGAAATCCACTGCGTCCAAATCCATGTGTGAAAATCATGCACAAAACCATAGGTGGGTCTACCCAAACTAACATAGGGTCCAAAACCAAAATTTTCTGGGGAACTGCCTTGGACCCCATAAAGTGGGGTTACCCGCACCCCTCAAACCCCCCAATCAACTACGTGTGTTAGTCGTGAAAAGAATATAACATAACCCAACATTCTCCCACTTGTTGTTTTCTTTCCATAGGGGCCCACATCAGAGATTAGTCATTTATCCAGCCCTGCAATGGCCATTGTTTCTCTACACCGAGAGAATTTCTCAGAGCTCACAGAATTTGTCAATGCATCTGCAGTATTCTTCAAAGTGTCCACGTTTACCAGCAACACCTTTTTGTCTTCTATCATATCCCTCACAAAGTGATACTGAACATCAATATGCTTTGTCTTTGAATGATATGTAGGGTTCTTTGCCAAGAAAATTGCACTTTGACTGTCACAGTTTATCCTTATAGCTTCCTATACTAAACCTATACTTGAACACAATCTCTGCAACCAAACTACTTCCTTGCTTGCATGAGTGGCTGCCGTGTATTCTGCCTCTATAGTTGATAGTGCCACTACATATTGTCTCTTACTCATCCAACTGACTGCACGTTCAAATAGGTTAAACGCATACCCACTTGTAGATCTTCTCTGATCCATATCTCCAGCCTAGTCTCGATCAAGAAAGCCATGAATATCCAACACTCTGTCCGATCCTAGTCTTCCTTGGTAGCAAAAACCATAATCACTAGTGCCACGCAATTACCTGAAAAGCTACTTCACTATTGTCTAGTGCTCCTTCCCTGATTTTGACATAAACCTACTCAATACTCCCACTGCATGTCCAATGTCTAGTCTAGTATAGACCATTGCATACATCAAGCTACCCACTGCACTTGCATATGGAACATGGGACATGTCCTCTTCCAGTTCTTGTGTCTTGGGACATTGTTCAGCAGATAACCTCACACCTACAGGAATAGGAACATTCACCGATTTACTATCCTGCATATTAAACCTCTGCAGTGTTGTTTCGACATACTTCCTCTAGTTTAACCATATCTTCCTCTTTTTCCTATCTCTTTTAATTTCCATGCCCGAAATATAGTTTGCAGCACCAAGATATTTCATGTCGAACTTGGAGGACAAATGGGTCCTCAAATCCTGGATAATTCCTTTGTCATTTCCAACGAGCAACATATCATCTACATACAAGACTAGATAAATAACACGGTCACCAATTAATTTAAAATACACACAGTGATATGCTTTGCTTCTGGTGAAGCCAAGCCCCTGTATAAATGTATCAAATTTCTGATACCACATCCTTGGTGACTATTTTAACCCATATAGAGACTTCTTTAACTTGCATACCAGTTCTTTCGTATCCTTCACCACAAAGCCTTTAGGTTGCTTCATGTAGATTTCCTCTTCCAAATCCCCGTGAAGAAGTGTTGTCTTTGCATCCATTTGTTCTACCTCAAAATCAGAAGCAGCAGCAACAGATAAAAGTAATCTAATAGAAGTTACCTTGGCAACAAGAGAAAAAAATATCACCAAAATCAATTCCAGACACCTGGGAATAACCTTTTGCTACCAACCGAGCTTTGTATTTCTCCACTTTTCCTTCTACATTTGTCTTCTTTTTGAACACCCATTTGTTGTGAATGGGTTTCCTTCCAGCTGGCAAATCCACCAAATCCCAAGCCTCATTTTTGTGCAAAGATGCCATTTCATCAACCATGTCCTCTTTCGAGAGTTTTCCATCCTTTGAATCCACTGCTTCCTTCATAGTTCTAGGATCATCATCAGTAACAGACAAAGCAAAATTTTAACAGAAAGCAGATGGACTATACCTTTCTGGCTGCCTTCTTTCTCGAACTGATCTTCTCACAGCTAGAGTTTGTGGCTCTTCATCTTCTGATTTCTCCTCTGTTGTAGAGTCTGGTTTTTCCTCCTTTAGCTCAAACTCTATCTTCTCAGGTTGCTTTGGTTGGACTTCATGTTTAATAACATCATTCACCTCTCTGAACACCACATCTCAACTCTACACAACCTTCCTTGTTACTGGGTTCCAAAGCTTATAACCCTTTAAACCATCCTTATACCTAATAAAGATGCACTTTTCAGATTTACTATCTAACATGGTTCGTTTCTCCTTTGGAACATGTACATATGCATCACATCTAAATACTCTTATATGTGAAAGAGAGGGCTTCTTACTAGTCCATACCTCTTGTGGAGTCTTATCCTCCAACGCTGATGAAGGTGACCTGTTGACCAGGTAACATGCAGTATCCACCGCCTCTACCCAAAATTCTTGTCCTAACTCGGCACTACTGAGCATGGTTCTTGCCCTTTCCATCAATGTCTTGTTCATTCTTTCTACAACTCCATTTTGCTGAGGTGTATATGGAGTAGTCTTCTATCATGATATACCACACTTCTTATATAATTCCTCAAATTCCTTGGTGCAAAACTCTCCACCATTATCTGTCTTGAGCACCATTATCTTCTTCTCTGTCTGATTTTCCACTAGAGCCTTAAATTCTTTAAACTTGTCAAAGACTTCAGATTTCTTCTTAAGGAAATATGTCCATGTACTCCTTGAGAAGTCATCTATAAATGATAAATAGTACATAGACTTACCCAGTGATGGAACCTTCACAGGTCCAAAAAAATCACTGTGCAGAAGCTCTAATATCTGCTTCGCCCTCTTACTACCAGAGGGGAAACTCACTCGATTTTGCTTCCTGTCTACACAATTTTCATAGAAATCAAAATCCAAAGAGCTATTACCCATACCTTCTACCATACCTTTACCATGAAGTATTCGAAGGCCCTTTTCTCCAATATGTCCAAGCCTTTGATGCCAAAACATGGTCTTCTCTCCAGAGACTACTAGATTTTCTGCTCCACTTTTAGGAACCACAGAACTGTTGCACCCATCAATAACAGTGCTACCTTGCAGCTTGTACAGAGTTCCTATCCAAACTCCCCGCATCAATACTAGTGCTCTCCGAACCATTTTGCAGGTATCCTTCTCGAACACTGTTTTTACACCTGCATCATCCAGCTTGCTTATAGAAAAACAATGTAAACTTTGAAACGGGAACTGATACTGTTACCCGTTTTGTAGAGATAGCAGAAAAGTGACCCGATTTTGAAAAGGGGTGATGCAGAATACACATGTTTTGTAGAGATAGCAAAAAAGTGACCCGATTTTGAAAAGGGGTGATGCAGAACACATGTTTTTTTTAGAGCATAGTTTTTGGCACTTTAATTTTTTTTTATGTATATTGTGTTTTAGAATGGTAGTGATTTTCATGTTGATTTTAAAAAGTGGTTATTCTGCACCAGACCCTTTTTTTAAAAGACCTATTTTTTGACTTTAACTTTTCTAATGTATGTAATGTAAATAATTATTTTGTAAATTTAATAATTTTTGAAGTGGTCTTCTTCTTCTTCATATTTTCATGTTTTTATTTATTTATTTATTTTTTTTTGGTAGTGAGGTTTTTATTGATTTGCATATTTAAAAAAGAAGGTCAATATTTTTCATTTTCCATATTTTACATATTTACACATCGTTAATTAAATTTTCAATCCAAATGAAATAATTTTCTTTAAAAAACAAATATAAAATTATATATAAAAAAGACAAAAATAAAAAATAAAAAAGTGTTAAAAAAAATTTATCTTATAAACCATAAAACACTTTGGAAAAAAAAAAAAAAAAAAAAAAAAAACAAATTATATATATATATATATATATATATATATATATATATAATTAAGTCGATAAAAATTGAGAAATTAAAAAAAAAACACATTAGCAAAAACTAGGAATAAAATTTTAAAAACAAACTAGTTTAAAAAAAATAGAAAATTAACCAAAAAATAAATTAAAAAAACTAATAAAATAAATATTAAAAAAAAGGGTTAAAAAAATTATCTCACAAAAAAAAACATTAGCAAAACTGGAAAAAAAAAATTAAAAAATTAAAAAAAAACTAGTTTAGAAAAAAAAATAGAAAATTAACGAAAAAAATTGAAAAAATAGTAAAATTAATATTAAAAAAACAAAAATAAATTCAAATTATAAAAAAAAAAACAAAAAAATACGTAATTTTTATTAAAAAAAAAATGTAATTCTTTTTTATTAAACATACATATTTTATTTAATATATATATATATATATATATATATATATATATATATATATATTAAAATTTATTTTTTTTTTAAACAACCTTTTTTATTATTTAAAAAAAAATTATAATTTTTTTAAAACAATTTTTATTTTTATTTTTATTTTTTCCCTAAAAATACAAATTATTAAATCTACGTTCTATATTTAAAAAAATAAATAAATAAATAAAACCTAAATTTAAAAAGAAAAATTTACATTTCTTTTTTTATTTAAAAAAAATTAATAAAATTAATTTTGTTTTTTAAACAATTCCTTTTTTATTAAAAAAAAAAATTATAACTTTTTTTTAAACATTTTTTTTGTTTTTTATTTAAAAATATAGATAATAAAAAAAATGATTTTAAAAAAAAATTATATATATATTTTTATTTAAATATTAAAAAATTATTAAAAAAAATTTAAAAATTTAAAAAATTTAAAAATTAACAGTTTTTTTTAATTATTAAAAACAAAAAATTTGCGGGCCGCCCACCGGCCGCCCGTGGTGGCGCGGCGGTGGGTGGAGGGGCTGCACGCAGGTCCTCCGCCCACCGCCGCGCCACCACGGGCGGCCGGTGGGCGGCCCGTCGATTCCGGCGTAAGAAACAATTTTCATAAATAATACTAGTCAATATCATCAGTATTGAGAGGGTGATGAGAGTTCATGGCTTTGAAATAATGATCATTACTTTCTCCGGACATTAAGGTTGATCAATTAATTATATCCCTGCGATTCCGATCTTGTTCTTAGCTTCACTCTATCCTTTATCCTTTTGTTCTTTTCTGTGCATTCCTTTTGATGTATTTGATGAAATATTCTTCAACTCTGCCAAAATTCCTCACATGTTGAATAGGTTTTACTATTTTTATGCGTTATTATCATTCAAACCCGTGATAGTCCTTGCGTTATTATCATGCATTATTATTATAACCACAACATCATGTATTATTGCTTTTGTTTTATAAATGGCTAACAAAAGCGTCTTTATAAATTGTTTTATGTATTATTTTATTGTCCATCGTGAGCGTCTTTATAAATTGCTAACACAAAATTAGTGGCAGTGTATATGTGCCCATTCGACATTTTTTTGGAACCTCCTTTAATCATATGTTTTATTTCCTGTAATCCTATAATCCATTCAACGCCTTTAAGATATTATTTGTGCATGTGATTGCAATGGTTCCGAAACATTTATAATATACCCTTCTCCCAACATTTTTAATATTCGATATTCGACACTTTGTAATACGTCCTTTTAAATACACCGACATCAATATATCTTCACAATGTGGCGTTTTAATAATTATACGTCGGTGCAGGTTATTCCATATTGTAATTGATATCACAATACTTCACGTGCTTTTGCGTTCTTGGTGCGTTAATTTTGCATCAAAAAATATATTACTCTTTGCGCAATTCTTTTAATTGCCATCAACCGAACTTTTGGTAGCTTCTCATCACATTGTCAACATATTATTTAGACAGTCTTCAACACTCTTTTAGATAGTTCCTCAACGCATTATTTAAACAATTGTAACATTGCCCATTACATGTTTTAAGCGTTGTCCTTACATTATCCATTACATGTTTTAAGCGTTGTCCCTTACCTTTAATATACTCCCAACGCGTTATATTATTGAATTGTCTTCAAGGCAGCCCTGGCAGTGTTCTCCAACACAACAATTATTTTATTATCCTTCTTGACATTATCCCCAACGCACCTTGTATTGTGTATTGCTTTTATCTTATCTCTGGTGCATTTCTTTTCCATTATAATCACCGAAAATGGTATTATTCTTTCAACGTAATGCATTTCTCATTGCACTGTATTATGCTATGCTTTCAATGTCCATGCAATGTATTTAATCACTCATTTTTCAATGTCTTCCACAACCTTTACAAGGGTTTGCACTTTGAATGTAACTTCATAGGAATAGACTTTCATTGGTGCATTGATAAGACATTTGTATATATCAATATATATGTGACCCTTTGTATCGATTTTATGCCCGTAACATTTTGTTGAATTACTATAGTGGATTGGTTACTTATGCAATCTTAATATAACTTACTTTTATCATAGTTCATGCCCAAATCCTTGCAAAATCATGTGACATTATGTAGCTTGAAGGGTTGCCCGACATACCACAATATAATATACATTAGTCATATTGTGCTACATAGAATAATGTTTTATAATTTAAGTGCTAAAGCTTTGGATTTATAATAATGAATGAGAATGCAAACATAAGCTTCAAGAGATATTTCAACAGAGTATCTAAATGATTCGTAGTATAAATGCTCCTAATGCTTTCTTCAAATAGCTATATCCCATGCACTTAGTGGAGCTTTGAAGACTTAACCTTTTATGCATGAACAAAACCTTTTCTTCAAGGAATTTGACACTCAAGCATGTGAATGGACTTGATGATTGAAGGTGGTATTGATACCATGACTGATTCCCAACATGATGCAATAATACAATGCAAGTGTGATGGATTTCTTGTGACAATGCATCCTTAGAGGCCTGGGATTAAGTTAAAATATGGTTCAGACTTTTATCATTATAATCTAGGGTTTCAAAGGTGCATGAAAAAAGTAGCATTTTCCCAAACCCTAATGCAATTAATAGAATGAGAACCAAGATGAAGTCATAGTCATCAACACAAGGTACGTTCTCTCGTCGATTCCTGGAATCGACAGGCCGCTCACCGGCCGCCCGTGGTGGCGCGTCGGTGGGCGGAGGGCCTGCGTGCAGCCCCTCCGCCCACCGCCGCGCCACCACGGGCGGCCGGTGGGCGGTCCGTAATTTTTTTTTTTTAATAATTAAAAAAATGTTAATTTTTAAATTTTTTATTTTTTTTTAATAATTTTTTAATATTTAAATAAAAAATATATATGATTTTTTTTTTAAATCATTTTTTTTTATTATTTATATTTTTAAATAAAAAACAAAAAAATGTTTAAAAAAAAGTTATAATTTTTTTTAATAAAAAAAGAATGGTTTAAAAAAGAAAATTAATTTTATTAATTTTTTTTTAAATAAAAAAAAGAAATGTAATTTTTTTTTTTTAATTTAGGTTTTATTTATTTAAATATAAAACGTAGATTTAATAATTTGTATTTTTAGGGAAAAAATAAAAATAAAAATAAAAATGGTTTTAAAAAAATTATAATTTTTTTTAAATAATAAAAAAGGTTGTTTAAAAAAAATTTTTAAATTTTAATATATATATATATATATATATATATATATATATATATTAAATAAAATATGTATGTTTAATAAAAAATAATTAATTTTTTTTTAATAAAAATTACGTTTTTTTTTTTTTTTATAATTTGAATTTATTTTTGTTTTTTTTAATATTAATTTTAGTAGTTTTTCAATTTTTTTTCGTTAATTTTTTTTTTTTTTTTGTTTAAAACTAGTTTTTTTTAATTTTTTAATTTTTTTTTTTCCAGTTTTGCTTATGTTTTTTTTAATTTCTCTATTTTTACTTACTTAGTTTATATATATATATATATATATATTTTAATTTTGTTTTTTTGTTTTCCAAATTCTTTTATGGTTTGTGAGTTAACATTTTTTATTTTTTTATTTTTATCTTTTATATATATTTTTATATTTGTTTTTTAAGTAATCAACATTTTAATCTTAATTTTAGTAATTTGTATCTTTTTTTTGTTAATTTTCTATTTTTGTAGATCTAGTTGGTTTTTAATTTTAGTTTTTAGTTTTTTAGCTTTTCCTTAATTTTTTTTTTTTTTTTTTCTCTCCATTTTTTTAAATATTTTTTTTACTATTTAATTGTTTATAGTAGTTTTTTTTTTTTTTTAGTTTTTTAATTCTTATCATTAATTTTGTTTTTTTTTTACATTTTTATGATTGACTTTTTTTTTTCGTTTTTTATTTTTATTTTATATTTTCCTTTTAGTATATATTTTAATCTATGTTTTGTTATTTTTTTTAAACTTTTTTTTTGTGTTTTTTCATTGTTTTAATTTTTTTTTTTTTAATTTTTTTTTTTAATTTTTTATTTTTTTATGTTTTCATTATTTTTTAAAATTTAATGTTTTTCGGGTTCATGATAAAATATTTTACACCATTATTTCTAAATGTTGAAATTTTACTATTGAAAAAAAAAAAGTGTTCTCCCAGCATCAACACTTTTCGTTTTGAGGGTGTTTTTTGCATATTTTTTGTTCAAAAAATTTGTTTTCACCACCACTTTTAAAACATGTTGAAAATTTACCCAAGAAAAAAAAAGGTGTTATTCCAACATCAACACTTTTCATTTTTAGCACTGTTTTTGATGTTTTTTCGAGGTTTTTTGGCCAGAGTTCCCGTTTTGAGTTTATAGTTCACGTTTCATAGTTTACATTGTTGAAATCAGATTTCTGGCTAATGCAGGATTATGCAGAACACCCAGAAGTGTTCAAAACCTTCCACCTTGCAACTTCAACTTTAATTTTCCACGACCAATGATTCTAGCCTTCTTGTCATCCCCCAAGAAGACATCACCACCATCATATTTCTCATACTCGCAGAACCACTCTCTATGGGGAGTGAAGTGAAAGGACACACTTGAGTCAATCAACCATGCCTCATGATCTACATGTATACTTGAAGAAGCCAAGTACACATCCCCACCTTCATCTGAGGCCGTTTTCACCTTTGTAGAAGGAGCATCATCAGATCCCTTTCCTTTGTCAGGAGGTTTAGATTTACAGTCCCTTTTGTAGTGCCCTTCCTTTCCGCATTTCCAGCACACCACCTTTACAGGTTTTCCTGAAGATTTAGATCTCGCACTCGATGACTTATTTTTGTTTCTGTTCTGGGACCGTCCTCGTACATACAAGGCATTACCATTCTAGCTCTCCATATTTTTCCGTTTCATCTCCTCCGTCAGCAAGGATGAGACTATTTCATCAAACTGCAAGGCAGTCACATTACTACCTATTGCAATAACTAGACTATCCCACGAATTTGGTAGATAACACAACAAACTGATGCACTTATCTTCATCTGAAATTTTAATATCAACCGATGCTAACTGACTTACCATAGTATTAAATGCATTCAGATGCTCTGTCATCGAGTCTCCATCTTTCATCCTCAGGTTATGCAGCTTTTTCCACAGGAAGAGTTTATTCACCAGAGGCTTAGATTGATACAAAGTCCCTTACTTGTCCCACAAAGCCTTTGTCGTAGCTTCCCCTGATACATTCAGCAATACTGAATATGAGACACACAATCGTATTGTGCTCTTTACCTTCCGATCCAACTTCTTCCATTCTTCATCGAACATTCCCATTGGTTTAGTATCCAGATCTACTGTGATCCACTCATATTTATCCACCAACAGATCCTCCATATTGAGTTTCCACAACTCAAAACTCTAACCATTAAATTTATCTATCTCTATCTTTCCATTGCTCGTCATCTTCTTTCACCAATAGAATCGATCTCGCAGATCTGCCACTGAACAAGGTCTACCACAGACCCGAGTGAAAACCCTCAGCAACAAAGGCGTCCCTTTGAAGCCCAAACAACTCTGATACCAAATGTAGGTTTTAACCCCGTAAAAAAATTACCTACATACGAATTCTAAAACACATAAAATAAACAATGCGAGAGCATAACACATAAAACACATATACACAGAGATTTTCCGTTGGATGCCAAAACCAGGACTACCAACTTGATTTTTCATTATATTCCTTTCAATGTTACAATACATATTTATACATGCCGAAGCATCCAATACCATGGAATGAAAAACCATCGCGTCCAGAACCATGGACCAAAAACCATTGTGTCCAAAAAACATGTGTGAAAATCATGCACAAAACCATAGGTGGGTCCGCCCAACCGAACATAGGGTACAAAACTAAAATTTTCCGGGGCGCTGTCCTGGACCCCATAAAGTGGGGTTACCTACACCCCTAAAACCCCCTAGTTAACTACATGAGCTAGTCATGGAAATAATATAAGACAACCCAACAACCCCGAGGTGATACACTTGACTTAATGTACCCCTTTTCAAGCATTTCCTTCAATTGTAACTTTGAATCAACTAACTTTGGTCTGCTCATCCTATATGGTTCCTTTGATGTTGGCGCTACCCCTGGTACAACCTTAATATTAAATTCATCTTCCCTATGAGGCCGAAACTCCGAAATATATGCTAGAAAAACATACTGAAACTTCTCCAAGATTAGGTACCTTCTCAATACCTCCGCATCCTCAACATCCTTACCTTTATCGCTAGAAACATGGATTTCAAATAATACTTTTTTCTCTGACTGCACTTTTCCTACATAATTGTCACAATTCTAACTGATGTTGTCTTCTTCTTACCCTACAAGATATTTTGTTCTCCATTTTCATCCAAGCACTCAATGGCATTGTCATAAAAATACACTTTTTTCCTATGAAGATACAACCAGTCCATACCCAAAAGCATACTATATGATCCCAATGGAAATACACTCAAATGTGCTAAGGTAGGCATACCATTGAAATTAAATGCGCAAGCTATTACCTAGTGATACACTCTCTCTTTTGTACTTAAAGCCAACTGCACTAAGCAGGATTATGCATGCACTTCTTTATTCATACCACACTTATCCACTAGGTCAGGACTGACATAATTATAATTAGATCTAGGGTCAATCAAAATGGAAAGAAATTTATCACAAAGCTTATCATTCATCTTGATAATAGTTTCATGGTGATCTTCTTGCTTGTTATCCAGTGCTACATAAATCCATAGAATGCTCTGCCCAAAATCCCTCTTAATATTCTCCTTATCACATGTCCAACACTGCGACCATCTTGTACCATCATGTTTATTCTACTACCCTCCATGTTATGACCCATTAAAATTCTTGTTAGGTGCAACATTTTCTTTCTCACCTACATCTCGAGGCCTTGTTATTTTCAAATGTCATTTACCTTTACCTTGGTCTTTTCCTTTCCACCATTTTCATGATTATGTCTTTCGCTATGACTGCTCATAGCAATGCTTCAATTTCCCAATAAATTTCTCAAGTGAGTGACGCTCATCATACTCAATCTAATCTCTAAATTCTATTGGAAATCCACTGAAAAATCGCTAAAATTTGGCCTTGTCATCCTTAAGATATGATACATACCTCAATAACTCCAAGAACACGGTTGTATAGTCCTCATTTGTCATCAATCCCATCTTAACTCATAAAAATCCTTGGATTTGATGTCATAGTACCACTCTCTAACTAGTAATTCTTCCTGAAAAGTGTTTCGAATTCATTCCAACTCAACTCTTCTGTTGTGATGTTTCTAACTTGCTTCACATATTCCCTCTAGATGTCTACTTTACCTTTGAGGATAAAGATAACTATTCTATCCTTCATATTCTCTATGTATTCATGCAACTCAAACAATTCATTCATCTGAGGTAGGCATTCTTCTGCATCCTATGAATTATTCAAATCCCCATCAAATGTACGTGTCCTCTCTTTCCTAAACTCATTTTGAAAATATCCCCTTTCAATCCTCCTATAAGGATGATAATGATGAAGATCATAGTGTTAATCAAAACCAGAACTAGAATAGAACTTGTGTCCATCACCTGTCGTATCGGGAGTATCCAAGAGATTATCATCTCTAATCATTTCCTCTCTATCCGACCTTTGTCCACCATGAGATATACTCCCATATGCCCCATTTGTTCTATCCTCCTGCCCATGGAAGATCTAAAGTGGTCCCTCTCTCTGTAACTCTGAAAAACTTTGAAGGATTACTACATTGACTTCTACTTGTTTCTCTTGTTCCTGAATGATCCTCTCATTGTCTTCCTTGCAACTTATTATTTCTTCCTTCAGGATTTTCAATGTGTCTGCTAAGTTAGAAGAAATCTTGACACCATGTTTCTCATCTGACCCATAGAGAGAATCTCGTGAACTGTAGTCTACCATCTTGCTAGTCATCTTTGTATTTTTCCTGCAAGTACACCATGTCATGTAAAACCAAAAACATAACATGATCAACATACATTATTATTGTTCAGTGGAGGATATCTCATATACAACATCTACCATATTAGCACGATACAGGTATAATCATAATCACATCAACATATAACACCATTTTAACCACTATTTAGTTATCAATGTCTAATCATACCAACCAGATTCCATGACTTCATGCATGACAAGTACAACCATATCATTGTAGGCATAACAATATATAGGCACTAACATGCATGACCAATGCATGAACGACATACACTCATGACAAACACATCCGACAACAGTGCCATCAAATTCTACATGGCGACATCACTACAACCATGACCATGATCGAGGTCGATATTGGCAGTAACCCGCATATTCCACTTGGACCTCCACCATTGTCTCTGTCAGTTTTTCAGTTTCCTTAATTGTAGCCCAATTTACTACTTTTGGCAGTTCTTTTGGGTCGTGAACTTCCGGAGCCATTTTGAGGACTTAAACGATGTTTTTTTGAAAATGAAGGAAACATGTTTGCTTCACTATTATTTACAATTAAAACTTGTATTCATTGGATATATGTTTCTAACGAGGCATTGTGTGCATCAAATGAAGATCATATGCCAAAGTTATGACCCTGAGAAGTTAATGTACCAATTTACCCAAACAAGGCCCATGGTTTTGGGAATTCATCTCTTAGGGTTAGGTTTTTGGAAGTTTTGGGTTTCACAATGTTTCTTAATAAGGAATAGGCCTTTGATCCTCATTGTAACATAATCGAGAGGCATGCAGCAGCCACATCTCTTCTCATAGATAAGTTACCATCACCCGAGCTAGTTTATTTCCATTTTACATCTAAGCATATTTCAGTTCTTGGATATTAATGAAATGAAGTTTTATTTTTGCTGCATCTCTGTGTTTATGTTTATATCTGTATTTTATTATGTTTCTCAATAAGTCTGGATCAGTGGTATTAGATCGGTCTGCTCTTTCTCTGTTTTTCTTTGTATGTCCCCAACAAGGTCAGGGTATAAGGAGTTCGGACTCAAATTTGTTGAGCCTTTGCAAGACTATCCTCACAAACCCTAACAACCTCTCATGGTGGAAAAAAACAAAGATGAGGGAGCAGAAGATCCCTTCAAAATATTTTTTGACGAAGCCCTCAAGCAACAAAGGAACACGATGATGGACATATTTTCCCATATCCTTCGATGGATGCCCACATGTGACACACCTTCATCCAATACCCACTTTGGATGCACCACTCTCTTCAAGGTACGAGTCGACTTTGATATTCCCATATTTGAAGGCCAGATAGATGTAAACTTTGTATATAGATGGTTAAATATATTAGAAGGGTACATTTCGATTCATGATTTTTCTAATAGGGAAAATATTACTTTTTCACTCTGCAAAGTTGTCCCCCACGTATGGGGCTAGTGGGAAACCTATTGTGAGCAGAAGGATAAGAGGGAATTCTCATTGTTTTTCAGTGACACTCACTTCAAAATAGTTTTGAGACACCATCAATGAGCAGTATTACCCTGTAGAGAGCTATTAAGATAAGTACATAAAGTGGACCACACTGCGACAAGGAAGGGACCAAGATGTATCAAAGTTGACAAATAGTTTTCATACCCTTCACACGAAATCAGGTATGAAGGATTCTCAGTAGCATCTGTTACTAAAGCACCATGGTTATATACACAAATTTACATCCAAGATTAGATGGAGTTCCTAGATATCTCCTTGCTTGGTGCCTTCTACTGATACACTATCATGATCAAGTAGAAGTTTAAACTTAAGAAACAAGACTTTGGACATGCAAATCTGAAGCAAGTGAAAGGCGCCCCCAAATCGCAGAACACAGGACAAAGCTAAGGCAAGGTGACCCAAGAAAACTCGTGAAAGCTGCAAGTAAATAACAACACCACGAAGTCAAAGAAGGACACAGGAAGGTCGTCTGAGTTCCATAAGAGCCCCACTCATAGCAAAAGTAAGTGTTAGGCCAAGCAGTTGCTGGTGGCCGAGCTGAAGGCTTCAGAATCATATAGATGTTCCGACTCCAAGTCAGAACCTGACAAGGAGAATGAAAAAGGGAAGTAAATTATTTATGCAGAGCCCAACGCCACTATTGCCACCACCAAGATCTAGATCAATGAGCATAAAGATGGAGAGGAGGGGGTTTGCCTCTTCCACTCATAGATGTGGGTGAAGGGTTCATCGTTGCAATTCATTATTGATAGTGGGAGTCAAAAGAACCTCATTTCAGCATAGGTCATGAAGTGGTTGGGCCCACGGACCACACCACACCCACAATCGTACACCATCGGGCGGCTTCATCAAGGACGCGGTTTTTGCATCAACCAATAGTGTTTCCTTCCTTACAGTATCAAAACCTTCACGGATGAGGCATTGTGCGATGTTTCTCCTCTTGAAGTTTTTGATGTATTATTAGGCCAACCATACTTGTGGAAGCATCATGTTGAATATGATTTGAGGCCTCACAGTGTTATTATTTCTTTGGGTAATAATTTATACAGGATACCAAAGGTAGCCCCAGCTACCGCCATATCTTTGATCTCTTCTAAGCAATGTAGTAAGATCATCTTCCAGGCTGGAATTTTTTTTTTCTTTTTTATTGACACTAAAAGTAAGGGGAAGATCATGGCAACATCCATGGGCCCTGAGAAGGGTTCTTCCACGTATCATAAGTAGGTGGATAAGGTCATGGAAGAATACAGTGACATCTTTCCCTTGCCCACATAGGTACCCTTGCACTGTCAGGTCAAGCATTCGGTTAATCTGACTCCCGAAGAACCTCTACCTAATGGGCCTATATATCACAACTCCATTCTAAGAAATCAAGAGATCAAGTAGAAAATCCAGTAGTTGATGCAAAAAGGGCACATCCAACCAAGTTCCTCACCTTGTGGGAGCTCGATTATACTGGTACAGAAGAATGATGGAACTTGGAGGCTCTGCATTGATTATCAGGCACTAAACAAAATCGCTCTCTCGAACACATATCTAATACCACATATTGATGACCTTCTCGAGCAACTCAAGGGGGCCAATTATTTCAGCAAGATCGATCTAATGTCTAGATATCATTATGTTCCAATGGAGCCCATAGATGTATTGAAGACTGCGTTCAAATCCAAGGAAGGCCTTTTTGGATGGTTGGTTACAACCGTCAGGTTGAAAAACACCCCTGTTACTTTTATGAGGCCAATGCATGACATCTTGCATCCCTTCCCCAACTCATTTGTGTTTCTTTATCTAGAAAATATCCTCATCTTCAACAAGAGTTAGGAAGAACACTTGTGACACATTCAACATGTCCTTCAAACCCTTCAGTAACACAAAGTGTGTGAGAACATGGAGAAATGCACCTTTGGCATGATCCAGGTCTAATATCTTAGTTACATCATAGATGACCATGGCATGCATGTGGATCTGACTAAGATTGAAGTCATTCGGGATTAGCCAACATCGACCACTCTAACAGAGGTTCGAAAATTTTTGGGCCTTGGAAATTTTTATCGGAGGTTCATGCTAGGATTTTCCCATATCACTTGTCCTTTGAGATAGATTACCAAGGGTAGAGTGAAAGAAAGTTTTTCCTTCTCCTGAGTCTCATCAAAAGGCATTCGTTGAGTTGAAGCGCAACCTCTGCTTTGCACCATTACTCACATTGCCAGACTTGCAACAACCATTTGGAATTAAGACAATTGCCTTTTACTATGCTATTGGTGCAGTCCTCAGTCAACATGGGCATCCTGTGGGCTATCATAGTGAAACACTTTGTGATACAATTTCAAAGCACCTTACCTATGATAAAGATATGTATTCCATCGTGCAGGCTTGTCGACAATGGAAGCATTACATTATGGGGAAGGAGACGGTCATCCACATTGATCACCAACCTCTTCAATTTATACAGACACAAGGGAAGTTGTAGAACGATCTCCATCAAAAGTGGTCTACATATTTGCAACAATTACAATTGAAAATTAAATACAGAAAGGGCAGCACCAATCACGTTGCAGATTGCCTTAGCCCACCCCTAGTTGCAACACTGACTACTGTTCTCAACTCTTGTGGCCACGATACCTCTAAATGTCTATAATTATACAAAAATGATCTAGAGTTTGCCTCCACATACCAGATGCTATTATATGGAAAGAAATTTCCTAATTTACACATCTACGATGCATTATTATGCTACTTGGGCCACTTTTTTGTTTCATCAAATGAGCATGCCAATCTGATTTGTGAGGCGCACTACAGTCAGGTCATAAGACACTTTGGTGTGGAGATAACTATGGTTGTACTACAAAAGTACTTTTGTTAGCCAAAACTCCAATTGGATGTTGGAAAATATATTAGATATTGCACTATCTGCACCATCGCCAATCCAACCATCAAGAAGCAAGGCTTCTACACTCGTCTTCCTACTCCCAACCAGCCTTAGGAATCCATCTCCATGGACTATATGTCTAGCCTCCCTTCTACCAAGCATGGTAATGACTTTGTATTTATTGTCGTGGACATATTTCTAAGATGGCTATATTAGAGGCCTGCAAGAACAACATCATAATATAGAACACTACCAAACCCTTCTTTGAACAAGTGTGGGTACATTTTGGGATCCCACAGACCATTATATCAGATCGGGATAGAAGGTCCCTGAGCACATTATAGTCAAGCCTTTGGATACTACTGCACGCAAAGCTCACCAAGTTGACTGCATTCCATCCCCACTCTTCCCTATGTGCAACACATCTATAACAGATCTCTCCATAGCTCGACTAGTCGCAGTCCCTTTCAAGTGGGTCTAGGATTTCAACCATTGTGTCTAATTGATGTTTCCAGTCCTCATGCGACTACACAGACTAAATCCACAAATATAGTTTTGGAGGATGATAAAGAAACTAGATTTATTGAATGCATCCAACACATTCGCTAGTAGGTTCACCACATCTTGGAGAATTCAAATTCTAAGTACAAGTAGTGACATGATCAACATCGAGTGCCACACAAGTTTTAGGTGGGTGACAAAGCTTGGTTGCATTTGCATAAAGAACACCTTATTAGAGTCCATTGAAAGCTCATACCACTATAATATGGGCCATACAATAGTACCAAGGCCGTGGGAGACATTTCTATTGATCTCAGGATTCCCACATTCCTTGGCATGTATGCAATGTTCAATGTGGACCGCCTTCGACTATCCTTCCTGTGATTACTGGACACATCAAACATTGCAGAATAATTCATACAAACAGAGTTAAACCCATACGGCATGGAATGTGACACAACCAGTCGGATCATGGACAAACAGATCAAGAACACTCACCAACAAAAGATCCAACTATATTGGGTTGTCAAACCTAGCCAACTCCTACACTAACCTAAGTGGCTCACTAGGGACCAAGTTCAATAGAAGGTTCCCCATCTCATGGAGGAAATCAATGCAATGGGGACCATTGCTTCCTAAGGCGGGAGGAATGGTGCAGGTGGATATTGGTGGCCACCTATCTATTCTATTTGGACTCCAACCATTGTTTCTTTAGTTTTTTAGTTTCATTAATTGTAGCATAGTTTACTGTTTTTGGAAATTTCTCGGGACATGACCATCAAGAGACGTTTTGAGACCCTAAACGATGTTTCTTTTGAAAAATTGACAAAAATAAATCATTGATTTATGTGTTGATTTGAAAGGCGTAGTCCTCACATATATCTTTCTAACGAGGTATTGTGCTGGTCAAACGAAAATTGTATGCCAAAGTTACAACCCCAGGAAGTTGATGTACCAATTTACCCAAATGGGGTCCATATTTTTCGTGCTTCATCTCCTAGGGTAATATTTTTGGATGTTTAGGGTTTTCCATTGTTTCTCAATAATAAATAGGCCTTTCATCCTCATTGTAACGTAGTTTAGAGCCATGTCGCTGCCACATCTCTTCTCAGAGATAAGCTACCATAGCCCAAGCTAGTTTATTTCCATTTTGCACGTAAACATATTTCAGTTCTTTCATATTAATGAAATGAAGTTTCATTTTTGCTGCATCTCTATGTTTATGTTTATATACATATTTTGTTGCATTCCTGCATAAGTCTGTATCAAACCACCTACATAGACCATAAGCATAACCAACACACCACTGATCCAGTCCAAGGGGTCAACAATGCTCTAATACCACTCTATAACACCCTTCTCCCACATTTACCTAAGTTAACTGGTCATCTGGGGTAAATATGTGACAAGAGATTGCTATGATGTGACTATAATCCCCATGTATAGTTAAGGAAGTGGAATTGACAAACCCAAACCAATCTGACCTTTCACACATGCTACAGAACCTTTAAGAGCTAACTCATCCTTCCAGGTGACCAACCCTTGAGGCAATTTGACCTTTCACTGATTTGGACCACCAGCTGCTTCCATGACAGGCCATGCATGAAATTGATGACTTCCATTCGATGCCATAGCAAGGGCATTCCAATGATGGTGAACTTTTTTAGCTACTTCTCAGCCATCGAACTCAAATTCTGTGCCACATTTTCAGGGCTAGGGCTCAGACCACTCCCCAAAACTTCATGAAACTTTCAGGAATTTTAAATAATAGAACAAAGGTACTAGTACAAATATTTTATGATGACCTGATTGGACCCCTATTAGCGATGACGAGAATTTCATCAAAGTGTCACAAATATGCAATCTATAGGTCATAACAACAGATATGAGCATAGGGGTCTCATAATTTTCTAAGATTCATAAATGAGTGTTGTTGCCATATCACAATAGCTATATTGCCATCTATTAGGTCACATATTCATTGTAAGTTCAGTAACTAACCAAAACATGATGAGAACCATACATAAAGTCTGTCATAAAACATAGTCATAATCAACATATAACCAACATAAATAACAAGGATAAAACAAGCATATAATCCACATATAATCCAATACAGTTACACATGAAATAGCACAGAGAATTAAATCTTATTAATGAATGCAAAAGTCAACCAAGTTTGGGACTTCCATGGAACACCCAACCATAGATTGGTTGAACCAAATCTTTCTTTCAACCAATCATCCTCGTGCCATATTCCAAGTATGAATGTGGGACTCAAAACCAAACCAAACCAGGTTTTCTTAGGCTTTACGACAATCCCCACTGAATCACTATGCCCTAAATAATCATGGATGCCACCAAATTTCTCCACCTATATAGTGAGGAATTTGTGTGTCTCCTAGTCTCTAGGATTTACCATATATCCTGCCATACAATAATCGACGATCCCTAGGTATAATCAAGACTCCACCTTCCAAGTTTTACCATTTATCCCGCCATTCCCTGGTCAAGGATTCCTAGGCATGATCGAGGGCACACATCTATACGCTTTCCATATATCCCGCCATTCACCAGTCAAGGATTCATAGGCATAAAATAATATCTTTACTGCAATCCCAACCTGGTTCCGGGATTGTTAGGCCATGTGTTCTTTCTTTCACAAACCACCTCACCTAGTTTCAAAACGATATGACAATTCTTCTCGACCAAATACAAGATAACCCATTACACGATTGCTATCTGAAGATGGTAAGGCAAGGTTGAAGAACACTGTCACACCTGGAAAAACACAAGCCGATGACAACAACAGTACCAAATACACACATGCATGTATCATGCATGCCAAAACTAGAAAGGAAATGACACATGCCAATTAACAGCTGCAAATAATTCCGCTATAGCTACTAGATGATGCTCTTCCTTGCTTGATCTTTGTCTTCTTGATGAGTTCTCCAAGAAAATTCCAAGTGTCCAAGAGTGTGAGAGAGAGAGAATAGAGAGAGAGCTCCAAAACTAACTGAAAAAAGTACCAACTCATCTTGAGATACTTTTTTATTAATGAGACCTCTATTTTCTTCAATTTTCTATTATTTTCTTTGTCCTAATTCTCATTATTTTCATAAATAACATGCCAATTAACACCTATTTCCTTTTCAAAGTTTTTCCTATTACCTTTGCCCATTTCATTTAGCCATACTAACAAAAATAAACACTTGCTAGAATGTTTTGTTCAACATTTAGTTTGTAATAGTATTCTATTACCTGAGTAATTATTTTTCTTCTATTAATTTTATTACACATATTTTTAACAAAAGCTTTTACAACAACAATGTTTTAACTACTTTTATATTATGCTTTAACTTTTATATTATGCTTGTGAACTCAAAGTATTGAACATTTCCAATATTAGATATGCTTGTGGCCTCGAAGTATTGAACACTTCCAATATTAGATCAACGGTTTAGAAGTGTAAAACCTGATTGGGCATATTATCACAAAAATGACGTTTAACTATATTGTTAATTCGTATGAAATCGAAATATATAATTTAAATTTCAGTGACTACCTCTTGAAGCTATGATCTATATATATATGCCGGATTGTCTCGAGGAAATAATTTAGAGGAGATCCATTTCTCCATAGTTTCAAAGTGAATATATTTTGTTAGTGTTATTTAATTTTCATCCTTTCAATGTATTACTGGAGGTAATAACAAATCTTAATGTAAGATGCCTTTAATTATTTGCAAACCAGACTGATTCGGGAAGTCAACTAAGCTGGTTAGACATATTAATAAATTTGGCGTCGTAGCATGTTTCCGTTATTACAAAACTAATTCAAATTATCACATTCTTAGTTATATAGCCAGTATATATAATTATGCATTATTATTTTATTTGATCTTGGTCATGACACATGGTTTGCAGGGGAATGTTGTAACCTAATGTATTTCTCTATTCAGATATAAATGCATTATCAAATCTTATTTAGTGATGGGTGAACTTGTTTAGTATTCATCAGTAGTGAATTTGTTTAATATTGATAAATGAGTATGATTATTTTTTAAAACTCTATCCTTCATATAAATATATGAATATTGATTACTTTTTGAAACTCTATGTTACATATAAATATATAAATAATACAATATCAAATTATATTTAATGAAACATTTAAATAGAATACATTATAAGTCATTGCAATAAGTTTTTATTTAATTAGAATAGTGATGGATATAAATATATAAATAGTACACTGTCAAATTATATGTAATGAAAAATTTAAATAAGATACGTTATAAGTTATTACAATAAGTTTTTATCTAATTTGGATAGTGATTTTTCTTTAAAAATTTACTGAAATTCTTTTATATATATATATAAACTTTAACTTGTAAACCTAAATTAATAGAGAGATTCTAACTACTCAAAGCTATTCCATATAACATATATTTATTATTCATACCTAGTAAAGCTATTCCATATCAATTATATTTAAGTTAGTCTTAACGACATGTTACTTCAAAAGCGGAGTTTTTTTACATTTATATTAAAAAGTATTTTTAAAACTATAAAATAATAGTGTAGTGTGTTTTATTTTTTTATTTTTTTTTACAGAAACGGTTATGAGATTTTATTAAGTATTTGGGGAAAAGCCATAATTCCTGTTAGAAAAAGTGAAACTGGTTTCTTGGCATCTCTCCATGAAAGGTTTCATAGTTATAAAGTTATTTTTATATTTGGTTAAGAGTTATTTTTTTGGAATAAAAAAAAGGTTCATGACTTACTATTAAAAATATCTGGCAAAAGTAAAAGCTTACTCCTTACAAACCATTTACTGATTAAAAACCTGCCTTTAACCACAAGCTAATTATTTTAGGATAAATTTGTCAGTGTAATTAGATAGAATGCTAAACTAATAATAAATTTTAGCCCTAACCAGAATAAAATACACACATTATTATGGTATCACAGAACCAAAAACGGAATAACCATCAAATTGGCCAAAGTCTCTGAGTTTATTTATTCAGATCAAAATGACGGAGATAAAACAATGAAAACGCAATTAGTGTCAAATTGGCCAAAGCAGCGGAGAGTTTATTTATTCACCTCAAAATGACGAATATACAACATCCACTGGTTCAATGACAGAACAACGAAATAAACGATAAGCCGTAAATGGCTCTCCATATTAGAAACAAAATTAATAGAACAAGGAATCGTATGTGATTATATGCAATAACGTTGAAACCAGATAAAGTCATCTATCATGAATGCTTCTCTTCAAGTTCAGTACGTTCAAGTTCAGTACGTTCATCAGAGTCCGCAGGGCAATGAAATCTTGGCCAATTGACTGAATAATTTCCCTTGATTTTCTTGACATCTACAACTTCAAACACCCCATATCCACCCAAGACTAATAACTCTTACAAGCTTCATGTTGAAGAGAATGGAGAATATCCTAGAATAGGTAGAGTTGGTTCACATAGCCTTAAGATAGGAATTAGTTTCTATTTCTTAGGATGCTGTTTCAACTTTCCTAAAACCATGTATTCTATTTAATGTGTAATGTTGATGAATAATGTAGAGCATTCTGCAGAGCCAGACTCTCCTCATTCAGACTCTCTTTCGTAGAGTTGATCAATGGGTTTTATTTTCATTAATACAAACATTGTCATTTTTATCATGGTATCAGAGCGTCAGAGCTGAGGAACTTGTATGCTGGCTGGTGGGTGGTTCTTTGAACCGAAATCGTCGCAAGTTTTGAGTGGATAACCGCGACGATAGCACTATTACACTTCTCGAAATTTTTATTTTTCAATCGTCCCAGTTTTCCAGTGTACAACTGCGACGGTCTCAGAAAATTGGTGTATTTTTGCGACCGTCTCAGATATTGGGTGTATATCTGTGACTAGTCTCAGAAAATTGGTGTATTTGTGTGACAATCTCGAATATTGGGCGTATATCTGCGAAAATCGTGTAAATCAAAGAAATTGCAAAGGGAGCCAAGAACAAGGCTATCGCTGACAACAGGAGGTTGTTTGGAGGCTGAGAAGAAAGCGACGGTGATCTACACATGTGTTGCGAGATCAAACAACAGTGATCTATCTCTGTCACAGATCTGGGGTAAATTTAACATCTTTTACTTGTCGATTTTTTTTTCTAAATTGCCAAGATGAATAACAACATATTTTGAGCATGCGTGAATGAGCATAACAATCTCGATGGTTCCAATTATGAAAATTGGAAGTTTAAGATGCAAACTCTACTAGAAGTGCAGAGTGCTTGGCAGATTGTGAATGGGGATGAATCGAGGTCTGCGGCTAGATCAGCATTGGTCCCAGATTGAGAGAAACGAGAAAAGAGAGCAAGGAAAATGTTAAAGATGTCAGTGAAAGATTGTATTACATCGTATATTAGAGAAGGTAAGTTAGCTAACGAGATCTGGGGAATTTTGAAGGAATTGTACGAGATCAGAAATTCAAATCGTCTTCTATTCCTCAAGAGTAATATTCTGTCGATGAGGATGGAGGGGAATGAAACGATTGCTTCATTCATAGCAAAGATCAAAGACTTGAAAACTAAATTATCAGATATTGATCACACAATGGACAATATGGATCTTATGACCATTAAAATGAATGGTGTCACTGACGATTATCAGATGTTCATCATAGGGATAAATGCCAGAGATAAGATCCTGCATTTTGAAGAGCTGACAGGTATACTAATCCAGGAAGAAGAGAGGAGATCGACTCTGAAGCCCTAGAGTGACGATCTTGCATTGGTGGTGAGGAAGAACTTTTCTACAAAGAGAAAGGAGGTCCACAACATCAAAACGGAGCAAGTTCACATAAACGGCCAAATCTCACCCAAGGTATGTGTCTGAATAAAAACTACTCTGAAACAAAATGTTTTTATCGCGGAAAATTGGGTCATATTGTCAGGGAATGTAGCAAAAAGAAGTATCATGAAGAATAGTAGAAGCCAAAGAGACATGCAGGTCATCTTGTGAACAGTAATAAGGTGCAAATTTGAGATTGTTCATGGCAGATTATGATGAGAATGTTGATGCAGAAATATAGTATGTAGATTCAGGAGCATCAACACACATGACAGGGAACAAGCATTGGCTGGAATATTTTAAAGAGATAAACGAAGACACACAGATTTACCTAGGAGATGACAGAAGTCATCAAATCAAAGGATCTGGGAATGTTTTTATTATTCTACGTGATGGTAATATCAAACAAATTTATAATGTAATGTATGTGCCTGGTATAACAAAGAACTTGTTTTTTGTATCAATGATTATAGATCAAGATTTGAAAGTTGAATTATTAAAATCTAACTATTAAGGATCTGCTAGATGGAATGAAGACAATTGCTACAGGAATCTGAACAGGAGGACTGTACAAGTTGGATGTAAGACCTGCACCGGTTCGAGCATTGACAGTAGTGAGCCTGACTACAGAAGAGCTTTGGCACCAGAGACTCGGCGACATCAATTACAATGATTCTCTATTACTACAAAGGAAAGAAATGGTAAGAGATCTTCCTATGCTAAAGCAAGTACATAATGATTGTGATGGTTGTACTCTAGGAAAAATGCATAGAGAAGAATTCCCTATTAGAGTAGAAAATAAGTAGAGGGATATACTAGAGTTAGTGCACACAGACCTATGGGGTCCCATGCAGACAAAATCATTAGGAGGTGCAGTGTATTTCCTATTGTTTATTGATGACTGTACAAAGTTTTCTTGGGTGTATTTCTTAAGCAAGAAGAGTCATACATTTGAATACTTTAAGCAATTTAAAAACATGATTGAATGACAAATATGGAAACATATAAAAATTCTCCGTTCTGATCAAGGGGGAGAATACAGGAAAGAAGAGCTTATCAAATATTATAAATATCATGGAATTTTGCAGCAGTTCACAATACCCCATACTCCATAGCAGAATGGAGTAACAGAAAAGAAGAACATAACTATTGTGGAATGTGCGAGAAGTACGATGAAAGGTAAGAATCTTTCAAATGGTTTTTGCGCGGAAGCAGTGACTACTGTGGTTTATTTGAAAAAATAGGAGTCCTACAAGAAGCCTTGAGTTTAAAACTCTTTTTGAAACTTTGTATGGATATAAGCCTGCAGTAAAACACTTAAGAATATTTGGATGTAAACCATTTACTCACATACCCAAGGAAGATAGAAAGAAATTAGACTCAAAAGCCATCAGATGCACTTTTATAGGGTATTGTTCGTCATATAAAGCATACATATTATTTAATCCCTCTACTCACAAGATCTTTGTTAGTAGAGATGTTAAATTCCATGAGCAGGATAGTGAAGAAACTGATGAGCACTATGATAGATGGAACATTCTGTACTTTGAAGAAGAGGATGTAGATAACAATCAGGATCAACAGCAAACAAAGGCAGAGGGTGAATAGAAATAGCAGCAGTAATTACAACAGTAACAACAACAATAGCAGCAGGAGGAAGAAATAAGGTTTAAGACCACTACCCAACCACTCAGGAGATTAGGTAGGAAAGCTCAAATTCCTGCAAGATATAGGGAAAATGCATTTATAACTAGTATGATGAATGTTGTTGAACCATCTAGTTATAAAGAAGCAAATGAAAGTAATGAATGGAAAATAGTCATGGAACAGGAATATGGTTCAATAATCAGAAACAAAACTTTGGAATTGGTAGAACTCCCTAGAGGAAAACAGGTCATAAGTTGCAAATGGTTATATAAACCGAAAATTAACGCAGATGGAACGATAGAAAAACTAAAAGCTAGGTTGGTTGGAAAGGGGTACACACAAAAAGAAGGAATAGATTATGAAGAAACCTTCGCCCCTGTAGCTAAATTGGACACCATCAGAATGTTAATTGCTTTAGCTACTAAGAAACATTGGATTATGCACCAACTAGACGTAAAGTCTACATTTCTGAATGGAGAACTGAAAGAAGAGGTTTATTTAGAGCAACCGGAAGGGTTTTTCCATAAGGGAAAAGAACATTTCGTCTGTAGATTGAAGAAAGCACTCTATGGACTAAAACAAGCTCCCAGGTCGTGGTATGATAAAATTGATTCATTTTTTCTACAAGCTAGATACAATAGAAGTAAGAATGACCCTAATCTTTACGCCATGAAAGATGAAAACAGGTGCATAGTGCTGATTTCATTATATGTAGATGATTTTATAATTACAGGTGATGCTATATATCTAATTCATGAAATCAAGTAGCAAATGTCACAGCTGTTTGAGATGAAGCATCTTGGTGAACTCAGATACTGTTTAGATCTCGAGATCTGGAGGGATTCAGGTCAAACATTTCTGTCTCAAGCAAGGTATGTCAAAGGCTTGTTAGAAAAGTTTAGAATGGATCAATGTAAGTCTGCACCAGTACCATTGCAGCAGAACATCAAATTGCAGTGTGAGGATGGCTCAAAAGAGGCGGATGCAACACTTTACAGATAGCTAGTTGGGAGTCTGATCTACCTAACCACTAGTAGACCTAGTTTGGCTTATGCAGTCAGCGTGTTAAGCCAATTTATGTCTAAGCCAATCGAAAGCCACTGGATTGCAGCACAAAATGTTTTGAGGTATCTACAAGGCACTGTAGATTATGGAATTATTTACACTGACTCTTCTGATGTTAAACTGGTAGGATTTGCAGATTCAGATTGCATAGGAAATGTAGATGATTGCAGATCTATAACAGGTTATGCATTTAGTCTTGGATCTGGGTTGATCACTCGGAGCAACAAGAAACAGAACATAGTCTCCTTGTCCTCAGCAGAAGCAGAGTATCAAGCCATGTGTGCAGCAACTTACGAGGTGGTTTGGTTGCGGACACTTCTCCAGGATATTGGGGAAGAATAGACAGTCACAACAACAATCAAATGCGACAATCAAAGCTCAATCAAGCTAGCCAACAATCCGGTGTTTAAGAAAAACATTAAACATATTGATACTCAGTTCCATTTTGTTAGGGAGAAAGTGCAATATAAAGAAATTCATCTGGAATATTGTAATACTTTTGATAATGTTGCGGACATTTTCATTAAACCTCTTGGAAAAGTAAAGTTTCAAATGTTTAGGGAGATGTTAGGCATATATGTGAACCGATTCTCCATTAAGGGGGAGTGCTGAAGATAATGGAGAATATCCTAGAATAGGTAGAATTGGTTCACCTAGCCTTAGGATAGGAATTAGTTTGATGCTGTTCTTACTTCCCTAAAACCATGTATTCTATTTAATGTGTAATGTTGATGAACAATATAGAGCATTCTGAACAACCAAACTCTCCTGGTTTAGAATCTCTTTCATAGTGCTGACCAATAAGTTTAATTTTCATTAATACAAACATTGCCATTTTTATCACTTGAGTCTAACATATCCAGATATTGCTAAAAAGAGTTTTTTTTTCTGCAAAAGCATCTGACTACGAAACTTTTTAATGAAACCCTCCACCAAAATGTCGATCTCGTCCTCGACAGAGCGTGTAGATATTCGTGAGCTCTTAATAGCTGAAACATAATTTCTAGGGTTATCAGAGGGCAATTCTGATTCTGACTTAAGAAGTGCGTGGGGTAGATGCTCCAAGTCCTGCTCGCAATGTTGAAGAGCTTCACAAGCCATCTCATCGACGGGCGTTGAAGCATAATACATCGTCAATGACGTGTTGTTGTCACTGGAATATTGCGCTTGGCTCTCCTCAAGTCCAAACAGAGAATTCATCTTGTGAGAAATTGCGCCGAATATCTTCTTGTTCTTGATGAAGCCGAGAACAACAATCTTCGTCTTCATTGCGTGGGCTGCTTTTCCCTTGGAAGCATTTGATTTCGATTTGAGCACAGAGCTCAGGACCGACCACACTTGCCTCGCCACCCATCGGGACCCTCCTATCTTCATATTTCCTGCTGAAATTTACAATTCAACCCAGTGGTGCATATAACAATATAATCCTTTGGATTATAACAATAATAAGTCTATTGCTCATTTCCTATGGATTGTAACAATAATAATAATAATAATACTTTGTCCCAACAGGCAAGCCAGCTGATTTCCTTTTTTTTCTCCGTATATGTCCTCCCCACCTCTCTATATATAACAACAATTTGCGCAAGCATCAGTCATCTACCTAAAAAGCACAGGACATGCAGAAACGTGGTGTATAGAAAAAATATAGACCAAGAATAGTAAAGTTGGTTACTCTCTTCTGAGCCCGCAGTTTCACAAAAACTGGGCATTTCAGTACAGGCTGTCGAGTCCCAAAAGAAATCAAAGTGGAAGGCAATGTAGCAATGGAGGAGGCTGTTACATACCAAAAAAAATATTTCCTCTTCTTTACCAATAAAAAAAATATCTACCTCCTCCATTAAACAAATTCGCACCATCAAAATGTAGAAACGATGGAGGGTGGAGAGTGATTCTTGTTTCTGCTTTTCTGAATCCATTTGTTGTTTTAAAAATGTCGTATAGTTTTAGCGCTTTAGACAATCAAGTTCAGTACATTATTCAGTGCGGGCAGCTTCCGAGAAGCACTGATCGTTTGATACAGTTCAACTTTCAGAGAACTTATAGGTCATTTGTGTTTTACTGGAGATTCAAAGTCAAAAGTTAATCTTCTTTTCAAACATGTTGTTTTACTTTAGCTAATGGATCCATGTGTAGCATGTTGTCAAAACCTTCAACCGACTTGGACACATGGCCCCCGAGTTTGAGAGAGCGTACAATTTCGGCTGCCTCTGCTTGTGTAAAAGTTGGGTAAAACAAAATTATGTAAGTTAATTTTATTTGCTTTCAATATGTACATGAAATATAAAATTTGATAAATTATATTATATAAAATAATATAATTTTATAATTGAAACATATAAATCTGTGTTTACATAAAATTATTTCTAAATTTATTTAATAATTCTTTTTGAAATTTCAACAAATATAATGCTAGAAACTATCCCATGCACATTTATTTAAAAAGATAATATATTAAATTTTCATGTAGCATTAGCTCTTCAATGTAAGGGCCCCCTGACCTTTTCATACTTTCTCATGACTCTATCAAATTATTTTAAAATAACAATATACATATTATTAATTAATGGATATATTATTCATTGTATTGATAGGCATGTTTATTTCAAAAGAGAGTTTATGTAATTTCAATTTAAATAATTTAGATTCATTTTAATTTTGGATCTATCAAGCATTAACAAAAATTAAATATCTCTCTATTTTAAAAGAGATTTGCATCTATGATTTTGCACTTACATCTGTCTCTCTGGATAATTGTGGTAGATCTAGAGTTAAGACAGATATAGGCCATTTAATTATTAGTTTTATGTGTGCATAAATTTGTGTGCATAAATTTCTCTCAATTTAAACAGGCTACATTATAGAAGAATACTATAAGAAAAATTGAGAGTCCAAAAACTGCTAATGTTTACATGACATGACAACAACTCTTCCATATTGGACTGGAACTCAACAACAAAGAAAGGAGCAATAATTTCAAGAGAGAGATTATTAATGTTTTATAAGAAGTTGTCTTATTGAGAGTTTTTGGAAGCTTTTCAGGTTGGTTTTTTTGGTGTAATTTCTCTAAAATCCGGTATAAATTTATTGAAATCATAAGCTTGACGGATAACCCCTGCACAATCATAGCACTCTAAGGGTTTTTCAGGGTGTTGAATCCATATATACATTCAAAAAAACCAGTGTAAATAACACAAATCAAGATTTCACCTCAAAATTTTCCACTAGATTCCAGCACCGGAAGATCCAAAAAGCCACACTAAAGACAGCTCAATTTTATAATACTTTTAATTAAAACTTATATATATATATATATATATATATATATATATATATATATATATTCCAAGAATTATATATCTCTTTCATACTTAGTTGTAGAATACAGTTGAACACAATCACGAGATTCATTTCAAAGATTTTATGTTTTGGCATTTTAGAAATTTGCATGAATTTTGAAAATATAAATTATTCAATCTTATTAAAAAAATAATGTTTTGAAACATTTAGACTATATCACTTCTACTTGTTGATCTAGATTGTCATTAATGTCAATATGAAGCCAAGGAGAAGAAGAGCAGACTTGTGAAGAACAGGAGCAAAGCCACTGGAAAGAAGATCGCATCAGTGAAGGTACATAAAGAGAGTCATTGAAAGTCACAGAGAGATGTGTCCAAGGGAAACTGCTATCGGAAGAACAAAGAGCAACAGAGCTATCAAAGCAAAGAAGAGAAGCAAGTGTAAGAGCAAAAGGAGGAGAGGCTAGCGGAAGAGTAGTTAATGGAGGAGCATCGCATGTAATATATGCCAAAGAAGAACTATCAGAATTCAAAGGGAAGACCGATGAGAGGAGCAAGAGAAGCATAGAGGAAGAGTCATTTGAAACCATGAGAAGCAAACAACGAAGAGTCATTACTCTGTGTAACCGCATTCAACAATTAACTGGCGGGTTTGTAATAGTGGTTGTGGTTATCGGGCGGACGCTAGGCGGTAAGTGGTATTTAGAGGAGGGCGCTTGATTCCATTTACCGAGCAACACGTAACACTCGGGTGGAGAGAGAAAACCACTTTTTTAGGTGGTTATTTCTCTTGCAAGTGGCTCACCCAAAATGCATGTAGGTTGTTGGATCTAGTGCAGGTTGGTCGACGACGAAGGATCAACGGACGGTTTTGGGTTGATCGGGTTAAGTCGAACTATTAGATTTGGAGAGAAGATCAATGATTGAGGATCGCTAAGGAATACCACAAGAGTGTAAAGCCGTATCATGATAAAATATACAATTGCGATATATCTATATATATATATATATATATATATATATATATATATATATATATATATATATATATATATATATGCACCCATGGGACCATTACAATATGATGTAATATAATATCACATCCGTCACAATATCGCAAGCCTCCTTAAGGCTTCGCCACACTATAATGCTGATTGTGATCTAATTATGGCCCCGACTACACCATTATAGCATGGCTTAATCAAATGTCACATCCACAGTAATCACAATGTACAAAGGGATGTTAAATCCACCGATTGCGATGGAGCTATGGACCCGACAGAGTTATTAACAGCAATTTATAATCATATCACATCCAGTAGGGCAATGGATAATCGGCCATCGACAATGTTATAAACATGAATTATAAAAGAACTCCTGAAAGTTGTGATTGAGATTACGATTGAGATTGTGGCATGGCATGTGGGACCACCCATTATATATTTCTAACTGTGTTAATCTATGATATTGTTACAGGAGGACAGAGGATGTTATGGGGAATCAGCAATGTTATATCGTGAAGACAAAGAGTTGCGACTGCGGAAGCTGCGATTGTGATTAAAGGAGTGATGCGATTGCTGTAAATAATGTTGGGTCCATTGTATGAATATTGAAAAAAGGGGGCCCTCTCTGATATAGTTATTTCTTTAATATGCAATATTATTATAATACGGCCTCTCTTCCACATTAACATGTCCTGTAAGAATTGGATGAATCCGAAGAGACAGAGGAAGTCGAAGAGTGAGTGTAGAGGAAGCCAAAAGATCAAGAGAGTGAAGAGTAAATGAGTGGAAGCCAAAGGTCAGGAGTATCAGGCATATAAAACAGAGGATAAAGGAAAGGTTGAGGTACTCGTGAGCTGTAAGAAAAAAAGGGAGCCAAAGTTTTGGCAGAAGTGGAAGGAACAGGAGGACAAAAGTAAGTCATAGGTTGAGCAGGGTTGGGAGCAGAGAATTTCATCCAAACATATCCAACAGTTACAACAGAGGGTTGGAGCCCTTGAGGTTGGTGCCTCAGAAGTGAAAGGATTGGTGTCCTGGAAGTTGGTGCTCCTAAATTCAAGATTGGTGCCTTGACGAGACAGAGTTGGTGCTCTGGGGGTTGGAGCCTCACAAATAGTCCAAGTTGGTGCTTCGAAACTTATTGAAACCATATATATATATATATATATATATATATATATATATATATATATATATCTTGGGACATTGGTGTCTTAGCTTCGCGATCTATAGTTGGAGAAGTTTGGTTTAGGAGATCTGCTTTGCTGTTAAATGAAGATTTATTTTCTGCGGTATTCAAATCCTCATAATTGTTGATTTGTTGGGGCGGGCTTTCTCCTTGCTTGCTTTGAGAGTTGTTTCCTTCTTCCTTGATTTCCTCAGAGTTTTCTCTAGAATATTCTTCTTTGATGACAGTGTAGTGTTCTTTTTGTGCTCCTTCCCACCATGTGGACCTGTGGTGGTTTTTTCTAGCAAAATTTTTCTCAGAGGCTTTTGGGCAATTTTTGGCTAGATGCCCTGTCTCAAAGCACGATCGACATCTGAAGAGGACACTTTCATAATCAAGCTTCTGGTTCCACACATAGTCTTTACTTGTTAGGTTTATTTCAGCTGGGAATCCGGCGTTGAAATCCATTTCCACACAGATGCGTGCGTAGGTGGTTCTCGCATATTCCTCTGTTTCTGGGCACCTGCAGTAAAATTTCCCAATTGCATTTCCGATGGCTTTTAGCGAGGAGAGATTCCAGAGATGCAAGGGTAGGCTTGGCAATCTCACCCAAACTGGTGCTGAGGTTATCACTGCTGTAGAGGGATCGAATGATGGGTTCCATGGCTTCATAAATAGGCCTGATTTTTCCCAAAACCAAGGGCCGGAATCTAGAATACATTGTCTGCTTTCAGGATTCTCAAAATCTACTATAAAGAAACCTCTAGCACAGGGGTAGATATTAATTTCATCAGAAATGATAGGCTTCCATACCTCCGAGATCCAATTGTGGAGTGCTATCAGCCGCGGCCAAAAACCATTGAACCGGCAAATTAGGGCACTTTCGGAGAACTTCAAAGCTTCATCGAGTGAGTCCTGGACCACTTGGATAGTGGGAGCTGGGGCTTCGCTCACGATATGGGCAGGAGATTGCCCTCCAGAGGCGGATGAGCCAGCAGTTATTTTTGCGAAGGTCGGAGCCATATTTTACGCAGATCTGCACCAGATCTGCGTCGTCCACCGAAGAGATCTGCGTTGTCCACCGAAGAGATCTGCGAGACTGCGTCGTCCACCGAAGAGATCGTCCACCGAAGAGAGCAGAAAGAACAAGAACTGAAAGCAAGAGCGAATATGAACACAATTTTGAGAGACTGCGAGATCAGCGAGACTGCCTACGGAAGAGACTGCGAGATCTGCGAGATCTGCGTCGTGAGAGACTGCGAGATCTGCGAGATCGGAAGAGACTGCGAGATCTGTGATAACTAGAAGATCGGAAGAGATCTGCAATATCTGCGATAAATGGTATATTAAAGGTGCTTTAAGGAGACTGCGAGATCTGCGTCGTGAGAGACTGCGAGATCTGCGTCGTTATATATCTATATCTATATATATATATATATATATATATATATATATATATATATATATATATATATATATATATATATATATATTGTACCTTATTTATTGCAAAGATCACATTAATAAAAGAATCTATTCCTATTATCTATTTCTGTGTTCCAAATGTAAATGTTTTTAAGCGATAAAAATAATAATTGAAAAGAAATATTGATTCACCCCCCCCCCCCCCCCCCCCCCTCAGTATTTCCAACAATTGGTAATTGAGCAAGCTTCTTCATATCAGCCTAACAACTTGAAGGAGGATTCTTAATCATGATGAGAAATCAAGAAGTGTCAAGAACACCTCCTCTGTTCGATGGCACAAATTTTGGTTTCTAGAAAAAGACAATGTCCTACTACTTAATGTCCCTTGGACTTGAAGTTTGGAATTCAATCTTAAATAAGTACATAGCTCCTTCCACCCTTCCAACAGATCAAGATGAGAGAAAAGTCTACGTTGCAAATGCAAAAGCCTTAAACTCCATTACTAGTGGAATCACTGATTCTAAATTTACAAAATTCCTGAATTGTAACTTTGCCAAAGAAGTATGGGATAAGCTAATTAGATTATACGATGGGGACTCCAAGGTAAAGAAGGAAAAGCTTCAAACTCATAGAAGGAAATTTGAAAGTCTGAAAATGGATGATGAAGAAGATATTGCATCATACGTTCTCCGAGTAGCTGAAGTGGTCAACTCTCTTAAAGGATTGGAAGAAAACATTGAAGAAATCACCATTGTTCAAAAGGCCTTAAGATCTCTCGTAGACAAATTTGACCCCAAAGTAAGTTCCATTGAAGAAATGCAGGATCTAGATACTCTCAAGATGGATGAACTCCATGGAATCCTCATTTCCTATGAGATGAGAAATGGTCACCCAAGTTCCAAAGATGCAACATTCAAGGCCTCAAAATCAAAAAAGGGCAAAGAAAGAAATGTCAGTAGTGATGACTTCGATGTTGAATCCGAATTGGCGCAATTTGTACAAAGGCTGAAGAAAGGATCTAGGATAAAAGGTAAATACCCTCTTATTTGTTTCAAGCGTGGAAAAATAGGTCATGGTGCTGCAAAATGTCCTCATAAACATGATAGTGATGATGAAGAAAATGACCATGCTGGAAGGCAAGAAGTATTATTCATGGAATTCAAAAATGATGATGACTTAGGGCTAGATGGAAATTTAGATGAATTATTAATAAGTGCCATTGAATAAAATTAGAAATTACGGAATAAAATCAACGAGGAAACAAAAGGAAGCGAAGATCTCTTGAAAAATAATCTAAAGGAAAAAGAAGAAGCTTGCGAGGAACGTGAAGCCAAAATAGTATCTCTGAGGAAGGAATTGGAGCAAGTTAAAAGGGGTTGGAAAAGCTCTCAAATACTTGACACTATACTAAATAATCAAAAACATCAACATGACAAATCTGGAATAGGTTTTAAAGGAGAATCATCAAGTACTAAGAATAATGCCAAAAGCTATGCCGACATACTTTCCAACAACCCAAAAGAAGAAATATTATTTCATAAAAGGCTCATCCCAGATCCAAAGAATGAAGAGAGAGTAACTCCAAGGAAGAATGTTGATTCGAATCATGGATGTTACAATAGATACACAATAGTATTTCATCAAAGGCCCATCTCAAATCTAAAGAATGAAGTGGGAATAACTCCAAGGAATAATGTTGATTCAAATCATGACAATTAGAACAAGTACAAAACCATCTTTTTTGTGCATTATTTCCATTGTAAAAATTTTGGTCATCAAGCTAGACATTGGATGGCTTGTAAGAATGACACACCAAAACTAAAGGATCAAATAAACAAACCATATGGCCCCAAAGGGCGAGGAAAAATCAAGACCTACAGTTCTTTTGATCCCCTAGCCAAATTTGATCCGATTTCCTCATTATGTAATAATAATGGACACAATGAGCAAAATTTCCCACTCAAAAGAGGAAAAGAAAGAAGTGAGAATCCCAACACGGATAAATGTGGACTAGCTCTATGTGCTCAAAATAATGAATATCATTGGTTTGTGGATAGTGGGTGCTCCAGACACATGACGGGCGACAAAGGGAAGTTTGGCTCATTGAACAAAAAAGAAGGAAATGTATCATTTGGAAGTGGATCTGCCAAAATTGTTGGGAAAGGAACTGTTACTCTTATTAATGGAAAAGGAAAATCTCAAAATGCTTTGCTAGTAAATGGGATAAAAAACAACCTCCTGAGTGTTAGCCAAATCTATGATCAAGGACATAATGTTGTCTTTAGCACCAAAGACTTTGAAATAGGGAACTCTTCCTCAGGGGAACTTATGGCGAAAGGGGTTAGAACACCAGACAACATATTCTGAACAAGATTCAAGAAGATAAATGCTACTTAAGTCAAATAGATGAAAGTTGGTTGTGGCACAAGCGACTTGGACATACAAGCTTCAATAACTTGATCAATATTAGCAAGATTAAAGTAGTACGAGACATTCCAAAGTTATTCAAACCAAATCAAGGAGTATGTGGCCCATGTCAACATGGAAAGAAAACTAGAACAAGTCAGAATACCAAGGAGTTCTCTACACCAAAGCCTTTGGAGACCATTCATGCTAATTTATGTGGACCAACTAGAACTCCAACACTCCAAGGAGAAAGGTACTTTGCTTTATTTGTTGATGACTATACTAGAATGATGTGGGTATATTTTATAAAATATAAATCCGAAGCATTTGAGTGTTCTAATAATATTAAATCTCTTGTGGAAAATGAAAAGGCCTCTAAGATTAAGTTTCTCAGAACAGATAGAGGGGGAGAATTCACATCAAAAGATTTTGATGAATTCTGTAAAATACATGGAATTAAAAGAGAACTCTCTGTTGCCAGAACACCAAAGCAAAATGGGGTAGTTGAAAAAAGAAACTGAATAGTTCAAGAAATGGCAAGAACAATGTTAATAGCAACTAACTTGCAAACAAAATTCTGGAAAGAAGCAGTCGAGACAACTGTCTATACATTGAATCGAGCACAATTGAGACCAAATAATGAAAAGACTCCCTATGAATTATGGAAAGGAAGACCTGCATCCGTAAAATACTTCAAGATTTTTGGAAGCAAGTGATTCATAAAAATAAATGATGACTCGCCAGGAAAATTTGATTCACGGGTTGATGAAGGGATATTTCTTGGATATTCTATAAGAAGGAAAACCTACAAGTGCTACAATAACCAACTACGGAAAATAGTGGAAAGCATTGATGTAAAAATTGATGAAGACCTTCTAGAAAATGAAATTGAAGAACATGAAGTTCATCGTCTCATTGAAGAAGAATAACCTGAAAAAGAAGAAAAAGACCAAGGAAAAACAAAGGAAAAAGAACCATCTCAAACCCCTTCAAAGATGAAATTTCTCCAAAACTATCACCTAGAAGAGCATATTATTGGCAATATGGATGAAGGGATGAAAACCCGAAGAAGGATGACAAGTACACCAAAGAAGAATGATGTTGCTCTTCTATCCATGATAGAACCATAAACATTTACTCAAGCAAGTAAGGGTCCTCATTGGGTAAAAGCCATGGAAGAAGAAATGTCTCAAATTGAGAACAATGAGACATGGGAGCTGGTACCTTGTCCAAAGGACAAAAAAATAATAGGAACCAAGTCAGTGTTCAAAAACAAAATAAATGAAGATGGACAAATCATCAGAAATAAGTCAAGGCTTGTTTGTAAAGGCTATTCACAAATTTAAGGAATTGACTTTGAAGAAACATTTGCATCAGTAGCTCGTGTGGAAGCTATCAGGATGTTCTTGGCATTTTCTTGCTCAAAAGGATTCAAAATCTATCAAATGGATGTAAAATCCGCATTTTTGAATGGGGAACTCAAGAAAGAAGTATACATGGAGCAACCAGAAGGGTTTAATCTAACAGAAGGAAAAGACTTTGTTTGTAAGTTGAAAAAGGCATTATATGGGTTGAAACAAGCTCCTAGAGCTTGGTACACAAGATTGGATCACTATATACAACAACAAGGCTTCAAGAAGGTGGTGGCAGGAAGCAATCTCTAAATAAAGATGGATGAGGATAGGTTACTAGTCACACTTGTTTATGTTGACGATCTGATTTTTTCTAGTAATAATGATGAGATGAGCCATGAGTTTTCTCAAAATATGTCAAAAGAATTTGAGATGTCAATGATAGGAGAGTTGTCTCACTTCCTTAGACTAAAATTCTCTTAAACCACGATAGACATGTTTATATCTCAAGTCAAATATCTTAAAGACATGCTTAAAAGATATGGAATGGAAGAATATCCAACGATAAGCACACCCATGACCACAAGTTGCAAATTGAGCAAAAATGATGACTCCCATCTGGTGGATGCAACTCATTACATATCAATAATTGGAGCCCTTTTGTACTTAACTGCTATGAGACCCGACATTGTCCAAGTAGTAGGAATGGTGGGAAGATTTCAATTAGCCCCTAAACAATCCCATTTGTTGGTTGTAAAAAGAATTCTTAGATCCCTGAAAGGAACTCTTGATTTCGGTCTCTAGTACCCTAAGAGCTCAAGTCTTACTTTGACTACATACATCGATGCTGATTGGGTCGGAAGTGTCAATGATCAGAAAATTACTAGTGGAAATGCATTCTTCCTGGGGGACTGTTTAGTATCCTGGCTCAACAAAAAATAGACATCCATATCACTATCGACAGCTGAAGCTGTGTATATAGCTGTCGCAGATTGTTGTACTCAAATACTATGGATGAAGGAAGCTCTAAAAGATGTCAACATAGGTAGAAATCAACCAATTACCATCAATTGTGATAACACAAGTGCGATCAGCCTTAGGAAGAATCCAGTGATGGACTCAAAGACCAAACATATACCAATCAAGTATCATTTCCTTCATGAACAACTAGCTGAACAAAACATCATCTTGGAATATATCAATACTAAGGAGCAGATAGATGAAATTTTCACAAAACCCCTTCCTAAAGAAGCATTTGAAAATCTTCGTCAAAAGATGGGGGTTATCCCTTTAGCATCACTTAAGTTGATTCATAAAGATGTTTCAGGACAAGGGGGGCAGTTCAACAAGGGGAGTCCTTGTGCACTCCTTTACCACTGATGTCAAAGGGGGAGAGAAGAAGAATATTTCCATCAATAAAATAGGGAGAGTTTGTTGATCTAAATTGTCATTAATGTCAATGTGAAGCCAAGGAGAAGCAGAGGAGACTTTTGAAGAATAGGAGCACATGCAAGAGCATCGAGCCCAAGAAAAACTCATTGTATTTTAGTAGACATAGGGGTATTTTGTTTTCAAGGAAGTTGGTTTCCTAAGAGTGAATTAAATGTAATTATTAATGTTTTGAGTGATTCTAATGAGAGAAGCTAGAGTATGGAATTAATTGAATATTGTGAGGCATATTTGTAAATTTTCTCGAATATAGGAGAACATGAGAGATTTAGGATAGTTGAGAGATTGAGAAATTTGAAAATTGATTGTCAATCTTAGATTAGGAGTCAGTTCATGAATTTAGGGATTAGAGAGGAGTTTTAGGAACAAGGAAGAGATTTAGGAATTTTGTTAAGGGATTTATGGATCTAAACCAGAAATTGGTTTTAGAATCCTTTGTATAAATGTAAGCCAAAAAGGCAAAGACAGGGGTTAGAAAGTTAGATAATTAGCTAGTTAAGCTAGAGTGTGGGATTTAAGCCTACGACGGAGTGTAACAGAGGCCACTGATATTAGAACATCAGGCCGAGAGACAGAGTCTCAATATGTAATTATTTGTTTGTATTTATATATACAGAGATTGATTAGAATCTGTATAAGTGTGTATTTCGAGTGTTGAGTGATGAATTAGGTGTTATTAGAGTTTTCATAATATAAATATATGCAGGCAGAGTCAAGGTGAATACACAGAGGAAGAGAAGAGGTAGAGGACCTTAGTGGCATTGAACGATTGTGGAACCAAATCGTTCGTGAGTAAAGAACTCACAGAGTAAAGCTAGGAGGAATATGCAATAGAGTAGTGAAAAGAAAACCTTTGAAGAAAAACCCAGAAACCACATAAACCTAAAGAAATGGTGTAACGTTTAAGTGAGGCAAAAGAGCGAAGGAATGAAGTATGGGTAAATCGTAGCCATTGGATCTTTATGATCAACAACCAGGATTAAATTGCATCGCGGAATCCTTTTGAAATTATCGGAGACCATAGGATCAAGAGATCTCGTCATCCAATGGACATCGGGCATCAAAGCAATTGGAAATTAATTAAGAAGTCGGACATGAAATTTATTAGTTTAGAAATTTATAATTCCCATCGAGTCCGTATAGTCGCTTAATTTTCAAGGTTGTTGTCATCCTGGAATCAGTGTGAACTTTCAGATCTTCTAAATGTAGATCAACGAGGAGAATTGTTCTGCAAGTCTATTGATCGAGAAGGTTCAGAACTGTCAGATCGAAAGGAGGAACGATGGCGATTATTGTTAATAAATATTGCATCGCAATAGGTAAATGGTGCCTTATCAGTGGAGGAGTATTGAGGCATGTAATAGGAGTGGACCCGATAGGGAAATGAAGTGCAATTAGTGTTATTTGAAATCCAGAGGTTAATCGCATATCAAAGGAGATGGGGGAACACATGTTAATGTGACCCGCAGAGGAGCGATTGTCGATTGTGATAAAGATTAGCATCAGGAAACATGCAAGGACTGTATAAAGGTGGAAAGGTATGTTTTGTAGTTAAATTCCTTTGTAAATGGTTTAAAGGGATTAAAGCACTGATAGAAGGAATTGGGGGTTAAGTCCGAATTAACCAAAGGAAAATGTGGGGTTTGGTTATATATGCGGGAATAAGAATTAATGAAAGGTTATAAGGGTTGAATAAGTCCCGATAATAAATGAATGAAGGTTTAGAAGGGTTATAATGTCCCAATAGGAAGGTTTAAAGGAAAGGTTCTAACAAAGTCCTAAATGAAGGATAATGGGTGATTAAAAGTATCGCTACATGCATATTGAAAGAAGGGTTAGACTATGTTGGATTTTAATAAACCATTCAGCATAAGAATTGATGAAAGGCCCTTAACCTTAGTAAATGAAGATTTAAGTCGATAGAGAGTTAAAATTCCTGGGACAAATTAGATATGTTGATAATCCATGCAAACTATGGGTAAAGCAGGGGTTACCCTGTGTCATTTGGTATCAAAGCATAATTGTGATTGAAACAATTGATAGCAGAACATAATAAGGTAATTCTATAGAAAAGGACATAGAACAAAGTTGTGTTTTAAGATGTGTATGCAGGCAAGGGAGATCAGATTTTAATCTGATAAATAATAGGCACACAAAGATAAAGTGTAGTAGAACTTGCAGATGCAAGAAACAGAGGACAATCCACTCAAAGTACAGGTAAATGGTGGAACAAGATCATGCAGAGATCTTGAAGGTGAGATGACATGTTTTGTTTGATTTGATTTGAAGATTGGAGAATGTGTGGGTTTTATATTGATGCACAGGTGACATCATAAGGAGGTGAGAATATTGCAACAATCTAGAGCAAGGAGTGCTCAATTGGTTCCAAAGGAAAGAACTAGAGAAATGCTAAAAAACTGAGCTTAGAGGAGAGAAGCTTAGTGAGGCATATGTAGTAAGGAGGAGACTTATTACTGCAGAGGTATTGTTGCACCTCACAAAGGCAATTCCACAAAGGATGTGGGTAAAATTGCTAAGAGGTAATCAAGGAAGCTGGTAAGACTTTATACGCGAAGGAAGAAGTGGTTTGAGCCAAGTATTTTAGAGTGATTGAAATACAAGACGTCAGTTTTGTTCTTGAGAAGGTGTAGATGAGTTGAAGCCTAAAGGAGCAGAGAAGAGTGCTCAAAGGAGGTTCTAGAGATAGAGAACCAAGGGCTTACCAAAAGACTAAGTGAGGAGAGCTTGGTGAGGTAAGTGGTAGCAGGGAGGACTTGCCATTGTAGAGGCTTTAATGCAACTCATAGTAAGTGAGTGAAGTCCTCACAAAGATAGAGAAGAAGATGGCTATTGATAGTCATAACAGAGGTTCTGAGGAAGACCACAGCAGAAGAAAGATGAAGGAAGAGGATGCCAAGGCAAATGGCAAGAGGATGAGTCAAGAGGAAATTGACAAAGACATTGTAGAGATGAAAGACCAATTCAATGTATTCATGATGATACTTGAAGAAGACCAGAGATAAGGTTGGGTTTGAGGAAAAAGTCAGTGAGGTGGCATAAATTACAGAGAAGGCTACAAAAGAAGAGAAGTCAGTAGGTGAATCTGAAATAAGCATCAAGCTTGAATAGGTATTGGGTGTTCAATTGAGATTTCAAGAACTTAGAGAAGCTGAATTGGAAATGGAAGTGTCCATTTGTGAACCAGAATAGGGCAAAGTTCTGGGTGAAGAGGAAGGAATTATTGATGACTTTCTGAATTGTTGGAAAAATGCAAACCAAAAGGAAAATGTAAAACCTTGTATTTTTTAGTCTAATAATTTTGATGTGATTACAGGTTTTGCAGAGGATGAGAAATATTTTGAATTTGTCAGAAGTATGGGAGAATATCTTTCAGAAGATAAAAACTCTGAAGTAAAGGAGGATGGAGAATATCTCTTAGATGAGAGAAGAAGTGATTTATTGCAGCAGAAAGAACTTAATAATGCATTGATATTTGAAACTGTGACAACACAGGAACAATTTCTTGTGAAAGAAGGAGATGAAATTCAGTCTGAAGAACTGATATGTAAAGCAACAGTTGGGACTGTTGAACCTTGTAAATTTCAGATTGATAATTTGTGTATAAATGCAGGAATCATAAGTAATGATGAAGTACTTATGAAGTGTCATAGAGAACTTGAATTGTTGGAGTATTTGCTGGGAAATTCAGAGTATGACAGTGTGATTGTAGAGGAAGGAGTTCACTATAGTGGATAGAGGCTGAAAGACATCATAGAAGCTGATGGTATGGAGGAGAGACTAGCTGATAGTCTTTTGAATTCTATTGGGAATTCAAATCAGCATACTGATGTGCTTATAAAGGAGGAAGAATTAGAGTAGCGTACTGATGTGTTTCCAAAGGGAGATAAGGCACAGAAGCCTTATGATTTTTATTTTAACAAGTGTTTTATGAGTGTAGGTTTAGTTGCAGATGCTGGGGGAAATTTGGCACAGATGGACAACCAAAAAAAAATGGAAGAAGAAGATTCTATGGAAGAATTTAATCCATGGAACAAAGATGTTCAATTGCTGGAGAGAATGCTAGAAAGTCAGGATTTAGTGTAGACAGAGATAATATTGACAGAGGGTAAGGATGAAAGGGAGGCAGTAAGTGTAGGAGTCAAAGTAAGAGCAAGAGCAAAAGTTGGAGCAAAAGTAGAAGAAAAAGTAAGGAACCAACAACTACAAATTGAAAGTAACCTACAACAGTTTGAAGAGTTAGTGGATAGCAGCAACAACCTGAAACAGAGAGAAAGAGGAATAAGTAAGTGGCAAAGTATAGACCAGTCCAAGGATGTGCTGGAGATGGAGATTGAAGAATTATGGCAGCTGATGATAAAACAGTCCATATGGAGGAGATTAACAGCAACAGGAAGAATGATCAATCAGAATTTGAAACTGATTGACAAGGAGAAGAAGATGGAGTAGAAGACAACAACAACAAAGGAACAAAGCATTTGGAGAGTTACAAACTAAAGTTTGGGATCCTGGAGGTTTTTTTCAATCAACTTATGATGACACATGATTAGGAGATCATGAAAATTTTCTACTTTGGGAGTTTGATGCATGAGCATCTAGCCCAAGAAAAACTCATTGTATTTTAGTAGACATAGGGATATTGTGTTTTCAAGGAAGTTGGTTTCCTAAGAGTGAATTAAATGTAAACATTGATGTTTTCAGTGATTTTAATAAGAGAATCTAGAGTAGGGAATCAGTTGAATACTGTTAGGCATATTTGTAAATGTTCTCGAATATAGGAGAACATGAGAGATTTAGGATAGTTGAGAGATTGAGGGATTTGAGAATTGATTGTAAATCTTAGATTAGGAGTTAGTTCATGAATTTAGGGATTAGAGAGGAGTTTTAGGAACAAGGAAGAGATTTAGGAATTTTGTTAAGGGATTTATGGATCTAAATCAGAAATTTCTTTTAGAATCCTTTGTATAAAAGTAAGCCAAAAAAGAAAAGATGGGGGTTAGAAAGTTAGATAATTAGATGGTTAAGCTACAGTGTGGGATTTAAGCATACAGGAAGAGTGTAACAAAGGCCACTAATATTAGAACATCAGGTCGAGAGATAGAGTCTCAATATGTAATTATTTGTTTGTATTTATATATACATAAATTGATTAGAATCTGTATAAGTGTGTATTTCAAGTGTTGAGTGATGAATTAGGTGTTATCAGAGTTTGCATAATATAAATATATGCAGGGAGAGTCAAGGTGAAGAAACAGAGGAAGAAAAGAGGTAGAGGACCTTAGTGGTATTCAACAAATATGGAACCAAATCTTTCGTGAGTAAACAACTCATAGAGTAAACCCTGGAGGAATGCGCGGCAGAGTAGTGAACAGAAAACCGTTGAAGGAAAACCGGGAAACCACAAAAACCTAAAGAAATGGCGTAACGTTTAAGTGAGTTGGAAGAGCGAAGGAATGAAGTATGGACAAATCGTAGCCGTTGCATCTTTATGATCAACGGCCAATATTAAATCGCATCGGTAGAATCCTTTTGAATTTAATGGAGATCGTAGGATCAAGAGAACTTTTCATCCAACAGACGTCGGGCGTCAAAGCAATCAGACTTTAATTAAGAAGTCGGAACCAAACTTTATTATATTGGGAATTTATAATTCCCATTGGGTCTGTATAGCTTATTAATTGTTTAGCTTTTTGTTATCCTGAAATTGGTGCGAACCATCGAATCTTCTAAACCGAGATCAATGGCAAAGAATTAAAATGCAAGTCTGTTGATCGGGAAGGCTAAGAACCGTCAGATCGAAAGGAGGATCAACGGTGGCAATTGTTAATAAATATCACATCGCAATAGGTAAACGGTGCTTTATCGGTAGAGGAGTATTGAGGCATGCGATAGGAGCGGACCCGATAGGGAAATGAAGCACAGTTAGTGTTATTTGAAATCCGGAGGTTAATCACATATTAGAGGAGATGGGGGAACACATGTTAATGTGACCCGTGGAGGAGCGATTGCCGATTGTGATAAAGGTGTAGCATCGGGAAACATGCAAGGAATGTATAAAGGCAGAAAGGTATGTTTTGTAGTTAAATTCCTTTGTAAATGGTTTAAAGGGATTAAAGCGCCGATAGAAGGAATTCGGGGTTAAGTCTGATTTTTTTTTTTGGTCAAGTAGGAATGGAGCTTTCTATTAACAGAACAAGTACCTTACATTTGTTACAAGGTAAACCAAAATCATTTCATTTACCAAAAAATGGTCCACAAAAACCTATCAGAAGTGTTATTGGCTTTAAACCTTTAAAACTCAGAACCATTCACTCTATTGGAAAATAAGGATTACACATGAAATACACAAAACCCAACCCACAACCCATAAGTTTGAACGTAAAAAATAATACATCCGTGACCATAAAAAATTGTCATCCATCTCTTTTAATGATCCAATGGCTAATGTCGAATCGCTAAATCACATATCGGCGAATCACAATTCCAACTCCACCTCCTTCCTCCGATCACCGATCAAACACTTGCATGACCAAACCTCCACCGCTGATCTACCCTGTAAGGATCCAACGGTCCATGCTGATTTTGGGTGGACAAGTAGCACAAGGATTAATTGCCTGAAAAGTGGTTTCCTCTCTCCTCCTCGCTGCAATGTGTAGCTTGATGACTCGAATTGGAGGCCATCCTCAAAAAACTGGTTACCACTTAGACCAACCCCAAAATGCCACTTGTGGTTCGAGAAACCATTTCTGTGCGAATTAATTTGCATGCTCTTCTTCCAAGCGAAGACCATCCATCTATCCCATCAGATGGTTCTCGCTCCTTCCTCCCTCGGCTGTTGATCTTCTTCTTATCGATGGATTTGTGCTTAAACCCCAGTTTATCTGCCATACTCTGTTTAACACACAGACACTCATAGATAACAATATTTTGTTAATCAATGTGTCGCCATCAATCCATACAGTGATTGATGGCCGATTAAACCTGCAACACTACCAGAATTGGTCCTCATGCCACTGCATCCTTGGTCTTCCTCCGCTGATCTCAACCTTCCACTCAAATCCAATGAAATACTAATGCCAATACAATCTTCAAACTGCTGCCAAACAACAGGAAAATAGTTTAGGCTTCCCTATCCTCTCGCCTATCCCCTCATCCTATTCAATCCATCCTGTCAATCCATTGCTCCCTATCTTTAGTAGTCTGATAGATATAGTCCTCTAATAGTTTACCTGGGGGTAACAACTCCCAAATGTGCCAAGTGTCCCTTTCCTTATTAGTCACTCCTTCATTCGCCAAACGATTAGCTAACATGCTAGCTTTTCTTTTTACATGGACAAAGCTTACAATTTTTAAGGTTTGTAGGTGGGTGTAGATACAGTGAAAGACCTGCTATAGCCTCCAGTGTTTTGACACTTTGTCCAGTGATGTACTATTACATATTTTCTTGGTTGCTCTAATAATCAATTCTGAATCTGCTTCAATGATGACATTATGTGAATCTGAATCCACCAATATTTCCAAGCATTGCTCTAAGGGCATGAGTTCCGCCATGTTATTAGTGGCCTTCCCCAAGCAGCCATGAAAGATCTTCTTTATTTGACCCTGTTCATCTCTTATAACACCCTCAAAACCAGCTAACCCTAGGTTGCCCTTAGAAGCTCCGTCTATATTGACCTTTAAGAAGCCATGTGGAGGAGGCTTCCAAATATTTATATCTACATTTGTTTGGCTCACACCCTTGATTATGCCCTGTGGGCTTATAGACTAGAGACCCAAATGTAGTAGAATTCTCGCATCTTAGGGTAGAGAAAAATGTGGGGTTTGGTTATATATGCAGGAATACTTATTAATGAAAGGTTATAAGGGTTGAATAAGTCCCGATAATAAATGAATGAAGGTTTAGAAGGGTTATAATGTCCCGATAGGAAGGTTTAAAAGAAAGGTTTTAATAAAGTCCTAAATGAAGGATAAGGGGTGATTAAAAGTCCCGATACATGCATTTTGAAAGAAGGGTTAGAATATGTTGGGTTTTATTAAACCATTCAGAATAGGAATTGATGAAAGGGCCTTAACATTAGTAAATGAAGATTTAGCTCGGCAAAGAGTTAAAATTCCTGAGATAGATTAGATATGTGTATAATCCATGCAAACTGTGGGTAAAGTAGGGGTTACCTTGCGTCAGGAGCAAAGCCACTGGAAAGAGGATCGCATCAGTGAAGGTACATAAACAGAGTCATCGGAAGTCACAGAGAGATATTTCCAAGGGAAACTGTTGTCGGAAGAACAAAGAGCAACAAAGCTATCAAAGCAGAGAAGAGAAGCAAGTGTAAGAGCAGAAGAAGGAGGAGAAGCCAGCGGAAGAGCAGTTAACGGAGGAGCATCACATGTAAAATCTGCCTAAGAAGAACTATCGGAATCCAAAGGGAATACTGATCAGAGGAGCAAGAGAAGCATAGAGGAAGAGTCATTTGAAACCACAAGAAGTAAAGAGCAAAGAGTCGTTACTCTGTGTAACCATGTTCAAGAGTTAATTGGTGGGTTTGTAATAGTGGCAGTGGTTATCAGGCAGACGCTAGGTGGTAAGTGGTATTTAGAGGAGAGAACTCGATTCCATTAACTGAGCAACATGTGGCACTCGGGTGGAGAGAGAAAACCACTTTTTTAGGTGGTTATTTCTCTTATAAGTGGCTCACCCGAGATGCATGTAGGCCATTGGATCTAGCGCGGGTTGATCGACGGTGAAGGATCAATGGATGGTTTTGGGTTGATTGGGTTAAGTTGGACCATTAGATCTAGAGAGAAGGTCAATGTTGGATGATTGATAAGGAATACTGCAAGAGTGTAAAGCCTGTCATGATAAAATATGTGATTACGATATATATATATATATATATATATATATATATATATATATATATATATATATACCTATATATAGGTATATATATATATATATATATATATATATATATATATATATATATATATATATATATATATATATACCTATATATAGGTATATATATATATATATATATATATATATATATATATATATATATGTGGACCCATGGGACTGTCACAATATGATGTAATATAATATCGCGTCTGTCACAATATCGCAAGCCTCTTTAAAGACCTTGCCACATTAAAATGCTAATTGTGATATAATTGTGGACCTGACTACACCATTATAGCATGGATTAATCAAATGTCGCATCCGCGGTAATCATAATGTACAAAGGGATGTAAAATCTTCCAATTGCGATGCAGCTATGGACCCGACGGAGTTATTAACAACAGTTTGTAATCATATCGCATCCAGTAGAGGTAATCAGTAATCGGGCATCGATGATGTTATAGACATGACTTATAAAACACCTCCTGAAAGCTACGATTGCGATTGCGATTAATATTGTGACGTGGCATGTGGGAACACCCACTATATATTTCTAACTATGTTAATCTATGATATTGTTACAGGAGGATAGAGGATGTTAAGGGGCATCGACAATGTTATATTGTGAAGACAAAGAGTTGCAACTACAGAAGCTGCAATTGTGATTAAAGGAGTGATGTGATTTCCGTAAATAATGTTGTGTCCATTGTATGAATATTAAAAAGGGGGGGCCTATCTGATATAATTATTTCTTTAATATCCAATATTATTATAATATGGCCTCTGCTCCACATTAATGTGTCTTGTAAGAATTTGATGAATCCGAAGAGACAGAGGAAGCCAAAGAGTGAGCGTAGAGGAAGTCGAAAGATCAAGCGAGTGAAGAGGAAAGGATCAGAAGCCAAGGTCAGGAGTATCAGGCACATAAAACAGAGAACAAGGGAAAGGTTGAGGTGCTGACGAACTGTAAGAAAAATAAAGGGAGCCAAAGTTCTGGTAGAAGTGGAAGGAACAGGAGGAAAAAAGTAAGTCATAGGTCCAGTAGGGTTAGGAGCAAAGAATTACAACCAAACAAATCCAGATAGTTACAGTAGAGGGTTGGAGCCCTTGAGGTTGGTGCTTCAGAACTGAAATGATTGGTGTCTTGGGAGTTGGTGCTCCTAAATTCAAGGTTGGTGCCTTGACAAGATAGAGTTGGTGCTTGGCAACTGATAGAAACCATATATATATATATATATATATATATATATATATATATATATATATATATATATATATATATATATATATATATATATTGTACTTGATTTATTACAAAGATCACATTAATAAAAGCATCTATTATTGTTACCTATTTCTTTGTTCCAAATATAAATGTTTTTAACTGATAAAAATAATAATTGAAAAGAAATACTGATTCACGCCCCTTCCCAGTATTTCCAACACAACTTTCATGAAAAAATCCCTCTAAAATTACAGCAAATATTGACAACGCTTGTGAGAGAACAAGTTAACCGAGGTGCAATGTAAATCAACTTGTGACCATTGTGAGTTGAAGCACACTTTTACTCACTTTCAAGTATTGTAATGGCTGGTTTTTAAGATTACTAAACAACCTCAACACTCTGAATCTTGTAGAACACAATTTGTCCAAAGGAATAAAATCTAATTCTGAATACAATTTAGAAGTTTTTAAATTTACATAAAAATACGCAAGAATTTTGTAATTTGAATGTTGAGAAATCTTTCCATAAAAACACATAAAGAAACTATAAGTCGACATGTTTTGAACCATCTAGTGCGCCTCCACATCATGACATTAAATTAAATAGATGAAGAGAGATGTTTTCTAGCCTTTAGAATATAACAACTAGTTTTGACTAAAGAATTATCATTAATTAATAAACAATTTTTTTATTAAAATAAAGTAATAGATGGAAATCATCATTAATTAATAAATAATTTTTTTAATTAAAATAATGTAAAAGATGGAAATTAGTTGTAAATAAAGAATTAAATTAATTTTATTGTTATTATTATTATCATCATGATGAAGGTAAGAAATAATAAGGTCAAACTTAATTATTCTAAACAATAAAACTGAAAAATAATATTAAGAAAATGGAAAAAATAAAAATAAAATAAATATGTAAACAAGATAAGCTTAAGCCCTTTGTTGGCCATACAAAATCCTTCATCAAGGACTCTGCATCATTTGTCAATGAGTTAAAGAGTTTCAAACTAGATCTGAGTGACAAGCTTGTGAGCTTCGACGTAGTCTCCCTCTACACTAATATCCCTATCAAAAAGGCCATCAAACTCACCAAGCGCATTACGGATCTTGAAACGACTAATTTAGTTGGTATTTTCTCTTACTTCTACTTTCTTTTCATTCTATGAGAAAATTTGTAGTGTCACCATGGGTTCCCCCCTCTCCCTTGTGGTAGCTAATCTATTCATAAAGGATATTAAATCAAAGGCCTTATCTTCTTCTCGTCTTCTGCCTAAGATGTGGAAGAGGTTTATGGATGGAACTTGTGTCATTTCTTCCCATGGTAAGGAAGAGTTGGAACTGTTTTTCCTCCATCTTAACAATCAATCTAGTTCCATATAGTTCACCATGGAATTTGAAAGTAATGGTAGTCTGCCCTTCCTTGACGTCCTCCTCTCAAGGAATGATGATGCCTCCTTTTCCCATCAGGGATTTCATATGAAAATTCATACAGAATAATATCTTCATATTAATTCTGATCATTTCCCAACTCAAAAGCTTGGTGTTCGCAACACCTTAGTGACTAGAGCTTTAAAAGTTTCTGATGACAACCATATGAATGAAGAGAAATGACATCTTCTAAGTGTTTTCTTTAGTAATGGGTATAGTAGAAACCAATATATTAAGGCTTTCCTTAGACCTGAAAAAGGTCCTAGTGCTAAGAAAGATACCAAGGATTAATTTTTTGGTGTTCATCTTCGTTTAATCCAAGGGACGAGTGACAAGATTGTGATGATCCTAAGGAAGCATAAGCTGGCTTCAACCTTTAGGTCTTTAAATACCATCCAGAACTCCCTTAGATCTGTAAAAGACCCATTGGACACCAAGAATATGAAGGGTGTTTACGTTATCCCATGTTCTTGTGGGACTCCCTACATTGGTGAGACTGGTTGCTCGAATAATCAAAGGATTCAGGAGCATGCCACTAACATAAAGCATGACATGATCTGCTCCTCTATTGTGGCAGAGCATGCAAATAGCTCTAAGCATCACATCTACATTAAGGAGGCTCAAGTTGTTGCAAGGGTTAATCATTTCCATCATCATAAATTGAGGGAGGCCCTAGAAATTGAAGAAAGACCCAATAATTTCAATAGCGACAATGGTTGGATTATTAACAGAAGTTGGGTCCCTAGCATGTCCTCCTAATTTATTAGGTGTCTTTTTGGGATTTATTTTTCTTGTTTATTTATATATGTAGGTATTGGTATCTTTTTTATAGTATTTTTTGTTGATTTATTCTTCTTTAGAGTTTATATTCTTGATCCTTAATGTTTTCTTAAGTATTTTATCGTCCTATTCATTCTTAACTCCTTTTAATATTTTTGTTATTTGTTATTTCTTTTCACTTGGGTATATTTTTGTTTTATTTTATTTATTTTACATTAATTATTTTTGTTTATTAAATGATCTTGTCTCGATTAGGGTCTTGAATCACTTTTATCATTTTTGACTTCCCTCCTTGTTTGGAGTTTCACTTTGATTTTTCTATTCTTGTTAGTTTTTTTCTATTAATAGATTTTTTTAATCATATTTGATTTTAATAAATTAATTTAAATATTGTTTTTCAAAAACTAGCCATTTAATATAGCCATTAATTACTAATATTTGTTTGTAATAAATTAATATCATAATTTAGATATTATTTCTCAAAAACTAGCCATTTAGTATAACCGTTACTTAAATAATATTTGTTTTTAATAAATTAATAAATTAATATCATAATTTAAATATTATTGTTCAAATATAGCTATTACATGAAATTATGGTCTCTATATTGTTGTCTATTTAAGCATTTTCCATGGCTTCGCTCTTCATTTGGTCCACATAACGAACCACACTTGTTGGTTCGAAACGTGTCAGCCAAAAATTTCTCTTATGCGATTTCTACTGAAAGACTTTTCATAATTCATTATGGATCAGAGAAGCCCAAGTTCAAAAAATAAAAATGATGAGGTCAAAATTAACTATTATAAACAATAAAACTAGAAATAGTAATAACAAAATGAAAAATTAAAATAAATCAAAATAATAAATTAACTCAATTTTATTATTTAAATAAAAAAAATAACAATAATAATATGGTAAAAAAAATATGAATAGTAAATAAATAAGAAATAAAGGAATACTGTAATGTCCCTAATTAAATTAATTTTGCTAATATGAATTTCTATTCTTGTAATTGGGTGTTGGGAAATAATTTGGCATGTAAACTTAGATAAAGTGGATGGAGGGAGTCCCCAGTTATGTTTTTGAGAGACGGAGGCCATCAACATTAGGCGAAAGGAAAGGTTAAATTGCTAGTGGAATATGAGGCCCACATAAAGCACACACTTGGTGAAGAAGGGATTTGAATTCCTTGAGGAAAGTCGAATTGGTGGAGTGACCCACAAGGAATGCATGGCCAACAACTATAAAATGAAGGAATGAGGGAGAAATAACCTATTTTAAAATCAATTTTTCCTTTGCTAATCAGCTGAACCAATATTTCATTTTTTATCACACGAGTGTCTTTGAGAAGAGATCTCAACCCTTGCTTTAGTGGGCTTCGAGTGCCAGCCCTAGGAGGTATTTCTAGTTAGTTCCAAGTCGTAACAGCAGCAGTGAGTCGAGCTACAATAGCATTAAGTTGAGTTACAACAATAGGGGCAGTAACAACAAGGAGGTCAAGTTACAGCTGAAGGGAAAGTAGCAACAAGAGGGTCTAGTTACTACAATAGGAAAGTAGCAGCTGAGTTCCAACAATAGCGAGATTAGCAGTCGCACAGAGCATGGAGAGTAATAACATCATAGATGAGGGAGAGTAACAACAATGCATGGACTATGCAGCGAGTGGAGTGAGATTTGTTGGGGAAACATTATCTCGGGGATTTTGGAGCTGGAGAGATGGGAGATCATTTTGAGGGCCATTTTGGGAGTATTTATGGAGTTGGGAGTAAAGAGATTGATAGGATCAGTCACAGCAACAAAATTTGTGTTTGGAGGAGGGCCAAGTTGTGATGGGTCTATTTCTGAAGTTTCCAACCAAGGGAAACCATTTCTAGGTTTTTTCTAGGTTTTGGGCAAGGATCAAAATCCCAAATTCCTTGAATTTTATGGGAACTCTAGAGTGGGAAAATCAGGGGGTGAAGGAAGGCGACAATGTAACTTTAGAGCAGTAGCACAACTTTCTGTAGGAGTTGGTTATTAAAGCCGTTGGAATTTATTGTACTTATCACCTGGTGCTTTTATATTTCCTTGTCCAAGGCCATGTGCACCTACTCAAACTCTTTATACCACAAGTTGTTATTATTAATAAGATCTTGGCCAATTCTGGAATTCGTAGAAATTTCTTGTTCATGTGTATTTGTTTCTAATCTTTTTTTGTGTTATTGTATTTGCATGTCTTTCATCTAATTGTAAAATTTCTATTAGGAACATTATAGTGGTATCAAAGCATGATCTTAGCCAGTTGTGGAGGAACTCGCAAGATCGTGGAATATTTGGGCATGTATGTGTTGAAGAAAGTGTAACTAGGTTAGGTCTTCATATTGACTAAGTAATTATGTAATGAAAAGACAAAGATGATAAAATGTTTTTTTATAAAGCTTGCGTGAAGGGTTTCATGAGAAAGAAGTTTTTATAGGTCAAAGACTTCTTCTTGATGTCTTTAGGGACTTGTCATTTAGTCATAAATATATTTTAGAGTCATATATATGAGATATTGTTACACTTGAAAAGAACAATCTATTGAAGTAATTGTATGCTTGAAGAGCTTTTCAAGAAGATCAATAAGAATTCATCTCAGGTATGATTGAATATACCCCTTGATGAAGTCAACCTACCCATAGAAGACTAGTCGGCTTAAAAGAGGGAGACAATCCTATATAAATGATGAACTGCATCTTCATTTAGAGGAATCAATTTGGTCAAGCTCTCAGATCAAGTGCAACAAGAAGTTAATGTTTTCATGCATTAGCAAGAGGAAATTCAACAAAGAGAAAATAGAAATATAGCGCAGTAATAGGCTCATTCTAGTTTGGATATGTACTGAACTTGTATCTATGAGATAAGCTAAAGTTCACTTCGGTAAAAATAACAGTAAAGAATCAAAGTTCACTTCAGGAAAATAACGATAAAGGGTTTCCTATCTAGAGTTGAAAGGAAGTATGAAAATAAGGACCATACAACAAGCAATAAGGGAGTACAATGTTTATAAAAGAGAGACAATAATTGTCTCGGTCTTGATCTTAGATATTCCTAGAATAGACCAGAAAATATAAAAAGTATGAAGGAAGGTTTCCACAGTAAGAAGGAGAGATTGGCATGGTGCATTAAGTAGGTATAGAGAAGGATGAAAGTAAACCTAAGGAAGTCTGAAAATAAGCTTATTGTAAAGGGATATTAGATTAGGGATTGAGTTTCCCTAGTCCTGGCACGAAGGAGTGCAGAAAGGAAGATCAACATAAGGTGACTAAAGGGAGAAATGACAATGTCTTGGAAGCATCCTGAATTTAAGGGTCTAGTGTTTGGAATTTTTCAATCAAGGCTTCAATAAGAGAAATTTGCAAAAGGTTTTTTGGGACCGAGAAGAGAGAATGAACCTTAGCCGACTCTTCGCTGCCTCCCCTGTTTCGGCCGCCGCCCGGCCCCTGATCAGCCATGTCGCAGCCGATGATGCGAATCCAATACAGGAAACGCAGGTATTGACTCTCAGCCATGTCGTAGCCGATGATGCGATCCCAATAAAGGAAATGCAGGTATTGACTCTCTTTTCTAGCATGCGTGATATCAAATACTTACTGAGAGTTTCCCCCCATCTTCCCTTGGCCGATCTGGTCGCTAGGGTAGAATGTGCGTGGACCTCATATGATGCAACCAGATATACCCTAAAGGTCACGAAGTTGAGCACTACAGCCATCGCAGACTCAGCGCCTTCGGCCTCCATTTTGCTGCGGCTCTCTGTCATTCAGGACGCAGTTGCTCAGCTTGGACTCGAACTGGGATTTTGATCTCCACCCACAGCCGCGCAGGTTATCACAGTTATCCTTCTGCCCAGCGTTCAGGACAGCCGTAGCAAGTTCAGCTCAAGCCCCTCTTGCCTTCACGAAAGATCTGCAATTGCCATTAGGGTCTTAACTGGTCTAATATCTGGTTGCTTCCGCCATGAGCCAGAGCAACTGATATCATCACTCGCTTGGTCTCCATCCGGATCAGGGGCGATCAAATCCTCTCCGAAAGGCAATCGTAGCCTCAGATCTGACAACGAATGGCCAGATCCGGTCATCCAGCAGGCAGAACAAGACATGCCATGGTCAGATCCAGAGTGCAGTAATCATCTAGGCATAGGATCAAGGCCTGTGTCTGACTCCTTTCAGATTTTAATCTCTCAGCCTTCAGGCAGAACCATCATGCAATGGGTTCGCCCTTCAGACCTGGTGCAGGAACTTAAGCGGAAGCTAGAGCGCAGATTGGGGATTCCATCAAGCACTCTGCGACTTCTCTCTCAAGGTAAACAACTTGAAGATCCTTTTCAGCTCTCTGCTTACAGCATTTCTAGGAACAGCTTGGTGGTGGCGACCCTTCATTTAAGAGGAGGGGCAGTGGGGCAATCTTCCTCTAACCGGACTTTCTCATACAAAGATGCAGTCCACTCTGAGAACCCGAAATCTCTGGAAGCCCCTAAATCCAAGGTCTTATTGGTTGACAAGATCGAAGAAGTTCCCTTTGTTGAACTCATTCATGAAGAAATGGCTTCCCAGCTTCAAGATTTTGCTGAAAGAGCCATCATCTGCAGATTTAATGGATTGTGGCCGCGTTCTCAGGATCTCTACACCTGGATCCATGCAAACTGGACACATCACTGCAAGATCTTTTTCTGTTCGAAAGGCTACTTCATAGTGCTATTTGATAACAGTAAGCACTATGAAAAAGCCTTAGAAGAGGGCCCGTGGTTCATGGGAACTGCAGGGTTATTCTTGACTCCTTGGTTCCCAGATTTTGATCCAGCCACTGCAGTCATTACCAAGACTCCGGTATGGATTCGGCTTCCAAACTTACCTGCCCACCTATGGAGTACTCGGGTCTTCAGAGCCATAGGAGACACCTTGGGCAGCTTCCTCAGTGGAGATTTTTGGCGGGAAACTAAAGGTCTCTACTCATATGCAAGAATATGTGCGGAGTTAGACCTGAGAAAAGGTCTTCCAGAACAGATCAACCTTAAGATAAACGACTTTGTCTGGACACAGACGCTGGATTACGAGAATACTGCTTTTCGGTGTCGCCATTGCCACCAATCTGGGCACTTGCAGAACACATGCCCATCTTGCCCGGCAAAAAAGAACAAGGCCAATGCTTCCAAGCCCAAGTCCAAACATTGGACTCCTTGCTCTCCACCGCCAGTGGTGGATTCTGGTTCGTCCAGCTCTGAAGATGAAGACAGCGATGAAGATCTGGAATAGGCCCCTCATTCCGTGGCCCCCTCCACCGATGGTCTGGCGCCTCCCTCAGACTCAGCCATAGCTCAGAAACGTGTTCACTTGTCCTCCTCCTCGGATTCAGAAAAGGAGGGCTTCCCCAAGGAGGGATCCCCGGTGGAGGATCCCAATCTTCAAGTTGTTATCGCTCATCCACCTCAAAATGGCTGGGTTGTAGTCAAAAAACGAAAAGGGAAAAAGCCTCGTGTTGAAGCCTCTACCCTCTCTGGGTAGTTTTCCATGTTTCTTTCAGCTTCTAGTGACTTGCTGTAGCTCCTTGCTTGTTCAGCTCTTTTTCCGAAACCGAGGTTGATAGGTCTATCATTTTCGGTTGCCGGTTTCTTGCATCTTTGGGATGTATCCTCCTGTACATTATTTTTTACTTAATAGATTTAGTCTTAATTACAAAAAAAAAAAAAGAGAAATTTGCAAAAGGGTTTTCCTCTCTAGGAGGGAGAGGTTTTTCCCTCGCTAAAATCCAACGTGATGTGTTCTTGTCTCTTGTGTTTTTGGTAACTATTTTATGAAGTAAGGAAACCACACACTAATAATAAGAGGAATATCAAGCTATGAAAAATTGTAAAAGAACTTCACAAATTGTTATCAAACCTAGAAGAATCCTACTAATACTAATTTCCTAGATTCTTGAACATGCTATTGGAGCTAAGGTGTAGAAGTCAAAAGAAGGGCAACAAAAGAGACATACAAGGATCAATCCTTAAGAAGGGCATCAAAATAACGTTAAGGGTTTTGTCAAGAATAAAGGATCAAGTCTACAACAAGGAGTCTACATTAGCAGAGAACATTTTCTCCATAGTCATCATCAAAATGGTCACCAAGAACCTTATCAATATGACTACCAAACAAGATAACTCAAAGACAAATATTATCATCTTGGAGAAGGTTGAAAATGCGAGAAGCAATCCTAATATTCACTATAACAAAAGTAAAACACAGTGCCTTTCACAGTATTAGTGCTAGCCTCAAAATTTCGGTGTCATCAAAACCCATGTCATACCACAACAATCTTAATGACTTAAACAATCTCGATGATTAATATTGAACAATGCTCGAAGGCATCAAAGATCATTCCTCATCCTAGTCAACTCAAGCAAGCTTCTACTCTAGCAAGGAGGATTGCAACAAGGCTACAAAGATATAAAGTCAACATACATTACAAAAATATCACTTTAGAAGGAGAACACAATGCCACATCTTGGGTGGACAACATGACAATGCTCTCAAAATTCTTGATTTCCATTCCATACCCTCAGAGTCAAGGAATCAAATTATCTCAAATATCATAAAAGGTAGTAGTGGTTGGTCCTTAAAAATGAAATGAAGATCTAAGAAAGGTTCTGGAACTGTATTGTACTAAGCAACTCTAGCAAGAATCTCATGGAAAGAGATTAGTGAAGAAAGCACCAAGGTGAAGATTTCGTCTTCACATGAAAAGTAAGTATATTTTCATTATATATTCAAGTTTGGTTAAATGACTTCATGATTGCAAGGACATCTATGAAATGGATGGGTTATCAAGATTCCTTGCATGAAGAAGTAGAATAGACATAATCCTCTAAGTAGATGAAGCCATCAAAAGGTCTCCTCTTAATCTATGAAAAGGGATATTTATGAAGGATTCCCTCACATAGAGAAATTTGAGACATCAAAGTGATGTATATGCTAAACTCATTATGTTAAGGTGCAATAAAGAAGGTCAAGTGAAAATTGATCTAAATGAAAGTAAAAAGCCATCAAAGGATGTAGGATATATTCAAGAAGAAAATTTATGATTGAATATGTCAAGTCAGCCTAAAGGAGGGACAATCCTCTATATATAAAAGTTTTCCACTCCTCTAAATAGAACGCTCTCATATCTATGAAATTAGTGAAGAAAAGGAGTCAAGGCTAAGCAAAGGACAAGAAAGGATCTCCAAGTGTAGCAAAGAAGAAGGGTATACAATCGAGTTTAAGAATATTGTTTCTAGGGAAAGCTACAACCACACATGTGAGAAAAAGAGGGATGCCTCTACGATTATGACATCAGCAACTCACATTTGATATATATCACTATTTGGGGCTAGTAAACTAGACCTATAAGGCCTCCCAATCAAGTGAAGTAGAAGGGCACTCAAGCAAAGGAGAAAATAGACTACAACATCAAGTAAACCACCACATGGCGAGGAATTAATGTTTTAGGACGATCACACTAAGTCTATACTTACATCTCAAGGAAGAAACTCATTTGGTCAAGAGGAAGGAAAGGATCATCATGAATAAGGAGTCTCATAATACTATGTGATCCTAATGGAAATACACTCAAATGTGTTGAGGTAGGCATACCATTCAAATCAAATGCACAAGCTCTTACCCAATGATACACACTCTTTTTTGTACTTAAAGCCAACTACACTAACGCACTAACTAGGATTATGCACACACTTATTTATTCATACCACACTCATCCACTAGTTCAGGACTAACATAATTATAATTAGATCTAAGGTAAATCAAAATGGAAAGAACTTGATGACAAAGCTTATCATCCATCCTAATAATAGTTGCCTGGTGATCTTCTTAAATGTTATCCAATGCTACATAAATCCATTGAATTCTCTACCCAACATTGTTAGGGGAATAAGTACCATAGGGCTTTGGGTTAGAACCCCAACAGAGCAAGTGTAATCTATAACAGGAAACACGCATACAACTCAGGCAACATGATTAAATGAAGAAACTATGCAAGGATGAACATACCTAGATTTCCTTCCTTTGGGTAGTTCCAGCAGGGTTCAGACCCTCTGCAACTCTTGATGATCTTCGAATCTGCAAATAAACCAATTCAAACATACATAGCAGCATATAGATAAAGAATTTTAATAAAATCAACTTTATATCATATAAGTAAGATGATTAGTTATACATCGAAATGGCATTCATACATGAGTTACAACAACACCTGATGCATAAACAATGTCAATCCCAGGAACAAGACAATGTTTCTCTTTATTGTAGAAAACTATAGTAAACATGGAGACAATTAACCTGAGTCTTCTTCTTCTGACTCCAAGCAGAACCGTCCTCCAGGTCCGTCTAGTCCCAGCCTTCAACAACCTCCTTCCATAACCAATACCATGATATCTCAAGCAAGTGGGAGAATATGAACACTCAAGGAAACAAGGGTTTCGTGAAACTTGGGGAAGTGCTTGAAGCACAAGGGTACTTCATACTCAGGGGATAATCTCAGTATAATAACTCTATCTCTTCTCCTCGTTAAGGCCTTCCCATAGAATTCTATTTATACTTCTCCCAATTAGTTTTTTAGTTGGGAAGCAGTTGGGCCACAGGCACTAGGAGGTAATCAACAAGTAAAACTAGTGAACTCTGCCCATAGTTAAGGACATTTATTTTTTTTAAGTGTTTTAACACATATATGCAGGTTGGGTATTGACTAACCCATGTGTACATGCTTTTATCACAGGGAAAAGTAGCGTACAAGGAGTAAAACACTGTTTTTTTTAAATATTTGGACCAAGTCGGGAAGGAGGGGTTGCCTTAGGCCATAAACCAAGCATCACAAATACCAAGGGTGATATTTGGAGCTATAACAAACATCTCCAACTATCTCTATTTCCCGTGAACTGTAAATATGAGGTCTCACGCCCTGATTCTACGGAAAATCCCTCTTGAGATTCTCCTTATCACATGTCCAACACTGCAACCATCTTGTACCATCATGTTTATTCTACTGCCCTCCATTTTGTGACCCATTAAAATTCTTGTAAGGTGCGACATTTTCTTTCTCACCTACATCCCGAGGCCTTGTTCTTTTAGCTATAATTTGCCTTTAGCTTGGTCTTTCCCTTTCCACCGTTGTTGCGATTATGTCTTGCGCTTTGATTGTTAATAGCAATTCTTCAATTTCCCAATAAATTCCTAAAGTGAGTGACACTCACCATACTCAATTTAGTCTCTAAAATCTAATGGCAATCCACTGACAAATCTCTAAACTTTGGCCTTGTCTCCCTTAAGATATGATACATACCTCAATAACTCCAAGAACTTCTTTGTATCGATCCCATATTTAGCTCATAAAAATCCTTCGATTTGATGTCATAGTACCACTTTGACTAGTAATTCCTCCTGAAAAGTATTTCGAATTCATGCCAACTCAACTCTTCTGTCGTGATGTCTCTAACATGCTTCACATCTTCCCACCAGATGTGTACTTTACCTTTGAGGCTAAAGATAACTATTCTAGCCTTCATATTCTTTGTGTATTCATGCAACTCAAAAAATTTATTCATCTGAAGTAGTCATGCTTTTGCATCCTCTGAATTATTAAAATCCCCATCAAAAGTAGGTGGCTTCACTTTCCTAGACTCATCTGGAAAATATTCCCCTATCACTCATCCTATAAGGATGATAACGATGACGATCATAGTGTCAATCAATACCAGAACTAGAATAGAACCTGTGTCCGTCAACTATCCTATCCGAAGTATCCAAGAGCTTATAATGTCTAATCATGTCCTTTCTATCCGACCTATGTCCACCATGAGATCTATAGCCATATGCCCCATTTGTTCTATCCCCCTACCCATGGAAGATCTGAAGTGGTCCATGTCTCTATAATTCTGAAAAACTTTGAAGGATTACTACATTGACATCTACTTGTTTCTCCTATGCCTGGCTGATCCTGTCATTATCTTCCTTGGAACTTATTATTTCTTCCTTCAAGCTTTTCAATGTGTCTACTATGTTAGAAGAATTCTGAACACCATGCTACTCATCTAACCCATAGGGAGAATCTTGTGAACTATAGTCTACCATCTTGCTAGTCATATTTGATTTTTTTCCTACAAGTACACCATGTCATCTAAAACGAAAACATAACATAATCAACATACCTCATTATAGTTTAGGGGAGGACATCTCATCTGAAAGATCCACCATATTAGCACGATACAAGTATAATCATAATCACATCAACATATAACACCAATTTAACCACTCTCCAGTTATCAATGTCTAATCATACCACCCACATTCCATGACTTCATGCATGACAAATACAACCATATCATTGTATGCATAACAATTATAAATAAGCACTAGCATGCATAACTAATGCATGAATGACATACACTCACAACAAACACATCCAACAATAGTTCCATCAAATTACACATGGCGACACCACTACAACCATGGCCATGATCCAGGTGGATATTGGCAATAACCCACCTATTCCACTTGGACCTCCACCACTGTCTCTATCAGTTTTTTAGTTTCCTTAATTGTAGCACAATTTACTAGTTTTGGCAGTTTTTTCGGGTGGTGAACTTTCAAAGCCATTATGAGGCCCTAAATGACGTTTTTTGGGAAAGTCAGGGAAACATGTTTATGTCACTATTATTTACATTTAAAACTTGTAGACCTTGGATATATGTTTCTAACGAGGTATTGTTTGCATCAAACAAAGATCATATGTAAAAGTTACAGCCCGAGAAAGTTAATGTACCAATTTACCCAAACAGGGGCCATGTTTTTGGCGCTTCATCTCTTAGGGTTAGGTTTTTGTATGTTTAGGGTTTCCCAATGTTTCTTAACAAGAAATAGGCCTTCAATCCTCATTGTAGCACAATCGAGAGGCATGTAGTGGCCACATCTCTTCTCAGAGATAAGCTGCCATTACTCCAGCTAGTTTGTTTCCATTCTACATGTAAGCATATTACAGTTCTTTGATATTAATGAAATGAAGTTTTATTTCTCTTGCATCTCTATGTTTATGTTTATATCTATATTTTATTGAATTCCTGAATAAGTCCAGATCATTGGTATCAAATAATTCTACTCTTTCTTTGTTTTTCTTTGCATGTCCCCAACAAGGTCAGGGTATAAGGAGTTAGCACTTGAATTTGTTGAACCTTTGCAAGACCAGCCTCACAAACCCTGATGACCTCCCATGGTGGAGAAAAGAAAGATGAGGGAGTAGGAGATCCATTCAAAATATTGATTGAAGAATCCCTCGAGCGACAAAGGAGCACAGTGATGGACATCTTCTCCTAGATCCTTCGACGGATGCCCACATCTGACACAGCTTCATCCGATATCCACTCTGGAGGAACCACTCCCTTCAAGGTACAAGTCAAATTTGGTATTCCCATATTTGAAGGCTAGATAGATGTAGACGTTGTATATAAATGGTTAAATCTATCAGAAGGTTATTTTTCAGTTCATAATTTTTCTAATAGGGAAAATATTACTTTTGTACTCCGTAAAGTTGTGCCCCACGTATGGGGCTGGTGGGAAACCTATTGTGAGTAGAAGGACGAGAGGGAACTCTCATTGTTTTTAGCCACACCCACTCCAAAATATTTCTGATATGCCATCAATGAGCAGTATTACCCTGTAGCTATTAATATAAGTAAATAAAGTGGACCACACTACGATAAGGAAGGGGCCAATATGTATCGGAGTTGACAAATATTTTTCATACCGTTCAGACAAAGTTGGGTATCAAGGATTTTGAGCGCCATTTGGTACTAAACTACTGTCATTATATGCACAAATACATCCGAGATGAGATGGAGTTCATAGATATATCCTTGCTTTGCATCACCTTCTGATAAACTGCCAAGATCAAGCAGAAGTTTAAACAGAAGAAGTGAGACTGTGGATGTGCAAACCTGAAGCAAGTGAAAGATGCCCCCAAATTGTAGAACACAAGACAAAGCCAAGTCATGATGAGCCAAGACAACTCGTGAAAGTTTCAAGCAAATAAAAACACCATGAATTCAAAGGAGGACACAGGAAGGTCTTGTGAGTTCCATAAGAGCCCCACTCACAACAAAACTAAGTGTCAGGCTAGGCAGTCACTAGTGGTTGAGGTGAAGGTTTCAAAATCAAATGGATGTTCTGACTTTGAGTCAGAACCCGACAAGGGGAGTGATAAAGGGAAGTAAATTATTGATGCGGAGTCCAGCTCCACTGTTGCCACCACCAAGATCCAGAAGAATGAGCATGAAGATCGAGAGGACGGGGAGCGCCTCTTTCACTCAGAGATGTGGGTGAAAGGTTCACCATTGTAATTCATTGTTGACACTGGGAGCCAAGAGAACCTCATTTCAGCATAGGTCATCAAGAGCTTTGGCCTATGGACCACACCACACGCACAACCGTACACCATCGGGTGGCTTCACCAAGGACGAGATCTTTATGTCAACCAACAATGTCGCCTTCCCTACAGTGTCAAACCCTTCACAGATGAGGTATTGTGAGATGTTTCTCCTCTTCAAGTTTTTTATGTATTATTAGGCCAACCATACTTTTGGAAGCATCATGGTGTATATGAGTTGATACCTCACATTGTTGGTATTTCTTTGGGTAATAATTTATACAGGATACCAAAGATATCCCCAGCTACTGCCATACCTTTGATCTCTTCTAAGAAATGAAGTAAGATCATCTCCCAGACTGGAAACTTTGTTTTCTTTCTGATTCACTCTCAAAGTAAGGGGAAGATTATAGCCACATCCATGGGCCCTGGGAAGGGTTCCTCCATGCAGCAGAAGCAGGTGGATAAGGTCATGGAAGAATATAGTGACATCTTCTCCTCACCCACAGGGTTACCCTTACAATATTAGGTTAAGCATTCCATCAATCTGACTCCTGAAGAAACTCTACCCAACAGGCCGATATATCACCACTCCATTCTAGGAAATTAAGACATAAAGAAGCAAATACCGTAGTCAATGCAAAAAGGAAAATCCGACCAAGTTCCTCACTTTGTGGGAGTCCGATTGTACTTGTGCAGGGAAAGGATGGGACCCAGAGGTTGTTCATTGATTATCGAACACTAAACAAAATCACTCTCTCGAACACATATCTAATCTAACAAATTGATGACCTTCTGTACCAACTCAAGGGGGGCAAGTATTTCAACAAGATTGATCTAAAGTCTGGCTATCATCAGGTTCCAATAGAGCCTGACATTGCCTTCAGATCCAAGGAAGTCCTTTTTGAATGGTTGGTTATGAACTTCGGGTTAATAAACGCCCCTGTTCCTTTTATGAGGCTAATGCATGACATCTTGCATCCCCTCACCAACTCATTCGTGTTTGTTTATCTAAACAACATCCTCATCTTCAGCAAGAGTTAGGAAGAAAACTTGCAACACATTCGACATGTCCTTCAAACCCTTCAGCAGCACAGAGTGTGTGAACTTGGAGAAATGCACCTTTGGCATGATCCAAGGCTAATATTTGGGTTACATCATAGATGAGGATGGTGTACATGTGGATCTGAGTAATATCCAATTCATGTGGGATTAGCGAGCCCAAACCTCTCTAAAAGAGGTTCATAACTTTTTGGGCCTTGGAAATTTTTATCAGAGGTTCATGCTAAGATTCTTCCATATCATTTATCCTTTGAGTTAGGTTACTAAGGGTAGACTAAAACAAAAATTTTGTTGGTCCAAGTCCCAACAAAATCATTCATTGAGTTGAAGCACCACCTCATCTCTGCACTGGTACTCACATTGCTAGACTTGTAACAACCAACTGAAATTAAGATAGATGCGTTCGAGTATACTATTGGTGCAATCTTCACTTAGCAAGGGCATCGAGTTGGCTATCATAGTGAGACACTTTCCAATACAATTTGAAAGTACCCCACCTATGATAAAGACATGTATTATATCGTGAAGGCTTGCCGACAATGGAAGCATTACATTCTAGGGAAGGAGAGAGTCATCCACATCGATCACCAACCCTTTCAGTTTATACAGAACCAAGGGAAGTTGTAGAACACTCGCCATCAGAAGTGGTGTACATATATGCAACAATTCCACTTGAACATTAAATACAAAAAGGGCTGCACTAATCATGTTGTAGATTGCCTCAGCCCACCCTCAGTTGCAGCACTGACTATTATTCTCAACTCTTGTGGCCACGATGCCTCTGGATATTCGAAATTATAGAAAATGATCTATAATTTTCCTCCCTATACAAGATGCTAGTAGATGGAAAGCAAGTTCCTGATTTCCACCTACAGGATGCATTATTATGCTACTTGGGCCACCTTTGTGTTCCTTCAAGTGACTGTGCTGAGCTGATTTGGGAGGCACACTACAATTGGGTCACAAGACATTTTGGTTTGGGGACAACTATGGTTGTGATACAAGAGTACTTGTATTGGTCAAAACTCTAACTGCATGTTGGGAAATATATCAGATCTTGCATTGTCTGTGCCATCATCAATCCAACCATCAAGAATGAAGGCCTATACACTCCTTTGCCTACTCCCAACCAGCCTTAGGAATTCATCTTCATGAAATATATATTTGGCCTCCCCTCTACCAAGCATGGTAATGACTGTGTATTTATAGTTTTGGACATATTTTCTAAGATGGCTATATTGGTGGCCTACAAGGAAAGTATCACAACAAAGGACACTACCAAACTCTTCTTTGAATGAGTGTGGGTACATTTTTGGATCCCACAAACCATTATATCAAATTGGGATAGCAGGTCGCTGAGCACATTCTGGTGAAGCCTCTGGACACTATTGGACACCAAGCTCACCAAGTCGATTGCATTCCATCCCGAGACTAATGGCTAGATGGAGGTCATTAATAGGATGATAGTGCACATGCTTTGCATGTACAACTCCAAGTATCCATGAATCTAGGATGAGAGTCTTCCCTATGTGCAACACAGTTATAAAAAATCTCTTATAGCTCGATTAGTTACAGTCCCTTTCAAGTAGGTCTACGATTTCAACCATCGCATCTGATTGATGTTTTCATGCATCATGTGACTACATAGACAAAATCCACACATGTATTTTTGAAGGATGATCAAGCAACCATATTTATTTAACCCATCCAACACATCCACCAGTAGGTTCACGAAATCATGGAGAAGACAAATTCCAAGTACAAGTAGTGATATGATCAACATCGGATGCCACACATGTTCCAAGTGGGTGACAAAGTTTGGTTGCATTTACAGAAAGAACGCCTTACCAGACCCCATCAGAAGCTCATGCCACTCCAATATGGGCCTTACACCACTACCAAGGATATGGGAGATAATGTTATTGAGCTCAACATTCCCCCATTCCTTGGCCTGCACCTAGTGTTTAATGTGGACGGCCTTTGACTATCCTTCCCACCATTACTGAACACATGAAACATTGCAGAACATCTCATACAAACAGAGTTAAACCCATATGGCACGGAACATGCCAAAATTGATCAGATCATGGACACATAGATCAAGAACACTCAGCAACAGAAGATCCAACTATATTAGGTTGTCAAAGCTAGCCAACTCCTACACAAAGGCAAGTGGCTCGCTAGGGATCAAGTTGAACAGAATTTTCTGCATCTCATCGAGGAACTCAACGTAATGGGGAAAATTGCCTCCTAAAGGGGGAGGAATGATCCAGGTGGATATTGGTGGCCACCTACCTATTCCACTTCGACCTCAACCATTGTTTCGTTTAGTTTTTCAGTTTCCTTAATTATAGCATAGTTTATTGTTTTTGGCCTTTTTTCGACACCTAAACGTTAGGAGCTGTTTTGAGACCATAAACAATGTTTTTTTGGAGAAATCGATAAACATAAATTGTTGATTTATATTTTGATTCAAACATTGTATTCCTCAAATAGATCCTTCTAACGAGGTATTATGCATGTCAAACGAAGATCGTATGCCAACGTTACAGCCCCAGGAAGTTGATATACCAATTCACCAAAACGAGGCCCATAGTTTTGGCACTTCATCTCCTAGGGTAAGGTTTTTGGATGTTTAGGGTTTTCTATTGTTTCTCAATAATAAATAGGCCTTCAAGCCTCATTATAACATAGTTCAGAGACATGTAGTTGCCACATATCTTCTCAAAGATAAGCTACCATTGCCCAAGCTCGTTTATTTCCATTTTTCATGTAAGCATATTTCAATTCTTTCAGATTAATGAAATGAAGTTTGATTTCTATTACATCTCTATGTTTAGGTTTATATCTGTAGTCTGTTGCATTCCTGCATAAGTCCGGATCAATCATGAACATCAATTACATATACCACAAGTATAGAGAACACATATGTGTAACCGAAATGAATGCATAACCAACACACCACCCATCCAGTCCAATGGGTGAACAATGCTCTGATACCATTTATAACACCCTCCTCCCACATTTACCTAGGTTAATTGGTTAGTTGAGGTAAATATGTGACGAGAGACTAATATGATGTGACTCAAATCCCCATGTACAGTTAAGGAAATGGAATTGACAAACCCAAACCAAACTAACCTTCCACACATGCTACGAAACCTTTAGGAGCTAACTAATCCTTCCAGGTGACCAACCACTGAGGCAATTTGACCTTTAACTGATCTGGATCCCCAACCACTTCCATGACAAGTCGTGCACGCAACTGAGGGCTTCTATTTGATCCCACAACAAGGGCATTCTAACAACGGTAGACTTTTTCAGCTACTTCTCAGCCATCGACCTCAAATTCTATGACAATTTTTCAGGGCTAGGACTTAGGCCACTGCCGAAAGCTTCATGAAACTTTTAGGAATGTTAAATAACAATAGAGAAAAGGTACTAATGCGAATATTTTATCATGACTTGATTGGAACCCTACTAGCCATGACAGGAATTTTGTCAAAAATGTCACAAATATGCAATCTGTAGGTCATAACAACAAATCTGAGCATAGGGGTCTCATAATTTTCTATGATTCGTAAAGGAGTGTTGTTGCCATATCATAATAGATATATTATCATCTATTATGTCATATATTGATTGTAGTTTCAGTAACTAATCAAAACATGATGAGAACCATACGTCAATTCTATCATAAAACATACTCATATCCAACATAAATAACAAGGATATAACAACCATATAATCCACATATAATCGAATACATTTATAGATGAAATAACACAAATAATGAACTTTTGTTAATGAATGCAAAAGCCAACCAGGTTTGTGACTTCCATGAACCACCGACCATAGATTGGTTGAACCAAATCTTTCTTTCAGCCAATCACCCTGGTGCCATATTCGAAGCATGAATGTGGGACTCAAAACCAAACAAATCTAGGTTTCCTGACGCTTTACCACAATCCCCACCGGATCACTAGGCCCTAAACAAGCATGGATGCCACCAAATTTCTCCACCTACACAGTGAGGAGTTTGCATGTCTCCTAGTCTCTAGGATTTATCGTATATCGTACCATACAACAGTCAATGATTCCTTCGTCTAATCAAGACTCCACCTTCCAAGTTTTATTGTTTATCCCGACATTCACTAGTCAAGGATTCATAGGCCTGATCGAGGACACACACCTCTACGCTTTCCCGTATATCCTGCCATTCATCGGTCAAGGATTCCTAGGCCCACCCACACCCACAAAATATGGCTTTACGACAATCCCAACCCAGTTCAGGGATTGTTAGGCCATGTGTTCTTTCGTTCACAGACCACCTCACTTAGTTTCGAAACAATTTGATAATAATTCTCAACCAAATACAAGAGAACCCATCACACCATGGTTATCTGGAGATGATAAGCCAAGGCTGAAGAACACTGTGACACCTGGAAAGCACATGCCAATGACAAAAAGATAACCAAATACACACATGCATGTATCATGTATGCCAAAAGTAGAAAGGAAGTGACACATGCCAATTGATACCTGCAAATAATCCCGCTATAGCTACTAGATTCTTCTCTTCCTTGGTTGGTCTTTGTATTCTTGGTCATTTATTTGTTTTCTTGATCCAATGCTAGAGTTCTCCAAGAAAAATCTGTGTCCAAGAGTGTGTGAGAGAGAGAGAATATAGAGAGAGCTTGAAAACTAAATGGGCAAAAACTACCAACTCACCCTACCTTTTTTTATTAAGAGAGCTCTATTTTCTTCAATTTTCCATTATTTTCCTTCTCCTAATTTCCATTATTTTTATAAATAAAATACCAATTAATGCCCCTTTCCTTTTCAAAGTGTTTTCCATTGTCTTTGCCAATTTCTTTAGACATACTAATGGAAATGAACACCCACTAAAATGTTTATCTCAACATTCATTTTGGAATAAGTGTCCTATAATCTTAGTTATTATTTTTCTTTTCTTAATTTTATTACACAAATTTTTAATTAAAGCTTTTACTGTAACAACGTTTTAGCTTTCATGTTATGCTTGTAACCTCAATATGAAATCAACGATTATTTTTCTTTTATTAACTTTATTACACAGATTTTTAACGAAAACTTTTACCTTAACAATGTTTTAGCTTTTACATTATGCTGGTGGCCTCAAAGTATTGAACACTTCCAATAACAATGTTTTAGCTTTTATATTATGCTTGTGGCCTCAAAGTATTGAACACTTCAAAGTATCGAACACTTCCAATATTAGATCGACAGCTTAGAACTGTAAAAATCTGACAGGTTGCGCATATTATCACAAAAATGACGTTTAACCTACCTGTTTAATTCGTATGAAATCGAAATATATAATTTAAATTTCATTGACTAACCTATGATATATATATATATATATATATATATATATATATATATATATATATATATATGCTGGATTGTCCAGAGGGAATAATTTAGAGGAGAACCATTTCTCCATAGTTTCAAAATGAATATATTTTATTAGCGTTACTTAATTTTCGTCCGTTCAATGTATTACTAAAATAAGCGATTACTAAAGGTAATAACAAATCTTTACAAATTTGCAATATTTGGTCACGCTCTCTGCCCCCAATTATTATTGTAAAGAACATCAGCCTCTTTGTCATCATTAAATCAAACTTATTTCAAATTTGAGCATTAACCATATATTCATCATTCAATACGTCTTTAAATATTTTTGTTTTGCTATGACGTGACTTGGTTGGAAAAATGACAAATCATCATTAATATGTTTTACTTCGATTCTTGCATAAAAGTGGCAGATGATCTCCCTGGGGCAATTATGTTCAGAATTATAACGATGTATCAAAATGCTCCGTGCCAATAATAACAACGGACGAAACGCGAGAACACCAGCGATGCTCCGAGCATTTGAATTAATGTAACATGACTTCAAATCTTGAGTTAATGTAACATGACTTTAATTATTTGCAAACCAGACTGATTCGTGAAGTCAACTAAGCCGCTTAGACATATTAATAAATTTGGCGCTGTAGCATGTTTCCGTTATAACGAAACTAATTCAAATTATCAGATTCTTGGTTATATAGCCAGTATATAATTATGGATTATTATTTTATCTGATCTTGGTCATGACACATGGGTTGCATGGAATGTTGTAACCTAGTGTATTTCTCTATTAAGAAATAAATGCATTATCAAATCTTATTTGATCAAACTATCAGATTCTTAGTTATATAGCCAGTATATAATTATGGATTATTATTTTATCTGATCTTGGTCATGACACATGGGTTGCATGGAATGTTGTAACCTAATGCATTTCTCTATTAAGAAATAAATGCATTATCAAATTTTATTTGATGTAACATACTATATGTCCTAGTTTTCAGGTAGTCTGGTAAAGAAATTATAATATGGGGTTGTTTTTAGTATTTTTCCTTCTTAATTTAATACTAATTTTATGGTCTAGTTTTAGGGTAGTTTTTTTTTTTTTTTAAATAAATATTATGATAAAGAAATTATAATATGAAGGGCAGAAAAGTAATATTTAATTTTATTTTTTGAAAACTTATATATTTATGAGAGATTTTTTGGTGTAAATCACATGATATTTCATTTGTCGACGTGTTTCGAACCAACCTGTGTGGTTCATCGTCAGGACAAGTTGAAGAATCACATCTAGATATGCATATTAAATAGTCAGAGCAGAATAACCAACGGCTATATTTCTTGACCAGGTAACCGCTATATTGACTAACAGCTAAATTTGACCAGAAAAACGACTAGTTGGACAGGATTAGGGGCATAACCTCTATTTAATTAAATAAATTCAATTGATTATTAAATTGATAGTTAGTTATATTCTTAGTAAAAGGGCCATTTTATAAACTCATAATTATAAGTAAATTAATTAATTTGAATTAATAGTTAGTTATAAAAGTTATTAATTATGTAAATATTAGAGTAATATATAACTAGTTAGTTATATTCTTATTAAAATATAAGATAGTCCCTTTAACTTATGTTTTAATAAGAATATAACTAACTAGTGATATATTACTCTAATATTTACATAATTAATAGCTTTTATAACTAACTATGAATTACTCTATTATTTATATGGTAACTTTTATAACTAACTATTAATTCAAATTAATTAATTTACTTATAATTATGAGTTTATAAAATGGCCCCTTTACTAAGAATATAACTAACTATCAATTTAATAATCAATTGAATTTATTTAATTAAATAGAGGTTATGCCCTAATCCTGTCTAACTAGCGGTTTTCCTGGTCAAATTTAGTCGTTATTCAATATAGTCGTTACCTGGTTAAGAAATATAGCCGTTGGTTGTTCTGCTCTGACTATTTAATATGCATAGCTAGATCTGATTCTTCAACTTGTCCTGACGATGAACCACACTGGTTGGTTCGAAACTCGTGGACAAATGAAATATCATGTGATTTATGTCAAAAAATCTCTCAAAAACTATATATGGATCATAGAATCTCTCATAAACTATATATGGATCATAAAAGCGTCAATTCAACTTATATATTATATATTAATTTTAATTAAAAAAAAATTATAATATGATTGCAATAAACTTAATTCTTTAAGATTTAAGATGAACTTGTTTAAACATGATAGGTGAACTTATTTAGTATTGATAGATGGGTGTGATTATTTTTTAAAACTTTATCTTTCATATAAATATATGAATATTGATTATTTTTTGAAATTCTATTTTTCATACAAATATATAAATAGTAAAATATCATTTTATGTAATGAAACATTTAAGTAAGATACATTCTAAATTATTTTTATTAATTTAGATAGTAATTTTTTTAATTTACTAAAATTTGAAATTATATATATATATATATATATATATATATAAAATAACTTGTAAACCTAAATTAATTGAGAAATTCTAACTACTCAAAACTATTCCATATAACGTATATTTATTATTCGTAACCACTAAAACTATTCCATATCAAGTATATTTAAGTGTGAGTCTTATATTTTTTTTCGAAATACTTTTATTTTGTTAGGAGCTTTTTCTGGATTTAAGTAAAGGTTAGCGGCCGAAAATCAGAGATATTTAGCAAAAATAAACGCCTGGCCTTTATAAACCATGAAAACTTTCAGAGATATTTGGCAAAAATAAACGCCTGGCCTTTATAAACCATTAAAACTCTACAAACCATTAGCTATTATTCCACGTTAAGTGACCACTAACTAATCATTCCAGGATAAGTTTCTCACGTGTAATTAGTTAGAATATTAAACAAGTAATAATTTTTAACCCTAACCAGAGTAAAATAAACACATAATTTGTTATGGTGTCACAGAACTAAAAACGGAATTACCGTCAAATTGGCCAAAAGTCTCCAAGTTTATTTATTCAGATCAAAATGACAAAGATAAAACAATGAAAACGGAATTAGTTGTTGAATTGAGGCTTCTGTGATCTATATCAAGTTTAAGAGAAATTTTCGGCGTAAATTATAAGATAAATCATTTGTCGACGCGTTTCGAACCAACTAGTGTAGTTCATTGTTAAGACAAGTTGAAAAGACAGATCCAGCTTAGCATGTTAAATAGTCTGAGCAGAGCCTCCAATGTCTATCTAGACTAACGACTACTTTTGAATTTACGAACAGAGTCAAAATTATTATAATTTAATGGAAATTAATTATATTAGGTGACCAATAAAAAATATATAAATATATAAAACAATTTAAGTGGTGTTAATGGTTAGTTAAAAAGATATTGTTTGATAATTAAAAACTATAAGTTAATTAGTATTTAAAAGGGAATAAGTTATATACAAGACTTTTTCTTATAATAAATGTATAAATTATATGTGTGTATATGTATATATATAAAGTAATACACATAAAAGTTAGTTAGAATTAATAAAAATATTGGAACAAGAAAATTAAGTTAACTTGAAATAAATAAATAAATAAATAATAATAATAATAAAATAAAATACATAAATAACGAGGAAATACTATCAAATTAACTTAAAAAAAATTGAAATAATAAAAAATAATAAAAATAAAAATAAATCAAGCGAGTGACACATTCTAAAAAGAATAAGGATAAGAAGAGGATAAAAAAAAATAATAATAAAAAAAAAATAAAAATAAAAAATAAAAAATAAATAAATTTTACAGAGCCAAAAGGAGAAACCCTAGGAGGAAGGAAAAGACAAGGCTCCAAGGAAAAAGATCCGCGAAATAAAGGGAAACATCGAAAGCTAGAAAAAGCAAGACTAGGAAGAAAGGGCAGGGATCCAGCAACTACTGATCTTCCAGCCGTCATCTCTATTGAGATTGCTCGACCTTCTTTCAATTTCAATAGCTTCCCTGAATTTACGGTGATGGAACTGCGCAACCTTGGCAATAACTTTGGCCTCCTCAATACACACTTGATGCTTGGTCTTTTCCGCATGCTCTGCTAACGCTGAAGACTTGGTTCTCCCATGTCTTAGGTCAGCTGCATGTTCACTGATCCTTTGCTGGATGGAGTGCCCTGTTTCCTCGATATAGGGGGTCCCACAAGAACAAGGGATCAAGTAGACACCCTTCATATCTTTAGGATCAATGGGATCTTTCACCGATCAGAGGGATTTGTGAATAGTGTTGAGGGGCCTGAAGGTTGAGGGAATATCATACTTCTTAAGAATCCGAGCAATCTTGTCCGTGGTTCCCTGGACACAGGGAAGATGGACACCTAGCCAGCGCTCTTTAGGTTCTTTTTTGATTAACGAGTTTTTAGAGGCTTTAAGGAAAGCCTTCTGACCTAGGTGCCTACTATAGCCATTCTCCACAAAGACATTAAGGAGATGGGATTTCTCCTTATCGAAGCTCTCCCTATCAGAAATCCTCTGGGCACGAGTAGTGAGGGTGTTAAGAACACCCAACTTTTGAGCAGGGAAATGATGGGAATCAGCATGAAGATACTACTCAGTATGGATTTTCTTCTAGAATACTGAATGGGAGAGAGAACTGTCCTTATTCTTCGATATAAGAATATCTAAGAAAGGGAGGCAACCATTGACCTCTTTTTCCATGGTGAACTTAATGGCAGAGGACTGAGCAGTATCTTCATGCCGATTCCCATCATTTCCCTGTTCAAAAGTTGGGTTTCTTAACACCCTCGCTACTCATGCCCTGAGGATTTCTGATAGGGAGAGCTTCGATAAGGAGAAATCCCATCTCCTTAATGTCTTTGTAGAGAATGGCTATAGAAGGCACCTAGGTCAGAAGGCTTTCCTTAAAGCCTCTAAAGACTCGTTAATCAAAAAAGAACCTAAAGAGCGCCGGCTAGGTGTCCATCTTCCCTATGTCCAGGGAACCACGGACAAGATTGCTCGGATTTTTAAGAAGTATGATATTCCGTCAACCTTCAGGCCCCTCAACACTATTCGCAAATCCCTCCAATCGGTGAAAGATCCCATTGATCCTAAAGATATGAAGGGTGTCTACTTGATCCCTTGTTCTTGTGAGACCCCCTATATCGGGGAAACATGGCGCTCCATCCAGCAAAGGATTAGTGAACATGCAGCTGACCTAAGACATGGGAGAACCAAGTCTTCAGCGTTAGCAGAGCATGCGGAAAAGCCCAACCATCAGGTGTGTATTGAGGAGGCCAAAGTTATTGCCAAGGTTGCGCAGTTCCATCACTGTAAATTCAAGGAAGCTATTGAAATTGAAAGAAGGCCAAGCAAACTTGATAGAGATGACGACTGGAAGATCAGAAGCTGCTGGATCCTTGCCCTTTCTTCCTAGTCTTGCTTTTTCTAGCTTTCAATGTTTCCCTTAATTTCGCGGATATTTTTCCTTGGAGCCTTGTCTTTTCTTTCCTCCTAGGGTTTCTCTTTTTGGCTCTGTAAATTTTTTTATTTTTTATTTTTTATTATTTTTATCCTGTTCTTATCCTTCTTCTTTTTAAAATGTGTCGCTTCTTGATTTATTTTTATTTTTATTATTTTTTATTATTTCAATTTTATTTTTATTTTATTTTTATGTTAACTTGATAGTTTTTTTTTTTTGAAGTTAACTTGACAGTATTTCCTCATTATTTATTTATTTATTTTATTCTATTATTATATATATTTATATATTATTATTATTATTTATTTATGTATTTATTTTATTTTATTTTTTATTTTTTATTTATTTATTTATATTTTATTTATTTATGTTAAGTTAACTTAATTTCCAATATTTTTATTAATTCTAACTAACTTTTATGTATATTACTTTTTATTTATTTATATATATATATATAATTTATACATTTATTATAAGAAAATGTCATGTATATAACTTATTCCCTTTTAAATACTAATTAACTTATAATTTTTAATTATCAAACAATATCTTTTTAACTACCCATTAACACCCTTTAAGTTATTTTATATATTTATTTATTTTTATTGGTCACCTAATATAATTAATTTCTATTAAATTATAATAATTTTGACTCTGGTCCTAAAGTCAAAAGTAGCCGTTAGTCTAGATAGTTGTTGGAGGCAACATGCCAAGCTGATCTATCTCTTCAACTTGTCGTGAGTATGGACCACACTAGTTGCTTCGAAACGTGTCGACAAACGATTTATCTTGTGATTTAGGCTCATGAATTTCTCTTAAATAAAATTAGTGTCAAATTGGCCAAAGTAGCCGAGAGTTTATTTATTCAGCTAAAAATTACGAATATACAACATCCACTGGTTCAATGACAGAACCGGGAAATAAACAATAATCCGTAAATGGCTCTCGATATTAGAAACAAAATTAACAGAACAAGGAATCGTATGTGATTATCTGCAATAAACGGTGAAACCAGATCAAGTCATCGATCCTGAAAGCTTCTCTTCAAGTTCAGTACGTTCATCACAGTCCGCAGGGTAATGAAATCTTGGCCAACTGACTGAATAATTTCCCTTGATCTTCTCAGCATCGTTTCTGCAACTTTAAACACCCCATATCCACCCAAGACCAATAACGCTCACACACTTCGTTCTAACATCTCCCGATATCGCTGGAAAGAGTTTTGTTTCTGCAAAAGCATCTGACTACGAAACCTTTTAATGAAAGCCTCCGTCAAAATGTCGATCTCGTCCTCGACAGAGCACGTAGACATTCGTGAGCTCTCAATAGCTGAAACAGAATTTCTAGGGTTAGCAGAGGGCCACTCTGACTCAAGAATTGCGTGGGATAGATGCTTCAATTCCTGCTCGCAATATTGAAGAGCTTCACAAGGCATCTCATCGACGGGCGTCGAAGCATAATACATCGTCAATGACGTATTGTTGTCACTGGAATATTGCCCTTGGCTATCCTCAAGTCCAAACAGAGAATTCATCTTGTGAGAAATTGCAGCGAATATCTTCTTGTTCTTGATGAGGCCGAGAACAACAATCTTGGTCTTCATTGCGTGGGCTGCTTTTCCCTTGACAGCATTTGATTTCGATTTGAGCACAGAGCTCAGGACCGACCACACTTGCCTCACCACCCATGGGGACCCTCCTATCTTCATATTTCCTGCTAAAATTTACAATTCAGCCCAGTGGTGCATGTAACAGTATAATCCTATGGATTATAACAATAATAAGTCTATTGCGTACAGACCTTACTTTGTCCCAACATGCAAGCCACCTGATTTCCTTTCTTCTCCGTATATGTCCTCCCCACCTCTCTATATATATAAGAACAATTTGCGCAAGCATTCGTCATCACCCTAAAAAGCACAGCACATGCAGAAGCGTGGTGTATAAAGAAAATATAGACCAAGGAGAGTAAAGTTGGTTAGTCTATTCTGAGTCCGCAGTTTCACAAAAACTGGACATTTCAGTACAGGCTGTCGAGTGCCAATAGAGAGATGTAGCAATGGAGGAGGCTGTTTCATAGCTTAGAAAATATTTCTTCTCTTTTCCAACAAAAAATATCTACGTCCTCCATTAAACAAATTCGCACTATCAAAAGGTAGAAACGATGGAGGGTGGAGAGTGATTCTTGTTTCTGCTTTTCTGTGCTTTCTGAATCCATTTGTTATTTTAAAACTGTCTCGTACTTTTAGCACTTTAGACAATCAAGTTCATGCAGCTTCCGAGAAGCACTGATCGCGTGATACAGTTCAACTTTCAGAGAACTTATAGGTCATTTGTGTTTTACTGGACTGAAAGTCAAAAGTTCATATTCTTTCAAACATGTTGTTTTATTTTAGCTAATGGATCCATGTGTAGTATGTTGTCAAAACCTTCAACCGACTTCGACACATAGCCATCGAGTTTGAGTGCGCGTCCAATTTCGGCTGCCTCTGCTTGTGTAAAATTTGTGTAAAACAAAATTATGTAAGTTAATTTTATTTGCTTTCAATATATATGTGAAATACAAAATTCGATAAAATTATATTATATAAAATAATATAATTTTATAATTGTAACATATAAATCTGTGTTTACATAAAATTATTTCTAAATTTATTTAATATTTTTTTTGAAATTTCAATAAATATAATGTTAGAAACTATCCCACGCAAATTTATCTAAAAAGATAATATATTAAATGCTCATTTAGCAGTAGCTCTTCAATGTAAGGGGCCTCCTGATCTTGTCATATTATTGTAAAAGGCTTTCTCATGACTCTATCATATTATTTAATTAAAATAAATATATCATTAATTAATAGATATATTATTAACTATATTGATAGGCATGTTTATTTCAAAAGAGAGTTTATGTAATTTTAATTGAAATAATTTAGATTTTTTTAATTTTGGATCTATCAAGGACTCAAAAAAATCAAATATCTTTCTATTCTAAAAGAGATTTGCATCTATGATTTTGCGTCTAAACACATCTGATCTCTCTGGATAATTGGTAGATTTGGAGTTAAGACGGATGTAGACTGGTTTAATTATTAGTTTTATGTGTGCATAAATTTCTCTTAGTTTAAATAGGCTACATTATAGAAGAAAACCATAAGAAAAACCAAGAGTCCAAAAACCACTAATGTTTACATGACATGACAACAACTCTTCCATATTGGACTCGATCTCAACAACAAAGAATGGAGCAATAATTTCAAGAGAGAGATTATTAATGTTTTTAAAGCAGTTGCTTTTAGTGAGACTTTTTGGAAGCTTTTCAGGTTGGTTTTTTTGTCTAATTTCTCTAAAATCCCGTAGAAATTTATTGAAATCACAAGCTTGATGGGTAACCCCTGCACAATCATAGCACCCTAGGGGTTTTTCAGGGTGTTGAATCCATATATACAGTAAAAAAACCAGTTTAAATAACACAAATCAAGATTTCACCTCAAATTTTCCACTAGATTCCGGCACCGGAAATTCCAAAAAGTCACACTAAAGACAGCTCCATTTTATAATACTTTTAATTAAAACTTATATATATATATATATATAGAGATTCCAAATATTATATATTTCTTTCATATTTAGTTGTAGAATGCACTTGAGCACAATCACTAGATTCATTTCAAAGATTTTATGTTTTGGCTGTTTAGAAATTTGGGTGAAATTTTTTTATTTGGCAATAATTTTTAATTATTTAAAATGTGATTTTGAAAATATAAGTTATTCAATGTTATTAAAAAAAATTGTATTGAAACATTTAGACTATACCGCTTCAACTTACATTAAAAAAATCCCTCTAAAAATGACATCAATCATTGACAACACTTGTGAGAGAACAAGTTAACCCAGGTGTAGTGTAAATCAACTTGCGACCATTTTGGGAGCAAAGCTATGAGCTAAAGCACACTTTTACCACTTTCAAGTATTGTGATGGTTGGTTTTTAAGATTACTGAACCACCTCAATATACCTCAACACTATATTGAATCTTGCAGAACACAATTTGGCTCAAGGAACAAACTCTAATTTAGAATACAATTTAGAAAGTTTTAAATTTCCATAAAAATATGTAAGAATTTTGTAATTTGAATGTTGAGAGATTTTTCAGTAAAAAAACACATAAAGAAATTATAAGTGGACAAGTGTGCTTCATCTTCGAGACAATATGAAGAACCACGTGATGAGATTAATGACATTAGATTAAATAGATGAAGAGACATGTTTTCTAGCCTTTAAAATATAACAACTAGTTTTGACTAAAAAATTATCATTAATTAATAAACAATTTTTTTATTAAAATAAAGTAATAGATGAAAATTATCATTAATTAATAAATATATATTTTAATTAAAATAAAGTAAAAGATGGAAATTAGTTGTAAATAAAAAATTAAATTAATTTTATTATTATTATTATTATTTCATCAAAACAAAAGTAAGTAATAATAAGTTCAAACTTAATTATTCTAAAAAATAAAAATAAAAAATAATGATAAGAAAATGGAAAAAATAAAAATAAAATAAATTAATAAACAAAATAAGCTTGAGCCCCTTGTTAACCATACAAAATCCTTCATCAAGGACTCTGCATCATTTGTCAATGAGTTAAAGAGTTTCAAACTTGATCCAGATGACAAGCTTGTGAGCTTCGATGTGGTCTCCCTCTACACTAATATCCCTATCAACAAGGCCATCGAAGTCACCAAGCGCATTATGGATCTTGATACGACTAATTTAGTTGGTATTTCTCTTACTTCTACTTTCTTTTCATTCGATGCGGAATTCTATGAGCAAAGTGTCGCCATGGGTTCACCCCTCTCCCTTGTGGTAGCTAATCTATTCATAGAGGATTTTAAATCAGAGTCCTTAGCTTCTTCTCTTCTTCTGCCTAACATGTGGAAGAGGTTTGTGGATGAAACTTGTGTCATCTCGTCCCATGGTAAGGAAGAGATGGAACGGTTTTTCCTCCATCTTAATAATCAATCTAGTTCCATATAGTTCGCCATGGAATTTGAAAGTAATGGTAGTCTTCCCTTCCTTGACGTCCTCCTCTGAAGGAATGATGATGCCTCTTTTTCTCATCAGGTACTTCATAAGAAAACTCACATGGAATAATATTTTCATGCTAATTCTTATCATTTCCCAACTCAAAAGCTTGGTGTTCGCAACCCCTTAGCAACTAGAGCTTTAAAATTTTTTGATGACAACCATATCAATAAAGAGAAAGGACATCTCCTAAGTGTTTTCTTTAATAATGGGTATAGTAGACACCAATATACTAAGGCTTTCCTCAGAGCTGAAAAAGGTCCTAGTGCTAAGAAAGATACCAAGGATTAATTTTCCATTGTTCATCTTCCTTTTATCCAAGGGACCACTGACAAGATTCCGAGGATCCTAAGGAAGCATAAGGTGGCTTCAAGCTTTAGGCCTTTAAATACCATCCAGAGCTCCCTTAGATCTATAAAATACCAGTGGAACCCAAGAATATGAAGGGTGTTTGCGCTATCCCATGCTCTTGTGGGATTCCCTATGTTGGTGAGACTGGTCGCTTGAATAATCAAACGACTCGTGAGCATGCCATTTACATCAAGCGTGGTAGGACGTGCTCTTCTACTATGATAGAGCATGCAGATAAGTCTAAGCATCACATTTGCATTGAGGATGCTCAAGTTGTTGCAAGGGTTAGTCATTTCCATCATCGTAAATTGAGGGAGGCCTTAGAAATGGAAAAAAGACCCAATAATTTGAATAGAGACGATGGTTGGATTATTAACAGAAGTTGGGTCCATGTCATGTCCTCCTAGTTTATTAGGTTTCTTTTTGGGATTTATTTTTCTTGTTTACTTTTATATGTAGGTATTGGTGTCATTTTTATAGTATTTTTTGTTGACTTATTCCTCATTAGAGTTTATATTCTTGATGTTTGGTGTTTTCTTAAGTATTTTATCATCCTATTCATTCTTAACTCCTTTTAGTATTTTTGTTATTTATTTAATGGGTCTTAACCCCATATTTTATTGTTGAACCATATTTTATTTATTGATTACTTTTATTTGAATATATATATATATATATATATATATATATGTCTTTTGGCTTGTGTATATTTTTGTTTTATTTTTTTATTTTCCATTAATTATTAATATTTTTTTTAATGTATTAATAAATTGAGCTAACTATTTAAAGGCATTCTCGGAGAAACTTGACGAAAGGATGGGAGGCGGGCGCGCTTAGGGTTTGACACTGCTCTTCATCTGGCAGACCATCACAGACTACGCCGCTCTGCCATTAATCTCCATCCATAAGACATCTTCACTGCAATAAGGCACAGCTACCATGCGATGGAACCCCCCCAGGGGGAGGACATAGTGCCTCGCCCCGCTGACACGGAAAATGCCCTACGACAAACTGAAAATGTCAGGAAGGACCATCGAGAAGATATAGCAATAGAGAATGAAAATGCGACAAGGAATAACAACACAAATGAAGAACCAAGAGTGAAGTCAACCACTTGCAAGCCCGTAGTAGTTGACAGACCCAAAATCGAGCTCCCAAGTTAGAGGATTAACACTCAGATCCAGTTTATGAAGGATCATGCTCTGATAGGAAAGTTCATAGGCCTTTGGCCAACGGAGAAAGCACTGCATGGCTGGATCACAGCCAAATGGAAGCCAAAAGGGCACATAACACTGTAATTAGGGCCTAAGGGCTTCTTTACTGCCATTTTCAATTGTCTGGAGGATCGAAACAGGATACTGGATGGTGGATCTTACTTCTTCAACGTAGCAGGACTATACCTGAGAGGATGGATCGAGTGCTTTAAGATGGACAAAGAAGATCTAAGCTAGGCCCCGGTGTGGTTGCGCATTTATTCTCTCCCTCTGGAGTATTGGGATGAAGACTCTTTGCAAGACATTGGGAATGGCTTAGGCGAATTCATCAAAGTGGCAGAGGAGACAAAACTGAAGCGGTACACCTCCTATGCACGGATCTGTGTATACATGCACCTCAGCAAAGCTCTCCAGGATGCGGTAAGCCTTTACCATGATGATTATGAATGGTTACAAACAATAGATTACGAGCATGTACCATTCCTCTGCCGAAAATGCCATGCCCTAGGCCATTTATTCCGAGACTATCCCTCCAATAAGAAATCCACGACCACCCCCTCATTGGACAAACCAGACTCAAATGGGTTCATAAAAGTTCCTAATCACAAAAAAACCCATAAAAAGCCATCTTCCTCAATAAAAGAACCTGTCACCAACACCTCCTTGCCATCAACAAGCAACAGCTTTGAAACCTTGCTTCCGCCGGAGGTTCAAATAGTAGATAACCAAGAACAACCTGAAGCCATTCCTAAGACTACCGCCCATTCTGCTCCCTCAAGCTCAAAGAAAGCCCTCATTTCTAAGCAACCCGCAGATACCAAATCACCCTCTCCCAGTAACCCGCAAAAAAGGACTGCTCAAGGAATGGAGATAGATGGTACTCAGATGCAGCTCATGCTTGTAGATGATACAAAGGAAAAGCAGGAAGCAGTTCAGCACATGGAAGAAGAACCAGAGAGCTTTGATATCAGAGACCTAGATATACTGGGACTTGAATAGGCATGTAAGAAAAAGGAACATGACAAAATTCCTGAGTGACAGCTAGAGAACTTAGAAGTAATCCTCTGAAGAGCATAACAACAAAGATCATTAGGTGTCCAAACTGGCAGTCAGTGGGATGGAAGAAATATCTTCAAAGACAATAAGAAACGAGGAAGGAAAACAGATCTTCAGAGAACCATCCGCATAGGGGAGATGCTGGTGGAATCTGGAAGATACTCTAAGCTTACCAAATATTATAATCCCCTTCCCAATCGTGAATCATGAAGCTCATCTCATGGAACATTAGAGGGCTCAACAGCCCAGGAAAGGGTCGACTAATAAGGAACATGCTACAACAGGAAAAGCCTCAAATTCTCTTCTTGCAGGAGACCAAGTGTAATTCTACAACGTTGGATTAGATCCTCGCCAAAGCATGCCCAGGATGCAATGAAGTGGTTGTGGAAGCATAGGAGTCTCAGGAGGGCTAGCCATAGTTTGGGATGATGGAGCTATAACACTTACTAACATACATGCTAGTAAGCACTTCGTTCAAGCCATGTTTCATTTAACAAGGACAAACGTTCATGGACACTTAACCAATGTCTACTTTCCCCAGGAGGCAACAAACAAGGTAGACACACTGAATACCTTAACTCAGATCAACTCAAATAGATCTCACCCACTTTGGACCACTGGAGGAGACTTCAACATGATTACAAGATTAGAGGAAAAAAGAGGAGGATGGGTCAAGCTGGATTGTGAAAGCACTCACTTCAAAAAATACATTCATAAAAATAGGCTCATAGATATGGAATTCAACAATGGCGTATATACATGGAACAACAAGCGTGCAAATGCACACCAAATAGCATCTCGGTTAGACAAATCCCTGCTCTCTGACAACGCAATACATCTTGGTGGGGATCTCTTGGCGTCTATATTGCCACTCTCTGGCTTGAACCACTGGCTGATTAAGCTTCACTGGTAAAGACCGGGAGACAATATTCACAGGCCCTTTCGCTTTGAAGCTTTCTGGCTGAATAACCCAGACTTTCAAAACCTGATAAGAGAGACACGGAAAAAGTTCAATCCACCCGAAGGCACAAAAATGTACAAGTTCCAACAAAAGATAAAATATCTCAAGGAAAAAATAAAACAATGGAATCGCTTTACCTTTGGTAATATCTTTCAGGCGCAAGATGCTCTTGAACAAGAAATGAAAAAATTGCGGCAGAGAATCATAGCTGAAGTCAGATCCGAAACCATAGCAGAACAGGAACGTCAACTACAAACGCAAATCTCAAAAAGAGCAAAACAGACCGAGATTCTTTGGAGACAAAAGTCGAGGATTAGATGGCTTAAAGAGGGTGAACGCAACACAAAGTTTTTCCACCATACCACTATCCAAAGGAGAATGCATAACAACATTATTCACCTCCAAAATCAACAAGGGTAACATCTAGAAAAGCATGAAGATATAGAACAAGAACTCCTCACCCACTTTCGGAGGGTGCATAAGGAAATGGAGATTGATCGGTTGCCAGCTATAGAGAAAATCACTAAGAATATTCCTAAGATCATCACTGACGAACACAATCAAATCCTCCTCATGCCCATATCTTTACAGGAAGTGGAGACAGCTATGCAACAGCTCAAAGTTGGGAAAGCACCTGGACCAAACGGCTTCACTTCAAACTTCTTTCATAACTTCTGGGATCTCATCAAGGAGGAAGTTTGGCAAGTAGTCGAGGAGTCCAAAGTTAGCAGATGGATGCTCCCATCTTTAAATGCCACCTTCATCGCTCTCATCCCTAAGGAGAAGCACAGCCAAACTCCAGAAAAATTCCGACCTATTGCACTATGCAATGTCATTTATAAAATTGTCTCCAAAGTGATCGCCATACGCCTCAAGCCCTTGCTTCCCTTACTTATATCACTAGAGCAATCAGGATACGTGGAAGGAAGGCAGATCACCGATGTCATTATTCTCACTCACAAAATCATTCACTCCCTAAAGCAGTCCAAAAAGGCAGGTCTGCTCCTAAAAATTGACCTCTCAAAAGCTTTCGATACTTTAAGCTGAAAATATATTCAAAAAATGCTGTTATCCTTTGGCTTTACCCCCCCTTGGGTTCGATGGATTATGAGTCTCATCACCTCTACCTTCTTTTCAATTCTTGTCAATGGGATCCCTTCCACCCCCTTCCACCCGTCCAGAGGCATCCGACAGGGGGACCCTCTCTCACCCTTTCTATTTGTTATTATGGCGAAAGGTCTCGGACGTTACATCAAAGATGACCTACATAACCAGCAACTTCATGGCCTTTCTTTCCAGAATACCCCTGCTTTCACCCATCAGTAATTCATGGATGGCAATATGTTATTTGGTCATCCTTCGGTCTAGGAAGCCCGTAAACTGAAGTCCATTCTATCTGACTTTTTGGATGCCTTTGGCACATTCATTAACAAAGAAAAATCCCAAGTCTTTTTCTTTCATACACCCCCCATCACTCAATCCTCCATAGCTAGAATTCTGGGCTTCTTAATTGAAACTCTACCCTCCAAATACCTAGGAGCTCTAATGACAACCTCTGTCTTAAAGCACTCATCCTGGAAAATACTCTTAGAAAAACTGGAAGCCCGTATCTCTTCATGGACTTTCAAAACTCTCAATATGGCGAGCCGCCTAGTTTCAATCAAATCAGTGCTACAATCTTGCCACTCTACCTTTTCTTAGTCCTGGCAGCACCCAAATGGGTTCTTAAACCAGTCAAAAATATTCAACGAGATTTTTTATGGGGGAATATGAAACAAAAAAGAAAATAGGCTCTGGTAAAGTGAGAAACAGTGTGCCACCCAAAATCTTCAGGAGGCACTGGCTTATGGGATCCTCAACATAGGAACGAGGTCATGGGAGTGCGCATTTGGTGGAAATGGCTCTCGAACCCTCATACTCCTTGGGCAATCCTCTGGACAACTAAGTATGCTAATAACAGACTGGTGGATGATTTAATTCGGCTCAAAGAAGTTGGCACATGCTCTCTAATTTGGAATGTTGCCAAACAACATAAAGATATAATCCAACAACACAGCTTTTGGGAAATCAGGAATGGAGACAATGCAAGGTTTTGGCAGGACTCCTGGTAGCAACAAGCCAAATTGAAGGATCTACTCACACCCCACCAGCTTCAGGATTGGGTAGAGCAATCGACGATTAAAGTAAATCAACTTTGGAAGGAAGATCACAACCACGGTTACAGACAATGGTTAAGCTCGAACCTCATTCTTGGGCGAGCCACGCAGTCCATCAAAGATACCCTGGATACAGAACTCTCTAACAGGAAAATACGCCAATCAGATAAGAAAGACATCATTAGATGGGGTTATGAAATGAGATATACCTTCACATCCCAGGAAGCATATCATATAATGCTAAGGGACCATACCATCAAGGATAGCCTCTGGCACAAAGTTTGGGAGCCACTAATTTGGCCAAAAATCTCCACCTTCCTCTGGTTGTTGTGCCAAAATAGAATCCTTACTTGGGATAATCTAAGGAAACAGAGTTTTCACAGACCTTCCATCTGCCCAAATTGTAAACAGGCAGAAGAAACTAAGGAACATCTCCTAAACTCATGTCTGTTAGCAACCCGACTTTGGGAGAAAGTTAGCTTCAGATGTCAAAGAGATGGACGAAATAAGGAGAATTCAACCAGCACTATTCGCTCTTGGGCACCTCACCCTTACAAAAGCAAAATATTAAACGCCTTATGGAAGCTAATACCAGGTTTCCTCATGTGGACAATCTGGAAAGAGAGAAATAGCCGCATCTTCAAGGACCATTCATCTCCCATAGAAGTTCTATGGAACAACATATGTCAAAACATATGTGAAACCTTGATGCTCCAAACTTGGCTTGATGATGATTTCCCCTCCGCTCAACAGCAAAAAAATATATGGGTGAATTAGGACCTTCAGTGGAACCATGAGCAGGTACACCAAAGGAAAATCCCTCCATCTGGAGCTACACCTGATAAATGGACTCCACCCCCACCACCCATGGTACAGCTCAACTTTGATGGAGCGTCAAAAGGAAATCTAGGTAAAGCAAGATTTGGAGGAATATTCAGAAATCACAAGGGCAATGTTCTCCAAACATTTATGGGGTGAATCGGTTGGGATACTAATAACTCAGCTAAATTAGAAGGAGTATGGCAAGGACTTCTCCTTGCTCAGAGCAATAGATTCTTCCCACTCATAATAGAAGGGGACTCTCAGATTTTAATTAACATGATCAATCAGATTTTACAGGGAACTCCAACACAAAAAGTGGGTAGCAGTTGGTGATTGGCAGAAAGGCTAGAACAGATTGAACAGTGGCTACTCATTCATCGAGCTGTTACCATCAGGCACACTTGTCGGAATGGTAACAAAGTAGCAGACTTCTTAGCAAAGATTGGCGTTGATAGTGGTAAGACTCTTCATGTGGGAGCTCTTAGCACTATAGCCAACACACATCAATTGCAGGATTTCAATGATCTAGTGCAAAAGGAAAGTGCAAATGCAGAGGAAATGCACCCGGATGCGGGTGACAACAATAGCATTTAAATGACAAGACGGAGTGCCCACAGGTTGAGAAGCCATTTGGCTACTTGCATCATCCTGAGAGCCCACTGTAGAGGGATTAAAAACACCTTGCAGGTGACATTTATTAACTCTGAAAGCTGTGACGAGCTCACCTCCTTCATCATCATGGCCCCTGCAAATCGTTCTGTCAATCCTCCTCTGCTCCATGGCATTTGTTCTTCCCAAGCAGCTGAACCGTGTATCAGAACTGCGACAGGCAGTCGCTGCCTGATCCTCCCCTTTCAGGATTTTGGTAATGGTTTTCATTACTCGCATTCCCATCATTGCCTCCTAGATTGTGGCTCGCCCACCCCTGCTCATGCTCAGCATCACCTTTCTTCCAATTCCTCCGCTGTCAATTTAGCTTACATCTATGCCATGGCTCGCCTCAGGCACCGCATGCGTAGTAGACATGGAGGAACGCCCAGCTCCTCCTGTGATTCCCCAGACTCAACTACTGAAATTCCCAACCCACTCATTTACCCCACTCATCGCTACCCGAATACCAGAAGTGGTAGAGGTAGGAGGGACAATGTCGTCGACACTATGGATCTCCCAATTCCCCCTTTTTCTGCCCCTCACAACACCCAATTCCACTTCCGCAATGCCTTAAATAGGCCTATAATCACTGCAACCATTACAATTTCCTTTGAGGAAGAGTCTGCAACGCAAGCTCCTCTATCAACTCGCGGGAACAAGCAGAGTCAGGAAATTCCTGGTAGTTACAGGAATAGCAACAAGCAGCGAGGTGAAAGCAACAAGGTTCTTCATGGCAAAGCCATTGCTGGTGACACTTCTGGTGATGAGGACAAGCATAACCACACGAAAGCTTCAGGTAGTAGGCAGAACGACTCTGGTAAGTGACAGATGGATGCAGAAGGCACTGTGGAAGCTCCACCTACTCAGGGTTGAGGTGCATCTAAAGTGGATGACTATTGGTATCAGTTTTCCTACCTGATTGAGGAGGAGCCAGCTCCGGAGGAACCACCCGCCTAGCACGTGGCCTTATGCAAAGGTCTTCGGCTCCCAGGTGGATACATTTCACTGTTTTGTGGTTTCTTGTCTTATGCAAAGGGTCCGGCCTCTAGGTGGATATGCTACTTTTTTTCGTGGTTTTGTGGTCTGGGTGTGTTATATTTCTATGCCATGTGTTTGGTTGAATCTCCACCAGGTGGACATGTCTCACTGTTTCTTGGTTATGTCCCTGTTTTTGGTGTTAGAATTGCACTCCTTTTTGTTCATTTTGGAAAACCAAGGTCTACTTTGAAATAGTTTCTCTGGTTCAATGGCTAGTTTCCCCCATAACAGGGGCAGTCTTTAAAACTTCTTGGATTGGTTTCCCCTCTGTTGGGGCAGTCCATTACAAATAGTTTCATTTTGTGTTGCTGACTATTGTTGAACATCTCTGAGTTCAGGTCTCTCTGTAATTTTTTGTATCATATCAAAAGATCAATACTACTTAGAAAAAAAAAATGTATTAATAAATTAATATCATAATTTAAATATTATTGTTCAAATATAGTCATTACTTGAAATTATGGTCTCTACATTGTTGTCTATTTAAGCCTTTCTCATGGCTTGCCTCTTCATTTGGTCCTGATAATGAGCCACACTTGTTGGTTCGAAACACGTCAGCCAAAAATTTCTCTTATGTGATTTCTACCAAAAGATTTTTCTTAATTCATTATGGATCACAGAAGCCCGAGTTCAGAAAATAAAAATGATGAGGTCAAAATTAACTATTCTAAACAATAAAACTAGAAATAGTAATAAGAAAATAAATAAAATAAAATATAAATCCAAATAATAAATTAACTCAATTTTATTATTTGAATAAAAGAAATAATAATAACAATAATAATATGGTAAAAAAAAGTAAATAAATAAGAAATAAAGGAATATTGTAATGTCCCCAATTAAATTAATTTTTTCTAATATGAATTTCTATTCTTGTAATTGGGTGTTGGGAAATAATTTTGCATGTAAACTTAGATAAAGTGGATGGAGGGAGTCCCCACTTAAGTTTTTAAGAGATGGAGGCCATCAACATTAGGGAAAAGGAAAGGTTAAATTGCTAGTGGAATATGTGGCCCACATAAAGTACACACTTGGGGAAGAAGGAATTCGAATTCCTTGAGGAAAATCGAATTGGTTGAGGGACCCACAACGAATGCATGGCCAACAATTATAAAAGAAGGACTGAGGGAGCAATATTCTATTTGAAAATCAAATTTTCCCTCACTGATAAGCTCAACCAATCTTGTGTTGTTTAGCATGGAAGTGTCTCTCAGTGGAGATCTTAGCCCTTGCTTCAGTGGGCTTTGAGTTCCAGCCCTAGGAGGGAGTTCTAGTTAGTTCCAAGTCATACCAGTAGTAGTGAGTCAAGTTACAATAGAAGTAAGTTGAGTTACAACAACAGGGGCAGTAAAAATAAGGAGGTCGAGTTACAACCGAAGGGAAAGTAGCAATAGGAGGGTCGAGTTACTACAACAGGAAAATAATAGCTGAGTTCCAGCAGTAGAGAGATTAGCAATCGTGCAGAGTAGGGAGACTAACAACAGTGCAAACTAGGGAGAGTAACAATAGAGCATGGACTATGCAGCCAGTGGAGTGAGATTTGGTGGGGAAACACTATCCCGAGGATTTTGGAGCTGGGGAGATCAGAGATCATTTGGAGGGACATTTGGGGAGTATTTCTAGAGTTTGGAGTGCAGAGATTGATAGGATCAGTCACAGCAACAAAATTCATATTTGGAGGAGGGCCAAGCTGTGAAGGGTCAATTTTTGAATTTTGCAACCAAGGGAAACCCTTTCTGGGTTTTTTTCTGGGTTTTGGGCAAGGATCAAAATCCCAAATTCCTAGAATTGTATGGGCACTGTAGAGTGGAAAAATCAGGGGGCGGAGGAAGGTAGTAGTGTAGTGTTAGAGCAATAGCGCAATTTTCTAGAGGAGATGGTTATTGAAGCCGTTGGGATTTCTTGTACTCATCACCTGGTGATTTTATCTTTCCTTGTCCAAGCCTAGGTGCACTTACTCCAACTCTTTATACCACAAGCTGGTATTATTAATAAGATCTTGGCCAGTTCTGGGATTTGTAGAAATTTCTGGTTCATATGTATTGGTTTCTAAATTTTTTTGTGTTATTGTATTTGCATGTCTTTGTTATCATTGTAAAATTTCCATTAGGAACATTATAGTGGTATCGAGCATGATCTTGGCCAATTGTGGAGCAACCCGCAAGATTGTGGAAGATTTGGGCATGTATGTGTTGAAGAACGTGTAACTAGGTTCAGTCTTCATATTGACTAAGTAGTTATGTAATGAAAAGACAAAGATGATAAAATTTATTTTTGTAAAGCTTTCCTGGTGGGTTTCATGAGCAAGAAGTTTTTATACGTCGAATACTTCTTCTTAATGTCTTTAGGGATTCTTCATTCAGTCATAAATATATTTTAGAGTCATGTATATGAAATATTGTTACACTTAAAAAGAACAATTTATTGAAGTAATTGTATGCTCCAAGACCTTGTCAAGAAGCTCCATAAGAATTCAGCTCAAGTATGATTGAACATGCCCCTTGATGAAGTCGGCCTACCCACAGAAGACTAGTCGTCTTAAAAGAGGGAGACAACATATATAAAGGAGGAACTGTGTCTTCATTTAGAGGAATAAATTCGATCAAGCTCTGAGATCAAGTCCGAGAAGAAGTTAATGTTTCGGTGCATTAGGAAGAGGAAATTAAACAAAGAGAAAATAGAAATATAGCATATAATAAGCTCGTTCTGGTTTGGGTCTGTAGTGAACTTGTATATCAGAGATAAGCAGAAGTTCACTTCAGTAAAAAGAATAGTAAAGAATCGAAGTTCACTTTAGGAAAAGAACAGTAAAGGGTTTTCTATATAGAGTTGAAAGGAAGTATGAAAAGAAGGACCATACAACAAGAAATAAGGGACTGGAAGGTGTGTAGAAGAGAGACAATATCTATCTCGGTCTTGATCTTAGATATTCCTAGAAGAGACTAGAAAATATACAAAGTATGAAGGAAGGTTTCCACAATAAGAAGGAGAGTTTGACATGGTGCATCATGTGGGTATAGAGAAGGATCAAAAGAAATCTAAGAAAGTCTAAAAATAAGCTTATTGTAAAGGACTATTAGATTAGGGATTGAATTTCCCTAGTCTTGGCACAAAGTAGCGCAGAAAGGAAGATCAATCTAAGGTGACTAAAAGGAGTAATGACAAGGTCTTGGAAGCATCCTGAATTTAAGGGTCCAATGTTTGGAATTTTTCAATCAAGGCTTCAATAAGAGAAATTTGCAGAAGGGTTTTCCTCTCTAGGTGGGAGAGGTTTTTCCCTAGCTAAGAGCCAACATCTTGTGTTCTTGTCTCTTGTGTTTTTGGTAACTGTTTGATGAAGTAAGGAAAACACACACTAATAATAAGAAGAATATCAAGCTAAGAAAAATTGTAAAAGAACTTCACAAATTGTTATCAAGCCTAGAAGAATCTTACTAATACTAATTTCATAGATTCTTCAACATGGTATGAGAGCTAAGGTGCAGAATTAAAAGGAAGGGAAAAAGAAGAGACATACAAGGATCAATCCTCAAGAAGGGAATCAAAGTAAGGTTAAGGGTTTTTTCAAGAAGAAAGGATCAAGTCTACAAAAAGCAGTCTACATCAGCAAAGAACCTTTTCTCCATAGTCATCATGAAAAAGGTCACCAAGAACCTTATCAATACGACTACAAAACAAGATAACTCAAAGTCAAAGATTATCATCTTGGAGAAGGTTGAATATCCAAGAATAAATCCTAATCTTCACTATAACAAAAGGAAAACACAATACCTTTCATAGTATCAGTGCTAGCCTCAAAATATATGTGTCATTACAACCCATGTCATACCACTACAATATTAATGACTTAAACAGTCTCGATGATTGGTATTGAACAAAGCTCAAAGGCCACAAAGATAATTTCTCATCCTAGTCAACTCAAGCAAGCTTCTACTCTAGCAAGGAGCATTTCAACAAGGTTGCAAGGATATAAAGTCACAACATACATTACAACAATATCACTTTAGAAGGAGAACACAATCCGACATCTTCGGTGGACACCATGACAATGCTCTTAAAATTCTTGATTTCGATTCCATATGCTCACAGTCAAGGAATCAAATAATCTCAACATATCATAAAAGGAAGTAGTGCTTGGTGCTTAACAATGAGAGGAAGATCCAAGAAAGGTTCTAGAACTCTATTGTACCAAACAACTCCAACAAGAATCTCATGGAAAGAGATTATTCAAGAAAGCATCAAGGTGAAGATTTCATCTTCACATGAAAAGTAAGTATCTTTTAGTTTTATATCCAAGTTTGGTTAAAAGACTTCATGATTGCAAGGACATCTATGAATTGGATGGGTTATCAAGATTCCTTGCATGAAGAAGGAGAATAGACATAGTCCTCCAAGTATTGGAGTCATCAAAAGGTTTGCTCTGAATTTATGAAAAGGGATATTTATGAAAGATTCCCTCACATAGAAAAATAGGAGACATCAAAGTGATGTATATGATAAACTCATTCTGTTAAGGTGCAATAAACAAGGTCAAATGAAATCTGATCGAAATGAAAGTAAAAAGGCATCAAAGGATGTAGGATATCTTCAAGAATAAAAATGATGATTAAATATGTCAAGTCGGCCTAAAGCAGGGACAATCCTCTATATATTGAAGTTGTCCACTCCTCTAAATAAAATGCTCTCATATCTCTGAAATTAGTGAAGAAAAGGAGGCAAGGGTGAATGAAGGAGAAGAAAGGATCTCCAAGTGTAGCGAAGAAGAAGGGTGTACAATCGAGCTTAAGAACATTATTTCTATGGAAAGCTACAACAACACATGTGAGAAAAGGAGGGTTGTCTATGTGGTTATGACATCAACAACTCAGAGTTGATATATCTCAATATCTGGGGCTAGTAAACTAGGCCTATAAGGCCTCTCAATCAAGAAAAGAAGAAGGGCACTCAAGTGAAGGAGAAAGTAGCCTACAACATCAAGTAAACAACCACACGTGTGAGGAATTAAGGTTACAGGACAGTCACACTAAGTCTTTACTTACATCTCAGGGAAGAAGCTGATTTGGTCAAGAGGAAGGAAGGGATCATCATGAATAAGGAGTCTCATCATAGACCAAGAATAATTACCTCTTCTAGAGTAAGTGCAACAAGGTTTACCAATAGTTGAAAGAAGAACAAAGTGTCGGAAGGAGGGGGACGAAGTTCCGAGGAACAAAGTGCCGGAAGAAGGAAGTGTCAGGGAACAAAGTGAAGAAAGGAGAAAGGACTTGACTTGTGCTTGGAGGACATTATAGTCAAGGGTCTAGTGTTTGGCAGTGATCAATAATAAGCTTCAATAAGAGAAATTACCGAAGGATTTTCTTCTCATGAAAAGAGAGGTTTTGGCCCTCGCAGAGAGCGAACATCTTGTGTTCTTATTCTTATGTTTTTTATAGTAGTTTGATGAAGTACACACACATGAATTAATAAGAAGAAGAATATTAAGCTAACAAGAAAAGTAAAAAGACTCCACAAATTGTTATCAAGTCAATAAAAATCACACTACACCTAATTTCCCAAGATTCTTCAACATGGTATCAAAGCTAAGGTCACACAGTAAGGAAAGGGCATCTCAAGAACACTCATCAAGAAAGGACATCTACAAAGTCGAAGCATCAAGCCAAGAAGTCTCAATCACTTCAAGGATAAGAAAGTCTATCATCTATTATTCATCAAGGAAGACTACAAAGCAAGAAGAAGAGTCATACATAAAGGCACCCACAAAGAAGAGTAGATCAAAGAGGGACCTACATCATCTACAAGTCATCAAGAAAATCTCATCATCAAGCAAGTCCACTTGGAGAAGGAAACTTGAAGAACATCAAGATCATAGGAAGGCAAGCCATCAAGTCTTCAAGGACAAAGCAAGTCTACTACATCTCAAAATCTATCAAGTAAGTATATGTCCCCTTCTGAGTATACATCAATGTATTTTTGCAAGGAAAGCAATAAATTGGTAGACACCAATAACTTTCTTGCATGGAAGAAGAGGATTGATTTAATTCTCAAGGACAATGAACTCATAGAACACATCAAAGGGAATGTTACTATTCCTTCTAAGGAACAAACTCAAGCATTAGCCAAGTAAAATAAGGATGAGACAAGAGCTCAAAGGATTCTAATAGAATCCATCAAAGACTCTCTCATTCCTTATGTCTCCAAATTTGAAACATCAAAACAAATCTATGATAAACTAGTAGAGCTATTCTCGATAACCACAACTGGAAAGGAGATATATCTAAGAAATGAATTGTACAAGATGAATATATAAAAGGAAGGAATAGCTCCCTACTTCATGAAGATCTCTGAGATGAGGGATCAAATTCAAGAGCTAGGGGAATTCATGTCCGACAAAGAAATGATAACTGTAGTACTCAATGCTCCACCTGAGGATTGGGGCAACTTCACATCAAGCATATATGCCAAGAAGGAATCTACCACACTAAGTGAAATGTGGTCTCTATGCAAGACTAAGGAAACCAGACTCAAAGCCAAGGAAGATATCGTATCAAAGGAGCAAGAATTTTCTACCATGGCCAAGAGAAATGGAAAATTTGGCAAATTTGTTCAACAATAAACAAACAAAAAAGATATGTCCAAAATCCAATGTTATGGATGCCAAGAATATGGACACTACAAAATGAATTGACCTAAACTTAAGAAGGCCAACAACAACAAAAGTAAAAGGGAAGAAGCTCATGTGACTCAAGAAGTGTTATAGCATCATTTAGCACGTTTATATACTTGATACTCTATGTCATGGCCTTGGGCAATCCTTTCCCTTCAGACTTGGTCTAAATATTAAAGAATATTATTTTAAATTCCATACATGACTCAGCCCTGCATAAAACACATACACACACAGGTTCAGTTATACCCAACCCACGTATATGATTTAAAATACAACAAATATAAAATTCCTATTTTTTGGGAGGTGTTTACGGGTTACACCAAAAGCCTACCTACAGGATCAGGTGACCTAACTGTTTCCCAACTGAAAAAATCAAGTCATATAAATACACCTCATGGAGAAGGCCTAAGGGGACATAAATATAAGATATTGAAATTATATCCAACTTTTCCCTGATTGAGTCTGATTTATCCATGTGCCTCCTACACTCTCAGATATAGGAAACCCCTATTTCCTCATTGTGATGTCCATCTCCTTTATATGGAATCCATGTGTTACACAGTAATTTGTCACTGCCTTCATCCCAGTCTTCCTACTGTGTCATGAGTCCAAATCATTCATGCTCATGCTCTCTGATGTTGCCAAATGACCCACTTTGCCAAAGTTTCTGCATCATCACGACTGTTGTCAAAATAAACGCGCTGATGAGCGCTCCAAAACAGACCATACGTGCTACCATCGCGGAAGTACACGTGATTCCCGCGATGGTCAGATTTCATGAGACAGTGCGACTGTTGCTTATATTTGATCGCGATGACATGACCTTCTCCGTTATGCAGTGGCGATGTCAGCACTCCAGTACAGTTATGTACCCACGATGATCTAGTCTGGGCGAGTTTGTTCTAACAGCCGGCCTTCCAGATGACTCTAGACCTGGTTGTTGGCCTTGTATATGTCGCCCTCCCTTCTCTGGCATGTCTGTTTCGTCATTTGAGCCACCTTCCTTGGAGATAAGCTCATCTTCCCACCATTCATGGAGACTCCTTCTCCTATTTAAGCCTCCACCATTGCTATGAGCTGCTAGTTTGGAATTCTTAGTCTTTGGAGTGTTGCTGATAGTGTTGTGAGCTTGATAGGTAGCTGGTGTGACAAGTGTGGGATTGTTAGAGAGCTTAAGGAAGGTTGTGAAGTGTTTTGATCTTGTGTGAACTTGTGAGTGAGAGAGTTTTGTCTTGGGAGATCTATCTTCAAGGGTGACTGTTTGAGGAACTTGCTGGTTGGACCCTCTTAAGAAGGATTTGACGTCAGACTATGGTTGTATTCTTATTTGTTTATCAATAATAGACAACTATCATTATGGTTCCACTCTTATTGTCTTTATAATGGTGATTGAGTTATATCCTTTCTGACTGATATATAGTTGCATCTATTGGATTTCATGCTTGTGTTTGTATCGTTCTTTGCATGTGGTGTCTGTTCACAAGGATTGTGGGGATTGTGACCAACTGGAGCAAAGAAACGGGAGCGACGACTCTTCTACAAGTACTAGCGTTGGAATCCAGGTAGGCCTTCTTAATCGGTCTTTAATTTGCAATTAGGAACCTGCGTGTTAGCGTTGTTTGATTGTTGCTAGACCCTATTTGGACTAATAGGGATCGCCTCTGTCCGCAGAGGGGATTTACGTCCACAACACCATGTATATGCGTTTGAAAGAGGATTGTTGAGGCTTGGGCTAGACGGATCCGAAGGAAGTTTTCACTTGGAGCTGTGGACAAGTCAGGTTGTATTCTTCCACATTCTTTTGTAGTCATCAATAAAGAAGCCATGTCTTATTCTTGATGTTATGATCTTAATGCTTTAATTTATGTTTTAATCTAACTAATGTATGATTTCATGTTTTATACTTTTATGATTATATGATCTAACATTTATATCACGAATATGATTTCAACTACTACTGGTATATGTTATTTTCTTGAATGAGTTACAAGTTTCAAAGCATTGGAGGAAGCAAAGGGTTTGCAATCTACTAGAACAACCTCAAACGTAGGACCTTTGGGTAACACTCCTTCTTCTTACTTCAGTGGTTTAAATATTAAGGCTCCTTGTTTATTTTATTCTTTTTGTTGTATGCCCTCTTCTCTGTTGAGGTGCTCAACCCATACCCTAGGGTGTATTATTCCCATAACAAGAAGTGAAAGAAGAAGAAAAGAAGCAAAAGAAGGAAGATCCTCCAGATATCTACTATGACTAAGTCAAACTCTTTACTTAAAGGCTTCTTTGAAAGGTTTGAGTAGGATAGCAGCATGTAGGAATAGAATAAAATTGCATAGCTAGAAAAACCTTCTAAAATCTAGCAGGATGAAGTACATAGAGGTATAGATACTCATGTAGAAAGAGCATTTATAATTAAGAACAAAATGCATGGTTAGAAATAACTTCTAGAATATAGGACCATAGTAGATATAGCTCAAGATATTCATGAAGAAGGAGCATACCTAGAATAGGACCTCATCCAAAATGAAAGAAAATTGATCATGATTAAGAATCTTAGAAGACCTTCATCATAAAAAGGAAAGAAACATTTGCAAGGTAAGGATCTTCAAGATCCTATGATGGAATATTCAAAAGAAGATTCATGAATAAGAAGCAGATGTTTCATTGGGAATCCCATTCAGGGATTCAAGAAAAGGATGATATACAGGCAAGCTAAGATGGAGCAAGAAGGGCCATATCAAGGACAACCAAATGAAGCCAAAATGATCAAAGGAGAATCAAGATGAGGTATGTATGCATCAAATTTTAGTTATGTCATCATTTGTATATTATTGAGTCACGAGAATATTTATATGACATGATCAAGTAGGAAAGAATATCTTTCACCAATGACATGCTTGAAGGCATGTACTACAATGCAATGAAGGTCAACAAAAGAAAATACTCACATAAGGAGTATAAGATTGCTGACTAGGAAGCAAGAAGGAATAGTGACTAGTCCTAGAAACGAGCAATAAATAAGTGCTCCCTCAAGAAGTAGAAGGTAGTTGACCAATTATCCAAGATGAAGAAAATGAAGAAAGATATCAATCATGTGAAGTACCCCATGGTCACAAGAATCACTATCTGGTAAAGATCCATTAAACATATCTCCCGAAAGAAGGCATGACAACTCATACAAAGGAACGAAAGACCCTTGATACCTATGAATTCCTTGGAGATACAAAAGGTGAAGATAACTGATTCTACTCCACAAAGATGTCATGACGAATAAGCCATCCAACAAAATTTAATGTTGAAGCAATATCAGGATGAAGTCATGAAGTGTTACTAGATCAAAGCATGGGAGCAAGCAGCTACAAATAAGCATCCATGAGAAGAGTATTCTGAAGCATGGAGAAGATGACAAAGGAGTAGGTAGATGACAAGAGATCCTAATATACGGCAAGAAGACCACTTTCCACAAAGAAAGGAATCACATGAAAAACCAGGAAGGAAAGTGATCGATGGATAGTGCCCTACCAAAAGGAAGTTCGAATGAAGACTTCATGACATCGAAGGAAAGAAAAAAATCAAGCAGCTGAAGAACCCGCGAAGAAGAAGTTGTTGATGAATGGACAAGTCCCTAGGTAAGAAGGAGTTATAACAAGTTCCCAATTACAAAGGAACTTGGACAAGTACCTTGTCAGAGGATACTTGGGCATGTCTTCAAGTGATAGACACAACATTTTTGTCTTCACTTGCGAAGAAACAATGGGAGGATTGGGTAATCATCTCATATCCAATACTCTTTGAGGATGTGTAGGGTATCCAAGACAAGAGTAGGCAAGAGGACTGATATTATTTGAGGGCTAGGAACCCAAGATAAGAATAGTCCTAGAAGGTCATACTCAGTGAACACCCGGGTGGGTATGTACCTTGAGAGAGATTTAATAAGGTGTCTATAAGTCATTGGTATCACCAACATTGTGCTCTAATCTATTGAGATATAAAGTTTTCAGTCAAGGCATTGCTTTGGAAACAATGATGGTTATTATGATGTTATAATAGATGGATTAGAAATCAAATTTATCTTATGTGAATTCTTCAAGATTGAAACATAGCCAAACACGTTCTAAGGTTGTATGAATACCTCCCTAGTTAAGATGGAGTGTTGAAGGAAATATAACTAGGTCTGGTCTTCATAAATGTACTTTTGATATTTGTATTTATTGAAGAAAAGGAATATTAATTTGATAATATATGTCAATGAGTTTCCTTCTCCATTAAATAGGTCTAGCACATGCTAAGGTGGTATAGGTGAGTTAGATAGTCAAAAGAAAATGTTTAATACCTTAAGGGAATGTTACACCATGTATATAATTGTATTTGAGTCAAAATGAATACCTCCAAGCAAAGTCAAAGTCTCCTCCTTGCAACATCCTTCAAGTAGCAAAATGATGATTAAATATGTCAAGTTGGCATAAAGGAGGGAGAGTCCTCTATAGATAGAGGATCTCCACTCCTCTAAATAGAAATCCCTCATATCTTTGAAATTAGCGAAGAAAAGGAAGCAAGTAAAGGGTGAACGAAGGACAAGAAAGGTTCTCCAAGTGCAGCGAAGACAAAGGGTATACAACTGAGATTAAGAAGATTGTTTTCTAGGAAAATTTGTAGCCACACATGCGAGAAAAAGAGGGTTGTCTCTACGGTTATGACAACAACAAATCACAATTGATATATCTCACTATTTGGGGCTAGTAAACTAGGCCTATAAGGCCTCCCAATCAAGAGAAGAGGAAGGGAACTCAAGCGAAGGAGAACAAAGCCTACAACATCAAGTAAAGCACCACACATGAAAGGAATGAGGGCTGTAGGATAGTCATACTAATTCTGTACTTACATCTTAAGGAAGAATCTCATTTGGTCAAGAGGAAGGAAGGGATCATCATAAATAAGGAGTCTCATCATAGACCAAGAAGAAGTACCTCTTCTAGAGCAAGTGCAATGAGGTTTACCAATAGTTGAAAGAAGAACGAAGTGCCAGAGGGAGGGGGACAAAGTGTAGGGGAACAAAGTGTCGGAAGAAGGAAGTGTCAGGGAACAAAGGGAAGAAAGGAGAAAGGACTTGACTTTTAGCTTGGAGGAAATTCTAGTCAAGGGTCTAGTGTTTGGCATTGATCAATAAGAAGTTTCAATAAGAGAAATTTACCAAAGGGTTTTCCTCTCAAGAAAATAGAGGTTTTGGCCCTGGCAGAGAGCCAACATTTTGTGTTCGTGTTCTTATATTTTTTATAGCAGTCTGGTGAAGTACACACATATGCATTAATAAGCAGAAGAGGATTAAGCTAACATTAAAAGCAAAAATACTCCACAAATTATGATCAAGTCAAGAAGAATCACACTACACCAAATTGCCCAATATTCTTCAACATTTGCAACCTTGTTCTCCTTACCCTTGATGTACTCGATCTCAAAGTCAAACTCACTAATCGTGGCAAACCATCTAGCTTTCCTAGCATTCAGATTTGGTTTGTCAAATAGATACCTCAATCCAATATGATCACTCATCAAGATGAACTGCCTGCCAAGAAGATAATGTGTCCACATCTTCAAAGCATGGATGATCATTGCCAACTCAAGATCATGTGTTGGATAATTCTGCTCATGCTCATTCAATTTTTGTGACTCATAGAACACTACATGTCCTTACTACATAAGGACTCCACCAAGTCCTCTCTTGTAAGCATCTATGCACACCACAAATTATTTTTATGGATCTACAATCTTTAATACTCAAGCATTTGTTAACAACTACTTCAATTGCTCAAAATTGGTTGCACAATCCTCTGTCCACTCAAAATTCTTACCTTGCCTCTCCATTGGTGTACTCAGATATGTAATTTGATATAAGTTCTTGATGAACCTCCTATAATAACCTGCTAACCCCATGAATGACCTTACCTAGTACACATTTCTAGGAGCTTCCCACTCCATGACAACTATTGTTTTCTTTGGATCCATTGTTATTCCTTCCTTGGAAACAACATGTCCCAAGTAATGTACCTTTATTTGAAAGAAACTGAATTTGCTAATCTTGGCATAAAACTTATACTCTATCAGAAATCTCAACACTATTGCTAAGTGCTCGACATGATCTTCATCATTTTTAGAATATAGCAAGATGTCTTCAATGAATACAATAACAAATTTGTCCAAGTAAAGGACACAAGACACTATTCATCAAGCACATAAAAGTAGTTGGAGCATTTGTCAATCCAAATATAACTAAAACCAACTCATAATCACCATACCTAGTGCTCAAAAAAGTCTTCTATATGTCCTCTTCCTTGACGCGTACCTGATGGTATCCTTATCTCAGATCAATCTTCGAGAACACTAATGTTCCCTTCAACTAATCAAAAATTCATCTATCCTCGGCAACAAATACCTGTTTTTGATGGTCACCTTGTTCAACTCCTTGTAAGTAATGCATAGCCTGAGAGTACCATTCTTCTTCTTCACAAACAATACTAGTTCACCCCAGGGTGATACACTTGGCCTAATGTACCCCTTGTCAAGCATTTCCTTCAATTGTAACTTCAACTCTACTAACTCTGGTGTGCTCATCCTGTATGGTTCCTTCAATGTTGGTGTTGTTCTTGGTACCAACTTAATGGAAAATTCCACTTCCCTATGAGGCAGAAACTCTGAAATATATGTTGGAAACACATATTGAAACTTCTCCAATATCAGGTACCTTCTCAATACCTACGCATCCTCAACATCCTTACTTTTATTACTAGAAATATGCATTGCAAATAACACACTTTTTTCTCTGATTTCTCTTTTCCTACATAGTTGTCACCATTCTAACTGATGTTGTCTTCTTCTTTCCCTACAAGATCCTTTGTTCTCCATTGTCATCCAAGCACTCAATGGCATTGTCATAAAAATACACTTTTCCCTATGAAGATACAACCAGTCCATACCCGAAAGCATAGTATATGATCCCAATGGAAATACATTCAAATGTGTTGAGGTAGGCATACTATTCAAATCAAATGCACAAGCTCTTACCCAATGATACACTCTCTTTTTTGTATTTAAAGCCAACTGCACTAACTAGGGTTATGCATGCACTTCTTTATTCATACCACACTTATCCACTAGGTCAGGACTGACATAATTATAATTAGATCTAGGGTCAATCAAAATGGAAAGAAGTTCATCACAAACCTTATCGTCCATCTTGATAATACTTGTCTGGTGATCTTCTTGTTTGTTACCAATGCTACATAAATCCATAGAATGCTCTGCCCAACATCTCCAACCGTCTGTGTTTCCTGTCCACTGTAAATCTGAGGCCTAACACCCTGATTCTGCGGACAATCCCTCTTAAGATTCTCCTTATCACATGTCCAACACTGCAACCATCTTGTACCATCATGTTTATTCTACTGCCCTCCATGTTGTGACCCATTAAAATTCTTGTAAGGTGCAACATTTTCTTTCTCACCTACACCCCAAGGCCTTGTTATTTTCAGCTGTCATTTACCTTTACCTTGGTCTTTCCCTTTCCACCGTTGTTGTGATTATGTCTTTCGCTTTGACTTCTCATAGCAATGCTTGAATTTCCCAATAAATTCCTCAAGTGAGTGACGCTCATCATACTCAATCTAATCTCTAAATGCTATTGGCAATCGACTGAAAAATCTCTAAACTTTGGCCTTGTCATCCTTAAGATACGATACATACCTCAATAACTCCAAGAACTTGGTTGTATAGTCCTCATTTGTCATTGATCCCATCTTTAGCTCATAAAAATCCTTGGATGTGATGTCATAGTACCACTCTCTAACTAGTAGTTCTTCCTGAAAAGTATTTCAAATTCATGTCAACTCAAATCTTTTGTTGTGATGTCTCTAACCTGCTTCACATATTCCCACCAGATGTCTACTTTACCTTTGATGTTGAAGATAACTATTCTAACCTTCATATTCTCTGTGTATTCATGCAACTCAAAAAAATTATTCATCTGAAGTAGGCATGCTTCTGCATCCTCTGAATTATTCAAATCCCCTTGAAATGTAGGTGGCTTACCTTTCCTAAACTCATCTGGAAAATATCCCCTGTCACTCCTCCTATAAGGATGATAATGATGATGATCATAGTGTCAATCAAAAACCAGAACTAGAATAGAACTTGTGTCCATCACCTGTCCTATCGGGAGTATCCAAGATCTTATCGTCTCTAATCGTTTCCTCTCTATCCAACCTCTGTAATTCTGAAAAACTTTGAAGGATTACTACATTGACTTCTACTTATTTCGTTTTTTTTTTGTTTTTTGTTTTGTTTTGTTTTGTTGTTTTGTTGCTTTTGTTTTTTTTTTGTTTTGTTTTGTTTTGTTTCTTTTTTGTTTTTTTTTTAAATGAAGGAAACATGGTTACTTCACTGCTATTTACAATTAAAGCTTGTAGTCCTTGGATATATGTTTCTAACAAGGCATTGTGCGCATCAAACGAAGATCGTATGCCAAAGTTACGACCCCGGGAAGTTAATGTACCAATTTATCCAAACAAGGCCCATGGTTTTGGGGATTCATCTCTTAGGGTTAGGTTTTTGGATGTTTATGGTTTCCCAATGTTTCTTAATAAGAAATAGGCCTTCGATCCTCATTGTAACACAATCGCGAGGTATGTAGCCACCACATTGCTTCTCATAGATAAGTTACCATCACTTGAGCTAGTTTATTTCCATTCTACATGTAAGAATATTTTAGTTCTTTGATACTAATGAAATGAAGTTTTATTTTTGCTGTATCTCTGTGTTTATGTTTATATCTTCATTTTATTATGTTTCTGCATAAGTCTGGATTAGTGGTATTAGATCGGTTCGCTCTTTCTCTGTTTTTCTTTGCATTGCCCCAACAAGGTCAGGGTATAATGAGTTAGGGCTCGAATTTGTTGAACCTTTGCAAGACTATCCTCACAAACCATAACGACCTCCCATGGTGGAAAAAAATAAAGATGAGGGAGCAGGAGGTCCCTTCAAAATATTGTTTGGAGAAGCCCTTTAGCGACAATGGAGCACGATGATGGACATCTTTTCCCAGATCCTTCGACAGATGCCCACACGCGACACATCTTCATCTGGTACCCACTTTGCATGCACCACTCCCTTGAAGGTATGAGTCAACTTTGATATTCCCATATTTGAAGGCCAGATAGATGAAAACATTGTATATAGATGGTTAAATCTATTAGAAGTGTATTTTTCGGTTCATGATTTTTCTAATAGGGGAAATATTACTTTTGCACTCCACAAAGTTGTCCCCCATGTATGGGGCTGGTGGGAAACCTATTATGAGCAGAAGGACGAGAGGGAAATCTCACTGTTTTCAGTGACACCCACTTCAAAATATTTATGAGACACCATCAATGAGCAGTATTACTCTGTAGGGAGATATTAAGATGAGTACATAAAGTGGACCACACTACGATGGGGAAGGGACCAAGATGTATCGGAGTTGACAAATATTTTTAATACCCTTAACACGAAGTTTGGTATCAAGGATTCTGAGCGGCATCTGTTACTAAAGTACCATGGTCATATGAAAAAATACATCCAAGATGAGATGGAGTTCCTAGATATCTCCTTGCTTGGTGCTGCCTGCCGATACGTTATGAAGATCGAGTAGAAGTTTAAACAGAAGAAGCGAGACTTTGGATGTGCGAATCTGAAGCAAGTGAAAGGCACCCCCAAATCCCAGAACATAGGACAAAGCCAAGGCAGGGTGACCTAGGACAACCCGTGAAAGCCGTAAGTAAATAACAACACCACAATGTCAAAGAAGGACAAAAGAAGGCCGTGTGAGTTCCATAAGAGCCCCACTCACAAAAAAAGTGAGTGTTAGGCCAAGCAGTCGCTGGTGGCTAAGCTGAAGGCTTCAGAATCAAATGGATGTTCCGACCCTGAGTCAGAACCCAGCAAGAGGAATGATAAAGGGAGGTAAATTATTGATGCGGAGCCCAATGCCACTGTTGCCACCACCAAGATCCAAAAGAATGAGCATGAAGATCGAGAGGAGGGGGAGCGCCTCTTCCACTCATAGATGTGGGTGAAGGTTTCAACGTTGCAATTCATTATCAACACTGGGAGCCAAACGAACCTCATTTCAGAATAGCTTATGAAGCTGTTGGGTCTACGGACCACACCACACCCACAAGCATACACCATCATGTGGCTTCAACAAGGACGAGATCTCTGTGTCAACCAAGAGTGTCGCCTTCCTTACAGTATCAAAATCTTCACGGATGAGGTATTTTGTGATGTTTCTCCTCTTGAAGTTTTTGATGTATTATTAGGCCAACCATACTTTTGGAAGCATCATGTTGTATATGAGTCAAGGCCTCACACTATTATTATTTCTTTGGGTAATAATTTATACAGGATACCAAAGGTAGCCCCAGCGACCACCATATATTTTATCTCTTCTAAGAAATGTAGTAAGATCATCTTTGAGACTAGAAAATTTGTTTTCTTTTTTATTCTCTCTAAAAGTAAGGGGAAGATCAGGGCCACATCCATGGGCCCTAAGAAGGGTTCCTCCACGCAGCATAAGCAGGTGGATAAGGTCATGGAAGAATACAATGACATCTTCTCCTCACCCACAGGGGTACCCTTGCACTATCAGGTCAAGCATTTAGTCAATCCGACTACCGAAGAACCTCTACCCAACGGGCCTATATATCACCACTCCATTCTAGGAAATCAAGAGATCAAGTAGAAAATCCAGTAGTTGATGGAAAAAGGGCACATCCAACCAAGTTCCTCGCCTTGTGGGAGCCCGAATATACTTGTGTAGAAGAATGATGGAACCTAGAGGCTCTGCATTGATTATCAAACACTAAACAAAATCACTCTCTTGAACATGTATCTAATCCCACAGATTGATGACCTTATGGACCAACTCAAGGGGGCCAAGTATTTCAACAATATTGATCTAATGTCTAGCTATCGTCAGGTTCCAATAGAGCCCATAGATCTATGGAAGACTACCTTCAAATCCAAGGAAGGTCTTTTTGAACTGTTGGTTATGACCTTCAGGTTGACAAATTCCCTAGTTACTTTTATGAGGCTAATGCATGACATCTTGCATCCCTTCACCAACTCATTCGTGTTTTTTTATCTGGACAACATCCTCATCTTCAACAAAAGTTAGGAAGAGCACTTGCAACACATTTGGCATGTCCTTCAAGTTGTTCAGAAACACAAAGTGTGTGAGAACTTGGAGAAATGCACCTTTGGCATGAGCCAGGTCTAATATCTCAGTTACATCATAGATGAGCATGGCGTGCATGTGGATCTGACTAACATCGAATTCATTCAAGATTAGCCAGCCCCAACCACTCTAACAGAGGTTCGCAACTTTTTGGGACTTGGAAATTTTTATCGGAGGTTCATGCTAGGATTCTCCCATATCATTTGTCTTTTGAGATAGATTACCAGGGTCAGAGTGAAACAAATTTTTTCCTGCTCCGAGTCCCAACAAAAGGCATTCGTTTAGTTGAAGCACCACCTCTGCTTTGCACCATTACTCACATTTCCATACTTGCAACAACCATTTGGAATTAAGGTAGATGCATTCAACTATGGTATTGGTGCAGTACTCACTTGGCATGGGCATCAAGTGGGCTATCATAGTGAGACATGTTGCGATACAATTTGAAAGTACCTCACCTATGATAAAGATATGTATTCCATCGTACATGCTTGCCAACAATGGAAGCATTACATTATGGGGAAGGAGACGGTCATCCACATCGATCACCAACCTCTTCAGTTTATACAGACACAAGGGAAGTTGTAGTACGATCTCCATCAAAATTGGTCTACATATCTGCAACAATTCCACTTTAACATTAAATACAAAAAGGGCAGCACCAATCACATTGCAGATTGCCTCAACCCACCCCCAGTTGCAGCACTGACTACTGTTCTCAACTCTTGTGGCCACGAGACCTCTAGATGTTCGCAATTATATAAAAATGATCTAGAGTTTTCCTCCACATACCAAATTCTAGTAGATGGAAAGAAATTTCTTGATTTCCACATCCAGGATGCAATATTATGATACCTTGGCCACATTTGTGTTCCTTCAAATGAGCGTTCCAATCTGATTTGTGAGGCACACTACAGTCGGGTCATAAGACACTTTGGTGTGGAGATAATTATGGTTGTACTACAAAAGTACTTTTATTCGCAAAAACTCCAACTAGATGTTGGGAAATACATTAGATATTGCATTGTCTGTGCCATCACCAATCCAACCATCAAGAAGCAAGGCTTATACACTCTTCTTCCAACTCCCAACCAACCATAGGAATCCATCTCTATGGACTATATGTCTAGCCTCCCTTCTACCAAGCATGGTAATGACTTTGTATTTATGGTTGTGGACATATTTTCTAAGATGTTTATATTAGAGGCCTATAAGAACAGTATCACAGCAGAGGACACTACCAAACCCTTCTTTGAATGAGTGTGGGTACATTTTGGGATCCTGCAGGCCATTATATCAGATTGGGATAGAAGGTCCCTGAGTACATTCTAGTCATGCCTATGGACACTATTGCACATGAAGCTCACCAAGTTGACTGCATTCCATCCCTAGACTGATGGCCAGACAGAGGTCATTAATAGGATGATAGTGCACATACTCTGTATGTACAACTCCAAGTATACACAAACCTGAAATGAGAGTCTTCCCTATATGCAACACATCTATAATAGATATCTCCATAGCTCAACTAGTCGCAGTCCCTTTCAAGTGGGTTTAGGATTTCAACCGTTGTGTCTAATTGATGTTGCCAGGCCTCATGCGACTACACAAACTAAATCCACACATGTATTTTCGGAGGATGATAAAGTAACTAGATTTATTGAATGCATCCAACACATCTGCTAGTAGGTTCACCACATCTTGGAGAATTCAATTTCTAAGTACAAGGAGTGACATGATCAACATCAGGTGCCACACACGTTTCATGTCAGTGACAAAGTTTGGTTGCATTTGCAGAAAGAACACCTTACTAGAGCCCATTAGAAGCTCATACCACTCTGATATGGGCCTTACACCAGTACCAAGGCCGTGGGAGACATTTCTATTGAGCTCAACATTCCCTCATCCCTTGGCTTGTACGTAGTGTTCAATGTGGACCGCCTTTGACTATCCTTCTCGCCATTACTGGACACATCAAACATTGCAGAATAACTCATACAAACAGAGTTAAACGCATACGGCATGGAACAGGACACAGCTGATCGGATCATGGACACATAGATCAAGAACACTCACCAACAGAAGATCCAACTATATCGGGTTGTCAAAGCTAGCCAACTCCTGCACCAACGTAAGTGGCTCACTAGGGACCAAGTTCAACATAAGTTTCCCCATCTCATGGAGGAACTCAACACAATGGGGACCATTGCTTCATAAGGGGGGAGGAATGATCCAAGTGGATATTGGTGGCCACCTATCTATTCTATTTGGACCCCAACCATTGTTTCTTTTAGTTTTTTAGTTTCATTAATTGTAGCATAGTTTACTATTTTTGGCAGTTTTTCGGGACATGAACATCACGAGTTATTTTGAGACCCTAAACGATGTTTTTTTTTTTGAAAAACCAACAAACATAAATAGTTGATTTATGTTTTGATTTGAAAGTTGTTTTCCTCACATAGGTCTTTCTAACGCGGTATTGTGCAGGTCAAATGAAGATCATGTGCCAAAGTTATGACCCCAGGAAGTTGATGTACCAATTTACCCAAATGGGGCCCATATTTTTGGTGCTTCATCTCCTAGGGTAAGATTTTTGGATGTTTAGGGTTTTCCATTGTTTCTCAATAATAAATATGCCTTTGATCCTCATTGTAACATAGTTCAGACCCATGTAGCTGCCACATCTCTTCTTAGAGATAAGCTACCATAGCCCAAGCTAGTTTATTTCCATTTTGCATGTAAATGTATTTCAATTCTTTGATATTAATGAAATGAAGTTTCATTTTTGCTGCATCTCTATGTTTATGTTTATATATGTATTTTGTTGTGTACTAGCATAAGTCTGTATCAAACCACCAACATCCATGCACATCAATTACATAGACCACAAGCATAGAGAGCACATATATGCAACCATGAATGCATGACCAACACATCATTGATCCAGTCCAAGAGGTCATCAATGCTCTAATACCAATCTATAACACCCTCCTCCCACATTTACCTAAGTTAACTGGTCATCTGGGATAAATATGTGACGAGAGACTACTATGATGTGACTAAAATCCCCATGTACAGTTAAGGACATGGAATCGAGAAACCCAAACCAATTTGACCTTCCACACATGCTATAGAACCTTTAGGAGCTAATTGATTCTTCTAGGTGACCAACCCCTGAGGCAATTTGACCTTTCACTAATCTGGACCCCCAGCCGCTTCCATGACAAGCCATGCATGAAACTGAGGACTTCCATTCGATCCCATAGCAAGGGCATTCCAACGACAATGGACTTTTTCAGCTACTTCTCAGCCATCGAACTCAAATTCTGTACCACATTTTTAGGGCTAAGACTCAGGCCACTGCCGAAAACATCATGAAACTTTCAGGAATGTTAAATAATAATAGAACAAAGGTACTAGTACAAATATTTTATCATGACTTGACTGGACCCCTACTAGCCATGACAGGAATTTCGTCAAAAATGTCACAAATATGCAATCTATAGGTCATAACAATAGATCTGAGCATAGGGGTCTCATAATTTTCTAAGATTCATAAATGAGTGTTGTTGCCATATCACAATAACTATATTACCATCTATTAGGTCATATATTCATTGTAGTTTCTGTAACTAATCAAAACATGATGAGAACCATACAACAAGTCTGTCATAAAACATACTCTTAACCAACATATAACCAACATAAATAACAAGGATATAACAACCATATAATCCATGTATAATCCAATACAGTTACAAATGAAATACTACAGAGAATGAGCTCTTATTAATGAATGCAAAAGTCAACCAAGTTTGGGACTTCCATGGACCACCTGTCCATAGATTGGTTGAACAAAATCTTTATTTCAGCCAGTCACCCTCATTCCATATTCCAAGTATGAATGTGGGGCTCAAAAAAAAACCACACTAGGTTTCCTCAGGCTTTACTGCAATCAACTCCAGTTCACTAGGCCCTAAACAATCATGGATGCCACCAAATTTCTCCACCTACACAGTGAGGAATTTGTGTGTCTCCTAGTCTCTAGGATTTACCGTATATCCCGCCATACAACAATCGACGATTCCTAGGTCTAATCAAGACTCCACCTTCCAAGGTTTACCATCTATCTTGCCATTCACTGGTCAAGGATTCCTAGGCCTGATCAAGGGCACACACCTTTACACTTTCCGTATATCCCGCCATTCACTGGTCAAGGATTCCTAGGCACAAAAAATATGGCTTTACAACAATCCCAACCCGGTTCCGGGATTGTTAGGCCATGTGTTCCTTCTTTCACAGACCACCTCACTTAATTTCGAAATGATATGACAATCCTTCTCGACCAAATAGAAGAGAACCCATCACACCATTGCTATCTGGAGATGGTAAGGCAAGGCTGAAGAACACTGTCACACTTGGAAAAACACATGCCAATGACAACAGAAGAACCAAATACACACATGCATGTATCATGCATGCCAAAACTAGAAAGGAATGACACATGCCAATTGAAACCTGCAAATAATCCCGCTATAGCTATTAGATGATGTTCTTCCTTCCTTGATCTTTGTCTTCTTGGTCCTTTGGCTGTTTTCTTGATCCAATGCTAGAGTGCTCCAAGAAAACTTCAAGTGTCCAAGAGTGTGTGAGAGAGAGAATAGAAAGAGAGTTCCAAAACTAACTGAAAAAAATTACCAACTCATCCTGAGACACTTTTTTATTAATGAGACCTCTATTTTCTTAAATTTTCTATTATTTTCCTTCTCCTATTTCCCATTATTTGCATAAATAAAATGCCAATTAATGCCCCTTGCCTTTTCAAACATTTTTCTATTGTCTTTGTGAATTTCCTTTAGCCATACTAACTAAAATGAACACTCACTAGAATGTTTTGTTCAACATTTAGTTTGAAATACGTATCCTATAACTTGAGTTATTATTTTTCTTTTATTAATTTTATTACACATATTTTTAACGAAATCTTTTACCGTAACAATTTTTTAACTTTTATATTATGCTTGTAACCTCAAAGTATTGAACACTTCCAATATTAGTGTTAGATGATCCAAAAATACAAATTTTATCATAGGTTATAAAATTAGAATAAAATAATTATTATTTTAAGATATTAAATTAATAATTATTATTCTAGAATGTTTAATTATTTAATGGAGACTTTTAGAATTAGCATATTTTTGTAACTAGATATGACTCTCCAAATGTGTCGTATCTTAGGCTCTATTTTAGGAGATTAGTTAGCTAGTTGGTTTGAATAGCATTTATTGTAAATGGACACTTGTTATTTAATAAGTGATCCATAATTAGAGGTAGTTAGGACATGGAGCTTATAAATAGCTCATTGCAAGAGTGTTTGGTTGTTCGGGTGTAAGCTCTTGCAAATCAATTATGTAATTGTTTTTTTTTTCTGATTAATAAAATTATGTGTTTGAGGACACTTCTGCCATTATTGTGGTATCATAGCTCCAGTAATGTTGCAGTGGATTTGAGGAGATTCCAACTCAACAAAGTCCTGGAAAACTCCATTCAGTTGGCCAGCAAATCATTGGTACCCCAGGGAAAGAATGTACAGGAATTTTTGCTTTTAAAGCCGTCTGAAGAGTAAATCCATACTGAAAATGCTTTTTTACGATAGACTATTATTAGATTGTTATTTCTTTATGCTTTTAAAGCCGTCTGAAGAGTAAATCCATACTGAAAATGCTTTTTTACGATGGGCTATTATTAGAATGTTATTACTTTATTCTTTTAAAGCCGTCTGAAGAGTAAAACCACTTCTACCATTTGCTGGAAAATGGTACCGAGCCTGCTGCCGATGCATCCGCAGCTCTGTCGTCTGCAGTCATTGTTTTGAGGAAGTGTGATCCTTCTTACTTAAAATTATTTATTCAGCGTTCAAAAGCTCTCTTCGAACTCGCACATAAACGCCGGGGTTTGTTAAAGTTCTGTCGCCGGGGTTTGTTAAAGTTCTGTCGCAAATAAATGCAGTGTTATAATTTCTGGACGATTTCAACAGCCGAGCTTCCTTTCTTCGACGGACATGTGTTATCGACTGTGGGTCTTATTTGTAAAGAACTTCCAGCCCTTAAATTTTTTGATCTGAGTAACAGTCGTATCAGGATCCGGTCAGATTCTTTGCCCTCTTCGCACATTGGTTCTTAATAACTATGAAATAACTTGGAAGCATACACTAAATTTAAGCTGTTGCTGCTCGTGGAAATAGTTGACCGCTTCAGTTCTCGTGCCAAACATTTATTGCATATACATCTTGCATCCGGTTTTCACAGATACTTATGGTGCCTGAGACACTGCTTCATTAATGATTATTTGGCAATGATTCAAGAAGGCCAGAACCTAATAAATTATGTTGCCATGAATGCCATTGCAATTTGGAAAATTTTTGAAGGATAAGATGATGAAGCCAGCGTGAGCCAACTTGCCAACAAGAAGCCTGTCAGCTTGGATCATAAATATTTTGTTTTTGTAATATTAATGCAGAGAGATCTAATGCTTTGTAATTTTGGGAATTTATTGTTAGTGGAGAAATAAGGTGCAATAGAAATTTGTAATTTTTGGAGCAATAAGGAGTTTTTTTTTTGAAATTTTTTGAAGGAGATAAATGTAACTCAAAGTAATTTTACTTTGAGGGGGGGTAATTTATTTATTTATTTATTTTTTTAAGGTTGTGCAAAACACCATTGTAAAAAGTCAAATTTTGAAAGTTGCCCTGTAAAATTTGAGAAATTGACTAGAGCCAAGTGCAAAGCTCAGTCAATATTCTCCTGTTTTGACGACTATTCGAGGGTCAAGGCCAAGCCCCGATAGATCGTGTTTTTTGCGTGGTGTGTTGTGTTGACTATCTTGTACTTTCTGTTCTGCTTCTTGGTGCGTCTCTTCAATGATAAAAATGTCTAAGTTGATTAACTTATTTTCTGATTCCGACAAACTTGAGGGCACCAAATCTTATAAAATGTGGCATCGTCTTATTGAAAGCACACTCATTTACAATGAATTATGGCAAGGAATATGTGATGGAGATGTTAAGCCGAATAAACCCACAGATGCAGATCCACTAGCAAAATGGGAAATCAAGAATGCTAAAGCCTTAGCTCTTATTAAATCGTCTGTGAATGATGAAATGTATGTACATATAGAGAATGCCACAGATGCATGGACTATCTTGAAAACATTTAAAGACCTCTTTGATACTCAGCCAGAATCAAAGAAGGTTGATCTACAGTTAAAATTGTTGCAACAAAAATTAACTGAAGATGGTGATATTCTTGAATATCTCTCCAGACTTAAGAATATTAAGCAGGAAATTATTAATCCTGGTTTTCCCGCAATTGATGATAGCTTTATGGTCACAATTGTAATTGCTGGGCTTCCTTCTTCCTATACGCATTTTTTAGAGACTTTACAAGTAACTGGGAAATTAGAAAAACTAAAGTTTGATGAACTTTGTGAAATGTTAAGTCAACATGATAAAACTTTTGGGAAGAAGAAGAAAGTTGGTGAAGATGTTTTTCTCACAGAAGCCAGCACAAGTAAGTCATCAGCAGATAGTTCTCGAGGAAGAGGCAGATGGAATCAGAATCAAGTAGCACATAATCGAGGTCGAAGCCAAAGCAAAGGCAACAATTTTAACAGAGGAGGAAGAAATAATTTTCAAGGTAGAGGAAACAACCAAGGAAGAGGCAATTTTCAAGGACAAGGATATAATAGTCAAGGTAGAGGACAATCTCCAAATAGAGGTCAAAGCAGAGGCAGAGGACAATCTTCAGGACAAGGAAGAGACTTAAGTCAAATTGTGTGTCGAAGATGTAACAAAGTTGGCCATTATGCTGAAGATTGTCGAACTTCACTTAATAAAATTCCCAAGTTTCAGCAGCATTCAACACAATTTGCAAATGATCAAGATGAAGACAGCTCAGAATATGTTTTTACTTCCTCACCAGCATCACAAATTTCATCTCATCTTAGAAGTGACTATGAAGATGCCTGGATCTTGGATTCCGGGGCAACTCAGCACATGACATGTCGACGTGATTTTTTCTGGAATTTTCAAGAATGCCAACTTAATTCAATTTTTCTTGCTGATGATACAAAACATACTCCTTATGGAAAAGGAGTCGTAAAAGTTTTTCTCCCTGACATTGGAGAAAAATTGATTTCCAATGTATGGTATGTACCCAGTTTCAAGAAAAATTTGCTCTCTTTAGTCACGATTCGACAAGCAGGACATCAGGTGATTATGGAAGATGGTTTAGTGAAGATTAATTCAGTGAAACAGAACTTGAAAACAGTTATGACAGGTTATGAAGATGGAAAACTGTTATGGATGAAAGGGACAGTTATTCCAAGGCATTCTGATTTTGCAGGGGCAGTGACTACAGGTATTTCACCTATCAGACTATGGCATGTAAGATATGGACATTTGAATTTTGAGAGTCTTTCTCAATTGCAGAAACAAGGAATAGTTAAAGGACTTGCCACATTCAAAAGGGAAAATGAAAAATGTGAAGCTTGCATTTATGGCAAACAAAATCAAGAAAGTTTTCCAACAAGTTCATGGCGTGGAAACAGGCGGCTACAACTAGTTCACAGTGATGTTTGTGGTCCACTACAAACTTCCTTTGGTGGTTGCAAATATTTCTTGCTATTCATTGATGATTTCAGCAAAATGACTTGGGTTTACTTCTTGAAGAACAAGTCAGAAGCATTTGATAAGTTTAAACTTTTTCGCCAACTTGTTGAAAATGAAGTCAAAGAAAAGATAGGTACTCTCAGGACGGATAATGGGGGAGAATTCACTTCAAATGAATTCAAAACTTATTGCAGTGAAAATGGCATAAGACGACATCTCACTAATGTTTACACTCCACAGCAAAATGGAGTAGTCAAAAGAATTAATCGCACTTTGTTAGGAATGGCGAGATCCATGTTAACATTCAAGAGGTTAAGTCCAACATATTAGGCGGAAGCAATACATACAGCTGTCTACTTAAGAAACAGATCTCCAACTACTTCTTTAGACGGAATCACTCCTTATGAAGCTTGGTTTGGTTTCAAACCTCGAGTTAAACATCTTAGAGTTTTTGGGTCAGTGTGTTATGCCTTAGTTCCGAAACAAAAACGAACTAAGCTTGACTCAAGAAGTTTAAAATGCACAATGATTGGCTATTCTGATGAGAAGAAAGGGTATCGTCTTTTGACCAATGGAAAATTCATTGTGAGCAGGGATGTCATTTTTGATGAAACAGAGAGTAAGAGTGCTGAAGAAATTGAAAATCTTCTTCACAAATTAGAAACTAAGGGAAGTAAAAGAAATGGACAAATGCAAAGTCAACCAACTTCACCAAATTGGTATGAACTTGATTTTCCTTCCTTCGAAGATGAGTCATCCAGTCCATCTACATCAACAACATTGTCTGGGTCTTCTAGCAGTTCATCCGCATCTCCAAGCAGCAGCAGTTCTTCAGACAGTGAGTCTCCACATTTTTCACCTGAACGATGTACATCAGTTTATATTAATCCTCTTTACAATGATGGGGACTTTACAGAAGCACAAACAAGTGAGCACCAACTTCCAAAATGGGCAGTTCAACTTTTGAAAGATGTAAAGCCTGATGAATAGAATAAAACTGGCACCAGAAGGACACATAGAAGTGAAGGCAATTTTGCCTTGATAGCAAATGATTTTACTGAACCTTCCACATACAAAGAGGCAGTAAAACATAAAGAATGGCAACAGGCTATGGTTGAAGAATATCAAGCAGTAATTGATAATAACACTTGGAAACTTGTTGATTGTCCAGCAAATGTTAAACCCATAGGGTGCAAATGGGTTTACAGAATTAAGTATAATCATAAGGGTGAACTTGAAAAGTATAAAGCACGACTTGTCGCAAAGGGTTTTGCGTAGCCGGAAGGCATTGATTATGAAGAAACTTTTGCTCCAACAGCTAAATGGAACACCATCCGATTAACACTTGCATTGGCCGCTCAAAAAGGATGGAAGGTTCATCAAATGGATGTGAAAAGTGCTTTTCTCAACGGGGATTTACAGGAGGACGTGTATATGACCCAACCACCAGGTTTTGAAGTGGAAGGACAAGAACATAAAGTCTGCAAATTGATCAAGGCTTTATATGGGTTAAAACAAGCTCCCCGAGCCTGGTATGCAAAGATGGATGATTACCTTAAGAAAGTTGGTTTTCAACGAAGTGAATCTGATGATACTTTGTATGTGCGACAACAAGGCAAATATCTGGTAATTCTTGTTATGTATGTAGATGATTTGATCATCACTGGCAATCATGATGATCATATTGCACAGGTAAAAAAGGAGTTACATGCAGGTTTTAAGATGACAGATTTGGGATTACTTCACTACTATCTTGGAGTTGAAGTCTTCCAACGTCCACATCATATTTTCATTTCTCAGAGTAAGTATGCTGCAGAGGTTCTTCAGCGATTTGTCATGCAAGATTGCAAGCCCGTTCTCACCCCCATGGAGCAAAACTTGAAACTTTCAAAATTTGAAGGGGGGGAAAAGGTGGACAGTACAACTTACAGACAGTTGATTGGCAGCTTGATTTATTTGACAAATACTCGTCCTGATCTATCTTATGCAGTCAGTATTCTTTCACGTTTTATGCAGGAACCACGAGACAGCCACTGGAATGCAGCCAAAAGAGTTCTTCGATATATCCAAGGAACAAAAGATTTTGGTCTTCTTTACACAAAGACTAAAAATTTTGTACTTGGTGGATATTCTGATGCTGACTTTGCTGGGAGTATTGATGATCGAGCATCAACATCAGGTTATTTAATGAATATGGGGTCAGCAGCAGTATCTTGGAGTTGTAAAAAACAAGCTACAGTGGCCACTTCTTCAGCAGAAGCACAGTACATTTCAGCATGGGAAGCAGCATGTGAAATTGTTTGGTTGCACCAAATTTTGCAGGACTTGGGAATTTCTCAGGGAGAAGCTACATCATTGTTCATTGACAGCCAGTCAGCCATCAAACTTGCCAAGAACCCAGTTTTTCATTCAAAGACAAAGCATGTGGACACCAAGTATCATCATATCAGGTCTCTCATCGCCAAAGATGTCCTCAAACCAGTTTATTGTCCTTTCGAAGATCAGATCTCTGACATTTTCACAAAACCGCTTGGCAGAATAAAATTTACTAAGTTCAGGGATGAACTTGGTATCTGTTGTAATGTATCTTTGGATCATAGGGGGGAATGTTAGATGATCCAAAAATACAAATTTTATCATAGGTTATAAAATTAGAATAAAATAATTATTAATTTAAGATATTAAATTAATAATTATTATTCTAGAATGTTTAATTATTTAATGGAGACTTTTAGAATTAGCATATTGTTGTAACTAGATATGACTCTCCAAATGTGTCGTATCTTAGGCTCTATTTTAGGAGATTAGTTAGCTAGTTGGTTTGAATAGCATTTATTGTAAATGGACACTTGTTATTTAATAAGTGATCCATAATTAGAGGTAGTTAGGACATGGAGCTTATAAATAGCTCATTGCAAGAGTGTTTGGTTGTTCGGGTGTAAGCTCTTGCAAATCAATTATGTAATTGTTTTTTTTTTCTGATTAATAAAATTACGTGTCTGAGGACACTTCTGCCATTAATTAGATATGCTTGTGACCTCAAGTATTGTGGCCTCGAAGTATTGACCACTTCCAATATTGGATCAACGATTTAGAACTGTAAAATCTGATTGGGCATATTATCACAAAAATGACGTTTAACTATATTGTTAATTCGTATGAAATCGAAATATATAATTTAAATTTCATTGACTACCTCTTGAAAAATATATATATATATATATATATATATATATATATATATATATGTGTGTGTTGGATTGTCTCGAGGGAAGAATTTAGAGGAGATCCATTTCTTCATAGTTTCAAAATGAATATCGTTAATTAGCGTTATTTAATTTTCATCCTTTCAATGTATTACTAAAATAGGCAATCACTGAAGGTAATAACAACTCTTGACAAATATGCAATATCTAGTCACGCTCTCTGCCACCAATTCTTTTTGTAAAGAACATCAGCCTCTTTGTCATCATTAAATCAAACTTATTTCAAATTTGAGCATCAACCATTACCATTTATTCATCGTTCAATACGTCTTTAAATATTTCTATTTTGCTATGATGTGACTTGGTTGGGAAAATGACAAATGATCATCAATAGGTTTTATTTAAAAGTGGCAGGTATCAAAATGCCCCGTGCCAATACTAATAACTGGAGCAATCGACGAAACGTGACAACATCAGCGATGCTCCGATGAGCATTTGAATTTTTTTTTTCTCCGTAAATGCTAATTCTAGTAAAGAAAAATAAAAAGGTATATACAAAGAGGTTAGAACCTCAGAGGAGGCCGCGGCCATTCCTCTGCCAAAAACTCAGAGACCTTACAGTTCAGGCTTACTGCCGAATTTACAGAACATACTACAAAATTTTTAATTCGGGCCCTGACATACTGAAATAGATTGCCCGGACTGAGTTCGTCATGCCCTTCATTGACCACAAAAACAGAGAAGCAACTATCATAGCCATTTCTATAACAAAAAACAGAGACTGGAATGACATTGGCCACACTCTGTAACCAGAGTATGAACCAGACAGAGACATCTAACCTCAAAATTGACGACACATAACCAAAATTGCTTAGACCACCCGGCAGTGAGGAAACAGTTTTAATCTGCATGCTTTGGTGAATCCGGCATATCCTTATCCACCTGGCTGGAAGAAGCAACCCAGGTCACAAAACCACTTTCATCAAATGCTGGTGCGCCACCATCAGGAGTGGTCACCAAATTTAAAATTCCGCCTGCACTCTGAGTCGGGCCACAAGGCAGAATATCACTTTGAGCCGGATCCACGGGTTGTTGCGGCACCTCCGAGACATGGGCATCTTCTTGCTGGTTGTCTGCCTGGAACACCATCCCTGTCAGGTCCCCAAGAAGCACACTGTCTCCCTGAGATTGAGAGGGGGTAGTTGGAGCCGAGCTGACCTGATTGCTGTCTTCCTCCGCGAGAATGATAGTGATACTTGCTGTCAAAACAGGCCTGTTGAGCCGGCTTTGAAAAGTGAATCTGGAGGTCTGGAATGAATTATTCGGAATGGGCCTAGCTTGTTCCAGAGGCGGAGAAGAAGGGGATGCTGAGGCAATAGGGATAACATTCTGAGGAACAGGGCGAGAAGGTTGGCCTCTATTCCCGGTATGGCTGCCTCTGCGGGGAACACCTCGACGTCGAGGCATCTTCAGAAGTGCGAATTGACGAGAAGAGGGATTGAGACAGAGCAAATCTATTACCGGAGGAACGCAGATAGCTTCAAAGAGTTTACAAATCCAAGCTAACAGCCAAATTCGGAATGCCAAACAGGGGTACTGAAGCAGCTCTGCCTCGCCATGAAAAGATCCAGTGACTGAAACAGGCGTAGTGATCAGATCCATAACTATAAACCAAATTGTCTGCCGATCACGCATGCTCGCATTAATGCCGGACTGCAAGACCAACATTCGAGACTGCCCGGAATTGAATTCACCTGCGTTTAAGTCCATTTGCCCACCTGCTACGCGTACCCTGCAAGCCATCCACCTGTCGTCTGCCAGGCCAGCTGCCTGTGTAATGCGGCTTCTCATAAATGACTCTTAATGCCACCCGCATCCGGGTGTGTATTCTTCTTCTGAGATTTATCCCAAGTAACAATTTCCTGGAATTTTGCGAGTTGGTCCTCGGTGGCTATACTGGTTATAGACCCTTCAAAGTAACCTACCTCAGCTTCCACTCCAAGATTAGCAAGAAAGTCAGCAAGTTTATTTCCTTCTCTTCTGGTATGTTTGAATGAGATCGCTTGATGTTTAGAAAGCCAAATGTTTATCAGCTCCAGCCTCTGGGCCATTCTCCAGCTGTTGCTGACTTTGTGAATGGGTGTTCCATGCATGAGATTTGTAATCATTCGAATTATAATTTGCGAATCCCCTTCTATGATGAGTGGAAAAAATCTCCTTTCATGAACCATTTTGAGACCTCTCCATAGTCCCTCCAATTCTGCTGAATTATTAGTATCCCAGCCTTTCGAGCCTAGAAAAATACATTGAGGATTGCCATTGTGATCCCTTATGACTCCTCCATACCCTGCTTTCCCTGGATTTCCTTTTGATGCTCCATCAAAGTTGAGTTGGAACATGTTAATGGGAGGCGGTGTCCATTGACTTGATTCTTTTACCTGCATTATGGGATTCTTTTTGATAATTGGCTGTTGGTTTATCTGGATTCTCCAATTGTCCCATACTGTTTTCTCCTGTGGTAAAGTGGGGAGGTCTTCTGCGTACCATTCTCTAATCGATAGAGACTCCATGATGTTCTGCTGAAATTTAGTCCAAATTTGCTCTAAAGGCATAATTTGATCCTTGAAAACTCTTCTATTTCGCTCTTTCCAGATGTTCCACATTAGTAAGCCAGGTATAATTTGCCACATAGTGTTAAGAAAATTGCTTTGAAATGGATTTTGACTCCAGTTACGAATGGTTGCTTTGAGATCTCCTTGCACTCTACCATGTTTTTGGCAGCAGAAGGCGACCTTTTCCCAAATTTTTCTTCCCATTTGACATGTCTGCATAAGATGTATGGCTGTTTCCTCCTCTTGCCTACAAACAAGACATATGGATGGGCCCAAGAAGCTTCTTTTCCGAAGATTATCCCAAGTCAGAATTTTATTGTGACATAAGAGCCATAAAAAGGTGGAGACCTTCGGCCAGTTGTGAGTGTCCCAGATTTTGTCCCATAAAGTGTCTTTGTTTATCTGATCTTGGACTATTATCTTATATGCCTCCTTTGTGGTGAATGTTCCTTTCTCCTCATAGCCCCATCTTAGAATGTCTGATTCTTCTGAGATGGTGATTTTCCTCTTTTGTAATTCTGTAGTGAGAGACTGCTGAGTTTGTTCAGAGCTATTCATTAATATTTGGTTTGCCTTTTTCCATTGCCTGTGTCCTTGAGATGTAGAGGAGCTCCAGAATTGATTTACCTTGGCTAACTGACTGATCTCCTGCTCTGATATTGGCTGATTTTGGAGTATATCTTTTAGTTTGGGTAATTGCTGCCAGGAGTCTTCCCAAAACCGAGCTGTGGATCCACTTTTGACTTCCCACAAACAGTGCTTTTGTATAAGACTTCTATGTTGTATAGCTGCATTCCAAATTGCCGATCCTATGTTGACTTCCGTCATTCGTATTCTTTCTTCCATAGGACAATTGCTTGCATATTTAGCTGTGCAAAGAGAGGCCCACGGGATGTTAGGATAGGCTAGCCATCTCCACCAGATTTTTGCGCCCATTGCTTTATTATTGTGCTCAGGATCTCTTAGCCCGATACCCCCCCGCTTTCTTAGGAAGACAAACTTTATCCCATTTGACTAGAGCCCATTTCCTATTGTGTCCTGAGCTTCCCCATAAAAAATTGCGCTGGAGATTCTTGATTTCTTTGAGAACCCATTTAGGGGCAGCAAGGATGGAGAAGAGATACAAGGGCATGGAATTTAGGACAGCCTTGATAAGAACTAGTCTGCTAGCCATGTTAAGGGCTCGGTGAGTCCAAAGGAAGAGACGAGCCTCCAATTTTTCCAGCAACTGATTCCAAGAGGAGTGTTTGAGAGCTGAGGCCATTAAAGGAGCACCTAGGTATTTGGAGGGCAGGGAAGCAGTAGTGAATCCTAGAATGCGGCCGATAGCTTTTTGGGTGGAAACAGGGGTATTAAAGAAAAAAATCTGGGATTTAACTCGATTTATAAGGGCTCCGGAAGCATCAGAGAAAATTGACAGAATTGATTTGAGGATGCGTGCTTCTTGCACCGATGGATGACCGTAAAGCATATTATCATCCACAAATTGTTGATGGGTGAAGGAGGGTGAATTGTTGAAAGAAAGGCCTTTTAGATGCAGAGCACGCCTGGCCGAAGTGATACTTCTGCCAAGACCTTCAGCCATAATAACAAAAAGAAAGGGAGATAAGGGGTCTCCTTGCCTTATACCTCTAGAGGGACGATACGTGGCCGAGGGGATTCCATTGATTAAAACAGAGAAAAAAGCTGAAGACAAAAGATTAAAAATCCATCTGACCCATGATGGGGCAAACCCAAAGGCAGTGAGAATTTTTTGAATATAGACCCAACTGATACTATCAAAAGCTTTGGACAAATCTAATTTAAGCAGCATACCTGGCTTTTTGGTTTGCTTTAAGGAATGGATTATCTCATGAGTTAGAATAATCCCATCCGTTATTTGCCGGCCTTCTACATACCCAGACTGCTCAGGCGAGATAATAAGAGGGAGCAGCGGTTTTAGTCTGTTTGCTATGACTTTTGATGTTATTTTATAGATGATATTGCACAATGCAATCGGTCTATACTTGTCAGGAGTGTTAGAATCTTCCCCCTTTGGAATTAAGGCGATGAATGTGGCATTTAACCCTGGATACATCCATCGAAGTGCCCTGGATTCCTCCACTAGTTGCCATACCTCATCTTTTATAAGGTCCCAAAACTTATGAAAAAAATTTGAGGTAAAACCATCCGGACCTGGCGCTTTCCCCTCCTTTAAGTGATGAACCGCTTCTTCAACTTCCTGTAGATTGATGGGTTTAAGGAGAAGACTATTGTGTTCCTCTGTTATTAACTTAGGGATGTCCTTTAGGAGCTTGTTAATAGCCGGCATTCTGTCTATATTGGGTTCCTGATGTACTTTCTTAAAATAGCTGAGAAATTCCTCTTCAATGCCTTCCTGAGTTTCAATTTTGTCCCCCTGTTCATTTTTGATGTGAGTAATACAATTGTTCATTCTGCGCTGGACCGTAGTTTTATGGAAAAATTTTGTGTTCTTTTCTCCATCTTTTAACCATCTAATCCGCGATTTCTGCCTCCATAATGTTTCCTCCTGTTTGTCCCTCTCTAAAATTTGAGATTCTATGAATTGCTCCTGCTTGGATAACTCCTCCGTGCGTCCTTCAGTTATAATGTTTTGCTGGATCCTCTTCATTTCTAAGTTGAGAGTGGCTTGAGCTTTAAAAATATTACCAAAAGTATTATGATTCCAGCGCTTGATTGCTCCTTTAAGATGCTTGAGTTTTTGCTGAAACTTGGACATTTTTGTACCTCCAGTAGGATTGAAGTTGAGCCAAGTTGATCTAACTAATTTCTCGAAGTCTGGATGCTTTAGCCAAAATTCTTCAAATCGAAAGGGTCACTTGAGGCTGTTGCCAGGTCTGTTCCATTGAAGTTCGATAGGCCAGTGATCAGATCCTGAGATAGGCAGTATGGATGCTGTAAATTCCCCTCCTAAATGAGTTGCATTGTCTGAGATAAGAAATCTATCAAGGCGTGACGCAATTTGCTGCGATCCTTCTCTCTTGTTGCTCCAAGTGAAGAGGCCATTACTTGTGGGAACATCCACCAACCAATTAGTATGAATGAAATTTTTTAAAAGGTTACCATCATTATTTACTCTGCTTCTACCCCCTTGTTTTTCCTCCATGCTTGCTGTCATATTGAAATCACCTCCAGAAATCCAAAGTGGGTGTGGCCTTTCTGAGCTGAGATCTGACAATGTGTTCAAGATTTGAGCTTTTTGAGTAGTATCTTGAGGAAAATAGACATTAGTTATAAATCAATAGGTGTTAGTACCTATGAGATGAAATGTTGCCTGAATGAAGCTTTTATTAGCTTGTATGTCATTTAATTGAATAGCTCGTGCATCCCAGAGAATTGCAAGTCCTCCTGAGGCTCCCTATGCATCAACAGCTGTTACTAGCCCTCCCGGCCAAACTTTTGCTGCTATTTTTTCCAAAATTATTGAGTTGCATTTCGTTTCCTACAGAAAGAGTATACTTGGTTTTTCTAGCATAAGCATATTTTTTAATAATCTGCCTTTCCTTGGGCCATTTAGCCCTCTTATATTCCATGATATCAGCTTCATTGAGAAGGATGGGGGTCAGTATTAAAATATCTGGTCAGTTTGGCATACCTCCCTGACTCCACTAATACCTCTCCTATCTTGATGGTTCTCTCAAGTGTTGTTTTTCTGCCTCTTTTCTTATTATCCTTTGTGATGAACTTGCCATCCCATGGGCTTCCTATCTGGAAACCTAGTGAGTATTTCTTCTATGCTCTGTTTAATACTTCTACTAGGTTATCCACCTGCCTATCTGGTATTTTTTCAAAATTCCCTGTCTTGCAAGCTTGTTCCAGGCCTAGAATATCCAGATCCCCTATATCTAAAGACTCCGGATCTTCTTCCATGATTTGAGGTTCTTGAGAGGATTCCTCTCGTTCCTTTGATGATTTGTCATTGGGTTCAGTGTATTCCACTTCCATTCCTTGGGACTGCCAGGATACAGATTTTGCTTGCGATTGCGGGGTTGATTGCTTATGAGTCATATCTCCTGTTTGCACTGAAGTTTCTCCTAGCTGTTCTTTATTGGATTCCTTGTTCTCCTGCGCTTCCTTCTCCAGATCTTGCATATCAGTTTTGGCTAGGGCCTCAAAGCGATTACTCGTTGTGGGTATTGGCTTGTTGACCGGATTTACCTTGGGATTACCTGTTGTTCTTCTATTCCCTCTCCTTCGGTTTGTTACCTTAGTGAAACCATCTGATGTTTGATTATCTGAGCTCTCTTGGGAAGAGGGTTTCTTATTAAGTGGACAGTCTCTGTAGAGATGCCCTATATCATGGCATTTCCTACATCTAAATGGGACATGCTCGTAATCTATAACTTGAATCCATTCAGAATCTTCATGAAAGAAACTTACCGTGTCTGGCAGTGCTTGCTTGAGGTCCATATAAACACATATTCGAGCATAAGACGTGTATCTGCATGATTTTGTTTCTTCTGCAATCTTTACAAACTCACCAAGAGCATCCCCAATCTCCTGAAGGGATTTTTCTTCCAAGTATTCCCATGGAAACGAATACAACCTTATCCACACAGGAGCGTAGCTCAGGTCTTCCTTGTCTGGATTGAATCTTTCAACCCACGCTTTGAGATATAATCCTGCAGAGTTGAAAAAATAGGGACCCCCATCCAGAATCCTATTGCGATCTTCCAAGCAGCTGAAAACTGCAGTAAAAAACCCCTTTGCTCCTAGGTGCAGAGTGATATCCCCTTTTGGATGCCATTTAGCGCTGATCCAACTTCTCAGCACTTTCTCCGTCGGCCATATTCCTATGAATTTGCCAATCAGCGCGTGATCTCTCATGTACTGTATCCTGGCATTGATGCGATGACTTGGGAACTCCACTCTTGGCCTGTGAGTTGCTACTGGCTTGCATGTGGAAGAACTTGCTCTGTTTCTGTCTTCCTGATCTATGTCCTTGCCCTTCTGCTTGCTACGATCCGTATTACCTCCGCTCTGTTCATTATCATTTTCCTTTTCTTCCGTTGACGGCATTCGACTATCCTTATCGGGGGGAGGCTCCTGGCCCTCCCCCTGAGGTGATTGCATTTTACCCCTTGTCGATGGACGCTCTATTCTGACCACCCATCCGCCTGATCTTTACCTGTTGTACTGTGCTTGGCAGGCCTGCCGTTGCAGGAGTTGCAGAAACCCTAGGTTGGGTTGCAGAGGCCGTTCCCGCTCCGATCCAAAGTTTTTTCGACGAGCATTTGAATTAATGTAACATGACTTTAATTATTTGCAAACCAGACTGATTCGGGAAGTCAATTAAGCTGGTTAGACATCTTAATAAATTTGGCATTGTAGCATGTTTCCGTTATTACAAAACTAATTCAAATTATCACATTCTTAGTTATATAGCCAGTATATATAATTATGGATTATTATTTTATTTGATCTTAGTCATGACACATGGGTTGCATGGGAATGTTGTAACCTAATGTATTTCTCTATTAAGAAATAAATGAATTATCAAATCTTATTTGATGTCACATACTATATGGATTATATATCAAGTATAAGCATATATTTTAAATATACTACTTTTACGGCCTAGTTTTTCAGGTGGTGTTTTTTTTTAAATCTTATTTTACAAAAAATAATACTGGCAAAAAAATTATAATATGAATGCCAGAAAAGTGATATTTAATTTTATTTTTGGAAAATTTATATGTTATATATTAATTTTAATTTACATAATTTTTTTATAATATAATTGCAATAGACTTAATTCTTTAAGATTTAATATAAATGTGATAGGTGTATTTGTTTGGTATTGATTAGTAGTGAACTTGTTTAATATTGATAGGTGAGTATGATTATTTTTTTAAACTCTATCCTTCATATAAATATATGAATATTGATTATTTTTTGAAATTCTATCTTTCATATAAATAGTACAATATCAAATTGTATGTAATGAAACATTTAAATAAAATACATTATAAATTATTACAATAAATTTTTATTTCATTTGGATAGTGATTTTTCCTTAAAAATTTACTTAAATTCTAATATATATAACTTTAACTTGTAAACCTAAACTAATTGAGAGATTCTAACTGCTCAAAGCTATTCCATATAACATATATCTATTTTTCATAACTAGTAAAGCTATTCCATATCAATTATATGTAAGTTAGTCTTAACGACATGTTACTTCAAAAGCAGAGTTTTTTTAACATTTGTATTAAAAATATTTTATATTTTTTAAAATATAAAATATAAAAGCAGAGTTATTTTTATATTTGGTTGAGAGTTATTTTTTGGAATTCCAAAAAACAGAATTACCGTCAAATTGGCCAAAGTCTCCGAGTTTATTTATTCAGACCCAAATGACGAAGATAAACCAATGAAAACGTAATTACTGTCAAATTGGCCAAAGTAGCCGAGTTTATTTATTCACCTCAAAATGACGAATATACAACATCCACTGGTTCAATGACAGAACCGGGAAATAAACAATAATCCGTAAATGGCTCTCCATATTAGAAACAAAATTAACAAAACAAGGAATCGTATGTGATTATCTGCAATAAACGGTGAAACCAGATCAAGTCATCGATCCTGAAAGCTTCTCTTCAAGTTCAGTACGTTCATCACAGTCGGCGGGGTAATGAAATCTTGGCCAACTGACTGAATAATTTCCCTTGATCTTCTCAGCATCGTCTCTGCAACTTTAAACACCCCATATCCACCCAAGACCAAAAACTCTCACACGCTTCGCTCTAACATGTCCCGATATCGCTGGAAAGAGTTTTGTTTCTGCAAAAGCATCTGACTGCGAAACCTTTTAATGAAATCCTCCGCCAAAATGTCGATCTCGTCCTCGACAGAGCACGTAGACATTCGCGAGCTCTCAATAGCTGAAACATAATTTCTAGGGTTATCAGAGGGCGACTCTGACTCAAGAATTGCGTGGGATATATGCTCCAATTCCTGCTCGCAATGTTGAAGAGCTTCACAAGGCATCTCATCGACCGGCGTCGAAGCATAATACATCGTCAATGACGTATTGTTGTCACTGGAATATTGCCCTTGGCTCTGCTCAAGTCCAAACAGAGAATTCATCTTGTGAGAAATTGCGGCGAATATCTTCTTGTTCTTGATGATGCCGAGAACAACAATCTTGGTCTTCATTGCGTGGGCTGTTTTTCCCTCGACGGCATTTGATTTCGATTTGAGCACAGAGCTCAGGACCGACCACACTTGCCTCGCCACCCATGGGGACACTCCTATCTTCATATTTCCTGCTGAAATTTACAATTCAGCCCAGTGGTGCATATAGCAGTATAATCCTTTGGATTATAACAACAATAAGTCTATTGCGTACAGACCTTACTTTGTCCCAACAGGCAAGCAAGCCGATTTCCTTTCTTCTCCGTATATGTCTCCCCACCTCTCTATATATAACAACAATTTGCGCAAGCATTCATCATCACCCTAAAAAGCACAGCACATGCAGAAGCGTGGTGTATAAATAAAATATAGACAAAGGAGAGTAAAGTTGGTTAGTCTATTCTGAGTCCGCAGTTTCACAAAAACTGGACATTTCAGTACAGGCTGTCGAGTGCCAATAGAGAGATGTAGCAATGGAGGAGGCTGTTACATAGCTTAAAAAATATTTCTTCTCTTTTCCAACAAAAAAAATATGTACGTCCTCCATTAAACAAATTCGCACTATCAAAAGGTAGAAACGATGGAGGGTGGAGAGTGATTCTTGTTTCTGCTTTTCTGTGCTTTCTGAATCCATTTGTTGTTGAAATATTATTTTCAACTGCAGGGCCTGTCCTTTGCCATACCCCTGTACTGATGAATCAACAGCCATACCTCTACATTGATGAAACTACCATTAAACAGCCGCAGCTCCAGTGTTTTCCTGAATCAGTCATTACACAGCAATTTATTACGGAATGGTGGTCACTCACGGAATGATGGTAATTTATTGCTGTAGTTGGTAAATGTAGGTAGGATTTTAATTTTACTTTATTTTAATTCACAGGTATAGTTTTGCTTTTACGGCAAGTAAAAAGATGTGAAGTTCAGTTTTTAAAAAATCTGAGAAATGTAATGCAGACACAGTAGTGTGCGTAAGTTTTTTTTTTGAGGAACAGAGACAGAGCTCTCTTTGTAAATGCACAGCAGTGCAGAAGTTTTTTTTTGTATGCAGCAGCATGTTACAGCAGCGTGTTACAGCAGCGTTCTGAGCTGAAACAGAGTGTTACAGCAACATGTTTTGTAAATGCACAGGAGTGCAGTCACAACAATGCAAAGTGCAGACACAGCAGTCAAAAACAGCGTGTTGATTTTTCAGAGGAGACAGAATATTTTGTTTTCTGCAAAATACAGCAGTGCAGACTTAGTAATGTATTTTCTGTTTACAGCATGAAATTTTTAAGTCTTGAACTGTCTCTAAAAGTAGCCTTGTTGAATCCCTCTGTCAAGAAGAAAGTTTTTTTAAAGAACAATCTTTTATGAAATTCCTGTAACAGTTAGTTTACTTTTAATAAACGCAAGTTAATCTTTTCCTGTTGCTGTTACACCGTAACCAAAAAAAAATACCTGACGTCAAAAATTTACGTTGCTGAAACACCATGAGCAGTGTTGCTGAAACACCAGTTTCAGCAACTGAAAAAAAACTGTGTTGCTGAAACACCATTTCCAGCAAGCGATTTTCTGGGTTTTCTGTGTTAAAACAGAGTATAAAAACAGAGCATTTTTTTTGTCTGTCTATTATGGAATTTTTATAAATTTCCAACATGGTATCAGAGCTAGTCCAGGGTCTTTGAAGTGTCAAAGAAGTTGAAGGAAGGGTTTATTGCTGTAGCAACTTCACCAGCAGAGTGAAAAGATTTTTTTTTACAGTCAAGTATTGAAAGAATGGCTAGCACAAGCACTGGTATGGGTATGTTTAACACCCAGGTCCCACAGTTTAATGGGAAGAACTATGACTACTGGTCAATAACTATGAGAGCCCTGTTTGCCTCTCAAGATTTATGGGAAATAGTTGAAGATGGTTTTGAAGAACCAGCAGATGAAACTGAGTTCAATGCATTAACTCAGGGAGAGAAGGATCAGCTGAAGAGCAATAGGAAGAAGGATGCAAAGGCCACTTTATTGTTGCATCTAGCAGTAGACCAGAGTATATTTCCAAGGATAGCAGCAGCTAAAACATCAAATGAAGCATGGCAAACCCTCAAGACAGCCTATCAAGGCATGGAGAGAGTGAAGACAACAAAACTACAATTGCTGAGAAAGGATTTTGAGAACTTGAAAATGAAGGAGTCAGACAACATTGAATCATTCTTCACTCATGTGATTGGTGTAATCACACAAATGAGAACTCATGGAGAAACAATTGAAGATAGAAGAATAGTGGAGAAAATATTGAGGGTCTTACCCTCAAGGTTTGATGCCATAGTCACCACCATTGAAGAGACAAAGGATCTCTCAAACTATTCAGTTGATGAGCTACATGCATCACTGATAACATATGAGCAGAGGTTGAGTAGGAATGAAAACTCATCCCTTGAGCAAGCCTTCAAGACCCAGATGTCCTTTGGAAGAGGAAGAGGTCAAGGCAGAGGAAACAAAAGAGGAAGAGGCAGAAGCCAGAACAGAGGTGGAAGGAACAGCCTAGCAAATGCACAAGGAAGAGGCAACAATACAAATCAGAACCAAGGCCAAGGCAGCAGCCAACAAGGAGGACAACATCATGCTTAAGGACAAAGGTATGATAAATCTAATGTTCAATGCTATTATTGCAAAAAGTATGGACATTATGCTAGTGATTGTAGAAAGAAACAGCATGATATGAACAGCAGACAAAATGCAAATGTTACAAAAGAAAACAACAGTCAAGAAAATGTCCTGTTGGCTTGTAACATGGCTGAAACACATAGTGAGGACATATGGTTTTTAGATTCAGGTTGCAGCAACCATATGACAGGGAATATAGCCCTCTTTTCAGCCTTAAATCAGAATTTGAAATCAGAGGTCACACTAGGAACTGATAGTAAAGTGTCTGTTATGGGAAAAGGGGAGGTAAAAATATTTACAAAGCAAGGAGAAAGGAAAACCATAGCAGATGTCTACTATGTCCCCGGAATGAGATGTAACCTATTGAGTGTTGGACAGCTCATCCAAAGGGGTTACAATGTTTACTTTGTAAATGATGTGTGCACCATCATGGACATACCACCCAGCAAAAGATGCATTGCTGAAGTGAAGATGACAAGGAATAAGATGTTCCCTCTCCGGATCAGGGCAGACTTGAAGAACAAGAAGGAAATGGCAGCAGTCACCCAAGAGGCCTTCCAAAGCGTGCCAAAGGATGAGAACTGGTTATGGCACTTGAGATTTGGGCATCTAAATTTTGGAGGTCTAAACTTATTGAGTAGAAAAGGAATGGTAAAGGGATTACCATTGATAGAGAAGCCGGACAGCCTTTGTGAAGGTTGTATTTTGGGAAAACAACACAGAGAAAGTTTTCCATCAGGGAAGAGCATCAGGGCAAAGACACCCTTAGAGATTATCCACTCAGATTTGTGTGGACCAATGCAAGCTCCATCATTAGCTGGCAGCCTATATTTCTTGACATTCATTGATGATTTTACAAGAAAGACTTGGATATATTTCCTCAAGAACAAAAGTGAAGTCTTTGAGAAATTCCAAAATTTCAAAGCACTTGTGGAGAACCAAAGCGGGTTGCACATAAAAGTATTGAGAACTGATAGAGGAGGTGAGTATATCTCAAATGAATTCCTAAATTTTTGTAGAGAAAATGGAATACATAAACAGTTCACAACTCGGTACACTCCGCAGCAAAATGGAGTTGCTGAAAGGAAAAACAGAACCATCATGGAGATGGCAAGGAGCATGTTGAAGGCAAAGCATTTGCCAAATGAGTATTGGGCTGAAGCTGTACATTGTGCAGTTTATATATTGAACAGGTGTCCTACAAAAGCAATCTTGAACAAAGTGCCAAAAGAGGCATGGAGTGGGAGAAAGCAAGGAGTCACCCACATGAGAGTTTTTGGGTGTGTGACCTATGCACACATTCCAGATCAGCTAAGGAGGAAGTTGGACAGTAAAGGGGAGAAATGCATCTTCATTGGATACAGTGATGAATCCAAAGCCTACAGGCTGTACATTCCATCTACCAAGAAGTTTTTTGTGAGCAGGGATGTTCAATTCATTGAAGAGGAAGCTTGGGATAGAAGCATAGAGAAAGCAGTAAACATTAAAAACTGTTTGTCTCATGATGAAGATGAAGAGGAGGTGGCTGAAATGAATCCCCAAACAGCAGCACCAACACAAGGACAACAAGGAACACCATTGAGGATCAATGAGAGTGCTTCTCCAAGCACACCACAAGGAGGAAATTCAAGTGCATCTTCAAGCACTTGCACACCAAGTGAAAGAGGTAAGAAGTTTAGAAATCTAAGTGAAATTTATGAAGAAGGAATGAATTCCTTATTTGCCTTGTATTGTCATGTTGATGATCCTATTCATTTCGAAGATGCAATCAAAGATAGGAAATGGATAGAAGCTATGGATGAGGAAATTAATGCCATAGAGAGAAACAAAACATGGGATTTGGTTGAGCTACCAAGAGGCAAAGAAGTCATTGGTGTGAAATGGGTCTATATGACCAAGAGCAATGCTGAAGGCAAAATAGAAAGGCACAAGGCAAGGCTGGTTGTCAAGGGGTACAAACAGCAGTATGGGAGAGATTATGAGGAGACTTTCGCACCGGTTGCAAGAATGGAAACCGTGAGAGCTGTGCTGTCTATAGCAGCACAAAACAAATGGAAAGTCTACCAAATGGATGTGAAATCAGCATTCCTAAATGGAGTGTTAATGGAAGAGGTCTATGTGGAACAGCCTCTCGGATATGAGAAGAAAGGTGAAGAGCACAAAGTGTGCAAATTGAAGAAAGCTCTTTATGGGCTGAAGCAAGCGCCAAGAGCATGGTACAGCAGGATAGATTCATATCTATTGGATAATGAATTTGACAAATGTGAAGGAGAGCCCACAGTCTACATCAAGGAAAAGGATGGTAAAATTTTAATTGTTGTCTTATATGTTGATGATGTTATTTTCACAAGTAATGATGATCAGCTCATTGAGAATTTTAAATCAGTCATGAAAAAAGAATTTGAGATGACTGACATGGGTTTCTTGAGATACTTCTTAGGCATAGAAGTAGATCAAAATGAAAAAGGAATTTTTATATCTCAAGCAAGATATGTAAATCAAGTTTTGGGCAGATTTAAGATGGAAGAATGCAAGGCAGCAATCACTCCCACAGTGATGGGATTAAAGCTCAGCAGAGAGGACAGCAGCAAGGATTTTGATCCTAGCTTGTATAAAAGCATTGTGGACAGCCTTATGTATTTAACAGCAACTAGACCTGATTTAATGTATGCTGTTAGTTTGATTTCCAAATTTATGGAGAGGCCAAAGGAAGCACATTGGCAGGCAGCAAAAAGAATTCTGAGGTATGTCAAAGGTACCAAAAGGTTTGGAATTTTATATACTACTTCAGAATGTTCAAATTTAGTTGGATACACTGATAGTGATTGGGCTGGAAGTGTAGATGATCGGAAAAGCACTTCCGGTTATGTTTTTCATATGGGTTCAAGAGCCATTTCATGGGCTTCCAAGAAACAGCCAATTGTGGCATTGTCTACAGCAGAAGCAGAGTACGTGGCAGCTACAGCAGCAGCATGTCAAGCAGTCTGGATGAGAAGGATGTTAAGGAGCTTAGGCCAAGAGCAGGTAAAAGGAACTGTGATTTATTGTGACAACAGTTCTGCTCTTGCATTATCCAAAAATTCTGTGTTTCATAAGAGAACGAAACACATTGACACAAGGTTTCATTATATTAGAGAGTTGGTAAATAATGGAGAAATTGTCTTAGTACATTGCAAAACTCAGGAGCAAGTTGCAGACATTCTAACCAAGCCTTTGGGACAGAAAAGTTTTGAATTTTTGAGGAAATGTCTGGGTATGACTGATAACCCAGCAGTTGAAACTAAAGGGGAGTGTTGAAATATTATTTTCAACTGCAGGGCCTGTCCTTTGCCATACTCCTGTACTGATGAATCAACAGCCATACCTCTACATTGATGAAACTGCCATTAAACAGCCGTAGCTCCAGTGTTTTCCTGAATCAGTCATTACACAACAATTTATTACGGAATGGTGGTCACTCACGGAATGATGGTAATTTATTGCTGTAGTTGGTAAATGTAGGTAGGATTTTAATTTTACTTTATTTTAATTCACAGGTATAGTTTTGCTTTTACGGCAAGTAAAAAGATGTGAAGTTCAATTTTTAAAAAATCTGAAAAATGTAATGCAGACACAGTAGTGTGTGTAAGTTTTTTTTTTTAGGAACAGAGACAGAGCTCTCTTTGTAAATGCACAGCAGTCCAGAAGTTTTTTTTTGTATGCAGCAGCATGTTACAGCAGCGTGTTACAGCAGCGTTCTGAGCTGAAACAGAGTGTTACAGCAACATGTTTTGTAAATGCACAGGAGTGCAGTCACAGCAATGCAAAGTGCAGACACAGCAGTCAAAAACAGCGTGTTGATTTTTCAGAGGAGACAGAATATTTTGTTTTCTGCAAAATACAGCAGTGCAGACTCAGTAATGTATTTTCTGTTTACAGCATGAAATTTTTAAGTCTTGAACTGTCTCTAAAAGTAGCCTTGTTGAATCCCTCTGTCAAGAGGAAAGTTTTTTTAAAGAACAATCTTTTATGAAATTCCTGTAACAGTTAGTTTACTTTTAATAAACGCAAGTTAATCTTTTCCTGTTGCTGTTACACCGTAACCAAAAAAAATACCTGACGTCAAAAATTTACGTTGCTGAAACACCACGAGCAGCGTTGCTGAAACACCAGTTACAGCAACTGAAAAAAAACTGTGTTGCTGAAACACCATTTCCAGCAAGCGATTTTCTGGGTTTTCTGTGTTAAAACAGAGTATAAAAACAGAGCATTTTTTTTTGTCTGTCTATTATGGAATTTTTATAAATTTCCAACATTTGTTATTTTAAAAATGTCGCATAGTTTTAGCACTTTAGACAATCAAGTTCATAGTTTTAGCACTTTAGACAATCAAGTTCAGTACTTTATTCAGTGCAGGCAGCGTCCGAGAAGCACTGATCGCGTGATACAGTTCAGCCTTCAGAGAACTTATAGGTCATTTGTGTTTTACTGGACTGGAAGTCAAAAGTTGATATTCTTTCCAACATGTTGTTTTATTTTAGCTAATGGATCCATGTGTAGTATGTTTTCAAAGCCTTGAACCGACTTCGACACATAGCCCCCGAGTTTGAGTGAGCGTCCAATTTCGGCTGCCTCCGCTTGTGTAAAATTTGGGTAAAACAAAATTATGTAAGTTAATTTTATTTGCTTTCAATATGTATGTGAAATACAAAATTCGATAAAATTATATTATATAAAATAATATAATTTTATAATTGTAACGTATAAATCTGTGTTTACATAAAATTATTTCTAAAAATTTATTTAATATTTTTTTTTGAAATTTCAATAAATATAATGTTAGAAACTATCCCATGCAAATTTATTTAAAAAGATAATATATTAAATGCTCATGTAGCATTAGCTCTTCAATGCAAGGGGCCTCGTGATCTTGTCATATTATTGTAGAAGGCTTTCTCATGACTCTATCATATTATTTAATTAAAATAAATATATCATTAATTAATAGATATATTATTAACTATATTGATAGGCATGTTTATCACAAAAAAGAGTTTATGTAATTTTAATTTAAATAATCTAGTTCGATCTTAATTTTGGATCTATCAAGCACTCAAAAAAATCAAATATTTCTCTATTCTAAAAGAGATTTGTGTTTATGATTTTGTCCTTAAAGACATTTGATCTCTCTCGATAATTGGTAGATTTGGAGTTAAGAAGGATATAGGCTGGTTTAATTATTAGTTTTATGTGTGCATAAATTTCTCTTAATTTAAATAGGCTACATTATAGAAGAATACTATAAGAAAATCCATGAGTCCAAAAACAATGTTTACATGACATGAAAACAACTCTTCCATATTGGATTCGATCTGAACATAAAAGAATGGAGAAATAATCTCAAGAGAGAGATTATTAATGTTTTATAAGAAGTTGTCTTTAGTGAGACTTTTTGGAAGCCTTTCAGGTTGGTTTTTTTATCTAATTTTTCTAAAATCCGGTAGAAATTTATTGAAATCACAAGCTTGATGGGTGACCCCTGCACAATGGTAGCACCCTAGGGGTTGAAACTATATATACATTAAAAAAAACCATTTTAAATAACACAAATGAAGATTTCACATCAAATGTTTCCACCAGATTCATCACCAGCACCGACACCGAAAATTCCAAAAAATGGCACTAAAGACATCTCTGTCTTATAATAGTTTTAATTAAAACACACACAAAAATAAATAAATAAATATATTCCAAGAATTATATATCTCTTTCATATTTAGTTGTAGAATGCACTTGAGCACAGATTCATTTTAAATTTTTATGTTTTGGCTCTTTAAATTTTTGAGTCAATTTTTTTTATTTGGCAATAATTTTTAATTATTTAAAATGTGATTTTGAAAATAGAAATTATTCAATCTTATTAAAAAAAAATTGTTTTGAGACATTTAGACTATACCACCTTAACTTACATTAAAAAAATGCCTAAAAAAAGACAGCAATCATTGACAACACTTGTGAGAGAACATGCTAACCGAGGTGCAATGTAAATCAACTTGCGAAAATTCCCTCTAAAAATGACAACAATCATTGACAACACTTGTGATGGAGCAAGTTAACCTACTGCAGTGTAAATCAACTTGCGACCATTCTCGGAGCAAAGCTGTGAGTTAAAGCACACTTTTACCAGTTTCAAGTATTGTAATGGTTGGTTTTTAAGATTAGTGAACAACCTCAACACAATATTGAATCGTGCAAAACACAATTTGGCCCAAGGAACAAACTCCAATTCTGAATACAATTTAGAAATTTTTAAATTTCCATATATGTAAGAATTTTGTAATTTGAATGTTGAGAGGTCTTTGCGTAAAAATTATATAAAAAAACTATAAGTCGACGAATGTGCTTCATCTTTAGGAGAAGATGAAGAACAATGTGATGACATTAATGACATTAGATTAAATAGATGAAGAGAGATGTTTTCTAGCCTTTAGAATATAACAACTAGTTTTGACTAAAGAATTATTATTAATTAATAAATAAAAAATTCATTAAAATAAAGTAAAAGATGGAAATTAGTTGTAAATAAAGAATTAAATTGATTTTATTATTATTATTATTTCATCAAAACAAAGGTAAGTAATAATAAGGTCAACTTAATTATTCTAAACAATAAAACTGAAAAATAATAATAAGAAAATGGAAAAAATAAAAGTAAAATAAATAAATAAACAAAATAAGCTTAAGCCCCTTGTTAGCCATACAAAATCGTTCATCAAGGACTCTGCATCATTTTTCAATGAGTTAAAGAGTTTCAAACTTGATCCGGATGACAAGCTTGTGAGCTTCGATGTGGTCTCCCTCTACACTAATATCCCTATCAACAAGGCCGTCAAAGTCACCAAGCGCATTACAGATCTTGATACAACTAATTTAGATGGTGTTTCTCTTACTTCTAAGTTCTTTTCATTCGATGTGAAATTATATGAGGAAATTTGCAGTGTCGCCATGGGTTGGCCCCTCTCCCTTGTGGTAGCTAATCTATTCATAGAGGATTTTAAATTGGAGGCCTTAGCTTCTTCTTGTACTCTGGCTAACATGTGGAAGAGGTTTGTGGATGAAACTTGTGTCATCTCGTCCCATGGTAAGGAAGAGATGGAACTACTTTTCCTCCATGTTAACAATCAATCTATTTCCATATAGTTCACCATGGAATTTGAAAGTAATGGTAGTCTACCCTGCCTTGATATCCTCCTCTCAAGGAATGATCATGCCTCTTTTTCTCATTAGGTATTTCGTAAGAAAACTCATATGGAATAATATCTTCATGCTAATTCTCATTATTTCCAAGCTCAAAAGCTTGGTGCTCGCAACACGTTAGCGACTAGAGCTTTAAAAGTTTATGATGACATATCAATGAAGAGAAAAGACATCTCCTAAGTGTTTTCTTTAATAATGTGTATAGTAGACACCAATACACTAAGACTTTCCTTAGAGCTGAAAAAGGTCCTAGTGCTAAGAAAGATACCAAGGATTAATTTTCTACTATTCATCTTCCTTTTATCCAAGGGACCACTGACAAGATTGCGAGGATCCTAAGGAAGAATAAGCTGGCTTCAAGCTTTAGGCCTTTAAATACCAACCAGAGCTCCCTTAGATCTATAAAAGACCAGTCGAACCCAAGAATATGAAGGGTGTTTGCATTATCCCATGCTCTTGTGGGATCCCCTACGTTGGTGAGACTAGTCACTCTAACCAAAGGATTCGTGAGCATGCCACTGACATCAAGCATGGGAGCACTTGCTCCTCTGCTATGGCAAAGCATGCAAATAAGTCTAAGCATCACATCCGCATTGACGAGGCTCAAGTTGTTGCAAGGGTTAGTCATTTCCATCATCGTAAAATGAGGGAGGCCTTAGAAATTGAAAGAAGACCAAATAATTTGAATAGAGATAATGGTTGGATTATTAACAGAGGCTGTATATGTGTCGTGTCCTCCTAGTTTATTAGGTTTATTTTTGGGATTTATTTTTCTTTTTTATTTTTATATGTTGGTATTGGTGTCGTTTTTATAGTATTTTTTGTCAATTTATTCCTCATCAGAGTTTATATTCTTGATCTTTCATGTTTTCTTAAATATTTTATCATGCTATTCGTTCTTAACTCTTTTCAGTATTTTTGTTATTTATTTAATATTTCTTAACCCCATATTTTATTGTTCACCCTATTTTATTTATTGATTACTTATATATATATATATATATATATATATAGATATATATTGACTTGTGTATATTTTTGTTTTATTTTATTTATTTTCCATTAATTATTAATATTTGTTTTTAATATATTAATAAATTAATATCATAATTTAAATATTATTGTTCAAATATGGTCGTTACTTAAAATTATGGTCTCTACATTGTTGTCTATTTAAGCCTTTGTCATGGCTTGCCTATTCATTTGATCCTAATAATGAACCACACTTGTTGGTCGAAATGCGTGAGTGGAAAATTTCTCTTATGTGATTTCTACCGAAAGACCTTTCTTAATTCATTATGGATCATAGAAGTTTGAATTCAGAAAATAAAAATAATGAGGTAAAAATTAACTATTCTAAACAATAATACTAGAAATAGTAATAAGAAAATGCAAAAATAAGAAAAATAAAATATAAATCGAAATAATAAATTAACTCAAATTTATTATTTGAATAAAAGAAATAATAATAACAATAATAATATGGTAAAAAAAATATGAATAGTAAATAAATAAGAAATAAAGGAATAATGTAATGTCCCCAATTCAATTAATTCTTCTCAGTTGAATTTCTATTTTTGTAATTGGGTGTTGGGAAATAATTTGGCATGTAAACTTAGATAAAGTTGATGGAGGGAGTCCCCACTTAAGTTTTTAAGAGATGGAGGCCATAAACATTATGCAAAAGGAAAGGTTAAATTGCTAGTGGAATATGTGGCCCACATAAAGTACACACTTGGGGTAGAAGGAATTCGCATTCCTTGAGGCAAATCGAATTGGTGGAGGAACCCACAAGGAATGCAAAGCCAACAATAATAAAAGGAAGGAAAGAGGGAGCAATAGCCTATTTGAAAATCGATTTTTCCTTCACTGATAAGCTCAACCAATATTGTGTTGTTTAGCACACAAGTGCCTCTCAGTGGATCTCAACCCTTGCTTCAGTGGGCTTTGAGTGCCAACCTTAGGAGGGAGTTCTAGTTACTTCGAAGTCGTACAAGTAGCAGTGAGACAAGTTACAATAACGGTAAGTCGAGTTACAACAACAGGGGTAGTAAAACTAAGGAGGTCGAGTTACAATTGAAGGGAAAGTAGCAACAAGAGGGTCAAGTTACTAGAGCAAGAAAATAACAGTTGAGTTCTAGCAGCAGGGAGATTAGCAACCGCACAGAGTAGGGAGTGTAACAATTGTGAAGACTAGGGAGAGTAACAATAGTGCATGGACTTCACAGCCAATGGAGTGAGAATTTGTGGGACAACATTATTCTGGGGATTTCGGAGCTGGGGAGATGGGAGATGATTTGGAGGGCCATTTGGGGAGTATTTCTAGGGTCTGGAGTGCAGATATTGATAAGATAAATCACATCAACAAAATTCATATTTGGAGGAGGGCCAAGTTGTGAAGGGTCAATTTTTGAACTTTGGAACAAAGGGAAACCCTTTTTGGGACCTTTCTAGATTTTGGGCAAGGATCAAAGTCCAAAATTCCTAGAATTTTATGGGCACTCTAGAGTGGGAAAATCTGTGGGCGAAGGAAGGCAACAATGTAGCTTTAGAGCAACAACGCAACTTTTTGGAGGAGACGGTTATTGAAGCCATTGGAATTTCTTTTACACATCACCTAGTGATTTTATCTTTCCTTGTCCAATCCCAAGTGCACTTACTCCAACTCTTTATACCACAAGCTGGTATTATTATAAGATCTTGGCCAGCTCTGGGATTCGTAGAAATTTTTGGTTCATGTGTATTTGTTTCTAAATTCTTTTGTGTTATTGTATTTACATGTCTTTTTTATCATTGTAAAATTTCCATTAGGAACATTACAGTGGTGTAATAACATGATCTTGACCAGTTGTGGAGCAACCCACAAGATCGTGGAAGCTTTGGCCATGTATGTGTTGAATAAAGTGTAACTAGGTTCGGTCTTCATATTGACTAAGTAGTTATGTAATGAAAAGACAAAGATGATAAAATGTATTTTTGTAAAGATTTCCTCATGGGTTTCATGAGCAAGAAGCTTTTATATGTCGAATAATTCTTCTTGATGTCTTTAGGCATTCTTCATTTAGTCATAATAATATTTTAGAGTCATGTATATGAAATATTGTTACACTTGAAAAGAACAATTTATTGAAGTAATTGTATGCTCCAAGACCTTGTCAAGAATCTTCATAAGAATTCGGCTCAAGTATGATTGAATATGCCCCTTGATGAAGTCGACCTACCCACAGAAGACTAGTCAGCTTAAAAGAGGGAGACAGTCCCTATATAAAGGAGGAACGGTGTCTTCATTTGGAGGAATCAATTCGGTCAAGCTCTGAGATCAAGTGTGAGAAGAAGTTAATGTTTCAGTGCACTAGGAAGAGAAAATTCAACAAAGAGAAAATATAAATATAGCATAGTAATAAGCTCATTCTGGTTTGGGTCTGTACTAAACTTGTATATCTGAGATAAGCAAAAGTTCACTTAAATTAAAAGAACAATAAAGAATCAAATTTCACTTTAGGAAAATAACAATAAAGAGTTTTCTATCTTGAGTTGAAAGGAAGTACGAAAAGAAGGACCATACAACAAGAAATAAGGGACTGCAAGGTGTGTAAAAGAGAGAAAATATCAATCTCGGTCTTGATCTTAGATATTAGTAGAAGAGACCAAGAAATATACAAAGTATGAAGGAAGGTTCCCACAATAATAAGGAGAGTTTCACATGGTGCATCAAGTGGGTATAGATAAGGATCCAAATAAATCTAAGAAAGCCTGAAAATAAGCATATTGTAAAGGGCTATTAGACTAGGGATCAAATTTCCCTAGTCTTAGTGCAAAGGAGTGTAGAAAGGAAGATCAATGTAAGGTTACTAAAAGGAGTAATGACAAGGTCTTGGAAGAATCCTGAATTTAAGCATCCATTGTTTGGAAATTTTCAATCAAGGCTTCAATACGAGAAATTTGTAGAAGGGTTATCCTCTCTAGGTGGGAGACGTTTTTCCTTGGCAAAGAGCCGACATCTTGTGTTCTTGTCTCTTCTGCTTTTGGTAACTATTTGATGAATTAAGGAAAACACACACTAATAATGAGAAGAATATCAAGATAAGAAAAATTGTCAAAGAACTTCACAAATTGTTATCAATCCTAGAAGAATCCTACTAATACTAATTGCCTAGATTCTTCAACATGGTATCAAAGAAAAGGTACAGAAGTCAAAGGAGGGGAAAAAAAGAGGGATGCAAGGATCAATCCTCAAGAAGGGCATCAAATTAGGGTTAAGGGTCTTGTCAAGAATAAAGGATCAAGTCTATAACAAGCAATCTACATCATAAAAGAGCCTTTTCTCCATAGTCATCATCAAAACGTTCACCAACGAGCTTACCAATATGATTACAAAACATGATAACTCAAAGTCAACGATTATCATCTTGGAGAAGGTTGAATATCCAAGAAGAAATCCTAATCTTCACTATAACAAAAGGAAAACACTGTACAATTTATAGTATCGATGTTAACATCAAAATTTATTTGTCATCACATTCCATGTCATACCACTACAATATTAATGACTTAAATAGTCTTGATGATTGATATTGAACAATGGTCAAAGGCGACAAAGATAATTGCTCATCCTAGTCAACTCAAGCAGGCTTCTACTCTAGCAAGGAGCATTGCAACAAGGTTGCAATGATATAAAGTCACAACATACATTACAACAATATCACTCTAGAAGAAGAACACAATGCCACATCTTGGGTGGACACCATGACAATACTCTTAAAATTCTTGATTTCGATTCCATATGGTCACAGCCAAGGAATCAAATAAACTCAACATATCATAAAAGGAAGTAGTGCTTGGTGATTAACAATGAAAGGAAGATCCAAGAAAGGCTCTAGAACTCTATTGTACCAAACAACTCCAGCAAGAATCTCATGGAAAGAGATCATTCAAGAAAGCATCAAGGTGAAGATTTCATCTTCACATGAAAAGTAAGTATCTTTTCATCCTATATTCAAGTTTTGTTAAATGAATTCATGATTGCAAGGACATCTATGAATTGGATGGGTTATCAAGATTCCTTGCATGAAGAAGGAGAATAGATATAGTCCTCTAAGTAGCTGAAGTCATCAAAAGGTCTTCTTTGAATTTATGAAAAGGGATATTTATGAAAGATTCCCTCACATAGAAAAATTGGAGACATCAAAGTGATGTATATGATAAACTCATTCTGTTAAGGTGAAATAAACCAGGTCAAATGAAATTTGATCTAAATGAAAGTTAAAAGGCATGAAAGGATGTAGGATATCTTCAAGAAGAAAAATGATGATTGAATATGTCAATTTGGCCTAAAGGAGGGACAATCCTCTATAGATAGTAGTTGCCCACTCCTCTAAATAGAAAGCTCTGATATCTTTGAAATTAGTGAAGAAAAGGAGGCAAGCGTGAACAAAAGACAAGAAAGGATCTCCTAGTGTAGCGTAGAAGAAGTGTGTACAGTTGAGCTCAATAACATTATTTCTAGGGAAAGCTAGAACCACACGTGTGAGAAAAAGAGGGTTGTCTCTATGGTTATGACATCAATAACTCACAGCTGATATATCTCAATATTTGGGGCTAGTAAACTAGGCCTATAAGGCCTCCTAATCAAGTGAAGAATAAGGGCACTCAAGTGAAGGAAGGGATCATCACAAATAAGGAGTCTCATCATAGAAAAATAATAATTACCTCTTCTAGAGCACGTGTGACAAGGTATACTAATAGTTGATAGAAGAACAAAGCGCTGGAAGGAGTGGGACAAAGTTCCAGGGAGCAAAGTGCCAATAGAAGGAAGTGTCAAGGAACAAAGTGAAGAAAGGAGAAAGGACATGACTTGTACTTGGATGAAATTATAGTCAAGGGTTTAGTGTTTGGAAATGATCAATAATAAGCTTGAATAAGATATATTACCGAAGGTTTTTCTTCTCATGAAAAGAGAGGTTTTGGCCCTTGAAGGGAGCGAACAACTTTTATTCTTGTTCTTATGTTTTTTTTAGCAGTTTTATGAAGTACACACACATGAATTAATAAGAAGAAGAATATTAAGCTAACAAAAAAATTAAAAAGATCCATAAATTGTTATCAAGATAATAAAAATCACACTACACCTAATCACCCAAGATTCTACAACATGGTATCAGAGCTAAGGTGACACAATAAGGAAAGGCCATGCCAAGAACACTCATCAAGAAAGGACATCTAAAAAGTTGAAGCATCAAGCCAAGAACTCTCACTCACTTCAAGTATAAGAAAGTTTATCATCCATTATTCATCAAGGAAGACTAAAAAGCAAGAAGAAGGGTCATACATAAAGGAACCCACAAAGAATAGCAGATCAAAGAGGGACCTACATCATCAGGAAAGTCCACTTGGAGAAGGAAACTTGAAGAACATCAAGATCCTAGGAAGGCAAGCCGTCAAATCTTCAAAGAAAAAGCAAGTCTACTACATCTCAAAATCTATCAAGTAAGTATATGTCCCCTTCTTAATATACATCAATGTATTTTTGCAAGGAAAGAAATAAATTGGTAGACACCAATAACTTTCTTGCATGGAAGAAGAGGATTGATTTACTTCTGAAGGAGAATGAACTCATAGAACATATCAAAGGGAATGTTACTATTCCTACTAGGGAACAAACTCAAGCATTAGCCAAGTAAAATAAGGATGAGACAAGAGCTCAAAGGATTCTAATAGAATCGATCAAAGACTCTCTCATTCCTTGTGTCTTTGAATTTGAAACATCAAAACAATTCTATGATAAACTAGTAGGGCTATTCTCAGTAACCACAACTAGAGAGGAGATATATCTAACAAATGAATTTACAAGATGAATATATAAAACAAAGGAATTGTTCCCTACTTCATGAATATCTCTAAGATGAGGGATCAAATTCAAGAGCTAGGGGAATTCATGTCTGACAAAGAAATGATAATTGTAGTACTCAATGCTCTACTTAAGGATTGGGGCAACTTCACATCAAGCTTATATGCCAAGAAGGAATCTACCAAACTAAGTGAAATGTGGTCTCTATGCAAGACTAAGGAAACCAGACTCAAAGTCAAGGAAGATATCGGATCATAGGAGCAAGAATTTGCTACCATGGCCAAGAGAAATGGAAAATTTGGAAAATTTGGTAAACGATAAACAAACAAAAAAGATATGTCCAAAATCCAATGCTATAGATGCCAAAATATGGACACTACAAAAGGAATTTCCTAAAGTTAAGAAGGACAACAACAACAAAAGTAAAAGGGAAGAATCTCGTGTGACTCAAGAAGTGTTATATCATCATTTAACAGCTTTATATACTTGATGCTTTGAGTAATGGCCTTGGGAAATCCTTTCCCTTCAGACTTGGTCTAAATATTAAAAAATATTATTTGAAATTCCATGCGCTAGTTTGCCCTGCAAAAAAAATGTACACACATAGGTTCAGCTATACCCGACCGATGTATATGATTTAAAATACAAAAAGTATAAAATTTCTATTTTTTGGGAGGGGTTTATGGGTCAGACCAGAAGCCTACCTATAGGATCTCGTGGCCTAATTGTTTCCCAACTGAAAAAATTGTTTTCAGGTCATATAAATACACCTTATGGAGAAGGCCTAAGGGGACATAAAGATAGGATATTGAAATTATATCCAACTTGTCCTTGATCTAGTCTAATTTGTCCTTGTGCCTCCTCCACTCTTAGCTATAGGAAACCTTTATTTCCTCATTGTGATGTCCATATCATTTATATGGCATCCATGTGTATGCATTTGAAAGAGGATTGTTGAGGCTTTGGATAGACAGATCCGGAAGAGGTTTCACTTGGAGCTGTGGACGAGATAGGTTGTATTCTTCCACATTCTTTTGCAGTCATCAATCAAGAAGCCATCCCTTATTCCTGATGTTATGATATTAATGCTTTAATTTATGTTTTAATCTAACTAATGTATGATTTCATGTTTTATACTTTTATGATTATATGATCTAACATTTATATCGTGATCATGCTTTCAACTACTACTATTATATGTGCTTTTCTTGAATGTGTTACAGGTTTCAAAGCATTGGAGGAACCAAAGCGTTTGGAACATACGGGAATGACCTGAAATGTAGGACCTTTGGGTAACACTTCTTCTTCCTACTTTATTAGTTTAAGTATTAAGGTTGTTTTTTTATTTTATTCTTGTTGGTGTATGCCCTATTCTCTGTTGGGGTGCTCAACCCATACCGTAGGGTGTATTATTCCCGTAACAAGAAGTGAAAGAAGAAGAAAAGCAGCAAAAGACAAAATATCCTCCATATATCTACTATGACTAAGTCAAACTATTTAATTAAAAGGTTTATTTGAAAGGTTTGAGTAGGATACGATCATGTAGGAATAGAATAAAATTTCATAGCACCATGAATTACATAGAGGTATATATACTCATGTAGAAAGAGAATTTATAAATAAGAACAAAATGCATGGTTAGAAATATCTTCTAGAATATAGGACCATAGTAGATATAGCTCAATATATTCATGAATAAGGAGCATACCTAGAAAAAGACATCATCCACAATGAAAGCAAATTGATCATGATTAGGAATCTTAGAAGACCTTCATCATGAACATGAAAGAAACATTTGCAAGGTAAGGATCTTAAAGATCCTATGATGGAATATTCGAAAGAAGATTCGTGAATAAGAAATAGATGTTTCATTGGGAATCCCACTTATGGGATTCAAGAAAAGGATGATATACAGGGAAGCTAAGATGGAGCAAGAAGGGCCATATCAAGGAAAACCAAATGAAGCCAAAATGATCAAAGGAGAATCAAGATGAGGTATGTATGCATCAAATTTTTGCTAAGTCATAATTTGTACATTATTGAGCCATGGGAATAGTTATATGACATGTTCAAGTTGGAAAGAATCTCTTTCACCAATGACATGCTCGAAGGCATGTAATACAATGCAATGAAGGTCAACAAAAGAAAATACTCACATAAGGAGTATAATATTGCTAAATAGGAAGTAAGAAGGAATGTTGACTAGTCCTAGAAACTAGCAATAAATAAGTGCTTCCTAAAGAAGTAGAAGGTAGTTGACCAATTATCCACGATGAATCAAAAGAAGAAAGATATAAATCATGTGAAGTACCCCATGGTCACAAGAATCACTATCTGGTAAAGATCCATTAAAAATATCTCCTGAAACAGGGCACAACAATTGAGACAAAGCAAGGAAAGACCCTTGATAGCTATGAACGCCTTGGAGATACAAAAGGTGAAAATAATTGATCCTACTCCACAAATATGTCATTATGAACAAGCCATCCAACAAAATTTAATGTTGAAGCAATATTAGGATGATGTCATGAATGGTTACTAGATCAAAGCATGGGAGAGACCAACTACAAATAAGCATCCATGAAAAGAGTATTATGAAGCATAGACAAGATGACAAAGGAGTAGGGAGATGACAAGAGATCCTAATATATGGCAAGAAGACCACTTTCCAGAAAGAAAGGAATCACATGACAAACCAGGAAGGAAAGTGATTGATGGATAGTGCTCTACCAAAAGGAAGTTTAAACAAAGACTTCATGACATCGAAGGAAAGAAAAAAATCAAGCATCTGGAGGACCCATGAAGAAGAAGTTTCTGATGAATGGACAAGTCCCTAGGTAAGAGGGAGTTATAACACATTCCCAATTACAAAGGAACTTGGATAAGTACCTTGTTAGAGGATACTTGGGCATGTCGTCAAGTGATAGACACAACATTATTTTCTTCACTTGCAAAGAAAGAATGGGAGGATTGGGTAATAATCTAATATCCAATCCTCTTTGAGGATGTGTAGGGTATCTAAGACAATAGTAGGCAAGAAAATTGATATTCTTTGAGGGCTGGGAACACAAGATAAGAATAGTCCTAGAAGGTCATACTCAGTGAACACCCGGGTGGGTATGTACCTTGAGAGACATTGAATAATGTGTCTATAAGTCACTAGTCTCACCAACATTGTGCTCTAATCTATTGATATATAAAGTTGTCATTCAAGGCCTTGTGGTGGAAAAAATGTTGGTTATTATGATGCTATAATCAGATGGATTACAAATCAGCTTTACAAATCAGCTCTAATTCTTCAAGATTGAAACATATCAAAACACATTGTAAGGTTGTATGAATACCCCCTTAATTAAGATGTAGTGTTGAAGGAAATATAACTAGGTCCAGTCTTCATAAATGTACTTTGATATTTGTATTTATTGAATAAAAGCAATATTATTTTTATAATATATGTCAATGAGTTTCTTTCTCAATTAAATAGGTCTAGCACATGTTAAAGTGCTATAGGTGAGTCAAATAGTCAAAAGAAAATTTTTAGTGCCTTAAGGGCATGTTACACCATGTATATAATTGTATTAGAGTCAAAATGAATACCTTCAAGAAAAGTCAAAGTCTCCTCCTTGCAATGACATCCTTCAAGCAACAAAATGATGATTAAATATGTCAAGTTGGCCTAAAAGAGGGAGAGTCCTCTATATATAGAGAATTTCCACTCCTCTAAATAGAAAACTCTCATATCTCTAAAATTAGCAAAGAAAAGGATGCAAGTAAAGGGTGAATGAAGGACAAGAAAGGATCTCCAAGTGCAATGAAGAGGAAGGGTATACAATTGAGATTAAGAAGATTGTTTCTAGAGAAATTTGCAGCCATACATGCGAGAAAAAGAGGGTTGTCTCTGTGGTTATGACAACAACAAATCACAATTGATATATCTCACTATTTAGGGCTAGTAAACTAGGCCTATAAGGCCTCCCAATCAAGAGAAGAAGAAGGGCACTCAGACAAAGGAGAAGAGAGCCTACAACATCAAGTAAACCACCACACATGCAAGGAACGAGGGCTGCAGGATAGTGATAATAAGTCTATACTTACATCTCAAACAAGAATCCCATTTGGTCAAGAGGAAGGAAGGGATCATCACAAATAAGGAGTCTCATCATAGACCAAGAAGAAGTACTTCTTCTAGAGCAAGTGCAACGAGGTTTACCAACAGTTGAAAGAAGAACAAAGTGCTAGAAGGAGGGGGACAAAGTGTAGGGGAACAATGTGTTAGATGAAGGAAGTGTCAGGGAACAAAGTGATGAAAGGAGAAAGGAATTGACTTGTGCTTGGAGGAAATTATAGTCAAGGGTCTAGTGTTTGGCATTGATCTATAAGAAAGTTCAATAAGAGAAATTTACCAAAGGGTTTTCGTCTCAGGAAAATAGAGGTTTTGGCCTTGGTAGAGATCCAACATTCTGTGTTCTTGTTCTTATATTTGTTATACCAGTTTGATGAAGTACACACACATGCATTAATAAGAAGAAGAATATTAAGCTAACAATAAAAGTAAAAATACTTCACAAATTGTGAAAGAAGAATCAAACTACACCTAATTGCCCAATATTCTTCAACATTTGCAACCCTATTCTCCTTACCCTTGATGTACTTAATCTCAAAGTAAAACTGACTAATCGCGGCCAACCATCTAGCTTTTCTAGCACTCGAATTTGGTTGGTCAAATAAATACCTCAATCCACTATGATCACTCATCAAAATGAATTGCCTACCAAGAAGATAGTGTGTCCACATCTTCAAAGCATAGATGATCATTTCCAACTCAAGATCATGTGTCAAATAATCCTGCTCACGCTCATTCAATTTTTGTGACTCATAGAACACTACATGTCCTTCCTACATAAGGAATCCACCAAGTCCTCTCTTGTAAGTGTCTGTGCACACCACAAATTATTTTTATGGATCTGCAATATTTAACACTTGAGCATTTGTTAAAAACTACTTCAATTGCTCAAAATTGGTTGCACATTCCTCTGTCCACTCAAAATTCTTACATTGCCTTTGCATTGAGGTAATCAGATATGTAATGTGAGATAAGTTTGTGACGAACCTCGTATAATAACCTACTAACCACATGAATGACCTTACCTAGTCCACACTTCTAGGAGCTGCCCACTCCATGATAACTATTATTTTCTTTGGACCCACTATTATGCCTTCCTTGGAAACATGTCCCAAGTAATGTACCTTTGTCTGAAAGAAACTGAATTTTCTAAGCTTGGTATAAAACTTATACTCCCTCAATAATCTCAACACTATTGCTTGGTGCTCAACATGATCTCCATCATTTTTAGAATATATCAAGATGTCATCAATGAATTCAATAACAAACTTCTCCAAGGAAAGAACACACTATTCATTAAGCACATAAAAGCAGTTGGAGCATTTGTTAAACCAAATATAGCTAAAACCAACTCATAATCGCCATACCTGGTCCTAAACACAGTCTTCTATATGTCCTCTTCCTTGATGCATACTTGATGGTATCGTTATCTCATATCAATCTTCAAGAACACTAATGTTCCGTTCAACTAATAAAAAAATTCATCAATCCTCGGTAAGAAATACCTATTCTTGATGGTCACCTTGTTTAACTGCCTGTAATCAATACATAGCCTGAGGGTACATCCTTCTTATCTAGAAACAATACTAGTTCACCCCAAGGTGATACACTTGGCCTAATGTACCCCTTGCCAAGCATTTCCTTTAATTGTAACTTCAACTCTACTAAGTCTGGTGTGCTCATCGTATATGGTTCCATTTATGTTGGTGCTACTCCTAATACCAACTTAATGGAAAATTCCACTTCCGTACGAGGCGAAAACTATGAAATATATGTTGGAAACACATATTGAAACTTATCCAAGATCGGGTACCTTCTCAATGCCTCCACATCCTCAACATCCTTACCTTGATCACTAGAAATATGGATTGCAAAAAACAAACTTTTTTCTTCGACTGCTCTTTTCTTGCATAATTTTCACAATTCTAACTGATGTTGTCTTCTTATTATCCTAAAAGATATTTTGTTCTCTATTGTCATCTAAGCACTCAATGGCATTGTCATAAAAATTCACTTTTTTCCTATGAAGATACAACGAGTCCATACCCAAAAGCATACTATATGATCCCAATGGAGATACATTAAAACGTGCTAAGGTAGGTATACCATTGAAATCAAATGCATAAGCTATTACCCAGTGATACACTCTCTCTTTTGTATTTAAAAACAACTGCACTAGCCAGGGTTATGCATGCACTTCTTTATTCATACCACACTTATCCACCAGGTCAGGACTAACATAATTATAATTAGATCTAGGGTCAATAAAAATGGAAAGAAATTGATCACAAAGCTGATCATCCATTTTGATAATAGTTGCCTGGTGATCTTCTTGCTTGTTATCTAGTGCTACATAAATCCACAGAATGCTCTGCCCAACATCTCCAACTATTTGTGCTTCTTCTGCATTGTAAATCTAAGGCCTAATCCCCTAATTTTGTGGAAAATCCCTCTTAAGATTCTCCTTATCACATGTCCAACACTGCAACCATCTTGTACCATCATGTTTATTTTACTGCCCTCCATGTTGTGACCCATTAAAATTATTGTAAGGTGCAACATTTTCTTTCTCACCTACATCCCGAGGGCTTGTTATTTTTAGCTGTAATTTACCTTTACCTTGGTCTTTCCCTTTCCATCGTTGTTGCGATTATGTCTTTCCCTTTGACTGCTTATAGCAGTGCTTCAATTTCCCAATAAATTCCCCAAACGAGTGACGCTCATCATACTCAATCTAATCTCTAAATGCTATTGGAAATCAACTGAAAAATCTCTAAACTCTAGCATTATCATCCTTAAGATATGATACATACCTCAACAACTCCAAGAACTTGGTCATATAGTCCTCACTTGTCATCGATCCCATCTTTAGCTCATAAAAATCCTTGGACTTGATGTCGTATTACCACTCTCTGACTAGTGATTATTCCTGAAAAGTGTTTTGAATTCATTCCACCTCAACTCTTCGATTGTGATATCTCTAACCTACTTTACATATTCCCACTAGATGTCTCCTTTACCTTTGAGGCTGAAGATAGCTATTATAGCCTTTATATTCTCTGTGTATTCATGCAACTAAACAATTTATTCATCTGAAGTAGACATTCTTCTGCATGCTTTGAATTATTCAAATCCACATCAAACATAGGTGGCTTCTCTTTCCTAAACTCATTCGGAATATATCCCTTGTCAATCCTCCTACAAGGATGATAATGATGATGATTATAGTGTCAATCAAAACCAAAACTACAATAGAACCTGTGTCCATCACCTGTCCTATCGGGAGTACCCAAGAGCTTATCATGTCTAATGGTTTCCTCTCTTTCTAGGAACTATAAAATATGATTGGGCATATTATCACAAAAATGACATTTAACTATATTGTTAACTCGTATGAAATCAAAACATATAATTTAAATTTCATTGACTACCTCTTGAACCTATGATATATATATATGTGTGTGTGTGTGTGTGTGTGTGTGTGTGTGTGTGTGTGTGTGTGTGCAGAAATAACAATGCCACAAAGTCAAAGAAGGACACGGGAAGGTCATGCAAGTTCCATAAGAGCCCCACTCACAAAAAAAGTGAGTGTTAGGCTAAGCAGTCACTGGTGGCTGAGCTGAAGGCTCCAGAATTCGGTGGATGTTCTAACTTTGAGTCAGAACTCGACAAGGGGAATGACAAAGGGGAGTAAATTATTTATGCAGAGCCCAACGCCATTATTTCCACCACCAAGATCTAGAAGAATGAGCACAAAGATTGAGAGGAGGGGGAGCGCCTATTCCACTAATAGATGTGGGTGAAGGGTTCACCGTTGCAATTCATTGTCGACAATGGGAGTCAAAAGAACCTCATTTCAGCATAGGTCATGAAGTGGTTGGGCCTATGGACCACACCACACCCACATCCATACACCATCGGGTGGCTTCACCAAGGATGAGATATTTGCATCAACCAAGAGTGTTTCCTTCCCTATAGTATCAAAACCTTCACAGATGAGGTATTGTGCGATGTTTCTCCTATTGAAGTTTTTGATGCATTATTAGGCCAACCATACTTGTGGAAGCATTGTGTTGTATATGATTCGAGGCCTCACACTGTTATTATCTATTTGGATAATAATCTATACAGGATACCAAAGGTAGCCCCAGCTATCGCCATATCTTTGATCTCTTCTAAGCAATGCAGTAAGATCATCTTCGAGACCGAAATTTCTTTTTTCTTTTCTATTCACTCTAAAAGTAAGGGGAAGATCATGGAAACCTCCATTGGCCCTGAGAAGGGTTCCTCCACGTAGCATAAGCAGGTGGATAAGGTCATGGAAGAATACAGTGACATCTTCTCCTCACCTATCGGGGTACCCTTGCACTGTCAGGTCAATCATTCAGTCAATCTGACTCTCAAAGAACCTCTACCCAATGGGCCTATATATCACCTCTCCATTCTAAGAAATCAAGAGATCAAGTAGAAAATCCAGTAGTTGATGTAAAAAGGGCACATCCAACAAAGTTCCTCACCTTGTAGGAGCCTGATTATACTTGTGCGGAAGAATAATGGAACCTGGATGCTCTGCATTGATTATCAGACACTAAAAAAATCACTCTCTCAAACACATATCTAAACCCACAGATTGATAACCTTCTGGACCATCTCAAGTGGGCGAAGTATTTCAGCAAGATCGATCTAAAGTCTAGCTATCATTAGGTTCCAATAGAGCCCATAGATGTATGGAAGACTGTCTTCAAATCCAAGGAAGGCCTTTTTGAATGGTTGGTTATGAGCTTCAGGTTGAAAAACGCCCTTGTTACTTTTATGAGGCCAATGCATGACATCTTGCATCCCTTCACCAACTCATTTTTGTTTTTTTATCTGGAAAACATCCTCATCTTCAACAAGAGTTAGGGAGAACACTTGCGATAGATTCGACATGTCCTTCAGACCCTTTAGTAACACAAAGTCTGTGAGAACTTGGAGAAATTCACCTTTGGCATGATACAGTTCTAATATCTCGGTTACATCATAGATGATCATGGCATGAATGTGGATATGACTAAGATCGAAGTCATTCGGGATTAGCCAGCCCCAACCACTCTAACAGAGGTTCAGAACTTTTTGGGACTCGAAAATTTTTATCGAAGGTTCATGCTAGGATTCTCCCATATCACTTGTCCTTTGAGATAGATTACCAAGGGCAGAGTGAAAGAAATTTTTTCCTGCTCCGAGTCCCAACAAAAGGCATTCATTGATTTGAGGCACCACCTCTGCTTTGCACCATTACTCACATTTCCAGACTTGCAATAACCATTTGGAATTAATACAATTGCCTTCGACTATGCTATTAGTGCGGCCCTCACTCAACATGGGAATCCAGTGGGCTATCATAGTGAGACACTTTGCGATACAATTTGAAAGTGCCCCACCTATGATAAAGATATGTATTCTATTGTGTAGGCTTGTTGACAATGGAAGAATTACATTATGGGGAAGGAGACGGTCATCCACTTGGATCACCAACCTCTTCAACAAACACAAGGGAAGTTGTAGAATGATCTCCTTCAAAAGTGGTCTATATATTTGGAATAATTCCACTTGAAGATTAAATACAAAAAGGGTTGCACCAATCACGTTGCAGATTGCCTTAGCCCACCACCAATTGCAACACTGACTATTGTTATCATCTATTGTGGCCACGAGACCTCCAGATGTCTACAATTATACAAAAATGATCTAGAGTTTGGCTCCACATACCAGATGCTAGTAGACAGAAAGAAATTTCTTGATTTCCACATCTAGGATGCATTATTATGCTTCCTGCGCCATGTTTCTATTCCGTCAAATGAGAGTGCTAATCTGATTTGCGAGGTGCACTACAGTATGGTCATATGACACTTTGCTGTGGAGATAACTATGGTTGTACTACAAAAGTACTTTTATTAGCCAAAACTCCAACTGGATGTTGGGAAATATATTAGATATTGCATTTTCTGTGCCATCACTAATCCAACCATCAAGAAGTAAGGCTTCTACACTCCTCTTCCTACTCCCAGTTGGCGTTAGGAATCCATCTCCATGGATTATATGTCTGGCCTCCCTTCTACCAAGCATGGTATTGACTTTGTATTTATGGTCGTGGACATATTTTCTAAGATGGCTATATTGGAGGCCTACAAGAACAGTATCAAAAAAGAGAACACTACCAAACCCTTCTTTGAATGAGTGTGGGTACATTTTGGGATCCCACCGACTATTATATCAGATCAAGACAAAAGGTCCCTGAGCACATTCTAGTCAAGCCTTTCAACACTACTACACATGAAGCTCACCAAGTTGACTGCATTCCATCCCTAGACTAATGGCCAGACAGAGGTCATTAATAGGATGATAGTGCACATACTTTGTATGTGTAACTCCAAGTATCCACGAACATGGGATGATAGTCTTCCCTATGTGCAACACATCTATAATAGATCTCTCCATAGCTCGACTAGTTGCAGTCCCTTTCAAGTGGGTTTAGGATTTCAACCATTGTGTCTAATTGATGTTGCCAGGCCTCATGCGAGTACACAGACTAAATCCACACATGTATTTTTGGAGGATGATAAAGCAACTAGATGTATTGAATGCATCCAACACATCCACTAGTAGGCTCACCACATCTTGGAGAATTCAAATTCTAAGTACAAGCAGTGACATGATCAACATTGGGTGCCACATAAGTATCAATTGGGTGACAAAGTTTGGTTGCATTTGTAGAAAAAAACACCTTACTAGAGCCCATAGGAAGCTCATGCCACTCCAATATGGACCATACACTAGTACAAAAGCCATGGGAGACATTTCTATTTATCTCAACATTCCCACATTTCTTGGCTTGTATGCAATGTTCAATGTGGACCGCCTTCAACTATCCTTCCCTCCAGTACTCGACACATCAAACATTACAGAATAAATCATACAAACATAGTTAAACCCATATGGCATGGAACATGACACAACTGATTGGATCATGGATAGACAAATCAAGAAGACTCGCCAACAGAAGATCCAACTATATTGGGTTGTCAAAGCTAGCCAACTCTTGCACCAACGTAAGTGGCTCACCAAGTTCAATAGACCTTTCCCCATCTCATGGAGGAACTCAACGCAATGGGGACCATAGCTTACTAAGGGGGGAGGAATGTTCCAGGTGGATATTGGTGGCCACTTATCTATTCTATTTGGACCCCAAACCTTGTTTCTTTTAGTTTTTTAGTTTCATTAATTGTAGCATAGTTTACTATTTTTGGCAATTCTTCGGGACATGAACATCAAGAGTCGTTTTGAGACCCTAAACAATGTTTTTTTGAAAAATTGACATACTTAAATTGATGAATTATGTTTTGATTTGAAAGTTTTAGTCCTCATATAGATATTTCTATCAAGATATTATGCCGGTCAAATGAAGATTGTATGCAAAAGTTACAACCCCATGAAGTTGATGTACCAATTTATCCAAATGGAGCCCATACTTTTGGTGCTTCATCTTCTGGGGTAAGATTTTTGGATGTTTAGAGTTTTCCATTGATTCACAATAATAATAGGCCTTCCATCCTCATTGTAACATAGTTCAGAGCCATGTAGCTACCACATCTCTTCTCAGAGATAAGCTACCATATCCCAAGCTAGTTTATTTCCATTATTCCATGTAAACATATTTAAGTTCTTTGATATTAATGAAATGAAATTTCATTTTTGTTCCATCTCTATGTTTATGTTTATATGTATTTTTCTGCATTCTTTCATAAGTCCGTATCAAAACACCAACATCCATGCACATCAATTACATAGAACATAAGCATAGAGAGCACATATATGCAACCAACATGAATGCATAACCAACACACCACTGATCCAATTGGAGGCTTCAACAATGCTCTAATACCAATCTATAACACCCTCCTCCCACATTTACCTAAGTTAACTGGTCATCTGGGGTAAATATGTGACAAGAGACAACTATGATGTGACTGAAATCCCCATGTACAGTTAAGGAAGGGGAATTGACAAACCCAAAACAATCTAAGCTCCCATACATGCTATAGAACCTTTAGGAGCTAACTGATCCTTCCAGGTGACCAACCCTTGAGGCAATTTGACCTTTCACTAATCTGGACCCCCAGCTGCTTCCATGACAGGCCATGCATGAAATTGAGGACTTCCATTTGATCCCATAGCAAGGGCATTCCAATGACGGTGGACTTTTTCAGCTACTTCTCATCCATCAAACTTCAATTCTGTGCCACATTTTCAGGGCTAAGACTTAGGCCACTGCCCAAAACTTCATGAAAATTCCAGGAATGTTAAATAATAATATAACAAAGGTACTAGTACAAATATTTTATCATGACGTAACTAGAACCCTACTAGCGATGATAGGAATTCGTAAAAAATGTCACACATATGAAATCTATAGGTCATAACAACAAATATGAGCATAGGGGTCTCATAATTTTCTAAGATTCATAAATGAGTGTTGTTGCCATATTAAAATAGCTATATTTCCATCTATTAGATCACATATTCATTGTAATTTCAGTAACTAATCAAGCATGATGAGAACCATACATCAAGTCTGTCATAAAACATACTCATAACCAACATATAACCAACATAAATAACACTTAATATAACAACCATATAATCCACGTATAATCTAATATAGTTACACATGAAATACCACAGAGAATGAACTCTTATTAATGAATGCAAAAGTCAACCAAGTTTGGGGCTTCCATGAACCACCCAGCCATAGATTGGCTGAACCAAATCTTTCTTTCAACCAATCACCCTCGTTACATATTCCAAGTATGAATGTGGGACTCAAAACCAAACCAAACCAAGTTTTCTCAGGGTTTACCGTAATCCCCACCAAATCACTATGCCCTAAACAATCATGGATGCCACCAAATTTCTCCACGTATAAAGTGAGGAATTTGTGTGTCTCCTAGTCTCTAGGATTTTCCATATATCCCACCATACAATAATCGATGATCCCTAGGTCTAATTAAGACTCCACCTTCCAAGTTTTACCGTCTATCTCGCCATTCACTCATCAAGGATTCTTAGGCATGATCAAGGGCACAGACCTATACACTTTCCATATATCCTGCAATTCACCAATCAAGGATTCCTTGGCACCAAAAAATGGCTTTACTGCAATCCCAAATCGATTCCGGGATTTTTAGGCCATGTGTTCTTTCTTTCACAAACCACCTCACTTAGTTTCAAAACAATATGACAATTCTTCTTGACCAAATACAGGATAACCCATCACACCATTGCTATTTGCAGATGGTAAGGCAAGGCTGAAGAACATTGTCACACCTAGAAAAACACATGTCCATGACAACAACAAAACCAAATACACAGATGCATGTATCATGCATGTCAAAAATAGAAAGGAAATGACACATGCCAATTGACACCTACAAATAATCCCGCTATAACTACTAGGTGATGCTCTTCCTTGCTTGATCTTTGTCTTCTTGGTCCTTTGTTTTTTTCTTGATCCAATGCTACAGTTCTCCAAGAAAATTCCAAGTGTCCAAGAGTGTGAGAGAGAGAGAATAGAGAGAGAGCTCCAAAACTAACTGAAAAAAGTACCAACTCATCTTGAGATACCTTTTTATTAATGAGACCTACTTTTCTTCAAATTTCTATTATTTTCTTTCTCCTAATTCCCATTATTTTCATAAATAAAATGCCAGTTAATGCCCCTTGCCTTTTCAAAGTTTTTTCTATTGCATTCGCCATTTTCATTTAGCCATACTAACCAAAATAAACACTAATTAGAATGTTTTGTTCAACATTTAGTTTGAAATACGTATCCTATGACCTGAGTTATTATTTTTCTTTTATTAATTTTATTACAGAGATTTTTAACAAAATCTTTTTACAGCAACAATGTTTTAACTTTTATATTATCCTTGTGAACTCAAAGTATTGAACATTTCCAATATTAGATATGGTTGTGGCCTCAAAGTATGGAACACTTCCAATATTAGATCAATGGCTTAGAAGTGTAAAATCTGATTGGCAGCATATTATCACAAAAAACGATGTTTAAATATATTGTTAATTCGTATGAAATCCAAATATGTAATTTAAATTTCATTGACTGCCTCTTGAACATATGATTCATATATATATGCCAGATTGTATTGAGGGAATAATTTAGAGATCCATTTCTCCATAGTTTCAAAGTGAATATCTTTTATTAGCGTTATTTAATTTTCATCCTTTCAATGTATTACTAGAGGTAATAACAAATCTTAATGTAAGATGACTTTAATTATTTGCAAACCAGATTGATTTGGGAAGTTGACTAAGCTGGTTAGACATATTAATAAATTTGGCATTGTAGCATGTTTCCGTTATTACAAAACTAATTCAAATTATCACATTCTTAGCTATATAGCCAGTATATATAATTATGCATTATTATTAGTCCCTGCCATCTGGCAATGGCCAGGGACTATAGTAATCAGAAACCACAATGTTAACATTAGTTGACCTGTTTGTGACCTGCTTCTTAGTGCTGGTTGAGGGAGTATACCGAAAGTTTTTTGGTACATAGTAATTTACTGTGTTATTTGGCCTCTTCCCGAGGTGAGAGGCAAAAACATAGGTTATATTTATTTTTTCCCAATCAGTGTTAGAGCAAATCAGTGTTAGAGCAATTTCATCCCGTTAATGCTAGCATTAGTTAACAAACATTAAATGTTATTTCCATAATATTTGGTTCGTATTATGCTTTGGAAAACATTGTCTATGGTTAATATACATGGCACACTTTCGTCAGTACACATGGCACACCACATGGCTGGCACACCACATGGCTTTGTGCATGCATGGACTGGTGTGGTGGCTATAGCTTTCTACATGTCCGTAGGCTGAATGCTCTGTCTTGTACAAGCTTGCGATCTAGATGCCATGCTCTGCATTAACAATAACAAGATTTGAAGGAAAATTTACTGGAACAACAATACAACTTAAAGGAGGAACTAGAGGAACCAGACAAATTGTTGCAGGAGGAGCCAGAGGAACCAAAAAAATAAAAAAATCAACTTGCAGGAGGAGCTAGCAGAAGCAAAAAAAAACAAAAAAATTGGCCATTTGCATTTGAACCTGCAGACAGTTCTTTAAGCGTGGTAGACGCAAGATAGAATTCATGTTCTTTCTCTTCCAACCCTGCAAAATTACTATTTCCATTCTTAAATCCCCAAAATTGCTATTTCCATTCCCAAGCGAGTAGAGCAGTTGCTGCAGGCGTAGCTATGCCTTCAACCGATATGCAAGGTACTCAGAGAAAACACCATCTGCAATAATAAACCAGTAGAGCACTTTATTTTGTGAACTAATAATTGACATCTTGACAGCAAGCTTGACTCAAACCCACCTGTTTATTTTCATTGCTACAGTGCAAGACTAACATTTCGAGTAAATCTCCTTGCTTGCTTGTGGAGAATTTTAAATACATACAAACCATTAGAAAACATAATATAAAGGACTAGCTTATCTTTACTCTATTCTTGTTGATGTTTGCGCAGGGTTACTCTATGCTAAACTAACAATTTATGAGGATGAGGATAATTCAACATTTTTGTTATACTAGTAGTCTGTGCACAAAATTAATTTAATTAGATGACTATTCCTACCAAACAACAGACGAAGTCTGTAAATATTCAGATAAAATAAAACAATATGACAACTTTTTGAACACAATGAAAATTCTGAAGTTAAACAATACCATTTCCCATGCCCTCGCAACCATTTAGCATCCATGAACAAAAACACCAACTCTGGCTTCAGTAACATAACAACCGTGATTTCTCATGGTCCATGCCAAGATACATAGTCTCCAACATATGCAAATCGCAATATCTTAAAGACTCTTAATTTATGAAATTAGATCCTCAAATGCAAAAAGATAAGATACAAATTTCTCCAAAACTTCAGTCTGAAGATAACTATTATGCAAAATACAGGAAACAGATATTTCATCCAAAATGTCAGACTGAAGATATTATTAAAATATTCTGGAACGGAAGCTCAAATCCCTGTTAGAATATCTTACAAAAATTAGTGGTAGCATTTCAGTGTGCTATCAAAGCAAACACAGAAAGAATTGAATGAAAAAGTAAAATATAGGAGGTTACCTGCAACATCTGCACATCTCTTGGCCTCTGAATCATACTTCCTGGAACATGCATGGTTCCAGAAGGAGCTGGACTACTGACAGGCAACCCAAGACCATTAGAAGAAAGCATGTTACTAATTCCTGAAGAAACCATCCCAGGAATTCCTGTTGATCCTAATCCTGGAAATCCTGGCCTTGGCAATGCCATTCCTCTACCAAGTCCACACATCATTCCAGTGCCATTTCCTGCGGTTGGCACTGCACAAAGTGCTATCTTCAGATTCATAATTCTTTGCAGAATCCTACTTCCCTGCAAAGGAACCTACCAAGATGAGCCAAAGAAACAAGAAGAGAGAGCAAGACCAGCAGACTCAATCAGGAAATGTATGCACTGTGACACAACAAAGACACCTCAATGGAGAAACTTGTTACCTTTTCGAATTCGGTTTTGTCGGCCCTTGACTTATATGTTAGCCATGCAGAGTATGCAACCTTTGACGAAACAAGAGTAGTGACGTTGTATATGAATCAATGTCTTGTGTACTCCGAAATGCCCTGCTACCTTGGAGCTATGGGCGTCTTGCAACATTGCTAATTTTCTCTCTTAGGTCTACCATTTGATTGACATGACCGTCATGCTACAACTGATGTAGGATATGTACACAAGCACTTGAAACTTCCAGCAGCATATGTTAATCTGTTCCAGCAGCATATATTAATCTGAACAAAACTGGTAAGGTGCCAAGCAGTTCTCATTTCGGCATTGAACAAAACTGGTAAGGTGCAAGCAGTTCTCAAAACTGTTAAGGTGCCAAGCAGTTCTCAAAATGACATTGTTCCAGGATTGTACATAATTGTGGATGGTAGAGCTCAGCTACTTCAGAACCGTAGCTTCTCTTCTGGACGGGCAGATAATCATGAAGCAAATAAGCCTCCAGCGTTGGAAATTGAGATTTAAAATGGTGTTAGAGAAGCGAGTGGGTTGCATGAAAAAAACTTTAGGATGTCAATATCTCATTTTGTTTATTATTAACACTATTTTTTCTTTAGTAAAATATATAATTTTTATTTCAATTATTAAATTGAGAAATGTGGCATTCAATGAGCATGATGACACCATGCAACTCTAGGAAGTTCCAACGGATGTGAGAGCCGGTGTGCATGGATGACACGTGCAGCTGTAGGCAGTTCCAAGGGATGTTTCTTCTTGTATTTTTTTTTATGGATGTGGCTTGTGTCTTGATTTTCCTGATCCCTTCCTCATTCTTCCGTATCTGTGTGTTGATCACAACTAGATTATGCTTCTCTGTGTGGCTAGAATTTACATCAAGATTGATGCTCGATAATCAGTTTTCTTCCTACTTCCATAACAATGTTTCTTTACCCTCTTTTATTTGCAGAAGGTTAGTTCTTTATACTCCATTTTTTTTATTTATGCCTAATTACATAGCTAAAATTTGTTGTTATTTATGCCTAATTACATAGCTGAACTTTGCTGAATCTTCTTCCCAGACTCTAGAATTTCAGCATTGAGCATCTTCAGTAGGTTCCTGTTTGTTATTCCAAGGTGAAGGTTCTATTTTCTAATTTGGTTTCTTTGTAGAGGATGGGCAACACATTTCAACTTTGTTAAATTCTCTCTTTTGGGAAAGTGCCCGTAATTCTATTGAAACTATGATTATTAATATTGGTATGTATATATATCAGTTGGGTTTCTCTAGTGTTTTTGATTTTTGTTTTGGGTTGTATGCAGACATCTAAAGACTCCACGGACTTGACTTTGTATTGTGAGTACAAGTGGATAAGGAATGGAAGTTGCTGATTACCTTTATGGTTTTTCTATTTCATTTGATCATGAGGAATTTTCAAAGTTTGATCGACGATGAATTATTTTGAACTCTTTAGGGTAAACTACCTCCTCCACTGTTTCTGTTTCAGTCCCCATTTGCTGTGTGCCCTCATTGAGACGAGAGCACATGGAAGTATCACTGAGAAAAAAGGATTTCTTCTTGTCTTTGAGGGAGTTTCAAACGAATTCTAGTTTTTTGGCGCACCATCTAGAACTAATGTGCATGTGGACAAAGACAATTGCATACACCAGGTTCGACTCTCCCTGCTAAAAATCAAATTCCTTATTTATTATCAGGTATATATATGTCTAAAAGGAAGTCCAGTGGGAAATTCACATAGCTGAAGAATGGTGTGTAGTAACAAGATATTTTCCACATTGATGACCTCTTGGACTTCTCCAATGAAGAGATAGCTAGACCCATTAGAGACGATGAAAATAATTGGGCAAGTTGCACTACTACCACTATAGTAGCAGCATATTCCTCTACCATAACCTTGGCGGAGACTGTCAACTACAATTCCTCTCTGGACGGAAAGAGCTTCAGAGCGTACAATGTTTTGGAAACTGATGCAAACAATAATGGTCATCTCTGTGTTCCGGTAAGTACGAATTACTAACTTCATTTCTGCATATATGCCCATCTTGTTTCTTGTCAAATTTTGCAGGCAAGCCCTCGCCTCCGTTTCAATAAGGAAGGGTCCTTGCTTGCTGTGACTACAAATGATAATGGGATCAAGATTTTAGCAAATGTTGATGGAGTTCGCCTGCTTTGTATGCTTGAAAATAGAGTGTTTGAGGGGACAAGGATACCACCTGAGGTGGTGTCAACAAAGGTACTATGCTGCCCCCACTTCAAATTGAATACATGTGTACCCAAACTTCTGCATCTCACTACTATTGTCCTTTTTGTAGGCTCCAACAACAAATGCCACGGCTGCTCCACTTCCTGGTCCCATAGAACGGTCAGAAAGGGTTCCTCCTGCTGTATCAATTTCTACTATCGTGAAAGTCATTCCACTTGAAGAATTGGATATTTGGAAATTGTTGACCAAACTAATCTATAGGAAAATTGGGCTTTTAATTATTACATCAGATTCTCCTTTCCAATTTGTTGGAATCTCCCTGCTTTACAAGTTGGGGTTTATTTTAGCATTCTTGAATAAAATAAATTAACCATCAACCAATACCTTGTATACACAATAATCTTAAAAGTAGCTGGACAAGAAATGTGAAACCTAGGGTTCTGGATGAGGCTGCAGATAAGAGAAAGAACTTGAAGTTAGCAGAGATCAATGATATCACCCAGTGTAGGTCTCTCTAGAGTATCTATCTCAAATACAAGCTTGCTCTCTCACTCGGCATTAAACTGCTAGCTCTGAATCCATAACTACCCCACTCAATGCAGGGACTAACTGCCTCACAGCTTCCGTTGTTTTATTAGAACTTGGTTATGACACATGGTTTGCATCGGAATGTTGTAACCTAATGTATTTCTTTATTCAAAAATAAATGCATTATCAAATCTTATTTAGTGATAGGTAAACTTGTTTAGTATTGATTAGTAGTAAACATGTTTAATATTGATAAGTGAGTATGATTATTTTTAAAACTCTATCCTTCATATAAATATATGAATATTGATTATTTTTTGAAACTCTATCTTTCATATAAATATATAAATAATATAATATCAAATTATATGTAATGAAAGATTTAAATAAAATATATTATAAGTCATTGCAATAAGTTTTTATTTAGTTTGAATAGTGATTGATATAAATATATAGATGGTACAATATCAAATTATATGTATTGAAACATTTAAATATGATATGTTATAAGTTATTACAATAAGTTTTTTATTTAATTTGGATGGTGATTTTTCTTTAAAAATTTACTGAAATTCTTTTATTTATATATATAAAACTTTAAATTTAACTTTAACTTGTAAACCTAAATTAATTGAGAGATTCTAACTACTCAAAGCTATTCCATATAACATATATTTATTATTCATAACTAGTAAAGCTATCCCATATCAATTATATCTAAGTTAGTCTGAACGACATGTTACTTCAAAAGTACAGTTTTTTTTTTTACATTTATATTAAAAGTATTTCTAAAAATATAAAATAATGGTGTAGTTATTTTTATTTTAGTGATAAAGTTATTTTTTATATTTGATTAAGATTTATTTTTTTAAATTAAAAGAAAAGTTCAAACATGTGGCAAAAGTAAAGCTTACCCCTTGTTAATTATATTTAAGTTAGTCTTAACGACATGTTACTTCAAAAGTAGAGTTTTTTTTTACATTTATATTAAAAGTATTTCTAAAAATATAAAATAATGGTGTAGTTATTTTTATTTTAGTTATAAAGTTATTTTTTATATTTGGTTAAGATTTATTTTTTTGAAATTAAAAGAAAAGTTCACATATGTGGTTTGAAATTAAAACCCTGCCTACTAATAATAAAGTTTAACCCTAACCAGAATAAAATACACACATTATCATGGTATCACAGAACCAAAAATGGAATTACCGTCAAATTGGCCAAAGCCTCCGAGTTTATCTATTCAGATCAAAATGACGAAGATAAAATAATGAAAACGTAATTAGTGTTAAATTGGCCAAAGTAGCCGAGAGTTTATTTATTCACCTCAAAATGACGAATATACAATATCCACAGGTTCAATGACAGAACTGCGAAATAAACGGTAATTCGTAAATGGCTCTCCATATTAGAAACAAGATTAACAGAACAAGAAATCGTATGTGATTATCTGCAATAAACATTGAAACCAGATAAAGTCATCTATCCTGAATGCTTCTCTTGAAGTTCAGTACGTTCATCACAGTCCGCGGGGTAATGAAATCTTGGCCAAGTGACTGAATAATTTCCTTTGATCTTTTCAGCGTCGTTTCTACAACTTTAAACACCCCATATCCACGTAAGATCAATAACTCTCACATGCTTCGTGTAGAATATAATGGAGAATATCCTACAATAGGTAGAGTTGGTTCACGTAGCCTTAGGATAGGAATTACTTCCTATTTCTTAGGATGCTATTCTAATTTCCCTAAAACCATCTACTCTATTTAATGTGTAATGTTGAAGAACAATGTAGAGCATTCTATAGAGCCATACTCTCGTGGTTCATACTTTCTTTCGTAGAGCTAACCAATGGGTTTTACTTTCATTATTACAAACGTTATGATTTTTATCATGGAATTAGAGCGTCATGGCTGAGGAACCTGTACGCTGACTGGTGGGTGGTTCTTTGAACTGAAATCATCACAAGTTTTGAGTGGATAGCCATGACAATAGCACTATTACACTTTTCAAAATTTTTATTTTTTGATCGTCACAGTTTTCCAGTGTACAGTTGCTTCAATCTCAGAAAATTGGTGTATTTATGTGACCATCTCGGATATTGGGCGTATATCTACGACTAGTCTTAGAAAATTGGTGTATTTCTACGACAGTCTCAGATATTGGGCATATATCTATGACAATCATGTAAAACAAAGAAGTTGCAAAGGGAGCCAAGAACAATGTTGTAGCTGTCAGAGAAGCTGAGTGCGGAAGCCAAGAACAAGGCTGTAGTTGACAACAGGAGGTTGTCTGGAGGCTGAGAGGAAAGCCACAATGATCTACGCGTGTGATGTGAGATCAAACAACAATGATCTGTGTCTATCATAGATCTGGGGTAAATTCAACATTTTTTACCTGTCGACTTTTTTCTATGTTGCCAAGATGAATAACAACATATTTGAAGCATGCATGAACAAGCATAACAAGTTCGATGGTTCCAATTATTCAAATTAGAAGTTTAAGATGCAGACTCTGCTAGAAGCGTAGAGTGCTTGGCAGATTGTGAATGGGGATGAGCCAAGGCTTGCAGGTGGATCAGCATCGGTCCAAAATTGGGAGAAACGAGAAAGCAGAGCAAGGACAATGTTAAAGATGTCAATGAAAGACTGTATTATACCGCATATCAGCAAAGGTAAGTTTGCTAATGAAATCTGGGGAATTCTGAAAGAATTGTACAGGATCAGAAATTCAAATTGTCTTATGTTCCTTAAGAGTAAGATTCTCTCCATGAAGATGGAGGAGAATGAAACGATTGCTTCATTCGTAGCTAGGATCAAGGATCTGAAAACCAAATTATCATATATTGGTCATACAATGGATGATATAGATCTTGTGACCATTAAAATGAATGGTGTTACTAACGATTATCAGATGTTCATCATAGGGATAAATGCCAGAGAAAATATCCCGCGTTTTGAAGCGCTGACAGGTATACTAATGCAGGAAGAAGAGAGGAGATCGACTCTAAAGCCCTAGAGTGCTGATCTTGCATTGGTGGCAAGAAAGAACTTCTACAAAGGCAAAGGAGGTCCACAATAGCAAAATGGAGCAAGTTCTCATAAATCTCCAAATCTGACCCATGGTATGCATCCGAATAAAAACTACTCTAAAACAAAATGTTTTTATTGCACAAAATTGGGTCATATTTCTAGGGAATGTTGGAAAAATAAGTATTATGAAGAACAATAGAAGACAAAGAGACATGCAGGTCATCTCGCAAATAATGATAAGGTGCAGAATTTGAGATTGTTCACGGCAGATCGTGTTGAGAACGTTGATACATACATTTGGTATGTATATTCAAGAGCGTCAACACACATGACAAGGAACAAGCATTGGCTGGAGGATTTTAAAGAGATTAACAAAGGCGCACAGATTTACCTAGGAGATGATAGAAGCAATCAAATCAAGGGATGTGGGAAAGTTTCTGTTATTCTACCTGATGGTAATATCAAACAAATTTATAACGTAATGTATGTGTCTAGCATAACGAAGAACTTGATTTATGTATCAATGATTACAAATCAAGATTTGAAAGTTGAGTTTTTAAAATCTAACTGTTACATTAAGGATATGCTACATGGAATGAAGACAATTACTATAGGAATCCGAACAGGAGGACTGTACTTGGATGTGAGACCTGCATCAGTTCGAGCATTGACAATAGCGAGCCTAACTACAAAAGAGCTTTGGCACTAGAGATTCAGCCACATCAATTACAATGATTTGCTATTACTACAGACGGAGGAAATGGTAAGAGATCTTCCTATGCTAAAGTAAGTACATAATGATTGTGATGCTTGTACTTTAGGAAAAATGCATAGGGAAGAATTCCCTGTTAGAGTAGAAAAGAAACAGAGGTATATACTGGAGTTAGTGCACATAGACCTATGTGGTCCCATGCAAAAAAATTCATTAGGAGGTGCAGTGTATTTCCTACTATTTATTGATGACTGTACGAAGTTTTCTTGGGTGTATTTCTTAAGTAAGAAGAGTCATACATTCGAATACTTTAAGTAGTTTAAAAATATGAATGAAAGACAAACACGGAAACATATACAAATTCTTCATTCTTATCAAGAGGGAGAATACAGGAAAGAAGAGCTTATCAGATATTGTAAAGATCATGGAATTTCGCAATAGTTCACAGTACCCCATGCTCCAGGCAGAATGGAGTAATAGAAAGGAAAAACAAAACTCTGGTGGAATGTGTGAGAAGTATGTCGAAATGTAAGAATCATTCAAATGGTTTTTGGGTGAAAAGGTGAGTACTTCGGTTTATTTAAAAAATAGGAGTCCTACAAGAAGTCTTGAGTTTAAAACCCCTTTTAAAGCTTTGTATGGATATAAGCCTGCAGTGAAACACTTAAGAATGTTTGGATGTAAAACATTTTCCCATATACCCAAGGAAGATAGAAAGAAATTAGACTCAAAAGCCATCAGATGCACTTTTATGGGATATTGTTCGTCATATAAACCATAGAGATTATTTAATCTCTTTACTCACAAGATCTTTATTAGTAAAGATGTTAAATTCCATGAGAAGGATAGTGAAGAAACTAATGAGCACTATGATGGATTGGACATTCCATACTTTGAAGAAGAGGATGTAGAGAACAATGAGGATCAGCAACAAACAAAGGCAGATGATGAACAACAACAGCAGCAGCAACTACAACAGCAGCAGCAACAACTACAACATTAGCAACAACAACAACAGTAGCAGGAAGAAATAAGGTTTCAAACCACTACCCCACCACTCAGGAAATCAGGTAGGAAAGCTCAAATGCCTACAAGATATAGGGAAAATGATTTATAACTAGTATGATGAATGTTGTTGAACCATCTAGTTATAAAAAGGCAAATGAAAGTAATGAATGGAAAATAGCCATGGAACATGAATATGATTCAATAATAAAAAACAACACTTGAGAATTGGTAGAACTCCCTAGAGGAAAATAGGTCATAGGTTGCAAATGGTTATGTAAATCGAGAATTAATGCAGATGGAAGTATAGAAAAACTGAAAGCTAGGCTAGTTGCAAAGGGGTACACAAAAAAAGAAGGGATAGGTTATGAAGAAACCTCCACCCCTATAGCTAAATTGAACACCATCAGAATGTTAATTGCTTTAGCTACTAAGAAACATTGGATGATGCACCAACTAGATGAAAAGTCTGCATTTTTGAATGGAGAATTGAAAGAAGAGGTTTATTTAGAGCAACCGCAAGGGTTTGTCCAGAAGGGAAATGAACATTTAGTCTGTAGTTTGAAGAAAGTACTCTATGAACTAAACAAGCTCCCAGGTCATGGTACCATAAAATTGATTCATTTTTTCTACAAGCTAGCTACAATAGAAGTAAGAATGACCCTAATCTTTACGCCATGAAATATGAACAAGGGCATGTAGTGCTGATTTCATTATATGTAGATGATTTGATAATTACAGGTGATGCTATATATCTAGTTGATGAAATCAAGCAGCATATGTCACAGATGATTGAGATGAAGCATCTCGGTGAACTCAGATACTATTTAGGGCTCGAGATCTAGAGAGATCCAAGTCAAACATGTCTGTCTCAAGCAATGTATGTCAAAGGCCTGTTAGAAAAGTTTCGAATGGATCAGTGTAAGTCTTCACTGGTACCATTGCAGCAGAACATCAAATTGCAGTGTGAGGATGGCTCAAAAGTTGCGGATGCAACACTTTACAGAGAGCTAGTTGGGAGTCTGATCTACCAAACCACCACTAGACCTGATTTGGCATATGCAGTCATCGTGTTAAGCCAATTTATGTCTAAGCCACTCGAAAGCCACTGGAATGCAACGAAGAATGTTTTGAGTTATCTACAAGGTATTGTAGATTATGGAATTATTTACACTGACTCTTCTGATGTTAGACTGACAGTATTTGCAGATTCAGATTCGACAAGAAATGTAGATGATCGCAGATCTATAACAGGTTATGCATTCAGTTTTCGATCCGAGGTGATCACTTGGAGCAGCAAGAAGCAGAACACAGTCTCCTTGTCCTCAGCAGAAATAGAGTATCAAGCCATGCGTGCAGCAACGTGCGAGGCAGTCTGGTTGCGGAGACTTCTCTAGGATGTTGGGGATCAACAGACAGTCGCAACAATAATCAAATGCGACAATCAAAGCTCAATCAAGCTAGCCAACAATCTAGTGTTTTACAAAAACACTAAACATATTGATTCTCAGTTCCATTTTGTTAGGGAGAAAGTGAAATCTAAAGAAATTCATCTTGAATATTGTAATACTTGTGATAATGTTGCGGACATTTTCACTAAGCCTCTTCGAAAAGTAAAATTTCAAATGTTAAGGGAGATGTTAGACATATATGTGAACCCATTCGGAGTGTTGAAGATAATGGAGAATATCCTAGAATAGGTAGAGTTGATTCATGTAGCCTTAGGATAGGAATTAGTATCCGTTTCTTAGGATGTTGTTTTAACTTCCTTAAAACCATGTATTCTATTTAATGTGTAATATTGATGAACAATGTAGAGCGTTTTGCAGAGCCAGACTCTCTTCGATAGAGCTCTCTTTCGTAGAGCTGACCAATGAATTTTATTTTCATTAATACAACCATTATCGCTTTTATCACTTCCCTCTAACATATACAACCATTGTTTTATACAATACAACCATTGTTTTATACAACATTTTTATACCACCATTGTTTTTTTTTTTTTTATGCAAAAGCATCAGACTGCAAAACCTTTTAATGAAATCCTCCGCCAAAATGTCCATCTCGTCCTCGACAAAGCATGTAGATATTCGTGAGCCCTTAATACTTGAAACATAATTTCTAGGGTTATCAGAGGGCGATTCTGACTCAAGAATTGCGTGGGGTAGATGCTCAAGTCCTGCTCGCAATGTTGAAGAGCTTCACAAGCAATCTCATCGACGGGCTTTGAAGCATAATACATCGTCAATGACGTATTGTTGTCACTGGAATATTGCCCTTGGCATTCCTCAAGTCCAAACAGAGAATTCATCTTGTGAGAAATTGTGGCGAATATCTTCTTGTTCTTGATGAGGCCGAGAACAACAATCTTCCTCTTCATTGCGTGGGCTGCTTTTCCCTTGACAGCATTTGATTTCGATTTGAGCACAGAGCTCGGGACCCTCCTATCTTCATATTTCCTGCTGAGATATACGATTCAGCCCTGTGGTACATACAACAATATAATCCTCACTTTGTCCCAACAGGCAAGCCAGCTGATTTCCTTTTTTCTCCGTATATGTCCTCCCCACCTCTCTATATATGAAAACAATTTGCGCAATCATTCGTCATCTACCTAAAAAGCACAGGACATGCAGAAACGTGGTGTATAGAAAAAATATAGACCACGAATAGTAAAGTTGGTTAGTCTCTTCTGAGCCCACAGTTTCACAAAAACTGGACATTTCAGTACAGGCTGCCGAGTCCCAAAAGAAATCAAAGTGGGAGGCAATGTAGCAGTGGAGGAGGCTGCTACATACCAAAAAAAAAATTTCCTCTTTACCAATAAAAAAAAGATATATCTACCTCCTCCATTAAACAAATTCGCACTATCAAAAGGTAAAAACGATGGAGGGTGGAGAGTGATTCTTGTTTCTGCTTTTCTGTGCTTTCTGAATCCATTTGTTGTTTTAAAAATGTCGCATAGTTTTAGCACTTTAGACAATCAAGTTCAGTACTTTATTCAGCGCGGGCAGCTTCCGAGAAGCACCGATCGTGTGATACAGTTCAACTTTCAGAAAACTTGTAGGTCATTTGTGTTTTACTGGACTGAAAGTCAAAAGTTAATATTCTTTCAAACATGTGGTTTTACTTTAGCTAATGGATCCATGTGTAGTATGTTGTCAAAGCCTTCAACCGACTTGGACACATAGCCCCCGATTTTGAGTGAGCGTCCAATTTCGGGTGCCTCTGCTGGTGTAAAATTTGGGTAAAACAAAATTATGTGAGTTAATTTTATTTGATTTCAATATTTATATGAAATATAATATAATATAATTATATAAAATAACATAATTTTATAATTGAAACCTATAAATCTGTGTTTACATAAGATTATTTCTAAATTTATTTAATATCCATTTTTGAAATTTCAATAAATATAATGTTGGAAATTATCCCATGGAAATTTATTTAAAAAGATAATATAGTAAATGCTCATGTAGCATTAGCTCTTCAATGTAAGGGGCCTTCTGATCTTCTCATACTTTTTCATGACTTTATTATATTACCTAATCAAATTATTTTAAAATAACTAGATATCATTAATTAATGGATATATTACTAATTTTATTGATAAGTATGTTTATTTCGAAAGAAAGTTTATATAATTTCAATTTAAATAATTTAGATTCATTTTAATTTTGGATCTATCAAGCATTAAAAAAATCAAATATCTCTCTTTTTTTAAAAAGATTTGTACCTATGATTTTGCATTTAAAGGCATCTGATCTCTCCGGATAATTGTGGTAGATCTAGAGTTAAGACAGATGTAGGCCAATTTAATTATTAGTTTTATGTGTGCATAAATTTCTCTCAATTTAAATAGGCTACATTGTAGAAGAATACTATAAGAAAAACCGAGAGTCCAAAAATAACTATTGTTTACATGACATAACAACAACTATTCTATATTGGACTGGATCTCAACAACAAAGAAGGGAGCAATAATTTCAAGAGAGATTATTAATGTTTTATAAGAAGTTGTCTTTACATAACAACAACTATTCTATATTGGACTGGATCTCAACAACAAAGAAGGGAGCAATAATTTCAAGAGAGATTATTAATGTTTTATAAGAAGTTGTCTTTAGTGAGAATCTTTGCAAGCTTTTCAGGTTGGTTTTTTGGTATAATTTCTCTAAAATCCAGTATAAATTTATTGAAATCACAAGCTTGACCGGTAACCCCTACATAATCCTAGCACTCTAGGGGTTTTTAAGGATGTTGAGTCCATGTATACATTCAAAAAAAGAGTTTAAATAACACAAATCAAGATTTCACCTCAAATTTTTTCGCTAGATTCCAACACCGGAATATCCAAAAAACCATAGTAAAGACAACTCAATTTTACAACACTTTTAATTATAACTTTTATATATATATATATATATTACAATACTTTTAATTATAACTTTTATATGTATTTCATTTTTAATTGTACAATACAGTTGAACACAATCACAAGATTCATTTCAAAGATTTTATGTTTTGGCTTTTAAAAATTTACATGAATTTTTTTTATTTCACAATACTTTCTAATTATTTAAAATGTGATTTTGAAAATATAAATTATTAAATCTTATTAAAAAAAATGTTTTGAAAAATTTAGACTATACCGCTTCAACTTGCATTAAAAAATCCCTCTAAAATGACAGCAATCATTGACAACACTTGTGAGAGAACAAGTTAACCGAGGTGCAATTTAAATCAACTTGTGACCATTGTGAGTTAATGGACACTTTTACTCACTTTCAAGTATTGTAATGGTTGGTTTTTAAGATTACTGAACAACCTCAACACTCTAAATCTTGTAGAACACAATTTGGCCAAAGGAATAAACTCTAATTCTGAACACAATTTAGAAATTTAAAAAAAAATTAATCCAAAGATATTTAGCAGAAGTAAAAGACTGCCCTTTTATAGAGCACTAATCAATGATTCAAATGTCTTAAATAAAAATTATGAATCAGCCTGCATTAATAGTGAGGAGCTAATAGTTAACTGCTAAAAATGACTTTTTAAATAAAAATAATGAGTCAATCTACATTAATAATTAATAACTAGTAATTAATGATTAGAAATAACTATCTTCACTACTGATTTGATTCGACAATTTCCTACTTATAATTAACTAAATTACTAAACTAATAATAAATTTTAACCTAAACCGCACTAAAATACACACATTATTATGGTATCACGGAACGCAAAACGGAATTAGCGTCAAATTGGCCAAAGTCTCCGACAGTCTTTTTATTCAGATCGAAATGACGAAGATAGAAAATGAAAACTGAATTAGTGTCAAATTGGCCAAAGCAGCCGAGAGTTTATTTATTCACCTCAAAATGACGAATATACAACATCCACTGGTTCAATGACAGAGCCGGGAAATAAACAATAATCCATAAATGGCTCTCCATATTAGAAACAAAATTAACAGAACAAGGAATCGTATGTGATTATCTGCAATAAACGGTGAAACCAGATCAACTCATCTATCCTGAATGCTTCTCTTCAAGTTCACTACGTTCATCACAGTCCGCAGGGTAATGAAATCCCGGCCAACTGACTGAATAATTTCCCTGGGTCTTCTCAGCATCGTTTTCTGCAGATTTAAACACCTCATATCCACGCAAGACCAATAACGCTCACACGCTTCGCTCTAACATCTCCCGATATCGCTGGAAAGAGTTTTGTTTCTGCAAAAGCATCTGACTGCGAAACCTTTTAATGAAATCCTCGGCCAAAGTGTCGATCTCGTCCTCGACAGAGCACGTAGACATTCGTGAGCTCTCAATAGCTGAAACACAATTTCTAGGGTTATCAGAGGGCGACTCTGACTCAAGAATTGCGTGGGATAGATGCCCCAATTCCTGCTCGCAATGTCGAAAAGCTTCACAAGGCATCTCATCGACGGGCGTCGAAGCATAATACATCGTCAATGACGTATTGTTGTCACTGGAATATTGCCCTTCGCTATCCTCAACTCCAAACAGAGAATTCATCTTGTGAGAAATTGCAGCGAATATCTTCTTGTTCTTGATGAGGCCGAGAACAACAATCTTGGTCTTCATTGCGTGGGCTGCCTTTCCCTTGACAGCATTTGATTTCGATTTGAGCACAGAACTCAGGACCGACCACACTTGCCTCACCACCCATGGGGACCCTGCTATCTTCATATTTCCTGCTGAAATTTACAATTCAGCCCAGTGGTGCATATAACAGTATAATCCTATGGATTATAACAATAATAAGTCTATTGCGTACAGACCTTACTTTGTCCCAACAGGCAAGCCACCCGATTTCCTTTCTTTTCCGTATATGTCCTCCCCACCTCTCTATATATAACAACAATTTGCGCAAGCATTCGTCATCATCCTAAAAAGCACAGCACATGCAGAAGCGTGGTGTATAAAGAAAATATAGACCAAGGAGAGTAAAGTTGGTTAGTCTATTCTGAGTCCGCAGTTTCACAAAAACTGGACATTTCAGTACAGGCTCTCGACAGGCTGTCGAGTGCCAATAGAGAGATGTAGCAATGGGGGAGGCTGTTTCATACCTTAAAAAATATTTCCTCTCTTTTCCAACTAAAAAATATCTACGTCCTCCACTAAACAAATTCGCACTATCAAAAGGTGGAAACGATGGAGGGTGGAGAGTGATTCTTGTTTCTGCTTTTCTGTGCTTTCTGAATCCATTTGTTATTTTAAAAATGTCGCATAGTTTTAGCACCTTTAGACAATCAAGTTCAGTACTTTATTCAGTGCGGGCAGCTTCCGAGAAGCACTGATCGCGTGACACAGGTCATTTGTGTTTTACTGGACTGAAAGTCAAAAGTTGATATTCTTTCCAGCATGTTTTATTTTAGCTAATGGATCCATGTGTAGCATGTTTTCAAAGCCTTGAACCGACTTGGACACATAGCCCCCGAGTTTGAGTGAGCGTCCAATTTCAGCTGCCTCCGCTTGTGTAAAATTTGGGTAAAACAAAATTATGTAAGTTAATTTTATTTGCTTTCAATATGTATATGAAAAATAAAATTCGATAAAATTATATTATATAAAATAATATAATTTTATAATTGTAACATATAAATCTGTGTTGACATAAAATTATTTCTAAATTTATTTAATATTTGTTTTTGAAATGTCAATAAATATAGTGTTAGAAGCTATCCCATGCAAACTTATTTAAAAAGATAATATATTAAATGCTCATGTAGCATTAGCTGTTCAATGTAAGGGCCCCCCTGATCTTGTCATACTATTGTAAAAGGTTTTCTCATGACTCTATTACATTATTTAGTCAAATTATTTAAGAATAACAATATATATATCATTAATTAATAGATATATTATTAACTATATTGATAGGCATGGTTATTTTAGAAGACAGTTTATGTAATTTCAATTTAAATAATCTAAATCCATCTTAATTTTGGATCTATCAAGCATTCAAAAAAATCAAATATCTTTCTATTGTAAAAGACATTTGCATTTATGATTTTTTCCTTAAAGACATTTGATCTCTAGATAATTCATAGATTTGAACTTAAAATGGATGTAGGCTGGTTTAATTATTAGTTTTATGTGTGCATAAATTTCTCTTAGTTTAAATAGGCTACATTGTAGAAGAATACTATAAGGAAAACCAGGAGTCCGAAAACGGCTATTGTTTACATGACATGACAACAACTCTTCCATATTGGACTCCATCTCAACAACAAAGAATGGAGCAATAATTTCAAGAGAGAGATTATTAATGTTTTTTAAGCAGTTGTCTTTAGTAAGACTTTTTGGAAGGTTTTCATGTTGTTTTTTTGTCTAATTTATCTAAATTCCGGTAGAAATTTATTGAAATCACAAGCTTGATGGGTAACCCCTACACAGTCCTAGCACCCTAGAGGTTGAAACCATATATACGGTCAAAAAAACCAGTTTAAATAACAGAAATGAAGATTTCACCTCAAATTTTTATCTGGCACCCGCACCGGAAATTCCAGAAAACCGCACTAAAGACAACTCTGTTTTATAATACTTTTAATATATCTATATCTATATCTATATATATATATCTATATATATATATATATATATATATATATATATATATATATATATATTCCAAGAATTATATATCTCTTTCATATTTAGTTGTAGAATGCACTTGAGCACTCACTAGAATCATTTCAAATTTTTATGTTTTGGCTATTTAAAAATTTGGCTAAAATTTTTTATTTCACAATTATTTTTAATTATTTAAAATGTGATTTTGAAAATATAAATTATTCAATCTTATTAAAAAATTTGTTTTGAAGCATTTAGACTCACATTAAAAAAATCCCTCTAAAAATGACAACAATCATTGACAACACTTGTGAGAGAACAAGTTAGCCCAGTTGCATTGTAAATCAACTTGCGACCATTGTGGGAGCAAAGCTGTGAGTTAAAGCACACTTATACTACTTTGGTTTTTAAGATTAGTGAACAACCTCAACACTACATTGAATCGTGCAGAACACAATTTTGCCCAAGGAACAAACTCTAATTCTGAATACAATTTAGAAATTTTTAAATTTCCATATATGTAAGAATTTTGTAATTTGAATAGTGAGAGATATTTTTGTAAAAATCACATAAAGAAATTATAAGTCGTGTGCTTCATCTTCAAGACAAGATGAAGAACTAGGTAATGACATTAATGACATTAGATTAAATAGATGAAGAGAGATGTTTTCTAGCCTTTAGAATATAACAACTAGTTTTGACTAAAGCATTCTCATTAATTAATAAACAATTTTTTTATTAAAATAAAGTAATAGATGAAAATTGTCATTAATTAATAAATATTTTTTTTAATTAAAACAAAGTAAAAGATGGAAATTAGTTGTAAATAAAGAATTAAATTAATTTTATTATTATTATTATTTCATCAAAGGTAAGTAATAACAAGGTCAAACTTAATTATTCTAAACAATAAAACTGAAAAATAATAATAAGAAAATGGAAAAAATAAAAGTAAAATAAATAAATAAACAAAATAAGCTTAAGCCCCTTGTTGGCCATACAAAATCCTTCATCAAGGACTCTGCATCATTTTTCAATGAATTAAAGAGTTTCAAAATTGATCCGGATGACAAGCTTGTGAGCTTCGATGTGGTCTCCCTCTACACTAATATCCCTATCAATAAGGCCATCGAAGTCACCAAGCACAATATAGATCTTGATACGACTAATTTAGTTGGTATTTCTCTTACTTCTACTTTCTTTTCATTCGATGCAGAATTCTATGAGAAAATTTGCAGTGTCGCCATGGGTTGACCCCTCTCCCTTGTGGTAGCTAATCTATTCATAGAGGATTTTAAATCGGAGGCCTTAGCTTCTTCTCGTCTTTTGCCTAACATGTGGAAGAGGTTTGTGGATGAAACTTGTGTCATCTCGTCCCATGGTAAGGAAGAGTTGGAACTACTTTTCCTCCATCTTAACAATCAATCTAGTTCCATATAGTTCGCCATGGAATTTGAAAGTAATGGTAGTCTACCCTTCTTTGACATTCTCCTCTCAAGGAATGATGATGCCTCTTTTTCTCATCAGGTATTTCGTAAGAAAACTCATATGGAATAATATCTTCATGCTAATTCTCATTATTTCCAAGCTCAAAAGCTTGGTGCTCGCAACACGTTAGCGACTAGAGCTTTAAAAGTTTATGATGACATATCAATGAAGAGAAAAGACATCTCCTAAGTGTTTTCTTTAATAATGTGTATAGTAGACACCAATACACTAAGGCTTTCCTTAGAGCTGAAAAAGGTCCTAGTGCTAAGAAAGATACCAAGGATTAATTTTCTGCTATTCATCTTCCTTTTATCCAAGGGACCACTGACAAGATTGCGAGGATCCTAAGGAAGAATAAGCTGGCTTCAAGCTTTAGGCCTTTAAATACCAACCAGAGCTCCCTTAGATCTATAAAAGACCAGTCGAACCCAAGAATATGAAGGGTGTTTATGTTATCCTATGCTCTTGTGGGATTCCCTACGTTGGTGAGACTGGTCACTCAAATAGTCAAAGGATTCGTGAGCATGCCACGGACATCAAGCATGGGAGGACCTGCTCCTCTGCTATGGCAGAGAATGCAAATAAGTCTAAGCGTCACATCTGCATTGAGAAGGCTCAAGTTGTTGCAAGGGTTAGTCATTTCCATCATCGTAAATTGAGGAAGGCCTTAAAACTTGAGAAAAGACCCAATAATTTGAATAGAGATGATGGTTGTATTATTAACAAATGTTGGGTATGTGTCATGTCCTCCTAGTTTATTAGGTTTCTTTCTGGGATTTATTTTTCTTGTTTATTTTTATATGTAGGTATTGGTGTCATTTTTATAGTATTTTTTGTTGATTTATTCCTCATTAGAGTTTATATTCTTGATCTTTCATGTTTTCTTAAGTAGTTTATCATCCTATTCATTCTTTACTCCTTTTAATATTTTTGTTATTTGTTTGACGGGCCTTAACTCCATATTTTATTGTTGCCCTATTTTATTTATTAATTACTTTTCTTTGAATATATATATATATATATATATATCTTTTGACTTGTGTATATTTTTGTTTTATTTTATTTATTTTCCATTAATTATTAATATTTGTTTTAATATATTAATAAATTAATATCACAATTTAAATATTATTGTTCAAACATAGTCATTACTTGAAATTATGGTCTCTACATTGTTGTCTATTTAAGCCTTTGTCATGGCTTTCCTCTTCATCTGGTCCTGATAATGAACCACACTTGTTGGTTCGAAACGCATCAGCCAAAAATTTCTCTTATGTGATTTCTACTGAAAGACTTTCCTTAATTCATTATGAATCACAGAAGCATGGTCTCTACATTGTTGTCTATTTAAGCCTTTGTCATGGCTTGCCTCTTCATCTGGTCCTGATAATGAACCACACTTGTTGGTTTGAAACGCATCAGCCAAAAATTTCTCTTATGTGATTTCTACTGAAAGACTTTCCTTAATTCATTATGAATCACAGAAGCCTGAGTTCAGAAAATAAAAATGATGAAGTCAAAATTAACTATTCTAAACAATAAAACTAGAAATAATAATAATAAAATGAAAAAATAAAATATAAATCAAAATAATAAATTAACTCAAATTTATTATTTGAATAAAAGAAATAATAATAACAATAATAATATGGTAAAAAAATATGAATAGTAAATAAATAAGAAATAAAGGAATACTGTAATGTCCCCAATTAAATTAATTTTGCTAGGATGAATTTCTATTCTTGTAATTGGGTGTTGCGAAATAATTTGGCATGTAAAGTTAGATAAAGTGGATGGAGGGAGTCCACACTTAAGCTTTTAAGAGATGGAAAATTAGGGAAAAGGAAAGGTTAAATTGCTAGTGGAATATGTGGCCCACGTAAAGTACACACTTGGGGAAGAAGGAATTCGAATTCCTTGAGGCAAATCGAATTGGTGGAGGGATCCACAAGGAATGCATGACTAACAATGATAAAAGGAAGGAATGAGGAAGCAATATTATATTTGAAAATCAAACTTTTCTTCGCTGATAAGCTCAACCAATATTGTGTTTGTTTAGCACATGAGTGTCTCTTATCGGAGATCTCAGCCCTTGGTTCAGTGGGATTTGAGTGCCAGCCCTAGGAGGGAGTTCTAGTTAGTTTGACATCGTAACAGCAGCAATGAGCCAAGTTACAATAGTAGTAAGTCAAGTTACAACAACAGGGGCAGTAAAAATAAGGAGGTTGAGTTACAGCCGAACGGAAGGTAGCAACAGGAGGGTCTAGTTACCATAGCAAGAAAATAACAGCTGAGTTCCAGCAGTTGGGAGATTAGCAACCGTGTAGAGTAGGGAGAGTAACAGATGTGTAAACCAGGGAGAGTAACATCAGCGCATGAACTACACAGGCTGTGGAGCGAGATTTTGTGGGGCAACATTATTCTGGGGATTTTGGAGCTGGTGAGCTACGAGATCATTTGGAGGGCCATTTGGGGAGTATTTCTAGAGTTTGGAGTGCAGAGATTGATAGGATTAGTCACATTAACAAAATTTGTATTTGGAGGAGGTCCAAGTTGTGAAGGGTCAATTTTTCAATTTTGCAACCAAGGGAAAACCTTTCTTGGTTTTTTTTTCGGATTTTGGGCAAGGATCAAAATCCCAAATTCCTAGAATTTTATGGGCACTCTAGAGTAGGAAAATGAGGGGGCAAAGGAAGGCAGCAGTGTAGCTTTAGAGCAATAGCGCAATTTTCTGGAGGAGATGGTTATTGAAGCCGTTGGGATTTCTTGTACTCATCACTTGGTGATTTTATATTTCCTTGTCCAAGCCTAGGTGCACTTACTCCAACTCTTTATACCACAAGTTGGTATTATTAATAAGGTCTTGGCCAGTTCTCAAATTCGTAGAAATTTCTGCTTCATGTGTATTTGTTTCTAAATTTTTTTGTGTTATTGTATTTGCATGTCTTTTTTATCATTGTAAAATTTCCATTAGGAACATTAAAATGGTATCATAGCATGATCTTGGCCACTTGTGGAGCAATCCACAAGATCATGGAAGATTTGGGCATGTATGTGTTGAAAAAAGTGTAACTAGGTTCGATATTCATATTGACTAAGTAGTTATGTAATGAAAAGACAAAGATGATAAAATGTGTTTTTGTAAAGCTTTCTTCATGGGTTTCATGAGAAAGAAGTTTTTATACGTCGAATACTTCTTCTTGATGTATTTAGGGATTCTTCATTTAGTCATAAAAATATTTTAGAGTCATGTATATGAAATATTGTTACACTTGAAAAGAACAATTTATTGAAGTAATTGTATGATCAAAGACCTCGTCAAGAAGCTCCATAAAAATTTGGCTCAAGTATGATTGAATATGCCTCTTGATGAAGTCGACCTACCCACAGAAGACTAGTCAACTTAAAACAGGGAGACAGTCTGTATATAAAGGAGGAACTGTGTCTTTATTTAGAGGAATCAATTCGGTCAAGCTCTAAGATCAAGTGTGAGAAGAAGTTCATGTTTCAGTGCAATAGGAAGAGGAAATTCAACAAAGAGAAAATAGAAATATAACGTAGTAATAATCTTGTTCTGATTTAGGTCTGTACTGAACTTGTATATCTGAGATAAGCAAAATTTCACTTCAGTAAAAAGAATAGTAAAGAATCTAAGTTCACTTCAAGAAAAGAACAGTAAAGGGTTTTCTATCTATAGTTGAAAGGAAGTATGAAAAGAAGGACCATACAACAAGAAATAAGGGACTACAAGGTGTGTAAAAGAGAGACAATATCAATCTCAGTCTTGATCTTAGATATTCCTAGAAGAGACCAGAAAATATACAAAGCATGAAGGAAGGTTTCTACAATAAGGAGGAGAGTTTGACATGATGCATCAAGTGGGTATAGAGAAGGATCAAAAGAAATCTAAGAAAGTATGGAAATAAGTTTATTGTAAAGGGCTATTAGACTAGGGATCGAATTTCCCTAGTCCTAGCGCAAAGGAGTGCAAAAAGGAAGATCAACGTAAGGTGAATAAAAGGAGTAATGAAAAGCTCTTGGAAGCATCTTGAATTTAAGGGTCCAATGTTTGGAATTTTTTGATCACGGCTTCAATAAGAGAAATTTGTAGAAGGGTTTTCCTCTCTAGGTGGGAGAGGTTTTTCCTTGGCTAAGAGCCAACATCTTGTGTTCTTGTCTCTTGTGTTTTTGGTAACTGTTTAATGAAGTAAGGAAAACACACACTAATAATAAGAAGAATATCAAGATAAGAAAAATTGTAAAAGAACTTCACAAATTGTTATCAAGCCTAGAAGAATCCTACTAATACTAATTGCCTAGATTCTTCAACATGGTATGAGAGCTAAGGTGTAGAAGTCAAAGGAAGGGAAAAAAAAAAAGAGACATACAAGGATCAATCCTCAAGAAGGGCATAAAATTAAGGTTAAGGGTTTTGTCAATAATAAAGGATAAAGTCTATAACAAGCAATCTACATCAGCAAAGAACCTTTTCTCCATAGTCATCATCAAAAAGGTCACCAAGAACCTTATCAATATGACTACAAAACAAGATAACTCGAAGTCAAAGATTATCATCTTGGAGAAGGTTGAATATCCAAGAAGAAATCCTAATCTTCACTATAACAAAAGGAAAACACAGTACCTTTCATTGTATCAGTGCTAGCCTCAAAATTTATGTGTCATTACAACCCATGTCATACCACTACAATATTAATGACTTAAACAGTCTCGATGATTGGTATTGAACAATGCTCGAAGGCCACAAAGATAATTGCTAATCCTAGTCAACTCAAGCAAGCTTCTACTCCAGCAAGGAGCATTGCAACAAGGTTACAAAGATATAAAGTCACAACATACATTATAACAATATCACTTTAGAATGAGAACACAATGCCACATCTTCGGTGGACACGATGACAATACTCTTAAAATTCTTGATTTCAATTCCATACGCTCATAGTCAAGGAATAAAATAATCTCAACATATGATAAAAGGAAGTAGTACTTGGTGCTTAACAATGAAAGGAAAATCCAAGAAAGGTTCTAGAACTCTATTTTACCAAACAACTCCAACAAGAATTTCATGGAAATAGATCGTTCAAGAAAGCATCAAGGTGAAGAGTTCATCTTCACATGAAAAGTAAGTATCTTTTCATTCTATATTCAAGTTTGATTAAATGACTTCATGATTGCAAGGAAATATATGAATTGGATGGGTTATAAAGATTCCTTGCATGAAGAAGGAGAATATATATAGTCCTCTAAGTAGCTAAAATCATCAAAAGCTTTGCTCTGAATTTATGAAAAGGGATATTTATGAAAGATTCCCTCACATAGAAAAATTGGAGACATTAAAGTGATGTATATGATAAACTCATTATGTTAAGGTGCAATAAAAAAGGTCAAATTAAATCTGAACTAAATGAAAGTTAAAAGGCATCAAAGGATGTAGGATATCTTCAAGAAGCAAAATGATGATTAAATATGTCAAGTCGGCCTAAAGGAGGGACAGTCCTCTATATATAGAAGTTGTCCACTCCTCTAAATAGAACACTCTCATATCTCTGAAATTAGTGAAGAAAAGGAGGCAAGGGTGAACGAAGGACAAGAAAGGATCTCCGAGTGTAGTGAAGAAGAAGGGTGTACAATCGAGCTTAAGAACATTATTTCTAGGGAAAGCTACAACCACACGTGTGAGAAAAAGAGGGTTGTCTCTATGGTTATGACATCAACAACTCACAACTGATATATCTCAATATTTGGGGCTAGTAAACGAGGCCTATAAGGCCTCCTAATCAAGTGAAGAAGAAGGGCACTCAAGAGAAGGAGAAAATAGCCTACAACATCAAGTACAAAACCACACATGTGAGGAATTAAGGTTATAGGACAGTCACAGTAAGTTTTTACTTACATCTCACGGAAGAAGCTCATTTGGTTAAGAGGAAGGAAGGGATCATCATGAATAAGGAGTCTCATCATAGAACAAGAATAATTACCTCTTCTAGAGCAAGTGCAACAAGGTTTACCAATAGTTGAAAGAAGAACGAAGTGTCGGAAGGAGTGGGACAAAGTTCCGGGGAAAAACATGCCGGAAGAAGGAAGTGTCAGAGAACAAAGTGAAGAGAGGAGAAAGGACTAGACTTGTGCTTGGAGGACATTATAGTCAAAGGTTTAGTGTTTGGCAGTGATCAATAATAAGCTTCAATAAGATAAATTACCAAAGTTTTTTCTTCTCGTGAAAAGAGAGGTTTTGGCCCTTGCAGAGAGTGAACAACTTGTGTTCTTGTTCTTACGTTTTTTATAGCACTCTTATGAAGTACACACACATGAATTAATAATAAGAAGAATATTATGATAACAAGAAAAATAAAAATACTCTACAAATTTCTATCAAGACAATAAAAATCACACTACACCTAATTGCCTAAGGTTCTTCAACATGGTATCGGAGCTAAGGTGACACAATAAGGAAAGGGCATCTCAAGAACATTCATCAAGAAAGGACATCTAAAAAGTTGAAGCATCAAGCCAAGAAGTCTCAATCACTTCAAGGATAAGAAAGTCTATCATGTATTATTCATCAAGGAAGACTACAAAGCAAGAAGAAGAGTCATACATAAAGGCACCCACAAAGAAGAGCAGATCAAAGAGGGACTTACATCATCCACAAGTCATCAAGAAAATTTCATCATCAAGCAAGTCTACTTGGAGAAGGAAACTTGAAGAACATCAAGATCCTAGGAAGGCAAGCCATCAAGTCTTCAAGGACAAAGCAAGTCCACTACATCTCAAAATCTACCAAGTATGTATATGTCCCCTTCTGAATATACATCAATGTATTTTCGCAAGGAAAGCAATAAATTGGTAGACACCAATAACTTTCTTGCATGGAAGAAGAGGATTGATTTACTTATGAAGGAGAATGAACTCATAGAACACATCAAAGGGAATGTTACTATTCCTACTAAGGAGCAAACTCAAGCATCAGCCAAGTAAAATAAGGATGAGACAGGAGCTCAAAGGATTCTAATATAATCCACCAAAGACTCTCTCATTCCTTATTCTCCAAATTTGAAACATCAAAACAAATCTATGATAAACTAGTAGAGCTATTCTTAGTAACCACAACTGGAGAGGAGATATATCTAAGAAATGAATTGTATAAGATGAATATATAAAAGGAAGGAATAGCTCCCTACTTCATGAAGATATCTGAGATGAGGGATAAAATTCAAGAGCTAGGGGAATTCATGTCTGACAAAGAAATGATAACTATAGTACTCAATTCTCTACCTAAGGATTGGGGCAACTTCACATCAAGAATATATTCCAAGAAGCAATCTACCACACTAAGTGAAATGTGGTCTCTATGCAAGACTAAGGAAATGAAACTCCAAGCCAAGGAAGATATCAGATCAAAGGAGAAAGCATTTTCTACCATGGCCAAGAGAAACGAAAAATTTGGAAAATTTGGTCCATGATAAACAAATAAAAAAGATATGTACACAATGCAATGCTATGGATGCCAAGAATATGGTCACTACAAAACGAATTGTCCTAAACTTAAGAAGGACATCAACAACAAAACTAAAGGGGAAGAAGCTCATGTGACTCAAGAAGTGTTATAGCATCATTTACCACCTTTATATACTTGATGCTCTGAGTCATAGTAGATCCTCTAGATATCTACTATGACTAAGTCAAACTCTCTACTTAAAGGCTTATTTGAAAGGTTTGAGTAGGATAGGAGCATGTAGGAATAGAATAAAATTTCATAGCTAGAAACACCTTCTAAAATCTAGCAGCATGAAGTACATAGAGGTATTTATACTCATGTAGAAAGAGCATTTATAAATATGAACAAAATGCATGGTTAGAAATGTCTTCTAGAATATAGGACCATAGTAGATATAGCTCAATATATTCATGAATAAGGAGCATACCTAGAATAGGACCTCATCCACAATGAAAGAAAATGATCATGATTAAGAATCTTAGAAGACCTTTATCATCAAAAGGAAAGAAACATTTGCAAGGTAAGGATCTTCAAGATCCTATGATGGAATATTCAAAAGAAGATTCATGAATAAGAAGCAGATGTTTCATTGTGAATCCCATTCATGGGATTCAAGAAAAGGATGATATACAGGGAAGCTAAGATGGAGCAAGAAGGGCCATATCAAGGAAAACAAAATGAATCCAAAATGATCAAAGGAGAATCAAGATGAGGTATGTATGCATCAAATTTTAGTTATGTCATCATTTGTATATTATTGAGTCATGGGAATAGTTATATGACATGATCAAGTAGGAAATAATCTCTTTCACCAATGACATGCTCGAAGGAATGTATTACAATGCAATGAAGGTCAAAAAAAGAAAATACTCACATAAGGAGTATAAGATTGTTGACTAGGAAGCAAGAAGGAATGCTGACTATTCCTAGAAACTAGCAATAAATAAGGGCTCCCTCAAGAAGTAGAAGGTATTTGACTAATTATCCAAGATGAAGCAAATGAGGAAAGATATCAATCATGTGAAGTACCCCATGGTCACAAGAATCACTATCTGGTAAAGATCCATTAAACATATCTCCCGAAAGAAGGCACGACAACTCAGACAAAGGAAGGAAAGACCCTTGATACCTATGAAGGCCTTGGAGATACAAATGGTGAAGATAACTGATTCTACTCCACAAACATGTCATGATGAAGAAGCCATCCAACAAACTTTAATGTTGAAGCAATATCAGGATGAAGTCATGAAGGGTTACTAGATCAAAGCATGGGAGAAAGGAACTACAAATAAGCATCCACGAGAAGAGTATTTTGAAACATGGACAAGATGACAAAGGAGTATCCAGATGACAAGAGATCCTAATATATGGCAAGAAGACCACTTTCCACAAAGAAAGGAATCACATGACAAACCAAGAAGGAAATTGATCGATGGACAGTTCCCTACCAAAAGGAAGTTCAAATGAAGACTTCATGACATTGAAGGAAAGAAAAAAATCAAACAGCTAGAGGACCCACAAAGAAGAAGTTGTTGATGAATGGACAAGTCCCTAGGTAAGAGGGAGTTATAAAAAGTTCCCAATTACAAAGGAACTTGGACAAGTACCTTGTCAGAGGATACTTGATCATGTCTTCAAGTGATAGACACAACATTCTTGTCTTCACTTGCAAAGAAATAATGGGAGGATTGGGTAATCATCTGGTATCCAATACTCTTTGAGGTTGTGTAGGGTGTCCAAGACAAGAGTAGGCAAGAGAATTGTTATTCTTTGAGGGTTGGGAACCCAAGATAATAATAGTCCTAGCAGGTCATACTCAGTGAACACCCGGGCGAGTATGTACCTCGAGAGACATTGAATAAGCTGTCTATAAGTCATTGGTCTCACCAACATTGTGCTCTAATCTATTCAGATATAAAGTTTTCATTCAAGGCCTTGCTGTGGAAACAATGTTGGTTATTATGACGCTATAATAGATGGATTACAAATAAGCTTTATCTTATGTTAATTCTTCAAGATTGAAACATAGCCGAACGTGTTGTAAGGTTGTATGAATACCTCCCTAGTTAAGATGGAGTGTTGAAGGAAATATAACTAGGTCTGGTCTTCATAAATGTACTTTTGATATTTGTATTTATTGAAGAAAAGGAATATTATTTTTATAATAGATGTCAATGAGTTTCTTTCTCAATTAAATAGGTCTAGCACATGTTAAAGTGTTATAGGTGAGTCAAATAGTCAAAAGAAAATGTTTAGTACCGTAAGGGCATGTTAGACCATGTATATAATTGTATTAGAGTCAAAATGAATACCTCCAAGCAAAGTCAAAGTCTCCTCCTAGCAAATACATCCTTCAAGCAGAAAAATGATGATTAAATATGTCAAGTTGGCCTAAAGGAGGGAGAGTCCTCTATATAGAGAGGATTTCCACTCCTCTAAATAGAAAACTCTCATATCTATAAAATTAGTGAAGAAAAGGAGGCAAGTAAAGGGTGAACGAAGGACAAGAAAGGATCTCCAAGTGCAGCGAAGAGGAAGGGTATACAATTGAGATTAAGAAGATTGTTTCTAGGGAAATTTGTAGCCACACGTGTGAGAAAAAGAGGCGTGTCTCTGCGGTTATGACAACAACAACTCACAATTGATATATCTCACTATTGGGGCTAGTAAACTAGGCCTATAAGTCCTCCCAATCAAGAGAAGAATAAGGGCACTCAAGCGAAGGAGAAAAGAGCCTACAACATCAAGTAAACTGATGCATTAGCATTCAGCCCAGGGAGAATCATTTTAGATAGTAGACATAGGGGGTCATGCATTTTAGGAAATAGTTTTCCTAAGTATCAAGTTAAGGCAATATTTAGGCCTTTAAGTATGATTTAATAATAGATAATGGGAGAATATGTAAATGCTCTGAAAATAAATAAATGAGAACATGAGTGGTAGAAGTCAAATCCAACTCTCTAGGATCAAGAAAGAGCTTTTAGGAATTAATTCAAGTAGATATGGACCATTGAGCTGATAAGGAGACTTTTCTGTTTTAAAACAGAGAAAAAGATAGAGTGGATAAGTCTTCCACATATATGTATGAATGTAGCGAGCTTTCGACTTTTGTTAAAGGATGGGATCATGTCCTTCATATTAATCTAATCCCAATTTCTATATAAACATATGTAAGCCTACGGGCAGAAGAAGGAGGCCACAAGTGTTGAGAATCAGGCCTATGTGAGACGAGGAGTCTCAGATGTAATCTATGTTTTTATATTAATATATTAAAGAATTGGTGCCTATCTGTGTCAGTATGTTAAGAAGTATTTCGTGAGTGATTTACTATGAATTCGTAGGCTCTGTAGGTTGCAGGTAGAATTTTGAAAGACACGGAAGTAGAGAAAGAGGAACATGATTCAGAAGAATCTAAATGGATCATTGAACCCATTAGAGCTCTACAAGAAGGACAGAGATCAAAGGAGAGTGAGGAGTTAAGCCTAGAAGGAAGAAAGAGCTGCGAATGAGCAGAAGGCTGACACCTTAAAGAAGCCAAATCACCGAGAAATTGAGGAAACAACGTAACTTTCCAAGTAAAAGGGACGAGTGGAGAAGTCCAGAATTAGTACTCAAAAGCGTTGGATCTTCAAATATCAACGACCACAATTTAAATCACAATCACATTTCAGAGGTACCAAGGAATAGTGATAACAAAGCCAGTGATACTCTGACGAAAGAAGTTAGGCACGAGTAATGAGTGATATCCGATAGTGATTATCGGAATATTGGAGCTTGGACCCATCGGAGTTCGGTGCAATGAAAGTGTGGATTAAGTAAAGACCAGACCTGACGAAAATCATAGTCGTCGGTCTATATATATTTAAAGTATGTGGATGCTGTTAGGAGGGGAATTTCCTTTGTATTCCTGTATATTATCGTGCCCGATAGTCGGAGATCAGAGTCGGAGAGGGGTGATGGTTCATATGTATATGAACCGTTGATATAGCGGATAGCGATTGCAATAGAGGTTTTAACCTCGGGCTCTGTGCTAAAGCCGTAATAAAGCGGGTAATGTGTTTTGGGAGTACTTCCCTTTGTAATGGGATATAAAGTCGAAAAGCGCTGATAATGTTTTGGGCTAATATATGTGTAACCAAAGCATATAGTAAGGTTATATATATATATATATATATATATATATATAGATATATATAGATATATATTTATATTTATATTTATATTTATATATATATATATATAGATATATATGTGTGTGTGTGTGTGTGTGTGAACTGTGGTTCTGAAGGGTTCATATTATAATTCCGAGAGAGGATTTAGGCGAGGTGATTGGGTTCCATTACACAAGAACTGATGAATGGGCTGTGACCATTTAAGGTCTAAAGATTTGACTTCATTGTAGAGTCAAATGACCTGGGACAGTGTAGATGCATTGATGAAATGCATACTATGGGTATATGCTGGGTAACCATAGCATCAGCTTGCTAAGTATGGTTATATGTCGGGTGTAGCCTTGCATCATAAACCACCACACATGCAAGGAATGAGGGTTGTAGGATAGTCATGCTAAGTCCGTAATTACATCTCAAGGAAGAATCTCACTTGGTCAAGAGGAAGGAAGGGATCATCACGAATAAGGAGTCTCATCATAGACCAAGAAGAATTACCTCTTCTAGGGAAGTGTAATGAGGTTTACCAATAGCTGAAAGAAGAACGAAGTGCTAGAAGGAGGGGGATGAAGTGTAAGGGAACAAAGTGTCGGATGAAGGAAGTGTCGGGGAACAAAGTGATGAAAGGAGAAGGAATTGACTTGTGTTTGGAGGAAATTCTAGTAAAGGTTGTAATGTTTGGCATTGATCAATAAGAAGCTTCAATAAGAGAAATTTAATGAAGGGTTTTCCTCTCAAGAAAATAGAGGTTTTGGCCCTGGCAGAGAGCCAACATTCTATGTTCTTGTTCTTATATTTTCTATAGTAGTTTGATGAAGTACGCACACATGCATTAATAAGAAGAATAGTATTAAGCTAACAATAAAAGTAAAAATACTCCACAAATTGTGATCAAGTCAAGAAGAATCACACTACACCTAATTACCCAATATTCTTCAACATTTTCAACCCCGTTCTCCCTACCCTTGATGTACTGGATTTCAAACTAAAAATCACTAATCATGGCCAACCATCTAGCTTATCTGGCATTCAGATTTGGTTGGTCAAATAGATACCTCAATCCACTATGATCACTCATCAAGATGAATTGCCTGCCAAGAAAATAATGTATCCACATCTTCAAAGCATGGATGATCGTTTCCAACTCAAGACCATGTGTCAGATAATTCTGCTCATGCTCATTCAATTTTTGTGACTCATAGAACACTGCATGTCCTTCCTACATAAGGATTCCACCAAGTCCTCTCTTGTAAGCATCTATGCACACCACAAATTATTTTTATGGATCTGCAACATTTAACACTAGAGCATTTGTTAACAACTACTTCAATTGCTCAAAATTGGTTGCACATTCCTCTATCCACTCAAAATTCTTACCTTTCCTTTGCATTGACGTAATCAGATATGTAATGTGATATAAGTTCATGATGAACCTCATATAATAACCTGCTAACCCCATGAATGACCTTACCTAGTCTACACTTCTAGGAGCTGCCCACTCCATGACAGTTATTATTTTCTTTGGATTCACTGTTATGCCTTCCTTGGAAACATGTCCCAACTAATGTACCTTTGTCTGAAAGAAACTAAATTTTCTAAGCTTGTCATAAAACTTATACTCTCTCAGTAATCTCAACACTATTTCTAGGTGATTGACATTATCTCCATCATTTTTAGAATATATCAAGATGTCATGAATGAATTCAATAACAAACTTCTCCAAGTAAGGACACAATACACTATTCATCAATCACATAAAAGCAGTTGGAGAATTTGTCAAACCAAATATAACTAAAACCAACTCATAATCGCCATACCTGGTCCTGAAAGAAGTATTATATATGTCCTCTTCCTTGATGCATACCTGATGGTATCCTTATCTCAGATCAATCTTCGAGAACACTAATGTTCGCTTCAACTGATCAAAAAATTCATCAATCCTCGGCGACAAATACCTGTTCTTAATGGTCACCTTGTTTAACTACCTGTAATCAATGCATAGCCTTTGAGTACCATCCTTCTTATTCACAAACAATACTAGTTCACCCTAAGGTGATACACTTGGCCTAATGTACCCCTTGCCAAGCATTTCCTTCAATTGTAACTTCAACTCTAATAACTCTGGTATGCCCATCCTGTATGGTTCCTTCGATGTTGGTGTTGCTCTTGGTATCAACTTAATGGAAAATTGCACTTCCCTATGAGGTGAAAACTCTGAAATATATGTTGGAAACACATACTGAAACTTCTCCAATATTGGGTACCTTCTCAATACCTCCACATCCTCAACATCCTTACCTTTATCGCTAGAAATATGCATTTCAAATAACACACACTTTTTCTCTGACTGCTATTTTTCTGCATAGTTGTCACCATTATAACTGATGTTGTCTTCTTCTTACCCTACAAGATTCTTTGTTCTCCATTGTCATCCAAGAACTCAATGGCATTGTCATAAAAATACACTTTCTTCCTATGAAGATAGAACCAGTCCATACCCAAAAGCACACTATATGATCCAAATGGAAATAAATTCAAATGTAATGAGGTAGGCATACCATTGAAATCAAATGCATAAGCTCTTACCCAGTGGTACACTATGTTTTATGTATTTAAAGCCAACTGCACTAACCAGGATTATGCATGCACTTCTTTATTCATACCACACTTATCAACCAGGTCAATACTGACATAATTATAATTAGATCTAGGGTCAATCAAAATGGAAAGAACTTGATCACAAATCTTATCATCCATCTTGATAATAGTTTCTTGGTGATCTTCTTACTTGTTATCCAGTGCTACATAAATCCATAGAATGCTCTGCCAAACATCTCCAACTGTTTTTGTTTCTTGTGCATTGTAAATATGAGGCCTAACACCCTGATTCTGTGGAAAATCCCTCTTAATATTCTCCTTATCACATGTCCAACACTGCAACCATCTTGTACCATCATGTTTATTCTACTGCCCTCCATGTTGTGACCCATCAAAATTCTTGTAAGGTGCAACATTTTCTTTCTCACCTATATCCTGAAGCCTTTTTATTTTCAGCTGTTGTTTACCTTTACCTTGGTCTTTCCCTTTCCACTGTTGTTGTGATTATGTCTTTCGCTTTGACCGCTCATAGAAATGCTTAAATTTCCCAATAAATTCCTCAAGTCAGTGACGCTCATCATACTAAATCTAATCTCTAAATGCTATTGGCAATCCACTGAAAAATATCTAAACTTTGGCCTTGTCATCCTTAATATATGATACATACCTCAATAACTCAAAGAACTTAGTCGTATAGTCCTCATTTGTCATTGATCCCATATTTAGCTCATAAAAATCCTTGGATTTGATGTCGTAGTACCACTCTCTGACTAGTAATTCTTCCTTAAAAGTGTTTTGAATTCATGCCAACTCAAATCTTTTGTTGCGGTGTCTCTAACCTACTTCACATATTCCCACCAGATGTCTACTTTACCTTTGAGGCTGAAGATAGCTATTCTAGCCTTCATATTCTCTATGTGTTCATGCGACTAAAAAAATTTATTCATCTGAAGTAGGCATGCTTCTGCATCCTCTGAATTATTCAAATCCCCATCAAACGTAGGTGGCTTCACTTTCCTAAACATATTTGGAAAATATTCCCTGTCAATCCTCCTATAAGGATGATAACGATGATGATAATAGTGTCAATCTAAACGAGAACTAGAATAGAACCTGTGTCCATCACCTGTCCTATCGGGAGTATCCAAGAGCTTATCATATCTAATCGTTTCCTCTCTATCTGACCTCTGTCCACCGTGAGATCTACTGCCATATGCCCCATTTTTTCTATCCTCCTGCCCATGGAAGATCTAAAGTGGTCCATGTCTCTGTAATTCTAAAAAAATTTGAAGGATTACTACATTAACTTCTACTTGTTTCTCCTGTGCCTGAATGATCCTGTCATTGTCTTCCTTGCAGCTTATTATTTCTTCATTCAAGCTTTTCAATGTGTCTGCTAAGTTAGAAGAAATCCTAACACCATGTTTCTCATCTGACCCATAGCGAGAATCTCCTGAACTGTATTCTACAATCTTGCTAGTCATCTTTGATATTTTTACTGCAAATACAGCATGTCATCTAAAACCAAAAACATAACATAATCAACATACCTCATTATTTCTCAGGAGAGGATATCTCATCTACAAGATCCACCATATTAGCACAATACAGGTATAATCATAATCACATCAACATATAACACCAATTTAACCACTATCCAGTTATCAATGTCTAATCATACCAACCAGATTCCATGATTTCATGCATGACAAGTACAACCATATCATTGTATGCATAAAAGTATATAGGCACTAACATGCACGACCAATGCATGAACAACATACACTCATGACAAACACATCCGACAACAGTGCCATCAACTTCCACATGGCGACACCACTACAACCATGACCATGATCCATGTGGATATTGGCAGTAACCCACATATTTCACTTGGACCTCCACCACTGTCTCTCTCAGTTTTTTAGTTTCCTTAAGTGTAGCATAATTTACTAATTTTGGCAGCTTTTTTGGGTCATCAACTTCCAGAGCCGTTTTGAGGCCCTAAATGACGTTTTTTTTTAAATGAAAGAAACATGTTTGCTTCACTGTTATTTACAATTAAAACTTGTAGTCCTTGGATATATGTTTCTAACAAGGCATTGTGTGCATCAAATGAAGATCATATGCCAAAGTTATGACCCCAGGAACTTAATGTACCAATTTACCCAAACAAGGCCCATGGTTTTGGAGATTCATCTCTTAGGTTTAGGTTTTTGGATGTTTTGGGTTTCCCAATGTTTCTTAATAATAAATAGGCCTTTGATCCTCATTGTAACACAATCGAGAGGCATGTAGCCCCCACATCTCTTCTGATAGATAAGTTACCATCACCCAAGCTAGTTTATTTCCATTGTACATGTAAGCATATTTTAGTTCTTGGATATTAATGAAATAAAGTTTTATTTTTGCCGCATCTCTATGTTTATGTTTATATCTATATTTTATTGTGTTTCCGCGTAATTCTAGATCAGTGGTATTAGATCGATCTGCTCTTTCTCTGTTTTTCTTTGCATGTCCCTAACAAGGTCAGGGTATAAGGAGTTTGGGCTCGAATTTGTTGAACTTTTGCAAGACTATCCTTGCAAACCCTGACGACCTCCCATGGTGGAAAAAAATAAATATGAGGGAGCAGGAGATCCCTTCAAAATATTGTTTGAAGAAGCCCTCGAGCGACATAGGAACACGATGATGGACATCTTTTCCCAGATCCTTCGACGGATGCCCACATGCGACACATCTTCATCTAGTACCCACTTTGGATGCACCACTCCCTTCAAGGTACGAGTCAACTTTGATATTCCCATATTTGAAGGCTAGAGAGATGCAAACGTTGTATATAGATGGTTAAATCTATTAGAAGGGTATTTTTCGGTTCATGATTTTTCTATTAGGGAAAATATTAGTTTTGCACTCCGCAAAGTTGTCCCCACCATATGGGGTTGGCACAAAACCTATTGTGAGCAGAAGGACGAGAGGGAAATCTCATTGATTTTAGAGACACCCATTTCAAAATATTTCTGAGACGTCATCAATGAGAAGTATTACCTTGTAGGGAGCTATTAAGGTAAGTACATAAAGTGGACCACACTATGACAGGAAGGGGCCAATATGTATCGGAGTTGACAAATATTTTTCATACCCTTCACACGAAGATGGGTATGAAGGATTCTCAGCGGCATCTGTTACTAAAGTACCGTGCTTATATGCAAAAATACATCGAAAGATTAGATGGATTTCCTAGATATCTCCTTGCTTGGCGCCGCCTGCCGATACACTATCAAGATCGAGTAGAAGTTTAAACAGAAGAAGTGAGACTTTGGATGTGCGAATCTCAAGCAAGTGAAAGGCGCCCCCAAATCGCAGAAAACACGAGAAAGCCAAGGCAGGGTGACCCAGGACAACCCTTGAAAGCCGCAAGTAAATAACAACACCACGAAGTCAAACAAGGACACAGGAAGGTCGTGTGGGTTCCATAAGAGCCCCACTCACAACAAAAGTGAGTGTTAGGCCAAGCAGTCACTGGTAGCTGAGCTGAAGGCTTCAGAATCAGATGGATGTTCCGACTTTGAGACAGAACCCAACAAGGGGAATGACAAAGGGAATTAAATTTTTTATGCAGAGCCCAACGCCACTATTGCCACCACCAAGATCCAGAAGAATGAGAATGAAGATCGAGAGGAGGGGGAACGCCTCTTCCACTCATAGATGTGGGTGAAGGGTTCACCGTTGCAATTCATTGTCGACAGTGGGAGCCAAAAGAACCTCATTTCAGCATAGGTCATGAAGTGGTTGGGCCTACGGATGACACCACACCCATAACCATACACCATCTGGTGGCTTCACGAAAGACGAGATCTTTGCACCAACCAACAGTGTCGCCTTCCCTACAGTATCAAAACCTTCATGGATGAGGTATTGTGCGATGTTTATCCTCTTGATGTTTTTGATGTATTATTAGGCCAACCATAGTTTTGGAAGCATCATGTTGTATATGAGTCGAGGCCTTACACTGTTATTATTTCTTTGGGTAATAATTTATACAGGATACCAAAGGCAGCCCCAGCTACCGCCATATTTTTTTATCTCTTTTAAGCAACGTAGTAAGCTCATCTCCTAGACTAGAAAATTTGTTTTCTTCTTTATTCACTCTAAAAGTAAGGGGAAGATCATGGCAACATCCATGGGCCTTGAGAAGGGTTCCTCCACGTAGCATAAGCAGGTGGATAAGGTCATGGAAGAATACAGTGACATCTTCTCCTCACCCATAGGGGTACCCTTGCACTGTCAGGTTAAGCATTCGGTCAATCTAACACCCAAAGAACCTCTACCCAAAGGGCCTATATATCACCACTCCATTATAAGAAATCAAGAGATCAAGTAGAAAATCCAGTAGTTGATGACAATAGGGCACATCCAACGAAGTTCCTTGCCTTGTGGGAACCCTATTATACTTGTGCAGAAGAATGATGGAACTTGGAGGCTCTGCATTGATTATCAGACACTAAACAAAATCGCTCTCTCAAACATGTATCTAATTGCACCGATTGATGACCTTATGGATCAACTTAAGGGGGCCACGTATTTCAACGAGATTTATCTAAAGCCTAGCTATCATTAGGTTCCAATAGAGCCCATAGATGTATGGAAGACTGCTTTCAATCCAAGGAAGGCCTTTTTGAATGGTTGGTTATGATCTTCAGGTTGAAAAACGCCCCTGTTACTTTTATGAGGCCAATGCATGACATCTTGCATCCCTTCACCAACTCATTCATGTTTGTTTATCTGGAAAAAATCCTCATCTTCAACAAGAGTTAGGGAGAACACTTGCAACACATTCGACATGTCCTTCAAACCCTTCCATAACACAAAGTGTGTGAGAACATGGAGAAATGCACCTTTGGAATGATCCAAGTCTAATATCTCGGCTACATCATAGATGAGCATGGCGTGCATGTGGATCTGACTAAGATTGAAGTCATTCGGGATTAGCCAGCCCTGATCACTCTAACAGAGGTTCAAAACCTTTTGGGCCTTGGAAATTATTATCAGAGGTTCATGCTAGGATTCTCCCATATCATTTGTCCTTTGAGATAGATTACCAAGGGCAGAGTGAAAGAAATTTTTTCTTGCTCCGAGTCCCAACAAAATGCATTCGTTGAGTTGAAGCACCACCTCTGCTTTGCACCATTACTCACATTTCCAGACTTGCAACAACCATTTGGAATTAAGATAGATGCCTTTAACTATGCTATTGGTGCAGTCCTCACTCAGCATGAGCATCCAGTGGGCTATCATAGTGATACACATTGCGATACAATTTTAAAGTACCTCACCTATGATAAAGATATGTATTCCATCGTGTAGTCTTGTCGACAATGGAAGCATTACATTATGGGGAGGGAGACGGTCATCCACATCGATCACCAACCTCTTCAACTTATACAAACACAAGGGAAGTTGTAGAACGATCTCCATCAAATGTGGTCTACATATCTGCAACAATTCCACTTGAACATTAAATACAAAAAGGGCAGCACCAATCATGTTACAGATTGCCTTAGCCCACCCCCAGTTGCAACACTGACTACTGTTCTCAACTCTTGTGGCCACGAGACCTCTAGATGTCCGCAATTATACAAAAATGATCTAGAGTTTTCCTCCACATACCAGATGCCAGTAGATGGAAAGAAATTTCCTGATTTCCACATCTAGGATGCATTATTATGCTACCTGGGTCACCTTTGTGTTCCGTAACATAAGCGTGCCAATCTGATTTGTGAGGCGCATTACAGTCGGGTCGTAAGACACTTTGGTGTGGAGATAACTATGGTTGTAGTACAAAAGTACTTTTATTGGCCAAAACTCCAACTGCATGTTTGGAAATATATTAGATATTGCACTGTTTGCGCCATCGCCAATCCAACCATCAGGAAGCAAGGCTTCTACACTCCTCTTCCTACTCCTAACCAGTCTTAGGAATCCATCTCCATGGACTATATGTCTGGCCTCCCTTCTACCAAGCATGGTAATGACTTTGTATTTATTGTCGTGGACATATTTTCTAATATGGCTATATTGGAGGCTTGCAAGAACAATATCACAACAGAGGACACTACCAAACCCTTCTTTGAACAAATGTGGGTACATTTTGGGATCCCGCAGACCATTATATCAAATCAGGATAGAAGGTCCCTGAGCACATTCTAGTCAATCCTCTGGACACTACTACACACGAAGCTCACCAAGTTGGCTGCATTCCATCCCCAAACTTCTGGCTAGACAGAGGTCATTAATAGGATGATATGCACATACTCTGTATGTACAACTCCAAGTATCCACGAACCTGGGATGAGAGTCTTCCCTATGTGCAACACATCTATAACAGATCTCTCCATAGCTCGAATAGTCACAGTCCCTTTCAAGTAGGTCTATGATTTCAACCATTGTGTCTAATTGATGTTGCCAGGCCTCATGCGACTACACAGACTAAATCCACACATGTATTTTTGGAGGATGATAAAGAAACTAGATTTATTGAATGCCTCCAACACATCTGCTAGTAGGTTCACCACATCTTGAAAAATTCAAATTCTATGTAAAAGCAGTGACATGATCAACATCGGGTGCCACACAAGCTTTAGGTGGGTGACAAAGTTTGGTTGCATTTGTAGAAAGAACACCTTACTAGAGCCCATCGGAAGCTCATACCACTCTGATATGGGCCATACACTAGTACCAAGGCCTTCGGAGACATTTATATTGATCTCAGCATTCCCACATTCCTTGGCTTGTACACAATGTTCAATGTGGATTGCCTTCGACTGTCCTTCCCACCATTACTAGACACATCAAACATTGCATAATAACTCATACAAATAGAGTTAAACCCATACGACATGGAACAAGACACAACTGATCAAATCATGGACACACAGATCAATAACACTCACCAACAGAATATCCAACTATATCAGGTTGTTAAAGCTAGTTGACTCCTGCACCAATGTAAGTGGCTCACTTGTGACCAAGTTCAACAAAAGTTTCCCCTTCTCATGGAGGAACTCAAAGCAAAGGGGACCATTGCTTCCTAAGGGGGGAGGAATGCTCGAGGTGGATATTGGTGGCCACCTATATATTCTATTTGGACCCCAACCATTGTTTCTTTTAGTTTTCCAATTTCATTAATTGTAGCATAGTTTACTATTTTTGGCGATTTTTCTAGACATGGACATTAGGAGCCGTTTTGAGACCCTAAACGATATTTATTTTTTTGAAAAACGACAAACATAAATCGTTGATTTATGTTTTTGACTTTAAAGTTGTAGTCCTCACATAGATCTCTCTAACGAGGTATTGTGCAAGTCAAATGAAGATCGTATGCCAAAGTTACAACCCCAGGAAGTTGATGTACGAATTTACACAAATGGGGCCCATATTTTCGGTGCTTCATCTCCTAGGGTAATATTTTTGGATTGTTAGGGTTTTCCATTGTTTCTCAATAATAAATAGGCCTTCGATCCTCATTGTAACATAGTTTAGAGCCATGTAGCTGCCACATCTCTTCTCAAAGATAATCTACCATAGCCCAAGCTAGTTTATTTCCATTTTGCATGTAAACATATTTCAGTTCTTTGATATTAATGAAATGAAGTTTCATTTTTGCTGCATCTTTATTTTTATTTTTGTATATGTATTTTGTTATCTTCCTGCATAAGTCTGTATCAAACCACCAACATCCATGCACATCAATTACATAGACCATAAGCATAGAGAGAACATATATGCAACCGACATGAATGCATAACCAACACATCATTGATCTAGTCCAAGGGGTCAACAATGCTCTAGTACCACTCTATAACACCCTCCTCCCACATTTACTTGAGCTAACTGGTCATCTAGGGTAAATATGTGACGAGAGACTACTATGATGTGACTCAAATCCCCATGTATAGTTAAGGAAGTGAAATTGATAAACCCAAACCAATCTAACCTTCCACACATGCTACAGAACCTTTAGGAGCTAACTGATCCTTCTAGGTGATCAACCCTTGAGGCAATTTTACCTTTCACTGATCTGGACCCCCAGCTGCTTCCATGACAGGCCATGCATGAAATTGAGGACTTCCATTCGATCCCATAGCAAGGGCATTCCAATGACGGTGGACTTTTTCATCTACTTCTCAGCCATCCAACTCAAATTCTGTGCCACATTCTCAGGGCTAGGACTTAGGCCACTACCCAAAACTTCATGAAAATTTCAGGAATGTTAAATAATAATAAAACAAAGGTACTAGTACAAATATTTTATCATGAATTGATTGGACCCCTACTAGCGATGACGAGAATTTCGTAAAAAATGTCATAAATATGCAATCTATAGGTCATAACAACAGATTTGAGCATAGGGGTCTCATAATTTTCTAAGATTCATAAATGAATGTTGTTTCCATATCACAATATCTATATTACCATCTATTAGGTCATATATTCATTGTAGTTTTACTAACTAATCAAAACATGATAAGAACCATACATCAAGTCTGTCATAAAACATACTCATAACCAACATATAACCAACATAAATAACAAGGATATAACAACCATATAATCCACATATAATCCAATACAGTTACACATGAAATACTACAGAGAATAAGCTCTTATTAATGAATAAAAATGTCAACCAAGTTTGGGACTTCCATGAACCACCTAGCCATAGATTGGCTGAACCAAATATTTCTTTCAACCAATCACTCTCGTGCCATATTCCAAGTATGAATGTGGGACTCAAAACCAAACCAAACCAGGTTTCCTTAGGCTTTACCACAATCCCCATCGAATCACTAGGCCCTAAACAATCATGGATGCCACCAAATTTCTCCACCTATACAGTGAGGAATTTTTGTGTCTCCTAGACTCTAGGATTTACCGTATATCCTGCCATACAACAATCGACGATTCCTAGGTCTAATCAAGGCTCCACATTCCAAGTTTTACCATTTATCCCACCATTCATTAGTCAAGGATTCCTAGGCCTGATTGAGGGCACACACCTATACGCTTTCCATATATCCCGCCATTCACCAGTCAAGGATTCCTAGGCACAGAAAAATAGCTTTATTGCAATTCCAACCTGCTTCCGGGATTGTTAGGCCATGTGTTCTTCCTTTCACATACCACCTCAATTATTTTTGAAACAATATGACAATTCTTCTCAACCAAATACAAGAGAACCCATCACACCATTACTATCTGGAGATGGTAAGGCAAGGCTGAAGAACAATGTCACACCTAGAAAAACACATGCCAATGGCAACAAAATAAATACACACATGCATGTATCATGCATGCCAAAACTACAAAGGAACTGACACATGCCAATTGACACCTGTAAATAATCCCGCTATAGCTACTAGATGATGCTTTTCCTTGCTTGATCTTTGTCTTCTTGGTCCTTTGTTTTTTCTTGATCCAATGCTAGAGTGCTCCAAGAAAACTATAAGTGTTCAAGAGTGTGAGAGAGAGAATCGAAAGAGAGCTCCAAAACTGAACTGACAAAAAGTACCAACTCATCCTAAGATACTTTTTTATTAATGAAATCTCTATTTTCTTCAATTTTCTATTATTTTCCTTTTCCTAATTCCCATTATTTTCATAAATAAAATGTCAATTAAAGCCGCTTGCCTTTTCTATTGTCTTTGCCAATTTCCTTTAACTATACTAACCGAAATAAATAATCACTACAGTATTCAACATTTAATTTGAAATACATATCCTATCACTTAAATTATTATTTTTCTTTCATTAATTTTATTACAAAGATTTTTAACGAAAGCTTTTACCGTAACAATGTTTTAACTTTTATATTATGCTTGTGAACTCAAAGTATTGAACACTTCCAATATTAGATATACTTGTGGCCTCAAAGTATCGAACATCTCCGATATTAGATCAACTTCCGATATATGCCTGTCGCCTCAAAGTATTGAACACTTCGAAGATTAGATCAACGGTTTAGAGCTGTAAAATCTGATTGGGCATATTATCAAAAAATGACGTTTAACTATATCGTTAATTCGTATGAAATCGGAATATATAATTTAAATTTCATTGACTACGTCTTACGTCTTCGAACCTAATATATATATATATATATATATATATATATATATATATATGCGCGCGCTCGGGATTGTCTCGAGGGAATAATTTAGAGGAGATCCATTTCTCCATAGTTTCAAAGTGAATATCTTTTATTAGTGTTATTTAATTTTCATCCTTTCAATGTATTACTAAAATAGGCAATCACTAAAGGTAATAACAAATCTTGACGAATTTGCAATATTTAGTCACGCTCTCTGCCACCAATTCCTTTTGTAAAGAACATCAGCCTCTTTGTCATCATTAAATCCAACTTATTTCAAATTTGAGCATCAACCATTTATTCATCATTCAATACGTCTTTAAATATTTCTGTTTTGCTATGATGTGACTTGGTTAGAAAAAATGAAAAATCAGCATCACTACGTTTTGCTTCGATTCTTGCATAAAGGTAACAGATGATCTCCCTGCGGCAATTATGTTCAGAATTATGACGATGTATCAAAATGTCCCGTGCCAATAGTAATAACTGGAGCAACAGACGAAACGCGACAACATCAGCGATGCTCGGACGAGCATTTGAATTAATGTAACATGACTTTAATTATTTGCAAACCAGACTGATTCGGGAAGTCAACTAAGCTGGTTATACATCTTAAAAAATTTGGCGTTATAGCATGTTTTCGTTATTACAAAACTACTTCATTCTTAGTTAGAGGGGATTTCTATTTCCAACCCCATAGTATTATAAATGCGTGCTCATAAGCGAGGGAAATAGCGCTCGCTCTCTCTCTCCACAGCACCTGAACAAATGGATGGAGTGTGGAGAGAGAGGGAGCACTATTTCCCTAGCTTATCAGCCACATTTATAATACTATAGGGTTGGAAATAGCATTCGCCTTAGTTATATAGCCAGCCTATATTATATAATTATGGATTATTATTTTATTTAATCTTGGTCATCACAGATAGGTTGCATGGGAATGTTGTAACCTAATGTATTTCTCTATCAAGAAATAAATGCATTATCAAATCTTATTTGATGTCACATTCTATATGGATTATATATAAAGTATAAGCATATATTTAAATTTCTTATTCAGAATGCAATTTTTTTTGGGTTGTTTTTAGTATTTGTCTTTCTTAGTTTTATACTAATTTTATATCTTAATTTTATATTTTAGTTTTCAGGTAGTGTTTTTTTTTTTTAAATCTTATTTTACAAAAACAATTTACTGGTAAAGAAACGCATAGTCATCTGTCTGGAAAGTTATAGAAATTCTGGTCATATTTAGAGAAAATTCCGCAAGGATTTTTCTGGTCATATTTAGAGAAATCCGGCAAGGATTTTTGTAAATCCAAGTTACAATTGTTCAACTTCAAAATTTTAAGTGCCTTGCACATTTTTGATGGTGCTGAATCCATTTCCAGCATCAAAAACACAATTCAAACACTGCCTCTACAATATTTAAAAAAAAAAAAATTGCCCAAATTCCAGCGACTGTTAACCTCGTTAGATGACTCGGTAAAGAAATTATTTTTAGTAATTTTCTTTCTTAATTTTATACTAATTTTATGGCCTAGCTTTCGGTTAGTGTTCTTTTTAAATCTTATTTAAAAAAAAAAATCTACTGGTAAAGAAATAACAATATGAAGGGCATTGAAGTGATATTTAATTTTATTTTTGGAAAATTTATATATTATATATTAATTTTAATTTAAATATATTTTTTTATAATATGATTGCAATAAAATTAATTCCTTAAGATTTAATACGAACGTGATAGGTGAGCTTGTTTACTATTGATAAGTCCGTGTGATTATTTTTTAAAACGCTATCCTCCATATAAATATATGAATATTGATTATTTTTTGAAACTCTTTCTTTCGTATAAATATATAAATAGTACAATATCAAATCGTATGTAATGAAACATTTAAGTAAGATACGTTATAAGTTATTGCAATAAGTTTTTAATTTATATAATACAATATCAAATTGCATGTAATGAAACATTCAAGTAAGATACACTATAAGTTATTGCATTAAGTTTTTATTTAATTTGGATAGTGATTATTCTTTAAAATTTTAAAGAAATTATAAATTTTATTTATTATTTCTTATATATAAAATTCTTGTGAACCTAATCTAATTGAGAAATTATAACTACTTAAAGCTGTTCCATATCACATATATTTAAGTTAGTTTTAACATGTTACTTCAAAAGCGAAGTTTCTCTTTACATTTATATTAAAAGTCTTTCTAAAATGAAAATAGTAACGGCATAGTAATTTTTAGACTATTTTTACTCTACGTGTAAGGTTAATTTTTTTTTCTAAATATTTTTGTTATTTTTTTAGTTGAACATAAGTAATAAGTAAAAGGTTAATGGCTCAATATCTAAAGACATCTAGCAAAAGTGAAAGCATGCCCCTTATAGAGCACTAGTAAGTTATTACAACTGTCTTGAATAAGGATAATGAATCACGTGCATTAGTAATTAGCACCTAGATATAACTATCCTCACTACTGACTTGATCACTAAATTATGATAAGTTTTCCACTTGTAATTAGAAAAATTACCATAAACACACATTATTATTATGTTATCACAGAACCAAAAACAGAATTAGAATCAAATTGGCCAAAGTCTCTGTAACACATCCATATATATAACGAATATATAAAAAATAAATTAAATTAATAGCAAATAAAATCTTCAGAATTACAAACCTACGAGGAGTTCTTACCTTACGTTTTAATACTAACATTGTGGTTATCGTTTGTGGCTAGCATTAGACTGTCATACATTAAAAACCATAGCAAATTTTTGTTTCATATATTATCAACTATGAAGGGACATTCATTGATACATTTATATGCGCAAGTGAAAACTTAATTGCATCTGATGTTAACGTATTATGCTACGGTACTTTTGATTACAACTGAGATTCTTAAAAGTTTAAGGCTTGCAATTTGTTGGTGCCTTACTTAAGACTTGGCTGTACTGGCCTAGGTGTAGTGCTGTCACACACCACAGGGCCTGCCCGTAGCGATTCCCTTGGGATTTTCTTTGTTCATCAATGATGTTGGTTTCTCGAGGATTTCGGTCCTAAAGAGTTTTGAATTTTACTTCTTGGCAATTTTGCTCTTGTTCATTGTTGCGTTTCTCGACAATTTTGAAGGGCTTCAGCTCTGCTCTGCTCCGTTGTTTGGGACCTTGATTAGATGGTACCCTTTTCCTAGTGCGGTGACCATCTATTTCTGTGGCTCTGTTGCTCAGCTCTTGGTATACTTCTGGATTTTGCTGGACAATGCCCTCAGTGTTCAGGCGAGCTGGAGTTTGGCTTCGACAACAGGGTTTCTGGTGCTAAACTGATGGTAAATAATTCGTTTACCCTCTACTTGCTCTGTTATATTATTTGTGAATAATTTTCTAAGTCTTTAGCTTAAACCCTAAATTGATTTTTGATGTATCTTTGTACAAACCCCCTTCAGGTGTTGCAACCGTCGAAGGATTATGGGGCCAAGTCTCCATTTCAGGGCTCGTTCTTTCGAGTGATGGATCCACCGAATACTGGGTATTTCAGTGTTTAAGTTATTACACATTTGGGGTTTTGGTTAAAAGGCCGGCCTGCCTTATGGTCTGTTCGAGTTTATGTTAGTTGTTGTACATTCTGGCTTTGGCTATGGGAAGTCGTCCACCAAGACAAAGGCTGTGTTCTTAATTTAAAATGGCCCGACCATTGCTTGTAGTCTTGGTTCTATTTTTGTCATACTGTTTCAGTTATCGGGGTTTTAATTTTAAAGCATATACAATATTTTCCGCATTCCGTAGTTTTTATATAAAGTTTTTGTTGGTTATCAGTCCTCCGTCGCGACTCCTAGCTTGAGTCTTGGACAATTTGCATTAAAGATTAATAACAATTGATGTGGACTATTTATATCTTGTTATTTTAATCTTGTATTTAAAGGGTTTACCCTTACGCTTTTATTTAACATGTAGTAGTTGATAGCAATGGATATCTATTCGAGCTATGGTTCAGTGTACCTGGTTTATTCGGCTTGTTATTATTTCGCCTACAATATTTATGTTAGAAACCCTAATATTCCTCTGTGGGTATTCTGTTGGCATGAAACCTTCAGAGTACCGGACTGTATACATAATTACTGTTAATTATTTACTGCAAAATAGATATTTACAACAATATTCATTTTCGTTGTAAGCTACATTTATTTTAATGTATTCCTACCTTACGAAAAAAGAAACTAAATTATTATTTACTATTCTATACTATAGAATAGTTGCACATAAATTTTTACCTCTATCACAGACTCTACTCTAATCTAGTCACTATTAGAAATTAAACTAATTAACCCATATTCATTCCATTTCATAAAATAAAATACAATAATCTAAGCAAGCTGGAAAACTTTAAACACAGTTAACACTTATCTGAAGCTATGTTTTAAAATTGAATCCTCAACTTATCAGTCTTTAGTTGCTCCCTTTTCATCTACACTTAAACCTGCACTATATATGCCTCCCTACCATGAGATCTACCATATCAGTAGAACTCTCTCAGTGCCATCCTTGATCTAGGGAAAAATTCTTTCTCTTTCAAAACTTAAGAGTTTATTCAAGCATCTAATCTTAACCAGACCTAGCTAGTACAACTTCTTGACTTCTCAGCATAGTTTCATTTCCTTCTTCTGATCTTTGATCCCCATCCTCTTGATCATCTTTCTTTTAAATACTTCCAAGATTTGGTTTTTCCTTTCTTGGAATATGTAACTGTTTCTTTTAACTAATTAATTAAAGAAACATTATTTTCACTAATAACTACAAAAATACCTTCTCATAACTTTATTTCAAAATAGTTTATGTTTTCAAGAAAAATAATAGTTTGTTTAGTGCAGTAAAAAGAAATATTATTTACATTAATGGGGGATATTACATCTTCCCCCCTTAAGATGGAACATTGTCCCAATGTTCTTCTCTTGCAAACAAACCTAGAAAGTTTTCTTTCATAAGTTGCTCATCTTTCCAGGTGGCCTCTTCCGGCCCATGGTGCTGCCATTGCACTTTAACCTTGGTGATAACTCGTTTCCGTAGCGCTACTTCTCTCCGATCTAGTATAACTAGAGGTTCGACCAGGAACTCGCCTTCTGGTTCAACCTGAACAACACACAAAAAAGAATGTCAAGTCTAAATTAGTTTGCTTGATATATATTCCAAAGCAGAAACCATAACATAGTTACTGGATGTCTTACCACTTGATTACATGTTTAGCATCATAAACATATTTCTTAAGTAGAGAGACATGGAAGACATTGTGTACATGAATGTGACTGGATAAGGCGAGTTGATAAGCCACTGGTCCGATTTGAGCCAGGATTTGAAAGGGTCCACAAAATTAGGGTGCTAATTTAGCACATTCGACTTATTGTAAGGTACTCTTCTTGGCTCGAACTCAAATGTAGACATGGTCCCCTACTTGGAGTTCATGAAAGCTTCTCTTCTGATCAACAAAATGCTTTTGTCGGTCCCACGCAAATTTGAAATTGAATCTTACCTTTTTCGCCATTTGTTCCATCTCTTCCAACATGTCAGGTCCCCGCAACAACTTATCTTTTGATCCACTACAACTCAAGGGTGTCCGACACTTGTGCCCATATAGTACCTCCAAGGGACTCATTCACAAGGATGCATGGTACCCATTATTATAGGAAAACTCCACCAGGTGAAGATAATCTTCCCATTTGATGGGTTACTGCATGGCATAAACACGCAATGTGTCTTTAATCACTTGATTCACTCATTCAGTTTGCCCATCCGTTTGCAGATGATAAGCCATACTGAAGTGCAGTCGGGTTCCCATACCTTCAAAGAGGGCCTTCAAGAAGGCTGAAGTAAACTCTACATCTCAGTTGGAAATGATCATCTTGGGAGTCCCATGTAGTTTAAAAATGCGCTGCATAAAAATATTAGCAATTTAAACTACTCTATATGTTGATTGGATAGGTATAAAATGAGCTGATTTGCTTAGTTTTTCCACCACCACCATGATGGAGTCATTTTGTTTCTTTGACTTAGGCAATCTAGTGATGAAATAAATAGATATTGTTTCCCATTTCCATTCCGGAATGGGCATAGGGTGAAGTAACTCTACTGGGTGTTGGTGCTCAGCGTTCACTGGCTGGCACTCTAAGAATTTGGCTATATGTTTTGCCACATCCTTCTTCATGCTGGGCCAAAAGAATTCTCTCCACAAGGCAGAAATCATCTTTTGGTATCCGGGATGACCTGCATAGGGAATCTTGCAGTATTCATCCAAAATTAAAATTTTAATATGCTGCTGGTTGGGCACATAAATTCTTTTTCTATAGAATAATAAATTTTCTGCATTAATTGCATAACCCAGCTGTTGTTCATGGCTATTAAAAACTTTTGTTTGCTGCCATAAGTGTCTATATATAGAATCCTACATGGCTGATTCTTGAATCTGCCCAAAAAAAGTTGTTTGTGATTCACTAAAAGCATTATCATATAAACAACTTACGTTTCGACTTAAAGCATCTGCTACTCGATTTTCCTTCACTTTTATGTGTTTGATTTCAAAATCTAAGTCACTTAGGAAGTCTGACCAATGAGCTTGCCTCGCATTTAAAGTTGGCTGCTTGAAATAATTAATCAGACTATGGTGGTCAGTCATTAATAAAAATTTCTTACCTAAAAGATAATGGCACCACATTTTTAAGGCATGGATGACCACTGTCAATTCTAAATCATATGCTGAATATTTTTGTTCATATTCCTTCAGTTTTCTAGATTCATAAGCTACCACCCTGCCTTCTTGCATAAGTATGCCACCCACTCCCTCCTTACTAGCATCCGTACAAACCACATATTACTTGTTAGTATCAGCGATGCTCAGAATTAGTGTAGTGGCAAGCAAATGCTTGAGCTGATCAAAGCTTCTTTGAAATTTAGGGCTCCACTTGAAAGTTCTCCCTTTCTTTTGTAAGGAGGTAATAGGATAGGCCACTCTCGAGAATCCTTCCACAAACCTTTGGTAGTAACTAGCCAGGCCCATAAACGATCTTATATCAGCCACATCCTTTGGCACTGGCCACTCCATAATTGTTCTTATATTTTCCGGATCAACCGCAATTCCGTCCTTGGTGATGACGTGTCCAAAGTATTGGATCTGCTCCTTAAAGAAGTCACATTTATTGTACTTAGCATACAGTTGATTTTCTCTTAGGACCTGCAGTACAATTCAAAGACGTCCCTTATGCTCGTCTACATTCTGAGAATAGATCAGAGTGTCATCGATGAAAATTAATATGAATTTGTCTAAGAACTGATGGAAAATTCTATTCATGAGACACATGAAGGTAGCTGGGGTGTTAGTTAACCCAAAAGGTAAAACCACAAACTCATAACGACCATAACGTGTCCTGAAAGTAGTTTTTGCAATATCCTCCTCCTTGATCCTGATCTGAAGATACCCACAACGAAATTCGCTCTTTGAGAAGATGGTTGTGCCCTTCACTTGATCAAAAATCTCATCTATATGAGGAAGGGGGTATTTTTTTTTAACGGTCAGCTTGTTTAGCTGGCGGTAATCCATGCACATTCGCAGGGTTCCGTCTTTCTTTTTAACAAATAATACCGGAGCTCCCCAAGGAGACACACTAGGACGAATATATTTCTTATCAAGCAACTCTTGTAGTTGCATCTTTAATTCTATTAGATTGGGGATACGCATTCGGTATGGTACCCAAGACACTGGGGTAGCTCCCGAAATTAGTTAAATAGTAAAATTTATGTCCCTTTTTGGGGGTAGGCCTGGTATTTCTTTGCGAAATATATCTGGAATTTTTTTTATTATAGGTATGTCTTCTAGTGATGCGGGTTTATCCTTAGATTCAACATACCCTACTTGTATAGCATATATTTGGCAACCTTTCCTGATGCATTTGGCTAGTTGGTAAGCTCTTATTGGCCTTATTTGTAGAGATTTCTGAACACCCAGAATTTCCTATTTTTCACCCTTTTCATCTTGTAGCTAATAGCTTTTGTCTTACAATTTACCAAAGACCAACGCTTTCCTAACCCATCCATAACTATAAAAATTTCACAAGACCCTAGGGGTAGAACATTTAAATCAACTATAATAGATTTACCATGTAATTTCAAGGGGCCATTATTTACCTTAGACAAAACTCTTCTTTTTCCTCCTATGGCTAGTTGTACCAACCACAGGTTTTTAAATTTAACCACTTGTAATCTACATCGTTCTACTATCTTGCCACTGACGTAACTTAGCGTAGCTCCAGGATCTGTTAAATAGAGCAAGTCTAGTCAAAAATAGTACCTTCAAATTTAACCATAGTTGGTTGAAACTCCACATGATGATCTTCAAGAGCTGTGTTGATCTTAGGGATGCTTCTAGCCACTACTCCCACAGTGAGGCCTCTTGAATTTGTGTAATCTGGTTTGCTCCCCTGCATTGTGGGCATTTTTAAATATAATGTGGGCCTCCACATCCCTAGCAATGTACAGGGGGTCTATTAACTATTTCTCCATTTTTGCCAGTTTGTTCACTGGTCCTAGTTTCTCCTGGTCCCTTAAATCTGGTCTTATTCATATTCCAATTACCTTGACCTTTAAATAATCCCTTGTTGTTGTTGTTCTTATTTCCCTTATGGTTGGAAATGAATTTATTTCCCTTCTTGTCTCCCCACCTTTTGCTCATATCTCCTTTTGGTTTATTCTACTGATAACTGATTTGTGCTTTTCGAATGACCTCGTCCATGGATTTTGGGTTATCAAACTCCATTCATTCTTTCATAAATAACATAAGACTACTGGAAAACCATTATACTTTGGGGTTTTCTTCGCGAATATAAGGAACATATCTCAGCAATGAGGTGAATTTTGTTATAATTTCATCCATGGTCATTTGGCCCAAGCAGAGGTCATGGAACTCCTTATATTTCTCATCATAAAATCTCTCGGTCAAATACTTTTCCTTGAAGAATTTTTGGAATTTATCCGAGGTTATACTCTGTTCATTGACCCCATGACCTATTTTTACTTCTTTCCACCATAATGTAGCTTTCCCTTGAAGCTGGGAAATGGCTAGACGAGCCTTCAAATTGTAATCATATTCATACAATTGGAAATATTTATTCATATTAATTAACCTTGCTTCCACAACCTCTTCTTATTCCCCGTCAAAGAGAGGAGGCTTGATTTTTCAAAATTCTCCTTGGAATTCAATTTTCTGTTTCATCTTTGTCTTGTGATATGACACATTTCCTAATTCTTCCTCTTGGTTTTCTTCTCCTCTTTCTATTTCCATGTTTTCAGTTTGGAATTCCTATTCTGCGATTGTGTGATCATGCTCCGGACTAGGGGCTAGTGGACAGTCATTCTGTCTATTCTACAAGCTCTTTAAGATTTTCTCTTGTTCTTGTTGAGTCTTTCATTGTCTGCCTAGCGTCGGGCCATCTCACCTTTCAGTTCTTGGACAGTGGTTCAGAGGCCTACGTTGGGATTTTGTGTATCATCGCCCAACTACACCCAAACTTCCGGATTTCCTTCCTGAAATGTTGTTGGCCCTGTTCCCATTATGGAACCATGTGGTAAATTTTTGGTTCGCCTCATATTGAACCTTGCTACTTCCTACATGCACATTATCAAAAAATGTTATTTCTTACCCAGAGGTCTCAATTTTGGAAACCTGAGTCCGCTCTCATACCATATGTAACACATCCATATATATATTGAATATAAAAAAATAAAAAATTAGTAGTAAATAAAATCTTCGGAATTACCAACTTACCATGATTTCTTACCTTATGTTTTAATAGTGACATTCTGGTTATGATTTGTGGCAAGTATTAGACTGTCAGACATTAAAAATCATAGCAAATATTTATTTCATATATTATCAACTATGAAGGGACATCCATAGATACATTTATATCCGCAAGTGAAAACTTAATTGCTTCTGGTGTCAACGTATTTTGCTACGGTACTTTTGATTACAACTAGGATTCTTAAAAGTTCAAGGCTTACATCTGTTGGTGCCTTATTTAAGACATGAATGTACTGGCCTAGGTGTCGTGCTGTCACACACAACAAGACGTGCCTGCAGTGATTCCCTTGGGATTGGCTTTGTTCATCAACGGTGTTGGTTGCTCAGGGAGATCGTCTGGTCCTTAATGGTTTTGACTTTTACTCCTTCGCAATTTTTCTCTGGTTCATTGCTGCATTTCTTGGCAATTTTTAAGTGTTTCGGCTCTGCTCCACTCCGTTATTTGGAACCCTGATTAGATGGTATCCTTTGCCTGGTGGGGCGCCTGTCTATTTTCATGGCTTTGTTTCTCAACTCTTGGTATACTTCTGGATTTTGTTGGACAATGCCCTCAGTGTCCGGGAGTTTGGCTTCAACTACAGGGTTTCTTGTGCTAAACTCACGGTAAATAATTCGTTTACCCTCTACTTTCTCTGTTATATTATTTTTGAATAATTTTCTAAGTCTTTAGCTTAAACCCTAATTTGATTTTTGATATATCTTTGTACAAACCCCCCTTCAGATGTTGTAACCGTCGAATGATTATGGGGCCAAGTCTCCATTTCAGGGCTCGTTTTTCGAGTGATGGATCCATAGAATACGACGTATTTTAATATTTAAGTTATTACACATTTGGGGTTTTGGTTAAAAGGCCGGCCTTCCTTATGGTTTGTTCGAGTTTATGTTAGTTGTTGTACATTATGGCTTTGGCTATGGGAAGCCATCCACCAAGACAAAGGTTGTGTTCTTAATTTAAAATGGCCCGGCCATTACTTGTAGTCCTGGTTCTATTTTTTTAATATTGTTTTAGTTGTCATGGTTTTAATTTCAAAGCATATACAATATTTTCGGCATTCCGTAGTTTTTATATAAAGCTTGTGTTGGCTATCAGTCCTCTGTGGTGACTCCTAGCTTGAGTCTTGGACAATTTCAGAACAATTATATATGTAATTTATTGTGTTAAGGGTTAATAACAATTGATGCGGGCTATTTCTATCTTGTTGTTTTAATCTTGTATTTAAAGGGTTTACCCTTACTCTTTTATTTAGCATGTAGTAGTTGATAGAAATGTATATCTATAGCTCGGTGTACCTGAATTATTTGGCTTGTTATTATTTCACCTACAGTATTTATGTTAGAAACCCCACTATTCCTCCGTGGGTATTCCATTCTCATGAAACCTTTAGAGTACCCAACTATATACATAATTACTGTTATTTATTCACTGCAAAATAGTTATCTAAAACAATAGTCATTTTTGTTGTAAGCTGCATACCTACAGAGTACCCAACTATATACATAATTACTGTTATTTATTCACTGCAAAATAGATATTTAAAACAATAGTCATTTTTGTTGTTTTACTGTATTCTTAGGTTAGGGAAAAAGAAACTAAATTATTATCTCTTGTTCTGTACTATAAAATAGCTACACAGAAATTATTGCCTCTATCACAGGCTCTACTCTAATCTAGTCACTATTAAAAATTAAACTTACTGAACTATATTCATTCCATTTCATAAAATAAAATACAATAATCCAGGCAAGCTGGAAAACTTTAAACATGGTTAACACTTGAAGCTACGTTTTAAAATCCAATCCTCAACTTATGAGTGTTTAGTTGCTCCCTTTTGGTCTACACTTAGACCTGCACTGTGTATACCTCCCTACCATGAAATCTACCATATAGTAGAACTCTCCCTGTGCCATCCTTGAGAGGAAAATTTTCTCTTTCAAAACATAAGAGTGTATATAGCCATCTGATCTTAACTAGACCACTGCCTCACTTCTCAGCATAGTTTCATTTTCCTTCTGATTTTGGATCCCCGTACTCTTGATCATCTATGTTTTAAATACTCCCAAAATTTTGTTTTTCTTCTCTTGGAATATGTAACTGTTTCTATTAACTAATTAATTAAAAACACATTCTTTTCATTAATAACAGTAAAAATACCTTCTCATAACTTTATTTCAAAACCATTTATGTTTTCGAGAAAAATAATAGTTTGTTGGGTGCAATAAAAAGAAATATTATTTACATTAACGGGATCGTTTATTTACTCGGATCAAAATGACTAAGATAAAACAAAGAAAACGGAATTAGTGTCAAAGTGGCCAAAGTAGCCGAGAGTTTATTTATTCAGCTCAGAATGACGAATATACAACATCCACGGGTTCAATGACAGAACCGGGAAATAAACAATAATCCGTAAATGGCTCTCCATACTAGAAACAAAATTAACAGAACAAGGAATCGTATGTGATTATCTGCAATAAACGGTGAAACCAGATCAAGTCATCTATCCTGAATGCTTCTCTTCAAGTTCAGTACGTTCATCACAGTCCGCAGGGTAATGAAATCCCGGCCAACTGGCTGAATAATTTCCCTTGGTCTTCTCAGCATCGCCTTCTGCGAAACCAATAACTCTCACACGCTTCGCTCTAACATATCCCGATATCGCTGGAAGGAGTTTTGTTTCTGCAAAAGCATCTGGCTGCGAAACCTTTTAATGAAATCCTCCGCCAAAATGTCGATCTCGTCCTCGACCGAGCACGTAGACATTCGCGAGCTCTCAATAGCTGAAACATAATTTCTAGAGTTATCAGAGGGCCACTCTGAATCATGAATTGCGTGGGATAGATGCCCCAATTCCTGCTCGCAATGTTCAAGATCTTCACAAGGCATCTCATCGACGGGCGTCGAAGCATAATACATCGTCAATGACGTATTGTTGTCACTGGAATATTGCCCTTGGCTCTCCTCAAGTCCAAACAGAGAATTCATCTTGTGAGAAATTGCAGCGAATATCTTCTTGTTCTTGATGAGCCCGAGAACAACAATCTTGGTCTTCATTGCGTGGGCTGCTTTTCCCTTAACAGCATTTGATTTCGATTTGAGCACAGAGCTCAGGACCGACCACACTTGCCTCACCACCCATGGGGACCCTCCTATCTTCATATTTCCTGCTGAAATTTACAATTCAGCCGGCCAGTGGTGCGTACAGACCTTACTTTGTCCCAACAGGTAAGCCAGCTGATTTTCTTTCTTCTCTATATATGTCCTCCCGACATCTCTATATATAACAACAATTTGCGCAAGCAGTCGTCACCACCCTAAAAAGCACAACACACGCAGAAACGTGGTTTAGAAAAAAAATATAGAGAGAAGAGAGTAAAGTTGGTTAGTCTATTCTGAGTCCAGTTTGACAAAAACTGGACATTTCAGTACAGGCTGTTGAGTGCCAATAGAGAGATGTAGCAATGGAGGAGGCCGTTTCACAGCTTAAAAAAATATTTGTTCTCCTTTCCAACAAAAAAATATCTACCTTCTCCATAAACAAATTCGCACTATAAAAAGGTAGAAACGATGGAGGGTGGAGAGTGATTCTTGCCTTCTGCTTTTCTGTGCTTTCTGAAGCCATTTGTTGTTTTAAAAATCTCGCATAGCTTTAGCACTTTAGACAATTAATTTCAGTACTTTATTCAGTGCGCGCAGCTTCCGAGAAGCACTGATTGTGTGATACAGTTCAACTTTCAGAACTTAGAGGTCATTCGTGTTTTACTGGACTGAAAGTCAAAAGTTGATATTCTTTCCAACACGTTGTTTTATTTTCGCTAATGGATCCATGAGTTGTAAGTTGTCAATGCTTTCAACCGACTTGAACAGATAGCCACCGAGTTTGAGTGCGCTTCCCATTTCGGCTGCTTCTGCTGGTCTAAAATTTGGGTAAAACCAAATTATGTAAGTTAATTGTATTTGCTCTCTATATATATAATTTGATAAAATTATGTTAATGATAATAATGATGGTGGTTAATGTCCACTAACATCAAACTGGTCTATTGGACCTAACTAATTATTTAGTTTGATTTAAGATTTTATTCCCATGCTCAAAAAGTTTGGAGAGAAGCCTGCTGACTGTATTTTTGACAACGTAAAAGGCTGTCAATGTTGCAACAAAGATTTTGAAACTGAAATCTAATGTGGTTGTACGCGGGGCACTCTATGAGGAAGTGATTTTCATCCTCGATGTTTGTATTCTCACAAAGATGGCAGAACCTTTCCATCCATGGTGTTTTAGGAATTGCCCAACCACCCATTTCACTATGGAGCTCATCAGAGTTCATTTTAATCTTGGCTATATTAATTTTCTTCTTTGAGTTAATCTTGGCTATATTAATTTTCTTCTTTGAGTTAGTTAAAACAAAGAGATACTTTTGATCTTCTAGGATGTGGTTGATGACCTCCTTATAATATCTTAATTTTCTTTGAGGTGTTAAATCTTTCTCACATCACGGTTTTTTTTTAAAATTAGAAGTAACAATATTTTTAATGTTATTAATGTTTTGCAATGCAACATTCTCATTGATCTTCCAATGGTTTAACCAGATCCCTCGTGTCTTTATACCAACCTCGTTTGAGCCTTAGGTGGTTTTCCCTGGAATTTAAAGCTAGCTTAGGAAGTCTATAGTCTCCTATGTTAAAGAATAAAAAATAATATAATTGAAATATATAAATTTGTGTTTACACCAATTTATTTATAAAATTACGTAATACTATTTTTTTGAAATTTCAATAAATATAATACGAGAAACTATCTCATTCATAGTATTGTAAAAGGATTTTTTTATGGTTTTATTATATTATTTTATTAAACTATTTTAAAATAACAATACGTATATCTAGATAATAGATTTTTGTGATTCATACTGATTTTGATTAAATAAAATATTTTAAAATAATAATACATATATCTAGATTCTAGATTTTTGTGATTTATACTGATTTTGATAAACTCTTTAGGATTAATCACATGGGTCCACCTTTCAAAGCTCTCTGCACAAAGGTGAAAAAATTAGACAATTAGAATGTTTAAATAGCAAAGAGGTATTTGGTTGGAGATTTAGCCATTAGGAAATAGCTATTAGGAATTAGCCATTAAAAATTATATATATATATATATATATATATATATATATATATATATATATATATATAGAATCATGTTGTTATTTTTCTTTTATTTTATTAATATTAGACTAATTTTTAAACTTTTGTTATGAGGAATGTTGAAATAGAAAATATGCATTTGGTTCGAGAGTTAGCCCTTAGGAAATAGCTGTTAGGAATTAGCAATTTATATATATATATATATATATATATATATATATATATATATATATGTATGTATAACATTAGAAGGTTTGAAATGTGGACCAACAACTTATGATGTGATTAATCCGAACCAAATGCATCTTCGCTATTTAAACATTTTGATTGCCCAATTTTTTCACCTTTGAACCACATTAGAAGGTTCAAAAGGTGGACCAACAACTTATGATGTGATTAATCCTAACCAAATGCATCTTTGCTATTCAAACATTTTGATTGCCCAATTGTTTCACCTTTGCACCACATTAGAAGGTTCAAAAGGTGGACCAACAACTTATGATGTGATTAATCCTAACCAAATGCATTTTCGCTATTTAAACATTTTTATTGCCCAATTTTTCTAATGCATTTTCGCTATTTAAACATTTTTATTGCCCAATTTTTCTACCTTTGAATCACATTAGAAGGTTTGAAAGGTGGACCAACAACTTGTGATAAATCCGAATCAAATGCATCTTAGTTATTTAAACATTCTGATTGCCCCATTTTTTCATCTTTGTCCCGATGATGATTGCCCCATTTTTTCATCTTTGTCCCGATGATAACCACATTAGATGTTTCAAAACTTCGATCAACAACTTATTATGCGATTAATGTGAAAGGCTTTATCAAAATACATATATAATTAATTGTGTTGATATACATGTCTATGTTAGAAAAGAGTTTATGTAATTTCAATTTAAATAGTCTAGATCCATCTTAACTATGGATCTCTCAAACACCAAAAGAAATCAAATATTTTTCACCTAAAGACATTTGATCTCAGAATTGGTAGATCTAGAGTTAAGGTGGATGTAGACTAGTTTAATTATTAGTTTTATTAAAGCTATTATGATATGTGTACATAAATTGTTCTCAGTTTAAATAGGCTACATTATAGAAGAATACTATAGGAAAAACCAAGGGTTGTCAAAACCTAGAGTTCAAAAACCTCTAATGTTTGAATGACATGAACTATTCCATACTGAATTAGATCTCAACAACAAAAAATGGAGAAATTATTTAAAAAAAAAGATTATTAATTTTTTATAATATTTTTTAATTAAAACTAATCAAATATAAATATTTAATTATATATATATATCTTATTTTTATTTTTAAAAATTCCAAAATTTGTATATTTCTTTCCTATTTAGTTTTAGAGTGGATTTCTTGAAGTAATCACTAAATTCATTTCAAAAAATTTATATTTTGGATTTTAAAAAATTAGTGAAATTTTTTTATTTAACAAAATTATAATTTTTAATTATTTAAAATTCAATTTTAAAAATATAAATTATTTAACTTTTTTAAATACTATCCCACTTAAAATTACATTAAAAAAAATCCCTCCAAAAGTGAAAACAATCATTTACCACACTTGTGAGAGAACAATTAAACCCAGGTGCAATGTAAATCAACTTGCCACCATTTTGGGAGCAAAGTTGTGAGTTAAAGCACAATTTTAACATTTGCAATTGCCAGATTCCTATCCTCTCTTCCTAGTAATTTTCCCCCACCATCCTTATGATTGTTCTTCTATGTGGAGTCTTCTTTGTTTATTTTCTTCCCCTCGTCTTCTGGATCGTTGGTCTTTCCCCTTTTATCGTTTTTTTTTTTTTTTTTTTTAAATAGATTGTTTGTACAATGAATAAAAATCCTTTAAGATGTGAACTATTTTAATTAACTAACCAATTAAATTAAACTATTTTCTTTCTCATTAGTCCCTCATTGGTTTTAGTTATTTTTGGGAAATTTGCCACTTATTCTATTCCTTAAATTTATTAGAAGGTCCATTATTAAACTAACTTAATAAGTTATCCTTTTAATAAATATTATATATTATTAATGATTTAAATTTTATATAGTTTTAAGTTTATATTTAATTAGATAACCTAATGATTTAAGTTTATATTTAATTAAATAGTTTTATTAATGTTAAATAAGATCTATTAGTGGGTTATACAAACAATTACGTGTTATGGTAATAACTATAACAAAACTAACTAACAATTAATTAGCTAACTATTTAATTATACAACCTTTTTTTTTTGTAGGTAAGCACCGGGGGATTTGAACCAGTGACCTATTGTAAGAAGTGCCTTAACAGTGCACCCATTCATCGCCAATCCAAAGCCCCATGGGATATATAATTATATAACTTTAATATAAGCCCCAAGATAACTATTTGATTCATATTAATTAAATACATACATTACCTTATTTAAATATGATAATAGATATAAAAGTGACTTACAATTAATTAACTAATTATTTAATTATATATCTTTAATATAAGCCTTTCAATACACCCGGATGCGGGTGCCTTAATGAGCTGTTAATTCTCATGCAAGCGACGACGGCATCTGGCATCACTGCGGATCAGGTTGGCGATTTCTGGCAGCTCATTTAATCGCATTAATGAGACATTGGGTTCACGGCATGCGGGGTAAGGTTTTCAAGATGGTGAGCACAAGTTGCGATTCAGTTGTTCTGACCTCGACATTCTCTCTGGTTTATTCAGGCAGAGACATTCTCGGATGGAATTGTTCTCAGAATTTAGGCGCAGGGCAGAGCACTTGGAAGCCACCATGGCTCCATAGGCGCTCGCATCTAGCCAGCTTCAGGTATTTTGTCTTGATTCTTCCGGTACGCATCTGGTATGGTCAGTATTTTTTCCTTCGGCCCATCTCTGTAATAGGTCTCGTTACAGTCTTTGTTGAAGTTGTCTGGGCAAGGTGTGGGGTTCAGTCCGTCAGTACTGAGATTTTTTTCGTGGTTCTGTTTACTCTCTGTGCAGAGTTTTCCCTGGGGGCCTTCAATTCAGAGTACTGCTCTTTCCTGTTTCTTTTAGATTGGGGCGGGTCGTCTTTCTTCCTCCATCAATCCTTTCGCCCTTTCAGTTTATTAATCCTCTCTGCAATGGCCCGGCGTCGTGGAATTTCCCGGCGGGGTAGTAGTTCAGGAGCTCGTGGAGGTGTTAGGGGTAGGGGTGGACCTGGTCCTCGTTGCATTTCTCCGCTAGCTTCTGTCTCGCCAACCTCACCGTCATCAGACCACTCTGGTCCGTCCCTTAACAGTTCTTTCCACTCTTCACGCTTCAAATTTAAAAGTAAGCTAAACAAGCCAATTATCTCCGCTATCATTACAGTCATCTTCTCAGAGGAAGAAGATGAGCTCACAGGCTCTGATGAACACTCCAAGGACAGGTCTCTCTCTCATAATTCTAGTGACTCTCAAGGAAGCATGGCGGGTGATGTCCTCAATAATCCAGGGGCGCAGCAGGCTGAAGGTCATCAAGAGGATTCGCGCCATCAGCAAGCCTCTTCTCATGAGGATATCATTGCTTGTGCACCGACGCAATTCTCAGGCAGTGTACTGCATCTTGTGACTCCTCCAGGCTGCAACAATATGGAAGTAGAAGACAATGTGATGGTTGAATGGGTTAGCTCTCCTTGCAAAGCTAATGAAGAAGATACAGACTTGCCACCTCAGGCATAACTCACTCTGTCTCAGCAAGTCATCTCAGGACTGCGGTTTTTTTTGGATGTATTTCTCAGTGGGTATGATTTCTGGTATTTTCAGTATGGTTTTTTCTCATCTTCCAGCTTATGAGTCTGGCTTTCCAGCTTTTTGTAATAGCTGCATAGAAATGCATTTTGTAATAGGGTGGCGGGAAACAAAGTATAGATCCTATCTAGCTCTATTGAGTTTTGGGCTTTTGGTTTTCATCTATGTAAACAGACGGCTAAGAGCTGACTGCAACAGTTTTTTTGACAGAGGGCAGGCTACAGCCCCCTCAGAGGTTCAAACCTCTCTGTAAATATTTTTTCATCCTTTTTATACATAATAGAATAGTCTTTACTCAGAAAAAAAAAATATAAGCCTTTCAATAACTAATTGATTCATTTTATTTAAATATATAAATTACCTTTTTTAAATATGATAATGGATATAAAACGAACTAACTAACTAACTAACTAATTATATTTTTCTTGTCCCTTTCCCTTGGTCTGGTCCATTTTGCTGTCTCCTAGTCAAATAGAGTCGTTGATCCAATCTAGTTTCCCGGTCCAATATAGCAATTTCCTAGTCACATATAGCTATTGGATGATCTGTTCTATCTATTTAACATGCAACCGGGCTCTGATTCTTCCACTTGTCCTGACGATGAACCACGCTCTTTGGTTCAAAACGCATCGACAAATGTATTCTTGTTAGGGTCCCACCCTAACCCCCTTATTTATGTCATGGGATCACGTCATAGTCAAGAGTCAATAAAGCCCATATTAATATTTGTAAGTGGTTAACCCACAATTAATGACAGGACCACAGTTAGTTGCAAATGGGCGGTAGTATTAGATAGATGGTAAATGGGCGGTAGTATTAGATAGATGGTATTAATAAAACCCACGGTATTGGCCCGTGGTATTGCATGTATGAGTCATATATAAAGGATAGAGACTCCCTGCGAGGAGTATCGCGTCTTGTTTTGTAATCGAGCTCTGCTCTATTGGAGGTTGCCCCCTCGAAGAGGCCTGTGAACATTTCTTTCTGAGTAATAAAATCATTGCTATTCTGTGTTCTGGGTATATTTTCTTCACATATTTTGTGTTCTGGGTATCTTTTCTTCGCATATTCTATGTTCGGTATTACTTTGCAGGTTAAGAGCATAACAAGTGGTATCAGAGCACTTTCCAGGGCTCGGTGGGATCTCCAAATTTTAGCAATTTTTTTTTTTTTTTTTGGCTAGAGACGTGTTCCGGCGTCTTTAAACCATGGGATCTGTCGTTAAGCGCATAAACCTGTGGATTTGGGGAGGCATGCACGCAGGGAATACAAGAGGTGGTCACGTCTGTTGGACTCCCTTGTAACCCCTGTGGGTACCCCTTCGAGTAGTAGCGCATTAGATAGAACCGCGCACGGACTGTCTTCCACGTACCCTCTGGGTATATAGGAAGCCCCCTAGCTCCCTTGAAACCTCGCCATAGATAAACCTTCGGCCATCTTGTGGCTACAGTACACCGAGAATAGCACTCGGAGAGATTACTCGCCCATACGATAGGGTAGTCGGGTTGTACGGCTAAGGGTACGGTCGATCCTCCTTAGTTAGAGCCCTGAAACATTGGGCCGAGTACTACTGTCAGACCCTTATGTATATTGCGATCTGTAGCACCTGACACTCCTCAAGACCATAGTTCCCTTTCTATCGGGGGATCACACATCACCTATTCCAGATCAGCAAGTGCAGCAGCAGCCGACATCAGTCCCGCAGCTCCATCAGATCAGCAGCAGCAGTTGTTCCACCATTCAGATCTCTCAGATCCACCAGATCGGAGTAGTTGTGAAGGGTTCCTGTCCCTGGATATAATTTTCGCAGGACTTTTGGCGGCATTGACATTCTGAGGATTTGGCGACTGAGATCTTCCGGGGCGCTTATTGGTGACCTAGCCCATCAGAATCAGGACGACGAGCTGAGCAAGGTGGTACCATTCAATTTCTTAGTAAAAATTTTTTAGGCGGTCCCAATTTTTCATCAGGTTGGTGTATGGTAGAAACTCGCGCTCAAGCGATGGCCAATGAAAGGATAGACAAAATTGAAGACCATGTGAACTCCCTCCAAACTGCGGTGAAGAATATCGAACTTGAGCTTAAAGGAATAAGTCTCCAGATACATGATGCACTCCCAAAGGGCAAGGAGCCAGCCCACGAGGAGGCGTATAATGGCCATGAATACCATGAGGGTGAGTCTAGCCACTCTCATCACGTCTGGCACACCCATCCACTACCCAGTCAGCGACCTCCCAAGTTGGATATGCATAAATTTGACGGTTCTCACACATCCGCATGGCTAGCACAAATGGAGCAGTATTTCCAATTGAATCATATCATAGATGAGGGGACTAAGCTTATGGTGGGCACCATGTACTTGGACAATGAACGATGGCAATGGAAGGAATGGCATTAGCATTGCAATGGACATTTTCAGAATTGGGCCCAATTTGCCAAAGCTCTTCGAAGTCGCTTTGAACAGGAAGACTCTTTTTTGGGGCGTCTCACTAAGCTCCGACAGACGGGTACAGTGGAGAAATATATTACTGCTTTTGAAGCCTTAGCCTTCCGCACTAAGGGTCTCACAGATGAGTTCTACATGGAATTCTTTATCAGCGGTCTTAAAGAAGCCATCAAAACTCAGGTTCTACTCCACCACCCTCCCACATGGACAGAGGCTTGCCAGGTAGCTCGTAAGGTGGAATGTGCATTAACAGCCCAATCCAGCCGCCCCAACTTCCCCGCTAAAGGTCGTCCCTCACAGGCTCCCAATACGACTCAGACACTTAAGATTCAAAAGGTGTCACCTGCGGAAATGGCCGAAAGAAGGAAGCAAGGACTATGTTACTACTGTGATGAAAAATATTCCCCGGGTCATAAATGCAAAGAGCCCAAGTTTTTTCAAATAGATGCCACTGACTACAGCTCCACCGAGGAAGATCCACCACTTGAGGAACCGGAGGCGATCGAAGAAGATAACCAAAAGGACATTGTATCTGATGAACCAATTATTTTGCTAAATGCATTGGTAGGAATTTCTTCCCCTCAAACTCTCAAAATCAGGGGTTTTCTTAAACATCGCCCAGTAGTAGTCTTGATTGATAGTGGAAGTACCCATAATTTCATCCATCAAAAGATCCTTGAAGCAGCACATTGTTTCGTCCGGGCAGTTTCTAACTTCCAAATCCAGATTGCAGATGGGGGCACAATGAAATGTGAAGGTCGCTGTGAAGATGTCAAACTTCAAATGGGGGATTATCAATTGAAAACCCACATGTTTGCAATACACATGGGGCGTTGTGACATTGTCCTAGGCGCGGAATGGCTCTGCACTCTTGGGCCAATCAGAATGGATTTCCAGGAGTTATATATGAGTTTTAAGCAGAACAACTCCACACATACCCTCCGTGGACTACAGGCGGGAGCCCCCTCTATCATCAGCTCGCATAGGATGGAAAAATTGTTAAAAAAGGGCCATCATGGAGTGGTAGCTCAATTTAATGCCATCCAGGTAGTCGACACCATGTCTCTGCCAATTCATCCTGAGATGCAACAGATTTTAAATAAACATCGAACGGTCTTTGACAAGCCTCATGAGCTTCCACCCTCGCGAGGGGAACATGATCATAGTATCACATTGGTTCTAGGGGCCCAACCCCCAAATGTGCGGCCATACAGATATTCGTTCACCCAAAAGAATGAAATAGAAAAAATCATCAAGGAATTGTTGGAAGCAGGTGTCATTCGTCCTAGCATTAGTCCTTATTCATCCCCAGTGGTCATGGTCCTCAAGAAAGATGGGGAGTGGCGGATGTGTCCCGACTTCAGGGCCCTCAATAAGTTAACAGTCAAAGATAAATTTCCCATCCCGGTGGTTGACGATTCGCTGGACGAACTCAATGGGGCTCAATTCTTCACTAAGTTGGATCTTCGCTCAGGCTACCACCAAATTCGCATGAAGGAAGTCGACATTCCCAAGACGGCTTTCAGAACTCATGAAGGCCATTATGAGTTCCTGGTCATGCCATTTGGTCTCTGTAATGCCCCCTCTACTTTTCAGAGCCTTATGAATCACCTCCTCAAACCATATCTCAGAAAATTTGTCCTTGTCTTCTTCGATGACATCCTCATATATAGTGGCACTTGGGCGGCACATCTTCAGCATGTAGATCTACTCTTGCAACTGCTCCGCACACATAAATTATTTGTCAAGATGTCTAAGTGTTCATCTGGCATGGAAGAAGTTGAGTATTTGGGCCACATTGTGGGGTGTGAAGGTGTCAAGGTGGACCCCAAAAAGATCCAGGCAATGCAAGAATGGCCTTACCCTAAGACCTTGAAAAGCTTGAGAGGATTTTTTGGTCTCACAGGCTATTAGCGTAAATTTGTCCACAACTATGGCCGCATACCAAAGCCCCTAACGCAACTCCTAAAGAAAAATTCCTTCTTCTGGAACGAGGAAGCACAATAGGCATTTACCGCTCTCAAAACCGCCATGTGTTCCACTCCCGTCTTAGCACTACTGGACTTCACCAAATCATTTGTCATTGAATGTGATGCTTCGGGAACAGGTATTGGAGCGGTCTTAATGCATGAAGGGCGACCATTGGCCTTCACCAGCCAACAACTAAGTGGGAGGAATCTGGGCCAATCTACCTACGAGAAGGAAATGATGGCCATCTTACATGCAGTCGAGACCTGGCGACCTTACTTGTTGGGGCGACGTTTCCAAATCCGCACAAATCATCACAGTCTTAAATATTTTTTGGAGCAACGCCTATCTTCCCCACAAAAAATAAATGGTTAGCCAAAATGCTGGGATATGATTATGAGATCATTTACAAGAAAGGTAAAGACAACAGTGTAGCAGATGCATTGTCACGCCAATTTGAGGAGGAAAGTACTCTGCTCGCAATTTCCATCCCCATTCCAGACTGGATTGAAGAGGCTCGCAGGGAATGGTTTTCACATCCCGGGCTCTCCCAACTCATTTCTCAATTGCAGGTAGATCCTAATTCCAGCAAGGGCTACTCGTGGAAGAATGATATTCTTCGCTACAAGGACAGAGTCGTAATATCAGCAACATCCACCCTCAAAAGTCGCATTTTGGCAGAATTGCACTCATCTCCCATTGCAGGACATTCGGGCTTTCAGAAGACGTATGCTCGCACCAGTAATTTTTGGCAGGAGCTCTTTAGAATACAAGGCACTCAACTCAAACTCAGTACTTCATATCATCCGCAAACAGATGGTCAAACCGAAGCCGTCAACAAATGTCTAGAAACCTACCTTTGGTGTTTCGCTTCAGAAAAGAAACACCTTTGGGTACAGTGGTTACCTCTGGCAGAATGGTGGTATAACACCAACTATCATGCCACCACCAAAATGACTCCCTATGAAGCAGTCTATGGTCAACTTCCGCCTTCCCCTACTTCTTATCTCACGGGGTGCTCCAAAGTACAAGCCGTGGATCAACTCCTACAACACCGCGCAACCATGCTCACCCATCTGCGCGAGAACCTTCATCAAGCTCAGACCCGTATGAAGCAACAAGCTGACCAACATCGCTCAGAGCGCCAATTTCAAGAAGGGGATCAGGTCTTTTTAAGGCTGCAACCATATAAGCAAACATCACTCAAAGACAAGGGTTGTCAAAAGCTCTCTCCAAAATTCTACGGACCATACCAAGTACTTCAGCGCATTGGAGAAGTGGCTTACAAGTTGGCTTTGCCACCTACAGCAAAAATCCACCCAGTTTTCCATGTATCGTGCCTCAAGAAAGTGATTGGGAACAATTACCGAGTTCAAACCAGTCTACTTGAATTGGACGAAGAAGGGTCAATCTGGCTTCAACCTGAACAGGTTCTAGACACACGAGACAAGCACCTGCGTGGCCGCATGATTAATGAGGTCCTCGTCAAATGGAAAGACACCTCTCCGGAAGATGCAACTTGGGAACCAGCCACTATTCTTCAGCAGTTTCCGCAGCTTCAGCCTTGAGGACAAAGCTAGTCTTAAGGGGGTGGGCATCTTAGGGTCCCACCCTAACCCCCTTATTTATGTCATGGGATCACGTCATAGTCAAGAGTCAATAAAGCCCATATTAATATTTGTAAGTGGTTAACCCGCAATTAATGACGGGACCATAGTTAGTTGCAAATGGGCGGTAATATTAGATAGATGGTAAATAGGCGGTAGTATTAGATAGATGGTATTAATAAAACCCACGGTATTGGCCCGTGGTATTGCATGTATGAGTCATATATAAAGGATAGAGACTCCCTGCGAGGAGTATCGTGTCTTGTTTTGTAATCGAGCTCTGCTCTATTGGAGGTTGCCCCCTCGAAGAGGCCTGTGAACATTTCTCTCTGAGTAATAAAATCATTGCTATTCTGTGTTCTGGGTATATTTTCTTCGCATATTCTGTGTTCTGGGTATCTTTTCTTCGCATATTCTATGTTCGGTATTACTTTGCAGGTTAAGAGCATAACAATTCTAATATGATTTACACCGAAAATTCTTCTAAAAAAAGGTCAAACTTAATTATTCTAAACAATAACACTGAAAAATTGTAATAAGAAAATGGGACAAAATAAAAATAAAATAAATAAATAAACAAAATAAAAATAATAAGGTAAAATTTAACTATTCCAAACAATAAAACTAAAAATAGTAATAAGAAAATAAGAAAATAAAATAAAAATAAAAATAATGAATTAACTCAATTTTATTATTTATATCTAAAATGAATAAATATTAATAATAGTAATATGGTAAAAAAAATATGAATAGTAAATAAATAAAAAATAAAGGAATACTAGAAATTTTGATTAAAATCAATAAATAATTAAATATTATAAAAACTTAGGAATACAATGTAGGGACCCAACACCTGCTAAGATTCCAACCATAGTCTCTATTCAGATTCATAGGAATCCCTTAAAGTAGATTTCTAAAACAGTGGCTCTAGCCATAAAATGTAGTAGCACTCTTAGCTCCCTTAGCCAGAAGTTGATTGAGAGTAGCCCTCTCACTCTTAGGATTTATGGTCTTCCGAAGATCCATAAGCAAGGGGCTCCGATGCGTTCCATTTTCAGCACCATTGGAGGGCCAACCTATCTTCTTGCTAAGCTTTTAGCCAATAAGCTGAAACCTCTTATTGGCCACACTGAATCCTTTGTCACATATTCTTCTTTGTTTTTCAATGAATTAAAGGGTATAAGGCTGGATCCTGGTGATAATTTGGTGAATTTCAATGTGGTCTCCTTGTACACTAATATCCCCATTAACGAGGTCATTGAAGTCATCAAATGAATTACAGACCCAGATACAACTTATTTCGCTGAAATCTGTCTTACTCATACTTTCTTCAGTTTGAAGGTGAATTTTATGAACAAACTTGTGGAGTTACCATGGGTTCCCCCCTTTCCTTAGTAGTGGCTAATATGTTTATGGAGGAATTTATATCTAATGCTTTATCCTTGGCTCTATTCCAGCCTAAGCTTTTGAAAAGGTTTGTGGATGAAACTTCTGTCGTTTGGTCTCATGATTGGGAAAAGTTGAGCTCTTTTTCCAACATCTAACAATTAATCTAGTTCCCTAAAGTTTACCATGGAATTTGAAATTGATGGCAAGCTCCCTTTCCTCAACATTCATATTTCAAAGAGAGATGATAGTTCTTTCTCCCTCCATGTTTTTCAGAAGAAATCTCACACCAAACAATATTTTCATGCAAATTCGCATCATTTCGCCACTCGAAAGCTAGGTGTTCTCAACACCTTCACTACTAAGGCATTACAAGTTTATGATGAAAGTCAACTCAATGATGAAAAAAACCATCTCCTTATTGTTTTTAATAAGAATGGTTATAGTAAGTGCTAATGTATTAGAGCCTTCCTTAAGACTGAAAAACCCCTAGGATTAAAAATGTTCTTAAATATCATTTTTTATGGGCGCATCTTCCATTTATCCAAGGAACCATAGACAAGATTGCTAAGATCCTAAGGAAGCATAAGGTTCCCTCAACATTTAGGCCCATAAAAACTATCTGAAACTCCCTAAGATCAATGAACGAACCCGTGAACCCTAAAGATGGGAAAGGTGTTTATGTCATCCCTTGCTCTTGTGGGACTATGTACATTGGTAAAACTGGTTGCTCAATTAATTAGTGGATTCTTGAGGATGCAACTGACATCAAACACGGAAGGTCTCCCTCCTTTGCTTTGGAAGAACATGCAGAAAAGACAAAGCATCACATTTCCATTAAAGATGCGACAGGCATTACAAGGATTGATCATTTTCATCACCATAAGTTTTGGGAGGCCTTGGAAATTGAAAATAGGTCTATCAATATGAATAGAGACAATGGTTGGAATATTAGCAAGTATTGGATCCCTACATTGTATTTCTAAGTTTTTATAATATTTAATTATTTATTTATCTTATTTATTTATTTTAATCAGAATTTTTGGTATTCCTTTATTTCTTATTTATTTACTATTCATATTTATTTATTTATTTTTCCACATTATTATTCTTATTATTTTGGATTTAAATAATAAAATTGAGTTAATTCATTATTTTGATTTTTTATTTTATTTTTTCATTTTCTTATTACTATTTTTAGTTTTATTGTTTAGAATAGTTAAATTTGACCTTATTATTTTTATTTTGTTTATTTATTTATTTTATTTTTATTTTTTCCATTTTCTTATTATTATTTTTCAGTTTTATTGTTTAGAATAATTAAGTTTGACCTTATTATTACTCACCTTAGTTTTGATTAAAATAATAATAATAATAAAATTAATTTAATTCTTTATTTACAGCTAATTTCCATCTATTACTTTATTTTAATTAAAAAAATTGTTTATTAATTAATGATAGTTCTTTAGTCAAAACTAGTTGTTATATTCTAATAGCTAAAAAACTCTCTTCATCTATTTAATCTAATGCCATGATATGGTTCTCCATCTTGTCCTGGCTATGAACCACACTACATGGTTCAAAACACGTCGACTTATAGTTTCTTTATGTGATTTTTACCGAAAGATCTCTCAACATTCATAATATGGATCACAGAAGTCTGAATTCAGATAATTTTGTAATTTCTTAACATGGACTGTTAGGGTCCCACCCTAACCCCCTTATTTATGCCGTGGGATCACGTCATAGTCAAGAGTCAATAAAGCCCATATTAATATTTGTAAGTGGTTAACCCGCAATTAATGAAGGGACCACAGTTAGTTGCAAATGGGCCGTAGTATTAGATAGATGGTATTAATAAAACCCACGGTATTTGCCCGTGGTATTGCATGTATGAGTCATATATAAAGGATAGAGACTCCCTGCGAGGAGTATCATGTCTTATTTTGTAATCGAGCTCTGCTCTATTGGAGGTTGCCCCCTCGAAGAGGCAAGTGAACATTACTCTCTGAATAATAAAATCATTGCTATTCTGTGTTCTGGGTATTTTTTCTTCGCATATTCTGTATTGGGTATCATTTTGCAGGTTAAGAGCATAACAAGTGGTATCAGAGCACTTTCCAGGGACGGTGGGATCTCCCATTCTTAGCAAAATCTTTCTGGCTAGAGACGTGTTCCGACGTCTTTAAACCATGGGATCTGTCATTGAGTGCATAAACCTGCGGATTTGGGGAGGCATGCACGTAGGAAATACAAGAGGTGGTCACGTCTGTTGGACTCCCTTGTAACCCCTGCGGGTACCCCTTCGAGTAGTAGCGCATTAGACAGAACCGCGCACGGACTGTCTTCCACGTACCCTTTGGGTATATCGGAAGCCCCTAGGCTCCCTTGAAACCTCGCCATAGATAAACCGTCAGCCGTCTTGTGGCTACAGTACACCGAGAACAGCACTCGGAGAGATTACTCGCCCGTACGATAGGGTAGTCAGGTTGTACGGCTAAGGGTACGGTCAATCCTCCTTAGTTAGAGCCCTGAAACATTGGGCCGAGTACTACTGCCAGACCCTTATGTATATTGCGATCTGTAGCACCTGACACTCCTCAAGACCATAGTTCCTTTTTCTATCAGGGGATCGCACATCATCTATTCCAGATCCGCTGGTGCAACGGGGTGCAGCAGCAGCCGACATCAGTCCCGCAGTCTCGAGTCCGCAGATCAGTCATTCCGATCTATTAGATCTAGCCAATCCGTAGCAGCAGTCTGTTCCGCCGCCCAGAGCTATCAGATCTGCCATTCAGATCTCTCAGATCCACCAGATCGGAGTTGTTGTGAAGGGTTCCTATACAGAGGTATAATTTTCGCAGGACTTTTGGCCGCATTGACATTTTGAGGATTTGACGACTGCAGTATTGATCAGGAAGGAGTAAAACTCCGTTATGAGTTTTAAGGAAAAAAAAAAAAAAAAAAGGTCTGAGATCTTCCTTGGCACTTATTGGTGACCTAGCCCATCAGAATCTGGACGACGAGCTGAGCACGGTGGTACCATTCAATTATTAGTGAAAATTTTTAGGCGGTCCCAATTTTTCATCAGGTTGGTGTATGGTAGAAACTACAGCTCAAGCATTGGCCAATGAAAGAATGGACAAACTTGAAGAATCCCTCCAATCCCTCAATAATCAGCTTACCAGACTATCTCTCTAGGTCCAGCAATTAATCCCGAAGGGCAAGGAGCAAGCCCACGAGGAGGCGTATAATGGCAATGAATACAATGAGGGTGAGTCTAGCCACTCTCCTCACGTCTGGCACACCCACCCACCACCCAGTCAACGACCTCCCAAGTTGGATCTGCATAAATTTGACGGTTCTCACCCGTCCGCATGGATAGCACAAATGGAGCAGTATTTCAAACTGAATCGTATCTTAGATGATGCAACTAAGCTTATGTTGGGGAGCATGTACTTGGACAATTAATGGTGGCAATGGTGGGAATGGCATCAACGTTGCAATGGACCTTTTAAGACTTGGACCTAATTTACCAAAGCTCTTTGAGACCACTTTGAACAGGAGGACTCTTTTTTGGGTCGTCTTACTAAGCTCTGACAGACAGGTATAGTGGATGAATATATTACAGCTTTTGAAGCCTTAGCCTTCCGCACTTGGGGTCTCTCAGATGTGTTCTTCACGGAATGTTTTATCAGTGGTATTAAAGAAGCCATCAAAGCTCAAGTCTTACTGCACCACCCTCCCACTTGGACAGAGGCTTGCAAGGTAGCCCGTAACGTGGAACGTGCATTAGCAGCCCAATACAGTGGCCCAAATTTCCCCGCTAAAGGTCGTCCCCCATAGGCTCACAACATGACTCAAACACTTAAGGTCCAAAAGGTGTCACCTGTGAAAATGGCTGAAAGAAGGAAGCAAGGACTATGTTACTACTGTGATGAAAATACTCCCCAGGTCATAAATGCAAGGAGCCCAAATTTTTTCAAATAGATGCCACTGACTACAGCTCAACAAAGGAAGATCCACCACTTGAGGAACATGAGGCGCTAGAAGAAGACAACCAAAAGGAGAATGTCTCTGACGAACCAGTTATTTCGCTGCATGCGTTGGCAGGGATTTCTTCCCCTCAAACTCTCAAAATCAGGGGTTTTCTGAAACATCGCCCAGTAGTAGTCTTGATTGATAGTGGAAGTACCCATAATTTCATCCATCAAAAAATCGCAGAAGCAGTGCATTGTTTTGTAGGAGAAGTTTCTAACTTCCAAGTCCAAATTGCGGATGGGGGCACAATGAAATGTGAAGGCCGCTGTGAAAATGTCAAACTTAAAATGGGGGATTATCAGTTGAAAACCCACATGTTTGCCATACACATGGGGGGTTGTGACATTGTCCTCGGCGCTGAATGGCTCTGCACTCTGGGGCCAATCACAATGGATTTTCAGGAGTTATATATGAGTTTTAAGCAGAACAACTACACACATACCCTCCGTGGACTCCAAGCGGGAGCCCCCTCTATCATCAGCTCGCATCGGATGGAAAACTTGTTAAAAAAGGGCAATCATGGAGTGGTAGCTCAATTTAATGCCATCCAGGTCGTCGAAACCAAGTCTCTGCCAATTCATCCTGAGATGTAATAGATTTTAAATAACCATCTGCTGGTCTTTGACAAGCCTCATGAGATTCTACCCTCGCGAGGGGAACATGATCATAGCATTACCTTGGTTCCAGGGGCCCAACCCCCAAATGTGCAGCCATACAGATATCCGTTCACCCAAAAGAATGAAATAGAAAAAATAATCAAGGAAATTTTGGAAGCAGGTGTCATTCGTCCCAGCATTATTCCTTATCCATCCCCAGTGGTCATGGTGCTCAAGAAAGATGGGGAGTGGCGGATGTGTCCCGCCTTTAGGGCCCTCAATAAGTTGACAGTCAAAGATAAATTTCCCATTCTGGTGGCTGACGATTTGCTGGACGAACACAATGGGGCTCAATTCTTCACTAAGCTGGATCTTCGCTCAGGCTACCACCAAATTCGCATGAAGGAAGTCAACATTCCCAAGACTACTTTCTGAACTCATGAAGGCCATTATGAGTTCCTGGTCATGCCATTTGGTCTTTGAAATGCCCCCTCTACTTTTCAAAGCCTTATGAATCACATTCTCAAACCATATCTCAGGAAATTTGTACTTGTATTCTTCGATGACATCCTCATCTATAGTGGCACTTGGGCTGCACATCTTCAGCATGTAGATCTACTCTTACACCTGCTCCGCAAGCATAAATTATTTGTCAAGATGTCCAAGTGTTCGTTTGGCATGGAAGAAGTTGAGTATTTGGGCCACATTGTGGGGCGTGAAGGTGTCAAGGTGGACCGCAAAAAGATCTAGGCAAAGCAAGAATGGCCTCAACCTAAGACCTTGAAGAGCTTGAGAGAAATTTTGGGTCTCACAGGCTATTATCGTAAATTTGTCCGCAACTATGGCCGCATAGTGAAGCCCCTCACTCAACTCCTAAAGAAAAATTCCTTCTTCTGGAATGAGGAAGCACAACGGGAATTTACCGCTCTGAAAAACGCCATGTGTTCCACTCCAGTCTTAGCACTACCTGACTTCACCAAATCCTTTGTCATTGAATGTGATGCTTCGGGGACCGGTATTGGGGCGATCTTAATGTAGGAAGGGAGACCTTTGGCCTTCACAAGCCAACAACTAAGTGGGAGGAATCTGGGCCAATCTACCTATGAAAAAGAAATGATTGCCATCTTACATGCCGTCGAGACTTGGCGACCTTACTTATTGGGGCAACGTTTCCAAATCCACACAGATCATCACAGTCTTAAATATTTTTTGGAGCAATGCCTATCCTCCCCACAACAAAATAAATGGCTCGCCAAAATGCTGGGATATGATTATGAGATCATTTACAAGAAAGGGAAAGACAATAGTGTAGCAGATGCATTATCTCGCCAATTTGAGGAAGAAAGTACTCTGCTAGCAATTTCCCTCCCCATTCCAAAATGGATTGAAGAGGCTCGCAAGGAATGGTTTTCACACCCCGGGCTATCCCAACTCATTTCTCAATTGCAGGTAGATCCAAATTCCACCAAGGGCTACTCGTGGCAGGATGATATTCTTCGCTACAGGGACAGAGTTGTAATATCCCCAACATCCACCCTCAAAAGTCGCATTTTGGCAGAATTGCACTCATCGCCCATTGCAGGACATTCGGGCTTTTAGAAGACGTATGCTCGCACCAGAAGATCCTTTTTTTAGACAGGCATGAAAAAGGACATCCTTACTTTTGTAGCAGAATGCGATGTCTGTCAACGCCACAAAGGGGAAACCGTCAACACACCAGGCACATTACAACCATTGACCATTCCGACATCAATTTGGACGGAAGTTTCTATGGATTTCATTACAGTTCTTCCAAAGTCCGGGAACAAGTCAGTCATCATGGTGGTTGTGGATCGACTATCGAAGTATGCTCATTTCTGCGCCCTACCCCACCAATTTACACCAAGTTTGGTTGCTCAATATTTCATGGATTAGATTTTCAAATTGCATGGCATGCCCACTTCTATTGTGTCCGATCGTGACCCGATCTTCACTAGTAATTTTTGGCAGGAACTCTTCAGGATACAAGGCACTCAACTAAAACTCAGTACTTCCTATCATCCACAAACGTATGGTCAAACTGAAGCCGTCAACAAATGTCTAGAAACCTACCTTAGGTGTTTCACTTCAGAAAAGCAACACCTTTGGGTACAGTGGTTACCTCTGGCTGAATGGTGGTATAACACCAACTATCATGCCACCACCAAAATGACTCCCTATGAAGCAGTATATGGTCAACTTCCGCCTTCCCCTACTTCTTATCTCAAGGGGTGCTCCAAAGTACAAGCAGTGGATCAACTCCTACAACACCGCGCAACCATGCTCGCCCATCTTAGAGAGAATCTTCATCAAGCTCAGAACCGCATGAAGCAACAGGTAGACCAGCATCGCTCAGAGCGCCAATTTCAAGAAGGGGATCAGGTCTTTTTGAGGCTGCAACCATATAAGCAAACATCACTCAAAGACAAGAGTTGTCAGAAGCTATCTCCAAAATTCTACGGACCATACCAAGTACTTCAGCGCATTGGAGAAGTGGCTTACAAGTTGGCTTTTCCACCTACTGCAAAAATCCATCCAGTTTTCCATGTATCGTGCCTCAAGAAAGTGATCAGGAAAAATTGCCGAGTTCAAACCAGTCTACCTGAATTGGACGAAGAAGGGTCAATCTGGCTTCAACCTGAACAGGTTCTAGACACAAGAGACAAACACCTGCGCGACCGCATGATTAAGGAATTCCTCGTCAAATGGAAAGACACCTCTCGGGAAGATGCAACTTGGGAACCAGCCACTATTCTTCAGCAGTTTCCACAGCTTCAGCCTTGAGGACAAGGCTAGTCTTAAGGGGGAGGGCATGTTAGGGTCCCACCCTAACCCCCTTATTTATGTCATGGGATCACGTCATAGTCAAGAGTCAATAAAGCCCATATTAATATTTGTAAGTGGTTAACCCGCAATTAATGAAGGGACCACAGTTAGTTGCAAATGGGTCGTAGTATTAGATAGATGGTATTAATAAAACCCACGGTATTGACCCGTGGTATTGCATGTATGAGTCATATATAAAGGATAGAGACTCCCTGCGAGGAGTATTGTGTCTTATTTTGTAATCGAGCTATGCTCTATTGGAGGTTGCCCCCTCGAAGAGGCAAGTGAACATTACTCTCTGAATAATAAAATCATTGCTATTTTGTGTTCTGGGTATCTTTTCTTCACATATTCTGTATTGGGTATCATTTTGTAGGTTAAGAGAATAACATGGACCAGAACATTAATTAAGAACCTCTGGGTTGAAAACCATGTGAAATTGAGATGATCATTAATCCATTTGATTAAATATTGTTAAGAATCATTTGAGAGAATGGTTAAAATTTTATGGACACCATTTTAAAAAATGTTAAAGATTAGTGAGAAGAATTTTAGAGAAGAAAAGCAAAAAAAACCAATGGAAAACTATAAGTTTGGCTAAAGGAAATCAAAGATTCTGCATAGACATTCATATTTTAAGATAGAATTTTGAGAGACATATTATAGAGAGTATCAATACTATTCCAGTTCAAAGAAAACAACTTCAAAATAGTTTCACTTGGAATATGTACAAAGAAAAATAATTACTTAGTAATCTAGTGAAGTCAGGGAATGCAATGGAAAAAATTATCTGAGTGGAGGGAGTGATTGACTGATATGTAGGTGGGACTATTACAAATCAATTCCAACGCTACTACATAGAGGGGGGTTTTAAGAAAATATTTAAGACAATTTTTGAGTAAATTGTCTTAAGTTGAGAATAAAAAAAACTTGTAAATTGGCTTAAATATTGTCTTGAGGTTGGTGTCTCAAATTATTGTCTTAAAAAACCGTTTCTATAAATAAAATATAGAACACAAGTGTTACTATATCTTAAGAGATAATTCATTTTTGTCTCTCAAGAGACTATAGCTATTTGTCTTAAAAAGATCTCTATATAAAGATAATATAGAACAAAAGTATTATTGTCTCTTAGGAGACGATTCATTTTTGTCTCTCAAGAGACCATAGCTATGATTAATGACATATTGTCTCTATAAATACAAAAAACTAAGATTAAAGACATACTGTCTCTATGAAGATAATATGTCTTTAATCCCAGTTATTGTCTCAACATGAGACAATAAACAAATTTCTATAAGAATAAGATATAGAATGTGAATGTTCTAGTTTATTCATTAATTAATTCATGTTAGGGTATAATGGAATTGAAACACCAACCTCCTCCTTGTAAGGCAGGTTATCTTCCATTGAGCTAGCACCCTTTAAAGAAATGTTTTATCTCAATCAAAAAAGCTAAAAATGAACGAGCACTCACAGAAGGAAAAAACCTGGGAAAACATACTAGTGAAAGAGCTCAAGCTAAGAAATATAATGTATCTATATACAAATGAAATATTAGCAAGAAAAATGAGGGAAAAAAGAGATGAAATAATCCATGATTGTGCATATATACACTTCAAATGAAATAACTCTTCTATATATGTTTCAAAGCCCCAACATTTTAACCTTTTAATCTTTATTACTCCGTCTAGTAAGAAATTTGAAAAGTAGTAAATGTTACATAGAGTTAGGAAACCTGTACTATTAGGCATTTTATTATACGAAATTGACCCAAATAAAACCCACATGTTCCACAGAGAATCGGTTTAATGAATATTCAAACATAGGAAACTAATATTGTCGTCCCTTACATATGAGATTATTGCATAAGATTTATTTAAAACAGAAACAAAAAAATTAAAGTAAGAGTTTGATAAATATATCATTCTCTTGAAATTTCAAGTGAGTAAACTCAACCTTAGTTGCAAATTGTACTACCATGAACTTTGTAAACATCACAAATGAGAAGAAAAGTGCTAGAACATAAAAATCAATGAAAACAAAGAGTTGTTTTGTTGAGACTTTGTATTGAAGAAATGACTACTGCAAAAACCACATACTATTCAAGCATAAGAAATAAACCCACTATAAAAAAAAACATTTTGAATAATTTCAGGTCATAAAAAAAGCAATCATTTTGCTACAAGTAGAATTCTGACCTCGAATTCCTTGAAATTGTGAATTATACCTCAATACAAAGTTAAACATCTATAAAATTTCTGAAGCATCATCCTTCATCGAGTCTCCAAATAAATCATCATCATCAAACAATGCATTAGGTTTTGAACTGGAATTTCGTCATCCTATGTCTTACAGAAATTTTTTGGTCAATTTTAGTCATGTCATTTGTAGATATTGTTGTTGTCACATTTGAAGTAGCTTGCCATGAACTACGATTATTTTCTTTTGGAAGAATTTCCCATGAGGAAAAAACCTGGCAAATGAAGAAAACCCCAAAAATATATCCATAAAACCCACCTTTCACTGTGTAATTCACTTTGTTCAGATATTGCTGTAACATCTAAGTGATCCCTTTTGGTTCATCACTGTCTTCCTTTGGCATAGCCTGGTCCTGGCCTTTAGGTATCACTGTAACCTGCACAGGAGACTCATATTTTCCAACAATACTACCTTATCACTGTAACTTGCACAAGAGACTCGTATTTTCAACAATACTAGCTTCCTTCACCCCGATGGGCTGAGGCTTAGTGCTAACATCTGCAACATTTAATATTCCAACTACCTCCACTTACTCTCCACCACGCGGATCGCTAAAATCAAATCTTATTTTCTGTGGTCGCTTGGAATCCCTTTCAACTTTGGACTCCTCATCTTTACCCACTACAAAAAGTGCTCCTAAATTCTTAATGGCTTTTGGTACCAAGTCTATTCTACTTGCCCCAAAGAGGTTTAAAATAGTAATATATGCTACAAATTCATCCTTATCTGAAGTATCTCGAGGATCTGAAAGGGTGAGCTGTGGAGAAAATTGTTACATAACCAAAAGGGCAACTATATTTTTTATTTAAGATATAATCTCTGCATAATGTAACAAAACACAAAGACTATCCTATTTCAATTTCTCCATTGTTATCTTTTATCACATGCTCATTTGAAACAAAATTTTCATGCAATGAGTCCATCTCAATGATGTATATGTTGCATATATAAGAAATGCTTCGCTACAAATTTAAGATCGCAACAAACTCATATATTTTCTAAACAAAAGAAATATTGGTTGTATTAACTACATGGATCCAAATTTCTTGAGAGAACAAAGAAACAAGTTCCCATCCCATGAATAGAAAAGATACATTGTAGGAAGTTGAAGAAAATATACATACTAAAGGAAATCTCTAATTAATAAGCATTCACAAAGAGAAACAACCAGGTACACATTTTAACTCATCCTAGGTAGTCCGAAGGTAAACTACAAACCAAAGGAAGCACTTTTAGAGCACCCTTATGGCAAACTAAGTTCCACAAGTGTCTAGGATAAAAAATATGAAGACCCACATGGAATCCACACATTATACCAAAAGGTTGAAACTTAGTGTAAAGGTTTTTGAGAAAAAATATTATATTGGACTAGTAACTAATACACTACTAGGGTATACAGTGGATAGTGCAACAAATGAATTTGACCAAACTAAGCCTTACACAAAAACCATATTTTTCCTTCTTATTGAGTTGCAATATTGATATTCATATAGAATCATTACAAATTTAGTTAGCTACAAGGTAATCTTCTCTATTGGAATATGAAAACATGCCATATCTATGTTGCACAACAACAACATGTTATCAAGAGACAAATGGATGTTCCAACACAAAATCATAAGTAATAATCTCTCTCCCAAATATGTGTCCCCACTTATCCAAATAGATGTGATCTAATAAATCACTATCCTTCACAAACTCTAAATGAAAGACACTTGGTTTAGGCTCCACAACCCAGTCTGGCAGTTGCCAATTTGATTTCCCACCCCGTATTCCAATGACTTCATGCACAACTTTTCATGTTAGAGTAGGTTTGGGAGCTACAGTATTTGGTACTCCATGATGTTTATGGTGTTGTAACTATGTTTGAGCAACTTATGATTGAAAAGGCTGAGATCGATGTCATTGTTCCAAAGTGGAATTTGAAAATGGGTTGACATTGAATGAAAATGGATCTATTTTTTGTGCCTTTTTGAATCTATCTAGAACAGCTCAGTTAAATATCTTGAAACTAGATCCAAGAATCCTGCCATAGATATCAAAAAGTTCAAACCTACTTCAAATATCATAATTGTTCTGATATAAGTATGATCCTTTTTTGTATCCTTCACACACTACGAGTTTGTGTAGGACATGAAATTTATATTTAACTTTCATATATTTCCCTCTTAAAAGTTAATCTATACAACCTTTATCATTTAGAATACTCACGACAGTTTATTCAACTATGTTTCCCTCTCTTCTTCATTTTTTTGTGATTACAGTAGATGATCTAGGTTAATTATTCAAGGCTACCAAACTATAAGAGAAAATCAAGAGGAATTTCTTTCGCTAACACCAACCAACTTCTCAATGTTCATTTTGTAGATGACCTTGATTTAACCACTAAATTGACTGAGAATTATATGGAAGGTATTAGTATTTTCTTTGAAACATAGCAAATGTTGTTAACAGTGGCTTTAGTGAGGATGAAATAAAGATTTTCCTTACTAGTCAAGACAAACCCCTTAATTGGTTGGATCATAAATAGAATATTATAAATTCTAGAGGGATCATTCATCATTTGGGCATCCCCTTTTGTACATAACTCTCTCTTGTTGAAAGCGGATAATGGACCGATTGAAGAAATACTTCAAGCATGGAGGTAGCTCGATATTTTGTTTGTTGGGTAAGGTTGCAGTCACCAATAGAGTACATGCAATAGGAATATTTATTATTCCTCGTCTTTTCCTTGTCAAGCAACCTATAAAATAATAGAAAAAGCCCCTAGAATTGTTCTTATCTTTTCCCTTCTTAAGAATCCTATAAAATGATAGAGAAGGTCCTTAGAATTAGAAGTTTTATTTGGTGTAAACACAGGGAGGTCAAACGAGTTCCTCTAGTGGCTTGGGATATTTTCATCTTGTGAAATGATCAAAGGGGATTGAAATTTCATAACATAAGAGCTCAAGTTGATAAATTGTAGTATGAGTAGTGGAGGGGAATGGCCCTTGGAAACCATTATGCCATGATTGAATTCAAAGTACTCAACAAATTCAAGGTATTATAGACTCCTTTCAATTGCATGACATAATTGGTTAGCAACACTTCAACAGATGTGAGTTGCATGGAAAATAGTACCAGACAATTCCCAAGCATAAAAATTTACATTGCTTGCATATTTCAAGATTTGTGATTTGTAGCTTATCTTTCTCTGTACTCGGGCTTGGATAATCAATTCCATATAAATTTATAAACTACAAAATATACATGCCTCATAAATCTTCTTCCAAGCTTCATTTTCCTGCAGAAGACAATGACAAGTGCAATTTACGAAATAGTACCCAAAGTCACTTTAGCTAACACTTTATCCTTCTTCATGCTTGATAATTCATTAATTTCATTACCACTACTGAAAGCAAAGTTTACTTGAGTGCAAACAAAGTCATATTTCTTATATATGCTTCAAATTGGTTTCAGCATTTAATGGCTACATCAATTGCATATGCAAATGGATAGAACTTTTTGTGTGACACAGTTAGTTTAGGTTTGAATTAACTAAAAATAAATTTTAATAAATCTAAACTAGAGACTTAGGTGGATTTTGATGCTCGGTGAAAATTTAACGAGTTGTAGGGAATAAGACCTGGTTGTCATACCCTAACATTTATTTCCATTTCGAGTGCAACACCATCTGCTTAAGTTCAAGCTCCCTGTAAGACTGCATTCTTAGAATAATAAACCAAACTGCTACATACTCTACATGTACGAAGGATTAAATCTATAAAATGATGTGAATAGCTTAAAATGGTGAAATGGAAAGGTCAAAGAAGAGTCTCACATTGATATAAAGAAACATAGCATAACCATATATTTAAAGGTAGGTAATGTTTTGGCCACAATTTTTCCGTTCTTGTAGAGGACCTACATATTATTTAGTTTAAAAAACTATGTTATAGATCATGACATCAACAGAGGGGGGTGGGGGGTAATTAAAAGAAACAATAGATTGTTTCCACCAACCACAAATGAAAAGAAAGGATAAAATTTGCAACCCAGAAGATTCCCTAGGATGCACAACTCACAGGAAAGAATACAAAACTATAAAACGTGTAATTCAAACTTACCAAAAGCATCAAGTGAAGCAAGTAGTACTTCCCCTGTCAGAAGAATGAAAAATTTCTTGCCTCCCTTTGAATTCATTGTTGACCCTATTATAAACTATGTTAATTTGACCACTTCACACAAAATACCTGCAACTACATTCTTCAACATCCTTGAAACTTTATTTTCCTTACACCTAACAAGCATATGTGAGTTCAATATTCACAACCACTATAAAAAGTTGGATAAATTTTGAATCCAAATGAAATTATCGTACAAAGAACCAACATTACAAATATATTTATGTTCTACTACATCATAGGAAGCATATTGTTGGGTCGCCAAATTAGCATACATTTTCACTCCATTTTCATCTTTATCCTCATTTTGTCACCTCATTTCATCACATTATCATGATATTTTCATTACCATATGGGTTCATAGTTTCATTTTCCAAAGTTATTTATTTTATGCATTTAAAGTGAATTTGTGATTAAAAGTTAGAAAAATAACATATATTTGCTTATACCTAAAGGTGGAATGAGTTTTGTGACATGTGTAGGTGATTTGGAAGGTTCCAAGACACTCTTATGTGGCCTCCAACACTCAAATTCGAATTCTCTTGAAGATTTGAAGGAGATTTGGGATAGGGGTCAAGCATATCTCATGGAGAAAAATCATGGATAAAGGAATATATGTCTCATATTGGTTGTAACCAAATGAATGATTTGTCGAACTAGGAGGGATTAGTGGACCTCCATTAATGAGTTAGTTGCTTATGTTTTTGTATAAATAGGAGTACCTCCTCCATTCCAAAGGAGAGGACTCTTGGAGCATGTATCCAACTTATGATGGAATAGAATAAAGCTTCAATTTACATAAATTTCCATTCTATAGTTTTAGATATAAATTGTCTTAATGTAGTATAGGAATTTATGGAATAATTTGTCACTTTGTTCTTAAGAGAATTGAGCTCACTCTTAAATGATCAAATAAACATTTTATTTCATAATAGATCTTATTTCATTTAATTGCCTAGATGTTTGAGGATTTGTTTGTGATTTATGAATGGGTTTTAAATTAAAATCTTATCAGCATATGAGGGGACAACCAAGGGTCTAAGTTAGGCTCTCTCTCTATTTGATTTGCATGACAATTGAAATTCATTATTTTTCTTTTAAGTTTCAAGTTATTTCATTTCTTATGCTTATGAATGAATCTTAGTTTAGTTTGGATCAGTATACGACGGGACAATCAAGGGACTAAGTTAGTCTCTCTCTCTATTTGAATCTAAACAACAATTAAAATTCATTCTCTTGTCTTTATTTCAAGTTTCTAGTTTTATGTAATCAATGATTTCTTTTCAATCTATAATATTGTAGGGAAGGACAACCTGGACCTCCTCAATTAGGGGCCTCTTCCCTTGCATATTATATTGAATCATAAATCATTTAGCTAGACATAGAGTTAATTGCCTACTGTTGCATATATTTTACTTGCATCATCACAAGCTTACGGGTATCCCTGGTTGATAATTTAATGAAAGCAATTTGAACAATTAAATTGCCCAACATTTTACCACTGTTGCCAGGGATGGTGCTAAGGGATTAGGTATTAGGAATTTAATTCAGTACCAATATTTTTCTTTGGAAAAACTAACTCGTGTTGAAAGGATGACTTGGTGATGGCAAGATCTGAGTAACATGGGGAAGTGTACATAGGAGTTAGCTTTGAATCTCATTTTTAGCTGCATATATAAATCATGATAAATAGAATGCATAAATTTCAATCAATCTTTTCACAATAAGAGTTTCGAACTAATCCATTTATGGACAGGATATCTAGAATGATATTCAAGCATTTGGAGGAGATACAAGAGAATGAGGACTACATTGAAGATTGGTTTCAAAAGGTGACTAGGCCGCAACATTATTCCATTCTTCAATGAATCCTAGCATTTAATTCAAATGTGCAATTGATATCTCATATCCTTGTAAACATTCAGGTATATTTTTTACATTTGGATGTGAGCATACAAGATATTTTGATCCGTAAGTGGCTTCATTGGAAATACTCCTACACTTAGAAACAAAAAAAAAATCTCCTTCTCAAAATATAATGGTATAGAATAGGAAAATAAAACCAAGCTTGGAGAGTTTTTTTTTAATTCTTTGATTTTCAAATTTGATTTCATTTTCTTGGAAATTTTAGTGGTGCAGTAAGAGCTACCTCATTCATTAACCATTGGCAAGAAGATCTACAATCAAAGCGATATTTGTGAAGAAGGAAAATAAGTGGAGTTTAGCAAGTTAAAATTTGAGGTTTGAAATCAAATTCTTCTTATATTTCTTTTCAAATTTTAGATTTCAATTGCATAAAGAATTCATAAGTATGCTCTCCTCCTGCGCTTTGTGTGACTTGGAGGATCAGAAAAAGGATTTCATGTTAGTATATCTTTTGTTAATTTTTTTATTTTCATTTGTTTTTTTTTAAATAATAAAAATAAATAAAAACAAAAAAATGAAAATGAGAATAAAATAAACAAATAAAAATTCATGGAAGCCAAGGAAACAAATTGTTGCAAATGTTATGTGTGATTTTGAAAAAATGAAAGATAGTTGTGCATTGTCCTGATTTAAAAAAGAAAAAAATGAATTTCACCCAGTAGTTAACTGAGTAGAGGCCAAATTCGCAGAGGTTAAAAACGTCATTTTTAAAATGCATTTTGTGACCAAACGAAAATGAATCTAAAAAATCTAAAACATGGGGTTTTCTCAAAACGTGTTAGGTCCCTATAATACTAGTGATTACCCCATTACTATTGTAGTTCTATCCCTTATTAATATTGTTGTGCCCCTATTGTCCCCATATTGTTATTATTGTTCCCCATAGAATCTTTCTATTGTTATTTTTGAGCCTTTATATTATTATTGTTAGGTCGGTTGGGTTATATTGTGACTCCTTAGAATCCTATATATAGAAAGGAGGTTTTGTCATTTGAATCATCAAGGAACCATTCATTTTTTTAATGTAAAGGAGGTTTCCCCCACAAAGAGGCTGAACTCTAAGGTGTTGATCTATCTTTTCTATCTTTTTGTGACCTAGTTTCATAACATTTGGTATCAAAGCTTTTGGATTCTAGGGTTTCACTGCTCCTAATAGGTCATCGTGGTATTTTCGCTATAACTTTTTTTTGTGTCATTTTAGAAGTGAAAAAAAAACCCATTTGAGACAAAATCGCACTGAACCTCAAGTCCGAATTTCAGATCTTTTTGAACTATATTTGCGGAGATATGATCTGAGGAATTTGGTCTTTTTGCAGACTCCTGAATTACATTCCAAACAGGTGACCTCGGGAAAATCATCATAACTTTCTCTCTGTGCATCGGATTGAAATTTTGTAAGAAGGTACAAGAAGAGGATGGACTATAGTTTCTTGTGTATATTTTTTAGAGCCAAAGGTCGAAACAGGGACACGTGGCACATCGTACAAGTTTTCTCTACTGAACTCGTCTATAATCAGGTCACTAAGGGAGATTTGGGATAACTCTTCCTTGGAGAATCCAATTTGGATTAGACTAGTGGCACTGGAAAGAGGATACAGAGGGTTACTGTAGGTCACAATTTCAAAATTGGATGATCCAAAATTACAGAGATACATCAAAGGAAATATCGAGCTCCTAGAAAATGAAAAAAGGTGTGTAGATTTTTTTAAATTTTTTCTTAACCTTGGTTTGAAAATTTATTTTGAAGGAATTGAAAGGGCATAGTAGAGCATTATTATTGGTAACTGGCGGCCCTAGGAAAGAAACTGCAAACACCTAGTAAGCAACCTGAAAGCTCTAGCATGACTCATGAAGAAGAGGAAGAAATGCTACATGATATATCAAAATTACAATACAAAATGCAACAAATGTCACTCTCACAAAAGCTAACAGAAGCTAAGATAAATGGCATGGAAGATAAGATGAATGGCATGGAAGCTAATATGGACAATTTGAAGATAGATTTGAACACAAATTTGAAGATAGGCATGGCAGATTTGAAGACATATTTGACAAATTTTCTACAACAAATACTTACCAATGGTTAAAGGGTAGTAAAGGAAACTCATGATGTGAACAAAAGAAATGTTAGTCATGATTTCATAGACTCTAATGCTGGATTGAAGACCCACCATATTCCAAAAATAGATATGAGGAAGTTTGATGGCAAGGATCCTGCAACATGGATATTACAGATGGAGCAATTTTTCGATCTCAATAATGTGCAAAACACACAAAAGGTACGTATTGCAACTTTATATTTGGAACCAAATCTGTTTGTATGGTATCAATGGCTTTTCTCTCATAAAAAAAATTATCACTTGGGAAATTTTTATAGAATAATTGACAGCTCATTATGAGGATACAAAAAGCAACACTTTTTTTAGCCAATTGATAAGTCTCAAACAAAAGGGTTCAATAATGGAGCACATTTAGGAGTTCCAAAAATTGAACATAAGGGTAAAAAATATTCCAGAGGAGCATAGGATTGATGTGTTCATAGGGACTTTAAAGGATAATATCCAACATGATGTTTGCCTTTGGGAACCTGATTCATTAGAGAAGGCATTTAGGTTAGCAAGAAAAATGCAAAGCAAAATTATGGCAAGCAGGAAGCATACCACTCATAACTACTGGTTGGTAAGATTATGTGGAAGTGGTGTGAAAATGAATTCCTTGCACTGGTGGTGGCTTTAGCCATGTAGTGCATAAGTGGAGTCCAGTATAAGTTGGATGCATAGTTATGCAAAGAATTCCTCGAAGACTGTCGCGAGGTACAGTAAAAAGGTACCCATTTTCACTATGCCTAGTTGATTTTAATTATCGTGTTGTTAGCACGGAGGGAGCCAAAGGATACATAGTTCCCTTTGGTGCCTACAAATGTTTTGGAGACTGTATGGTATTCTTGATTGCAGCATACTACTCAACCATCCCAAGCTCGGGAAAAAAACTATTCTCCATATTATACCAGATGGAATTGCACATGCTCATAAACCAGTAACCTTGCCTCTCACCAAGTTTACACAAATAATATAGCCCTGTGGCAAGGTTCAAGGTGGATTTTCATAAAGTGAAAATTTATGCGTGTAGAGACACAGAGAATAAATGGCATGCATTCCTATCCATGGTCAAAGAGGAGGATCTCATAGCATTAGTACATAAATGACCTGCGGAGTGGATGAATTCGCTGAAGGAAGCAGGGGATAGCACCACAAAAGAAGAACTGGACACTTCACACCATGGTGAAGCCGTTGGAAATGAGATAGAGAAAAAATTAGAGGAAGAAAAAGAGGAAGAAGAAGAATAACATCATGAAGAGTAACACCATGATGAAAAACAATTAAGGAGGATCCTCAACGAGGTAAAGGTACAACTAAGAAAGAAGAGAAGGTAGAAACACATAAATCTGTCACCGAGAAGAGGGAGAGTTAAGGTGAAGAAACACCAAGGGCAGAAAGAATCATAAGGTGGATAAGTCAAAGGAGGTCACACCAATGATTCTCACTGAGGGTGACTTGGACAAAATTGGAGATAAGGTTCAGGAGATCACAATAGAATCTTGGAATAGGGTGGAAGATCACTGCAATGAGCTTATCACAAGTGTTTACAAAAGGATCACAAAGTTTAATATTTTGGCATTATCAGTTAGAAAACTTGCACAAATACAGGAAAGGATTGCAAAATGAAGGTCGATATTTCCTACCCTTACAATGAGGATGACAAAAATAACTGTAGGGGCTCTACAATTCGAGTCAACAAAAATTCAGTAACAGTTAAAGGACTCGACACATATAATCATGAACATTGGAGTAGTGTCACTGCCAAGGTTACATAAGATGCATGAATGAATTATAGAGGAGTTAAAGCTAAGGGAACAAAGCACATCACAGCTCAATAGAATGGTGGAAAAGGATTGAGTAACACTATCCTAGAAGCTTGAACAAATAATACAGTAGAGAGATCAAATAGAAAAACAATATCAGAAGTTGAATGATGCAGTAGAAACCACATGTAAATGAATTTCAGACATGGAGGTCCACGAAGAGGAATCAAAAGAAGAAAGGTCATGAATCTCAACCTTGCAATGAAGGAGGAGAAAGATAAAGTTTCCATGGTACCACTTGAATATTAAGTCAAAGTCAGTGAGCTACAATTGAAGCTATGAGAAGCTATGTCGTAGGATGTAAGATAATAGAGATAGGCTGACCTAAAGTTAGTCATGGTTAGCATCTTCACAGCATTGACGAACTACAACAAACTACTGGACGAGAGTACATAGATTTTAAATTCACTGTAAGAATATCCAAATGTTCAAGAACTACAGGAGGCGATGTAGCAAAATAAACAATAGTTAGAGGAAGGTTGAGCAGTTGTGAAGACATTTCCTATATCATAGAATATTGCAAAGATCAATGAAGCGAAGGTGTTGCAGAAGCGGATCGAAGAGCTGAAGAGGGAAGACAAGACATTGATAAAAAAAATAGTCTTGGTAGGATGACACCCTTCAAATGTCCCAGACAGTAGAAGAGAAGCTATAGAGCTTTGACAAAAGGAGGAAACATTGCTACAAAAGGTTGCAGAGCATGTAACAGAAGCATTGGTGGAAGAAGAATGCAGCGAGGATAAAAAGATGACAGAAGTACTCAAACAATTCAACCAATACTATAATAACATTTTAGAAAAGATCAGAGGCACAACAGCTAAGTGACTTGGGATGAGTCATAGGTGAGTGTTGGGGGTCTGTTGGGCACAACCCAACTTGGCCAGATTTTGGGTAAGGAACCCGAATTTTGGGGATAAAGTGTGTAGTATAAACTGGATTGCATAGTAGAGCAACGAAGCACACAAGTACTACATAGAAAACTCACCACAAAGTATGGGGGCTTCGCGGTGAAGACCCTTCCATTTTGTAAAAAAATATAATATTGTATAAGTTCAAGGGTTTTGACCATATTCCCTTGTATTTTGGAAACCATGGTATATGGTCCATGGTAATGTAGCAATGTAATCCCTCAATGTAATAGTATATAGGGATGAATAAAAAAGAAGGAAAGAAACATCATTATTATGGAAAATCATGTATTGAATGCTTGAGTCTATGTGATTGGGTGTTGTGGCAAAGGAAAGGCTCTACATCTTAGTGCACAAAGGCCTAATATTGTAGCTGAGTGTGCAGGTGACCTGTAGCTAAGTCCGCAGGTAAAGAATTATTTGTTGTACAAACTCTATATTATAAGCAATAGTCCTTGTGGATGTAGTCCCACATTGGGATGAACCATAGTAAAATGTGTGTCTACATGTGTTTATTTTCTTAATATCTACACTTTATTTCAATATTGTAAAGTTTATGAATGTTTATGATATTTATAAGTGATAATTATAATTGTGCAAAGTAAAGTATTAGCGTGAAGTATTTTGTGAATGTGAAGTATTAAGTAATTGTTAAAGCATAAGAAAATACAAGACTATCACATGACACTATCCCTCAGGCTAGAGAAACCTACTTTTGCAACCTTGCATAATCACTTCGGGTGAGACTGTGATCTGCTTGCAGGGCATTGCCAAGAGGGCTAGTAGTTGAGGGTTTTGTTGGTGCACAATAAACTTTGAACCTTGGTTAGCCCAACCTAAGCCAATAGAGAGGACTATATTTCCAATTCAAGAAATAGGTTTGAAAACAAGGGAAAGTAGAAAATGTCCATTTAATCTATTGGTTTGTTTGGGTGGTAGGAAGGAAGCATATGTGCACCTATATGTGGACAATGGAGAGGGTTTGGAAATGGTAATAAAGGATGGAAAGTCAACTTATATATAGTTTTATGTTGATATGATACATGGAAGACTTCAACTGAGATGAAAAGTCCAACAGGGTGCGTATGCCTTTGGGAAAGGCTAACTTCTTAACAATATTATATTTTGGGGAGTATTGTCCTCTGTGTAGTGTTATAGTCACTTCAAATGTTTCTCTTATAATCTAGAAAAACTTTTAGCTTGTTACACCATGAAAGAAATGATCGAGTAGAAAATTTTCATTGCTATATATTCCCATTTTGATATATGTAGCTACTTTTTATATATCGTGATCACAATACCTTAGGGGGTTGATTAGTCTTCGATATGGTGGAAATTCTGTATTTGATATCTCACTACTATAGATTAAAATTCCATCCAATATCGAAAATACTTCAGTGTAACAATACAACAAGATTTTCTTCCTTGGGGTATAAACAATTTTTTTGAAGAATGTTTTCATATTTGAAAACTTAATGGACAAGGAGCTCAATGATACATAGAAAAGCTAAATGTGCTTTGTAACAAATTGGAGGTTTGTAATGAATAGTGAAAATATGATGTTGAGCTTAAATATCTAAGTGCATATCAATTTACATGGGCTTTTATATATTACTTCAATCAAATGTAAAGGCAAATATAGAAACTTAACTCACAGAAGGCAAATATAGAAACTTAACTCACAGATAAAAGATGGGCCCTAGAGGGGAAGGTACTATATTTTATCCTATGTACTCCCAACCCTGTGTGACTCTGTAGCAAGAGGAAGTGCAAAAAAAAAATGCAAATGAGGAAATAATGTAAGAACAGAGGTCAACATCCAATTAAATCCAATATATAAGTCAAAAAATTGATAACTTTGTGACATACCTCTGAGCCTTGTTTCCCCATAGTTGATGGAAAATAATGGAGGTATCGGTAGTTGTTTCCTTGTCTATTAGTAAGGAAATATCCCAACTGATGAATGGGTTTCACACCATTGTAATTGGGGTAGGTTGTCTAACATATATATTAGGGAGACATGTGCCAAAAAGTTCGTTCTCCTCTTAGACAAGTCATGCATTCTCTTTGTTTAAAGCTCTGTCTCAGATGAGTCATATGTTCTCGCTGTTTAAAGCTACATATTTGACTACGGGAGAAGAGCATGAAAACACAAATAGATCCATATAAAACCTCTGAAATGATAAAAACTCTGACTTTATAACCATATACCATGTTCTTGCAGTGGCACGATGACACGTCAGGAAACTGTGTAACGGGAAATGCCCCAACTTTGCACCCATTGGTTGCATGAAAATATTTCACAGAACAAATTTATAACCCTTAACCTTTTCTAGACTAGAACAAAAGGAAAAAGCGAGTTAACCCCAATAACTATCATGTCCTCTCAAGCTCAGTGTTTTCATCCTCCTTGGCTACCCCATGACTCAACCCCTCTTTTCTCCTTCAACTGGGATAAAAATGATTCAATTTGAATAGGACAAACCAAATAGCTTAAGGACTTTAGGAAAGTTGTAGTCCATGCATCCTCCTTGGCTACACCTAGAACTCAACCCCCCCAGCTCCTTCAACTTGGATAAACAGGTTTCAATTTCAATAGAAGGACTGATGAGATTAGGAACCTTCAACCTTTAAATACCTACATCCTTCTTGACATCCCCTGTGACTCAACCCCTCTTAGCTCCTTCAACCAGATGAAAAGAGGAAGAAATGGTGAGATCAAGAACATTGAGAAAACTGCAATATTTCGCTATAGCAAAACCGCGTTATTTCATCACTAGGAAAAGCATTATGTCACGTGAAAGAGAAAATAATTAAAATGAATTAGTTCTGTTGAAAATACAACAATATGATGGATCTTAGTGAAAAGAAGTCGCCTTCACTAAGTGGGCCCACAGGCTATTTTTGGCGCAAAGTCTATTTTTAGACTATGTCTATTTTTAGACATATGGATCATGGTCTATGAGTTGCATGATGCTATTTGTGGATGATTGGTCATGTTGGTAAAAATATATGGACTTCTATTTTTAGACATATGGGCGGAGTCTATTTTTAGACTACCAAGCTAAAAATAGAACAGTCGAATATTATTAGCTCTTAATAGTATTTGGACTATAAACATTATCTTATCCTCTTGGAGCACTTCAGTCCGAGCTACGGATGTGGCACATGCAACTGCTAGAAGGAAATATACTTTTCTTATGGGTTAGTTGAGCTATTGCATGATGGACTTAAGTTAGAACTCAAGTGATTGAGTTTGGTGGAGTTGATTGAGGAGTTGATGGAGTTGTGTTCAGTTTGACTTGGTTGAACTAGTTGTATTTATTTTAACTGCAAATACACTAGTGACGAGTGATGTGAATTAGTTATTAATTAATTCAATAATTATTAACTCATAAAGAAACTAAAGAATACGTTAGTTAACTCAGCGCATGGATAGTTCAGTGGAGACAAGTGTTAGAGGTGAGTGAAAGGGCAAGACAACTGTCAGTTGTGACTATAGTTGTGCATGAGATTTGCACAATCAATGGATTGAGTATTGCTAATGAGGATTGTGTGGTTCAGCCAAGGGAAATATGAGTTTGGATTAGCCATTGTCATCTATTCTCATGCAGGATTACGCAGTGGAGGCAAGCAAGCAGTGGAGGAGATTTGAACCTGTGATTGATTCAGATCTGAGCTAGTTTGTGTGTAACAGGTGGAGACAGTACTCAGTACTTGTGAGGAGTATTGTACTATGTATTTTTACATGTTATCAATCATTATAATATATAGATAGTGTGGGGTTTTCAGCTGTATGCTTTCCCTGGATTACATACTGTGTTAATGTGCGCATGCGATTGATGTTTCATTGTTTTTAATCCCGCTAAATTGATGATAAACGTAGAGGAGGTTATGTATTATGCATGTATTCCGCAATAGTGTATAATTGGGATAATCTCTGTGAATAAGTGTCATATTATGCAAAATTTCTACAAGTTCTATGTCACCACAAAGAAAAAAATAAAATATTAATTAAAATAGAAAATGGTTAGTTGAGACGAATTTGCTAATTTGTCCCAAATTAATGTCTTAAAAAGGCCCCAGTAATAATGGCATGAAAGTGGAATTTTCTATCATTGATAGGGGTGATACATCATATATATTTACACCATCCCTTAATTGGGGAAGTTGATCAATGAGGGGGTCCATATATACATCCACATCCTTGATATTTATCCAAGTAAACCGACAATATTTTATTAGGATTAAGAATTGATATATTTTTATATAATCTTCAAGAGAGCATTGCCTTGATATGTTCTTGTACTTTGTATGATAAGAGATAACATTGCATGTTCATTTTTCATTGCCATCTAAGGGGGGAGATTGCTGTTTATAATTAACACTAGCTAAATATAATATGTTGTTCTAAGATCTCCAAAAGTATCGACACCATCCATTTCTAGAGAAATTATTCCATTCTTAGTCTCATTTCTTAAATGTGGCTATTTTTCCTCGATATCTTTCCAACATTTACTATCCACAACCATACACATGACACCATCTTGGCTCCTCCCTTGTGCATGATAATCCATATATTTTTCCAAATCCTTGCATTTGAACATTCTCTCAAACCTTAGCTTTAGTGGAATGTTCCATTATAATTTAGAAGGAAACTTCTTGGATACTTTATCTTGACGATACCTATTTGTGTGACACACTAGGAATTGTTGTAAACTTACATTCTCTCCATAGTACAATATATGGTCATTTGGGCATGCATCGTATGTATTGTACTCCATTCCAATGTATTTCATTATTAAAGATACTTCTCTATGAGAATGAGGCAACTTATTGTACTTTTAAGGTATTTTGTTTTCCAAAAGTCTGCATGGTGTAACAAATGATTTTTATAAGTATACACAATATTCAAAACCTTTAAGACATATAGAGAATTAGTTTATAGGAATATCAAATCCAAACTTAATATATGCGTAAAGAATGTGTTTTCTAATCCATGTGTAACTGAGACTGGTCGATCTATCTTAACTAGGATTCAAGAACATGCAACTGACATTAAACATAACCATTCCAAAACCTCAGTCTTTGGCCGACCACTCAAGTAAAACCAATCATCATATCTGTATTGAAAACTCGTGTTGTGGCCAAAATTGATCATTATCACCATAAGAAATTTAGAGAAGCCATCGAAATAGGTAAACAACCCGATAACCTTAACCGCGATGATGGTTGGAAGATTAGTGATAATTGGATTCCCATTTTAACCTCTGATTCTACCTTTTTATAAATTACTCCCTATCCTCTCTTTGCTCTACTTGGCCTCCATGGTCTTCCTTGTCAGCATACCAACCCTAGAATCATTAGAACATTTTAGTAGAATAATCAAGTATATAATAATAAAAATAAATGAATTTCATATTGTCCATTTCTATACATTCAAACCAAAATAAAAATTAAAAAATGAACTAAATAATAACCTTTAAAATGAATTTAATAACTCGATGATTAAGAATTATAAATCGAATTTAGACTTCTGTGATCCATAACATTGTATAGAAATCTTCGGCAAAATCACATAACCAATATTTCGTCGACGCGTTTCGAACCAACCAGTGTGGTTCATCGTCAGGACAAGATGAACCACACTGGTTCATCATCTTGTCCTGACGATGAACCACACTGGTTGGTTCGAAACGCGTCGACGAAATATTGGTTATGTGATTTTGCCGAAGATTTCTATACAATTATAAATCGGTTTACTATAATTCATAATAAAGTTTAGTGTTAAACAAATCAAACAAGTAATAATTTGATTCACTAAAATCTTTTAGTTCATCCTAGTAATTAATTAATAATAAAAGTAGGTCATTATATCATTATTAGTTACTAGTTATTAATCATTATTAATTTTATTTTAATCATTTAAGTATAATATAAATAAAAATGAAAAATATCATTCATACAATTTATAACCTTATTATAAGGCACATTATTATACTCATCTTGATCATATAATTAATAAGATTAATCAGTTCTACAAGAATTTTAGTGATTTTATTTATTAATAGTTACTTTATATTATTAATGTAACCATAATACATTTCTCAATTTTTTTTAATAATTAGTAGACTAGCCATTGAATCATTAACTAATAAACTTTAACTAAAATAATTATTAAAGGATGTAACAATAATAATGATAAAGAAATAATTATATATCTCTATATATATTATTACTTAACTATATATCTATATCTATATATATATATATATATATTATTACTTAACTATATATATATATATATATATATATATATATATATATATATATATATATTATTACTTAACTATATTATAACATTGTCATACATGTTGGTTGTCATTCATTCCCACCCTAGCCCTATTTATTACCCTAGTGGGTTCTAACTTATTCTCTCATGGATATAATCCCAATGATGAACCACGGAGGTTGGTTCAAAACGTCGATTACAAAAAATATGATTATGATGACTCCGGAAGATAACACCACACAGAATATAGATTGTAGAAGCCTCAAATCAATAAAATAAGTGTCCCCAATATAGAAGAATCAACATTTGCAGAAAGAGGTGTCCTTGCAAATTGAGCTAGGAGTGAATCATTCATTTCTTCAAAAGATGTGTAGAAGTATTGGATAAAATCATTAACACCAGCCTCATTTATCTACGAAGTGGTTTCATCCATAAACGTGTCTTGTTCTTCATCTTGATGGTGGATATTATCAATAATATCATCAATAACATTCGTTGCTTCTTCAAGAATGTTGGGACATGGTCTTCCATTTTGCATAGACACCAAGAAAATAGTGTAATAGAAAGCTACAAAGAAACATGTATGGGTGTTAATTAGCATAGGATCATTACATAAATAGTTGTTGAAATATATGAAAACATGTATCCCAAAAAAAACATAAAATTATTCTAAAATATGGCTTGAGCAATTAAAAAAAATGAAGATTGGATTAAAACTTACATAATTAATTGTATTTCAGAGAATTACGTTGCTGAGTGAAATTACAAAGAAAACCAAATATTGCCATGTGTGTTACAATGTTAAATTAGAGAAAGCCTGGTTAGGATTTATTGATGCATTTAAATGAATAAGGATTTTCATTCCTTATTGTTGCTTCACAGTGTACTTGGCTTTAGTATGGGTAGGGGAGATATGGGGTTATGCACATCAAACTAGAGATGACTAATAAAATGAGTAGAAGGGAAAATAATTTCATTAATTTATAGCATTATAAATGAATAATACAACTATAAAAAATGGCTTCAAGAGCTCTCACACAACTACATCTACCATACTTCAATAATTATCATAGTAACGTTATAAAATGTACATGTGGCCTTCAATCAAAATGTGCACACCAATTCCAACAAATAATATACATTTTCATTGGTCTAAAGATGGGTGCAAGTATATAACCATCCTGCGCATCATGTGAAGGTCATAGGTAAGGTGCCAAAATCAAGTCAAATCCTAGCACTACCATTAAAATCAATCCATAGCCAAAAATAGCTAAAAATACCAATTTCTCATTTTTGGGATCTGGATTCTAACATCTATAGTGAGCTAGCTTTGATGGCATGGGGCATTTCTAATATACATTTAAATTATCAGAAAAAGGGAAAAGGACTTTGTAGTATCATTTGGCCTATACCCATTTCTCTCTGTAGAGAAGAAAGTATAATATACATTCAAATGAGGACTCCACCAAGCTACGATTTGGAGAGAGAATTCCATATCAACTATACATGAGCCCATGGATGTAACGATTGATAAAATTATGTTGAATATTTAATGTAATATCAAATTCATTATAATTAAAACAAATGGAACATCCAACGCCATGGTTAAAAATTCTCTCTCCATAGATGGACAATGCGAGAAGTAGTTGGATGACCTAACACTATGAATTGAGAGACATTGGTAGTATTAAAGTGGTGCATTGATAAGCTTAAGGATATCTTGGATGACACAATTATATCCATGTTGATGCTAGTTGATTCACATGACTTTCACAATAGTTTTAAATGAAGATTATGGATGATAGGATGTGAGAATGATTTTAGGATCGAATAGGCGAATAGATCACATATTCATTCTGTGATGAGGTGCATTTTCAGCCTTAGTATAGGCATGCAAAAGAGGAATTTGGATTGAGAACAAATATTCTTAGGGGTGAGTGACCATACAATCAGGAACTTAAGTGGATTGTGGAGGAGTGTGATGGAAAAATTGGTTCCAATGTGCATATCCTCATTTATTTGGTATACAGGTATGATAGAGGTTCCCAAATTGTAGTGGAACAATTTAAGCATGGATAGGATGACTCATGTAACCATCTCACTCCATATTCAAAATAAAAAACAACATGGTGGCTTGCGACCATAAATTTTAGAGGGAGGCTATTTGAGGTGTCTTGAGGGGAAGGGATTAAGACTAAGTTTTATATATTATAGATTGAGGATTTGTGAGGGTTGAGCCAATTTGGAGAGAAAGAAGTGTGTTTGTAAGGGATGAGCACAATACTTGTGCACACACTCTTTCACAATACTCTCAGGAAATAAGGGCACAAATGTAGCATGCACAACATGATCGATTTTTACTTCAATAGTTAGTGCATAGAAATTGGTTTACCTTGGGAATGTAGCATGATAAGGGGTTCACTTATGGATGGATATATTGTTTGGGGTGTTAGAAAAATATATATTATAGAGCAATGAAACACATAACATATTGAAGACATATAAACATAGAAAACGCATAAAATAAGAGAGACACAGATATACGTGGTTCACCCAGTTTGGGCTACGTCCACAGAGTAACAACCAGTCCTTCTTTTATTATATTATCCAGCAAACTGAAGAGATACAAGATATAGAAGATCCGTTGTAACTCCCTCTTCACTCTCAATCTCCTCTCTTTTCCTCACTCAGAATACAGATCTACATAGACGGAATACAATTTCCTCATATATAGTGAGGGGTTTCCTTCTAGGGCAAGAAACCCTAAACTAAACATAACTTATACTGTCACATCATCTGCCTAATGAACAACCCAGATTGACTAGAAATTAAAAGGAAAATTTACATCTTTATTTAGCTTCGGGGACGCTACCCCTGAAACCCACGACGAGGCACTGTTGGCCCCAAAAACCCCCAGCCCACACCTCCCCACACCCCCACCACGTGGAGGGGTGTACAATCTTCCTGGGGTATACATCTAGCTGAGGCCTTAGAATACAAAAGATAATTAGGCTCCACACCCAACAATCTCCCACTTGGAGACTGATTATAGCAACTTCACCGCTGCTTCATTTGCTGGACAATGACTCCACTTTTCACCTGGCTATTTCTCATATTCTTCATCATACTTGAAGACCAGTTGAAAATGAGTAGATTCTCAGTTTCTCCTTGGTTAGAACTTTTGTTAACATATCTACAGGATTTTTGGCTAGTGTGTATCTTTTCGAGCTTCAACTGTCCATCTTCCAATGTTGACCGTATGAAATGGTACTTGAGCTATATATGCTTAGTCTTGGAATGAAATGCAGAGTTCTTTACAAGATATATGGCACTCTAGTTGTCACTGTATAACTTGCCCAACTCTTGCTTCTTACCCAATTCATCCAGAAACCTTTGTAACCCAATCATTTCTTTACTAGCCTCTGTAGTAGCAACATACTCTGCTTCTGTTTTTGAAAGTGCAACAACACTTTGGATTTTTGAAACCCAACTGACAGTTATTCCACCTAGAGTAAATACATATCCTGTAGTGCTCCACCTGTTATCTCTATCACCAACCATATCTGCATCAACATATCCCTGTAGAGTAATGTTTGAAACACCAAAGCATAATGCTTGATTTGTGGTACCTCTCAAATACCTGAGAATCCACTTCACCGTCATCCAATGTTATTTTCCTGTATTGTTCATGTACTTGCTTATAACTCCCGCTGCATGTGCAATATGAGGCCTTGTGCAGACCATTGAATACATTAAGCTTCCAAGTGCTGACGCATATGGAACTTTGAACATATGAGCCATTTCTTCCTGAGTCTTGGGACACGCCTCCTTACTTGATTTGAAATGGCTAGCCAAAGGTATACTAACTGGTTTTGCATTCTGCATATTAAAACTTTTCAACACCTTTTCTATGTACTCACTTCGAGACAATGTTAATTTGTGATTTTGCCTATCCCTAGTTATTCTGATATCAAGGATTTGTTTTGCAGCACCCAAATCCTTCATTTCAAATGAGTTTTCCAATTTCCTTTTGAGCACATTTATTTCCTGCATGTTAAAACTTGCAACAAGCATGTCATCTACATACAATAACAATATAATATAACTGCCATCATTTTTCCTTTTGAGATAAGCATAATGATCAGAGTGAGACCTAGTATAACCTTGTTCAGACATAAACTTATCGAATTTTAGATACCACTGCCTTGGAGCCGGTTTTAAGCCATACAAGCTCTTCTTCAACCTGCACACTAGTTTCTCCTTCCCTTTTACCTCATATCCTTGTGGCTGTTGCATATATATCTCTTCATCCAAATCCCCATGGAGAAAGGTTGTCTTTACATCTAACTACTCAATATGCAAATCTTCAGCTGCTACTAGACTTAAAATAGTTTTGATTGAAGTCATTTTAACAACAGGAGAATATATTTCATCAAAGTCTATACCCTTTTTCTGTGTTAACCCTTTCACCAGAAGTCTAGCTTTATACCTTTTTCTACCTCCATCTTCTTCCTTCAACTTATAAACCCATTTATTCTGCAATGTTGTTTTACCTATAGGCAACCTGACTAAGTCCCAAGTTTGGTTATGTGCTAAGAAGTCCATCTATTCTTTCATGGCTTGCTCCCACTTCTTCTTGGTTTCTACCTGCACTGCTTCTTCATAACATTCTGGTTCACAAGAATCAGTCAACAATACATAATATAATGAAGGAGAGTATCGTTCGGGGGTTTACTCATGCTTGTAGGTCCTCTAAAACCACTTTTAGGTATTTGAAGTGCTTGTTGTTGTTGTGGTTGTTGTTATGGATGTTGATCATTATGAATTTCAGGGACCATCACTTTTTCTGTGATCACGTCAAGCACTGTGTATTCTCTGTTTTATTTTTCCTGTTTCTTTTCCTGTAGTTGATCCTTATACTAAACCTTTTCATTGAATATGACATCTCTACTCCTAATGAATTTATGTTTTTCATAATCATAAAAGCAATAACCAAAATCATTGACACCATATCCAGTAAAGGTACATTTATTTGATTTTGCCTGAATCTTTGTTCTATTTTCTTTGTTAATGTGGACAAAGGCTTCACAGCCAAAAGTCTTTAAAAAAGAGTAGTTTACCTTTTTACCTATCCATGCCTCCTCTGTAATACTACCATCCAAGGAACTTGAAGGCCCTCTATTTATTAGTAAATAGAAGTATCTACAACATCTGCCCAAAATTGTAAAGGCAATCCTACATGCAATCTCATGCACCTTCCACACTCCATGATTGTCCTGTTCATCCTTTATGACACACCATTTTCTTGTGGTGTTCCTGGAACTGTCTTCTCTCTGCGAATTCCATTCTTATAACAATACCTATCAAACTCTTTGTTGCAATATTCACCTTCATTGTCTGATCTGAGATGCTTCAACCTTTTTCCTGTCTCATTTTCAACCAAAGATTTCCATTTCTTGAAAGTATCAAATACATTAGATTTATTTCGAATACAATAAATCCAGGTTTTTCTAGTTGCATCATCAATAAAAGTAACATAATAATGAGAGCCACTAAGAAATGATACCTGAGTAGGTCCCCATACATCTATATGCACAAGCTCTAATTTTTCGCTCTTCTTTTATTTCCCAACTCTAAGGAATCTGACTCTCTTATGTTTTCCATAAACACAATTCTCACAGAATTTTAAATCAACATACTTCAAACCTGGCAACAAATTTCTTGAGTGAAGAATCTACATCCTCTTCTCACTCATGTGCCAAGCCTATGATGCCACATTGTCGTATCTTCTCTTGTAAAAGTTAAAGCACTAACAGAATTAGAAATACCATTGAATAAATACAATGTACCAACCTTTCCTCCTTTCGCTATTACCAGGGACCCTTTAGTGACCTTTCAGGTTTTATCTATGAAAGTAGTTACACAAACTTCACCTCCCAACTGCCCTATTGAAATCAGTTTTTTCTTCAGATCTGGAACGTGCCTTACCTCCTTCAATAGCCATTGATTTCCATTCTATTGTTTTAAGAAAACTACACCCATTCCAACGATTTTACAGGGTTTATCATCACCCAATCAAACCTGTCCAAAATCTCCTTGAACATAATCCTAAAATTGTTTCTTATCGGGTGTGGCATGGAATGAGGCCCCTGACTCTACCACCCAGGCATCAATAATATTTTCTAGTGAAAGAATCAAAGCATCTTGCAACACGTCACCTGTTACATTCGCTTCATGATTAATTTCTTGCTACATGTCTCCTTATTTTCCCTTCTGAGACTTACAGTCTTTCTTTAGGTGTCATTTCTTCCCACATTTCTGGCACACTATCCCCAATCTGGACTTGGATCTGCCTTTCCTTGACTTACTGTGATATCCCAGGCTCTTTCCTATTTCCATTTTTCTTCCCCTAGTCTCTACAGTCAAAGTATTACCTGATGTCTCACCGGATCTTTTCTGTCGCATTTCCTCGCTAAGGATTGCACCGACAACATCATCAGACCTTAAAGTACTAGATCCAGAGACAAAGTTAATAATGGCCATAACTAAACCATTCCAACTTTCTGGCAATGAGCATAGAAATAACAGAGCCCTAACTTCATCATCAAAAGTTACTCCTACAGAACTTAACTGACTTGTAACTGTATTGAAATCATTTGAATGGTCTGCAAATGATCCACCTTCTAACATCTTCATATTAAATAAACGCTTTATAAGAAATACCTTATTTGATGCCGAGGGCTTTTCATATAGTTTGGCCAATGTTGACATGAAACCCTCTGTTGTCGTTTCCTTTGAAATATTAAATGCTACTGACGTTGCTAGGCACAGCCGCATTGTTCAAAGTGCCTTTCTATTGAGAATATTCCATTATGTGTTTGTCATACTTGTTGGCTTCTTTATCTTTCCACTCAATGGTAGGTATAGATCTCTTTGATACAAATAATCTTCCATTTGCATCTTCCACAATTGCTAGTTTTGGTCATTGAATTTTTCGTCCCTATACCTACCATCATCCACCATTGCTCCCACTCGAACCAGGAACCCTTCTCGCTCCTGCGAGTTTATTAGTGAAATAGACCTTCGGCTATGATACCAGTTGTTAGAAAATTATATATTATAGATCAATGGAACACATAACATATTTCAGAAATATAAACACAGAAAGTGCATAAAAGAAGAGAGACACAGACCTCGAAACCCCTCGAAACCCCTGCTGGCCCCTGGATCCCCCAACTAGGGGAGATCGGCCCCTATGAATCCCTGCTGGGGGGGCAAGTCCACCCGGCACCCCCCGCGTGGAGGGGTGTACAATCTTCCTGGGGTATACATCCGGCTGAAACCTTTGAATACAAAAGATAATCAAGCTCCACACCCAACATGGGGTGCACATATAATATTAATCAAGATGAGGACACAAGAACACACATTGAGTGATAGATTGAAATACATTTCATGGATACACACATCATATGACACACCTGGATAAGGATTTCTAACACACATCATGTAATAGATGAAGATGGGCTCATGGCATTGAGTTTCCACTTATTCAACCTATAACATTTGTGTTTGTGGGATACTAGAGAATAAGCCTAATTTGAGTAGACATTTCTAAACACCTCCTAAAAACCTTTAACTAAATTCCCCTTCTCAATACATCATTCTAATAAAATAATTCCTATTGGAGTAGATTAAAATAAAAATATTCTTACATCATGTATATAGCATATGTGCTAGAATAACCCCCAACAAAAACATAACTGATAACAAGTTACGGGGCACACATGCCCTCAAAGAAACCACGTAGGGAAACACTAGATATAGCCTAAACTATTCAAATATATGACTAGGTTCGATCTTCATAATGACATATTTAATCATTATTTTATGTAATAAGAAAAATAGATTTATTGTTTTTCTTGAGGCATGAAAATTTATTTTTTAGGTCAAGCTCCCACTGTGACATCCTTGGGCTTGTCATTAAGCCTACACGTCATTGTCATATATGAAGGACCCAAATTAGGTCATGTTACATATTGTAAAGAAGTTTTATGTTAGTCAAAGTATAGTGAAAAACCCTCCAAGACATCATCAACTGCTAATAAGCATGTCAACCTACAGAGAAGCAAGTCAGCATATCTAGAAGTTTAATTCGGCCTATTTGAGGGCTCAAGAAAGTGTATATATAGGAAAAATAAACCTAATTAAAGGATCACTCACTCAAGCATCAAGAAGAGTCTGATTAAGAGAGAAAAAGAAGCCTAATACTCAGAAAAGAAAGGAAAAGGGAGAGTGAAGCATTTTAGATCTCTTTTTGTGCTATATTCTTCCACATGTACGATAATTAGAGCATCACCTTGTAGCAAAAGATATTGGATTGCAGTCACTCCAAGAGAGCCAAAGGTTTGGGTCAAACAAGGTCTTCCTTGCAAGACGAATTGATAAGAATAATATTCTATCTCAAGAGAAGAATAAATAAGGCAAACTCATCCATATTCTAGCCACACATATGGCCTAGGGTTTTTGTAGTAAGTCCAAATTGCAGTCCAAAAGTTGTAGGTACAAAAAAGAGGTCAAAGGAGAAGATATTTCTACTGAGAAAGCGAGTTGACTTTGCAAAATAAAAACTCATCAAGGGGAGGCATTGATTGGGTCTTGGAGGGTTCTTGGGCAAGGGTCTAGGTCTTATAATTCTTCAATTGAATATTCTGTGAGATGAAGAATTCTTATGGGTTTTCCTCTCATAGTGGGAGAGGTTTCTTCCCTGGATGATCACCTATATCTTGTGTCCTTTGTCTTATTGTTATTTATGATTTGTTAGATTTTTTATGAAGGAACCACTAATAATAATAATCTAGTTTAACAAAGTAAAAATATATCACAAACAATTATCAAAGTAGAGAAATCACCTACACTTGATACCCCTAGATTTCTCAACACAAACAATGGGTGGCCACTCATCAATCTAGAAAACTATACATGCAATGTTGCATAAAGGAACCCCTCAAAAAGGGTTCATCTATGAAATTACCAAACAACAGGAAACCACTTATCAATATAGAAAACTAGGCTTATAGGACTACATAAAATAACCCTTAGAAAATGGTGCATCTCTCAAATGCCAAAATTAGGGTTCTACAACAAACATAAACTTCCCCTCCTTTTAGATCAATATATTGCTTGAAAAAATATAAACATGCTATATATTAAGTTTTGGGGTTTTCCTAGTGCATTATATTAGATATCATTTTGGGATTGTGGGGAAAACTCCATAATTAAGCGTCCTTGAGCTAGAGGCGATCTGGGATGGGTGACCCTCGGGAAGTCTTGGTTACCGGTTGCAAGCCCAAAAGTGATGACTGATGATATGTGATTCATTTCACTAGTTTCAATCCCACTTCTTCACCCTTGTGAGCATCACCCAATGCAATGAGTGCTAAGTGGACTATTAAAAAATCGTGAGAAATTAGTCAGTTACGACTACCTCTCATGGAATTGGTCATAGATGAATGACTTACTTAATGCAATTGAATTCCAAAATGATATTTAATATAATGCACTACAAAAACCCCAATACTTAATTCAAAAGAGTGAAGGGAACTCTACTTGAATAGTTCATGAGGCACAATACTTGCTAAGGTTTTGAAAATGGGCTAGAAATCTAAGTGGACTTGATTGTTGGGAAAAATCCACAGTTAAGCGTGCTTGAGCCAGAGGCGATCTAAGAAGGGTGACCTCCTTGGAAGTCCTAGTTACCGGGTGCGAGCCTCGGAAGTGATGATTGATGTTATGTGATTCATTTCACTAGTTTCAATCCCATTTCTTCACCCTTGTGAGCATCACTCGATGTAATGAGTGCTAAGTGGACTATTAAAAAATCATGAGAAATTAGTCAGTTACAACTACCTATCATGGAATTGGTCATAGATGAATGACTTACTTAAATTAGTTGAATCCAAAAATGATATCTAATGCTATATATTTTATAGTTTCAACTACTTGAGAAAGCATGCTCAAATTGTCTTGACCTGCTATTGATCTTATGACTGTCCTACCCCTTTCTTGAATGCCTCTATCATCTTCTAGGGTTTTCCTCCTTTTCCTTTTTGCAGAATCTATCTTTACTTTCTTTGCATATTTCTTCTTTCCTTTGGAATATTATACATCCTCCTCTTCATCAATAACTATTAGTTCTTTCAGTCTAGGGTTGAATTTAGCTTTGAAGTCTAGCCTCAACTTATTGGTAGGTCTAGTATGAGGTTTTCTAAAGTAATGAACCCTATATTTTGTTTCTCTGGTGGTATCCCCTGCATTCTTGCTTGGACGATCTCCCTTTTTGTCTTATATTACTACATGATATGATTTATCACATTCTTGTAGTTGTTTGCATTTCCTTTTTGTTCTTCATAAATCCTAATTTTTGGTTCACTCGTAGGGTTTTTTTCAATCTCTTGAATAGGAATTTGATAGCTAGATTCGACCTCTACTTCTGAAGCTATGGTTTTGATAGGGGTTTTAGCTTTAGTATTGTTCTTCTTTCTAGATGCAAGGATTCTACATGTCCTTCATCTCAATTGTTCTACATGCTTACTCAATTCATGGGTGTATATAATTTTAATCAATCCATGATGGCATATATCATGAGAAAATAACTTAGTTCTAGTTCTAGCCTTAGTAGTCATTTTGAGAAAACTTTGGTGTAAAAAATAAGGCAGACTCATCTTACTAAAACTAGCTAAGTGACATAAAAATATCATGTGATATAAATAAACCTTTGAGTACCTACCTTCACACATAAAGAACATCTCTACAATCCTTAGAACATTGGTCCATTTGGGCTTCAACATACTTTGAGGGATTCCAACACTCCAATTAGGGTTTTGAGCATTTTCCTTCAAGAAGAAATTCAAATCTACATTTTGTACCATTTTCTTTTTGAACCACCTTTCTCCTTCAATAAATAACCTTGTGGCTTCTGTAATAGACTCCTCAGTGACTGCAAACTCTAAATCCCTTACCTTTGTTGTGTTTCCATCAAAGGAATTAATGAATTCATGGCACTAGCTCAGATTGTATCCATTAAAATGATGAAAAATTGGCTCCCATCCAGTATTGGTGAAAACTGGTATGAGTTCTTGATAATATTGGAACTATTGTATGCCATCTGGTTCATGTCACTTTATATTTCCAGAATTTCCCATTTCTCAACTACAAATATACCCAACCCTTGGTCACATGTTGTAAAAATTCTCATGTGCACTGCAAACAGGTTAACAAGAAACACTGGAAATGACCTTTTTACAAATAATTGTAGTTTTTAGGTTTTAGCTTTCAAACCCTCCTCTAATGCTTGGAAACTACTCCAGATGTCACATCAAGTAGTAACATGGGTTAAATTACTTCAAAGAACATTTAAGAACTTGAAATCAATAATGTGGAAATTAGAAAACTTTTATTTTTTCAAATTCTTGTAGGCGCTATGAAAATATTTCATACTGTAGTTTGTAGGCACCGCGGAATATTTCCTTTGGCACTGCAAAAATATTTTGTAGTACCACCTTTCTTCATTCAATTAGCTCCATTTTTTCTTCAAAAATTAGGATAAAATGAGGTATAACATAAATAAACCCTTTTGAAATGTTTATAAACTTTATGCTACCCTTTCATACAAAAGTTTTTACATAGCCCAATACTTAACCTTTCACTCTTTCTAAATGAAGTTGTCAACTTATTCTAAAAACATTTGGACCCTTTTTGAAGGTACAAACCTAGTGCTAATAGGATGAATGGATGATGGTAGAATGCAAGGATGTAGAGAGGCACCCATTAGAATGAGTTGAATCGGCTAGAATGGACATGGCGGGATGCTACATGAGTCAGGTGAGCACAAAGGAGCACAAATTACTATTGAGATGGGTTGGGCCAAACTATCATTTGGGAAAATTATGTAATATGGAACATTGACCCATTTGAAATGGAATGATTCAACCTTCTTCAATTTGGAATGATTGCTTGTAAATGCAAAAAGAGAGTTGGCTAAGGCAACAAGCATTTGACCAAGTACCATTTGGATTACAAGTTCTAACATTAGATGAGGAGTTGGTATAGGATTTGGAGGGGAAATACATAAGTTTATATGGGTTTGGATAATGTGCAATCACCCAATGTCTAGCATGATTTGGTGGGTCATTGTACAAGTCATGACACAATTTTCTCACATGACAAAGTGTAGGGAGATAAGTTCTTATTATTCAGAGGCAAAGATAAGCTTACAAACAAAAGACAAATAAATACATAAGCTATGACTATTCCCTCTTCTTTCTTCACACTACAATGGCCCAACCAGATGTATATAAATACAAAAAACTTTAAATACGGAACCATGCAAACTCTAACTTTACTTTCCTAATGCAAACTAAGACTTCATGCTTTAACTAAATTTTTATAACTTTCCTTTTACTTAACTCAACATTTTTCTTTTCCTTGAATCAACTTTTCTAGAAAAAGAATTAACCTTCTAACTCTAGCTCACTTGACTAATAATATTAAACTCAAATTTCTTTCCTTAACTTAACTCTACTCTTCATGCATTGCATGCATAAGAGAGTAATTACTATTTCTAAAATCCCCCCTTAATTACACCCATATGACTCAATCTTAACTTAATTGTAACTCAACTTTGCATGCCACACTTGCAATAAAAAAATGACTTGAAAACCATTTTACAATGCATTTTTTTCTTTTCAATTCCTTCCATAATATATACCATTGAAACAGTTTTATGTTGAGTTTCCCTTTCTCAATGTAAGATCCATATTTCTTCACTTGCTACTACTATAATTTTTCTTTGACTTATTTTATATTTTTTCTTTAAATATTCATTCACTAATGGACTACTACCATAACTCTTCATCTTCAAACTCTGAACTTTTCCATGCTTCTTGTACTTCATATTCCTGATCTTCTCTCTACCATATTTCACGATAGTAAAAGTTTCTCTCTTCTTGGTTCCATTGTTGAAAGGTTGTTTCAATGATTTCTTCTTTGTCTCTAGAAACTTCCATGTCCTTTCCTATAACGTTTTATTCATATTCTCTTTTAGATATAACTATAATTGGATTGTTCCCTTGCCTACTTGCACACTCAAAATCATTGTTAAAAAAATCATCATTATGCTCTGTAGTGAGAGCTTTCTCCACTTCTTCTTTCTTCTCTACCTCTTCAACTGCATTGAGGCTATCTTCCACTATTATGTTGTTAGTGGATATTGTCATAAAAAACTCATGAATCACTTTATCCTCTTCTTAATCATCAATTTTTGCTAGATTGTGCACTACTTCATGAGAAATTCTAACTATTGCTTCATAACTTGCTGCTACAATGGTAACTTCAACCTTCAATTCTTCATCAAACATGGAACTTTCCATATTTCTACAATCAGTCCTTGTTTCAAAAAAGAGACCACAAATTTCATCAACATAAATTTCATCCACTCTGTGGTGCAATATTTGAGCAATCATGTGCTCATTAACAATCCCAACTTCACCAAATTCATCATTTGTTGTTTGATTCATGAGAGGCACACTTTCATCTCTACAAACCATTACTTCATATGAAAAATGTCTTTGTTATTCTAAAACTTAAATGCCTCAAACTCTGATGCAAATAGGTCATCATCAACTACAATCATACCAACTAGATCACACATGTTATTCACTTCTTTATTGTAAGCTTGACCATCATTAGCAAGGTATACTGTTGGATTCACCAATTCACAACTCGCTTTGTAGTCACCATCCACATGTGTATCATCATAGCAAGATCCACCATACATGTTACAGTGGAGTTCTCGAACATGTATATACTCTTTTTCTACTTCACATGTAGAGGCTTCAACTTCTCACTTTGCAATATTTTCTATATCTTCTTCATCCATATGCATGTTTGCATTATGAATTTCACTTTTATAGCCTTTATGACCATCATCCCCATTTGAGTGGGATTCTCCAAGCTCTATTTTCCTCCTAGATTCTTTCTCATTTACTATAAGACCCACAATTGACTTTCTATTGATTCTTCAACATACTATAAAAAAATTTGTTTCTTTATGTCACTTTCCTTTATACCAACTTATACTTCAAGGGTCTTCCATGCTTCCCCGGAAGTTTTAGCTTTTGCTACCTTATAGAAGGACATCTCATCCAATGCATGTTTTATAAGATCTAATACTAAGGCATCACATGATTCATCGTATTGGTTATTAAACCGATACTCAATCAACTCTTTACATCAAAGAAAATTTTTCATTTTGAAAATTCCCAAAAATTAAAATTATTACTAGTAAATTTTTAAAGTGTTACCAGATCTATCCTGATCCATTCATCCTCAAACTGTTCTAATTCATCTACTTGTATTTTAAATTCCCTGACTCTGGTGAGAACCTATATGAGCTCTTTGAAATAATTTAGCTCTTCCTTTCGATTTCTTTTCTTTGTTTGCTTTAGTATTTCTTTGTGACCCATGAATCCCATCTTTCTTTTGTCTTCTTTCCTTATTGTGTCATCCTTCTAGAAATGAACATTGCACACACTTGATTATCTTTAAAACTAAACACTTTAACTTTCACTTTAACATTGTCTCCCAACAACTACTAGCAACTTTTCTAAGCTCTTCTATCTAGATTCTTACGGCAGCTCATGGCTACAAATTACGGTGGAGACTCCTTCTTTGGTCAGTGGCAGTGGATCTTTCCTCTTGATATGGTGGTGGCTCTGTAGGTTACTCACCCTAATATTTTAGTAGTTTCGTTTATAAACTCTCAATGAGCTCTAGTTTCTACTTATGTGTTATGCAACCAGAAGAAAAGATAGATCAACGCCTTCAAAATCAGCCTCCTTGAGGGGGCAACCTACTTTACATTAGACAAATGAACAATTAATGGATGATACAAAGGAAAATACCTCCTTTCTATATATAGGAGTCTAAGGGGTCACAATATAATCAAACATGACATAACAATAATAATATGAGGGCACAACAATAACAATAGTGGGTTTCTATGTGGCACAATAATAAGAATATGGCGACAATAGGGGCACAACAATAACAATAAAGGCTACAATGACAATAGTAATGGGGGAATCACTAGTATTATAGGGACCTAACATGCCCCTTTCCTTCAAAAAAGTGTTTTCCTTAACGCTTGAGTACTTTTGGATGCCTCTGTATAAAATTATCACCCTCCCATGTGGAATCTTCAGTAGGTAAGTTCTTCCACTTGATGAGATACTCCGAAATTGATCGATTTCATAGTTGTCGATTTCTTGTTTCTGTGACTGCTTCAGGTTCCAATATTATTTTTCCCTCCTCATCAAGTTCAGGCAGTATTGTTAGAACTGGTAGTTTATCACCTATAACCTTCTTTAAGCATGAAACATAGAAAAATGGGTGCACCCTTGAAGTAGCAGGAAGCTCCAAGTTGTATGCCATAGTACCAATATTTTGCAACACCTTGTACGAACCATAATACTTTGGCGATAATTTATTATCCTTCTTAGCTTTCTTGAGGGACATTTGTTTATATGGTTCTAGCCATAGGAATACCCAATTATCTATATCAGAACTTCTTTCGCTGTGATGTTGATATGCCTGTTCTTTCATTCTCTTCTACGCCAAAGTGAGGTTATCCTTTGAGAGTTGGAGAACTTGTTGTTGATGTTCGATGTGATCTTCCACTGCTTGAACCTTATAATTTTATCTTAAATATGATGTGATGAATGGTGGATGATATCAATAAAGTTCCATAAAGGGGGTAATTTTTGGTGCAGTATGGAAGGAAGTGTTATACTACCATTCAACTAGAGGCAACCATTTGACCCATTTTATCAATTTATCAGATACAAAGCAATGAAGATATCCTTCCAAACATTTGTTTATTATCTCAGTTTTCCCATCAGATTGAGGATGATATGATGAGCTATGAGATAATTGAGTACCAAGGAAAGAAATAATTATGTCCAAACATTCCCTATGAAAATGGGATGTCCTTTGCTTACAATAATATTTGGGTTTCCATGTCGATTTTAAATAGTTTCTATAAATGCAGTAAAAACTGTATTGGCTTTAGATGGATGTGATAGTGCACAAAAGTGTGTATACTTGGTAAGTCTATCAATTACCACCATGATGACACTCTTTCCTTCAGACCTGGGTAAGCCCAACGTTGGCTTGGAATGGATAAAGGTTATAATAAACTTGGGGTCTTAATTGTTTCAACTTTATTTTGTTGGCAAACCAAACATTCTGCCACCAACTTTTGAATATCCGATTAAAATCCATCCAAAAAAAATCCTCTTAACCCTGTGGTAAGTTTCTAAAAATCCTAAGTTCTCTCCTAAGGGAGAGGTGTGCAATTCCATAAGAATATTTTGTTTGAGTTGGTAATTCTTACATAGGTATAACTAATTCTTGTACCATAACGAATCATTTTTCCAGCTAAATGTATCAGATGTACTAGGATCTTGTTGTAACTTTTGAATGAGTGCCCACACTTCTTCTTCATTCTTCCATTGCTTCATTTATCCAATCTGGTTGGATAATACAAATGGCACAAATCAATTCTTCCACATCCTCATCCTTTCTTGAGAGTGCATCTGCCACAACATTTTTCTTCCCTTTTGTGTAGATGATTTCAAAGTCATAACCCAACATCTTTGTGACCCATTTTTGCTGATCTTCTAAAGATAATCTTTGTTCTAAAAAGTATTTAAGACTATCATGATCCGTTTTTGCCTTGAAGTGTCTTCCCATTAGGTAGGGTCGCCATTTCTTAAGTGCATGTAGTATTTCCAACATTTCCTTCACATAAATAGCTTTATGTAAATAATTTCCTTTTATTGGACGACTTTCGAAAGAAATGGGTCTTTCTTCTTGCATTAAAACAAAACCAATTCCATTTCCTGCGGCATCACATTCTGCAATAAAGGTTTTTGTGAAGTTTGGCATAGCTAATACCAGTGCTTGGTGAATTGCCTCTTTAACATGTTCAAAGGCCTTCGTTGCTACTAGAGTCCATGAAAATGCATCTTTCTTCAATAATGTTGTTAGAGGTGTTGTTATTTTCCAATAATTCTTAAAAAACTTGCAATAATACCCTGTCAACCCGAGAAATCCTCGTAGATGCTTTATGGATGTGGGGATTTTCCATTCCTTAATGGCCTTAATTTTGCTAGGGTCTACCTTCACACATTCATTAGATACAATACGACCTAGATATTCCACCTCTTGTACTCCAAAGAAACATTGGAGAATTTTTCACATAATTGTTTCTCCTCCAATAGTTTGAGAACCCTATCAACATGTTGAACATGATCCATCCAAGACTTGCTATAGATTATTATATCATCAAAAATTACTAACACAAATTTTCTAAGGAAGGGTTTGAAAATGGAATTCAAAAAACATTAAAATGTAGAAGGTGCATAGGTAAGGCCAAAAGGTATGAACAAAATCTCATAATAACCCTCATTAGTTCTAATTGTTTTTTTTGAAATTTCTTTAGTCTTCATTGTGATTTCATGATATCCTAAATGAAGATCCAACTTGGTGAAGTAAATTGATCCATGCAATTCATCCAATAATTCATCAAGGATAGGAATGGGAAATTTATCTTTAATAGGGAGCCTGTTGAGCTCCCTATAATTCGGACACATGCACCATGACCCATCCTTCTTGTGCACCAATACTATTGGAGCAGAGAAAGAACTTTCACTAGGTTGAATTATACCAGCCTCTAGCATTTCTACAACCATACGTTCAATTTCACTCTTTTGGGCATATGGATATCTATAAGGCCTGATGTTTGGAGGAACACTTCCTAGAATCAAAAGAATATCATGATCATGATCATGGGTACGTGGGAGGCCTTTGGGTGTCTCAAATACCTTGGAATGATTGTCCAAGACTTTGTGCAGATTTGGAGAAATATATTATTTTGCTGTGGGAACCTCTAGCGGACATAATTGTGCAATCATGCCTCATTGATCTTTATTTAGAAGCTTTGTCATTCTGTTAGAGATGGTTATATTTCCTCATTTCCCTTTGATACCCCTTAATAAAAATTCCTTTCCTTTTTAATAAAATTTCATGAAAAGTTCTTGAAAATTAAAATCTATTGTACCCAAGGATTGTAGCCGTTGGACTCCTAGTACAACATCAACACCCCCGATTGGAATGGAAAACATTGGGCTATTTAATACATATTCTCCCATGGATATCTTCATATTATGGCACCTTATAGAGAAACTTATGGTTCCTCCACTTGCAACCATTACTTGACACTCTGGTGTTGGATATAGGAAGAAATTCAATTCCATGGATATCTTACAATGAATAAAATTATGGGTACTTCCCAAATCAATCAACACTATTAATTTTTCTTCTTCATATGCCCTTTTATATTGATAGTTTAAGGAGTGGTAATTCGGGCCAATGCATTAAAAGATATGGCTAAATTCATTTCTTCTTTCTTTAGGGTTTGATCCCGGCATATATCCTCTTCTTTTGATGTTTCTTTTTTCTTTTTTTCCTCCTATTTAGAATCTATGTAAAATAATTTCTTCTCAGGACACTTATGACCTTTAGCGTATTTGTTATCACAACTATAACAAAGTTCCTTTGCTTTTTTTTCTTCCAATTGTTGTGGTGTCAACCTTGTAGTTTGTGGAAGGCTAGGGGCAACAAGACTTCCATATTTGTAGTTGTGAGTGATAGGCTTCCTTGTGGCTATACTTTTTCTTTCCATTTTTCTTTCCAACCTTAATGCCTTCTCCAATGAATTAGGTTCTCAAAGTCGAACCTCATGTTGGATGTTATCCTTTAAAGTCCCTATGAACACATCAATCCTATGCTCCTCTAGAATATCTTTTACCCTTATATTCAATTTTCAAAAGTGCTCAATATGCTCCATCATTGAAACCTTTTGTTTGAGATTTATCAATTATCTAAAAAAAGTGTTTCTTTTTGTATCCTCATAATGTGCTACCATTTCTTCTGTAAAAATTTCTCAATTGACAATTTGTTTACGAGACAAAAGCCATCAATACCATACAAACTGGTTTGGTTCCAAATATAAAGTTGCAATGCATACCTTTTGTGTGTTTTTCACATTATTGGAGATTAAAATATTGCTCCATGTTATGAGATCCTTTCCATCAATCTTCCTCATATCGATCGTTGGAACATGGTGAGTGTTTAATCCACCATTAGAGTCTATGAAATCATGATTACATTTCATTTGTTCTCCTCATGAGTTTCCTTTACTACCCTTTCACTGAAATCATGATTACATTTCTTTTGTTCTCCTCGTGAGTTTCTTTTACTAACCTTTCACCATTAGTAAGAATTTCTTGTAGAAAAATTTTCAAATCTTTGATGTTGCCTTTAACCTTTTCTTCTATACCATCCATCTTAGCTTCCATGCATGTCTTCAAATCTTCCATGTTTCTTTAAGTTTTTCTTCAATACCATCCATCTTAGCTTCCACACCTTTCTTTAAACCATCCATCTTAGCTTCCATTCCTTTCTTTAAACTATCCATCTTAGCTTCTATTAATTTTTGTGAGAGTGAATTTTGTTTCACTTGGTCTTGTAATTTTGATATATCATGTTGCATTTCTTCCTCTTCTTCATGAGTCATGATACAAATTTTAGGTTGCTTACTAGGTGTTTCTATTTTCTTTCTTCAGGGAATCAATTAATGATAATAATGCTTCACTATGCCCTTTTAATTCCTTCAAACTAATTTTTCAAACCAAACTTATGGAAATTTAAAAAAATACTACACACCTTTTTTCACTTTGTAGGAGCTCGATATTGAATATGTTGTATCTCTATAATTTCGGATCACCAAGGTCTAAAATTGTATCCTGTGGTAGAACATTGAGTCCTCCTACTAACCCCACAAGTATGATCAAGATTAAATTATCCAAGGAAGAGTTATGCCAAATATCCCACGATGACCTAATTATAGATTGGTTCAGTAGAGAGAACTTGTATGAAATTCCACATCTCTCTGTTTTGACCTTAGGACCTGAAATAGATACAAAGAAAACTATAGGTCGTCCTCTTTCAGTAATGTCTTACAAAATTTCAATCTAATGCTCATAAAGAAAGCTATGACGATTTTCCCCACCTCACATGTTTGAGATATAATTCAGGATCCTACAAAAACCCTAATTTACTTGGATCATAACTCTAAAAATATAGCAAGACAAGATCTGAAATTCGGACCCAAGGTTCTGACAGCTTTCGGCTCAAATGATATTTTTTTTAGCTTCTGAAATGTTGGAGAAATTTTTTTATAGCAACAATTAGACGATGAACAGTTTGGAATAGTGAAACCATAGAAGCCAAAGCCTCTCATATCAAATGTTATGGAACTAGCTCATAAAATAGAAGAAAAGATATATCAACGCCTTCAAAATTAGACTATTCAAGGGGGCAACCTACTTTACATTACACAAATGAATAATTCCTGGATGATACAAAGGATAAAACCTCATTTCTATATAAAGAAGTCTAAGGGGTCACAATATAATCAAAGCTGACATAACAATAATAATATAAGGGCACAACAATAACAATAGTGGGCTTATATGAGGCACAATAATAACAATATGGGGACAATAGGGGCACACAAATTACAATAAGGGCTACAATGAAAATAGTAATGGGGGAATCACTAGTATTATAGGGACCTAAGATTATGGACGAATTGATGCAAAACATCGATTTGTGGCCTACTCACAATAGCCAAGGCTCTTAGTGTAAGTAGATGATGACCTTCTTAACTCGTTTGGTTCTTTGAAACCTTGCTAAACCTTGCTCTGATAACTCCTGTTATATAGAGGAAAATATAAACATGGAAAGATAAGACAAATAAGTACACAAGCTTCTACTTGAATAAAGAAGTTCTATTCAATATTAATTATTCTCTCATATACCCATCAAGTTGCTTCCATTCTATCTTCTTAGTTAACATTACAATGACCCACCCATGAGTATATAAGCACTAGAATTTCTAAATATGGAATCGGCAAACTCTAACTTTCTTTTCCTCATTCAAACTATGACTTGATGCTTTAACTATACTTTTCTAACTTGACTTTAACATAAATAAACATTTTTTATTTTCCTTAACTTAGCTTTTCTTTACAAGGCATTCGCTTTTTAACTTTGACTCACTTGACTTATAATATTAGAATTAGCTTATTTTCCTTCATTTAACTCCTCATAGATTGCATGCATACGAGAGTACTTAGTATTTCTATCAAATGAAATGATTTTGATCTACGAAAAAGTTGCGATCTATGGAAATACTTAAATAGGAAATTTAGGGATATGTTTATATGAATTGTGTGCTCTTATAATTTTAAATTTCCATACGAGACTAGAGATCACTTGGTTATAACATGTTTGAATATTTGAGAATTGTTAGGCCAGTTGGGTTGTTGATTCTATAAGATTACTTTCATTCATATCATTTTCATATTGGTTATGTTAAGGCATAATTGTATGGAATGATTATCTACATACTTAAATAAGTGTTAAGCTTATGAATTTTAATAATCATGAAATATAAAAAGTTAGGTGTAGTATGGAATCATGCAGTTTTAGATTGAGAAAATCGATGAGATGAACTAAGTCTTGACGCACCACAAATCTATAGTGATGGACCATCTGGGTGCACTAAGTCAGCCTTTGATGTGGGTGACTATAGGGGCACGATAATGAATTTTTAGATTATATTAAATTTTATGCTAGAAGTACTCTTTCAACCTCCTTCATAATTAATATATATATATATATATATATATATATATATATATCTATATATATATATATATCTATATCTATATATATATATATATATATATATATATATAAATCCATTAAGTGAGGAAGATATATCACATAGTGTTTATTCCCTAGTTTGAAATGATATCAATTACTAATATTACTTGGGTTCTTAATAATGCATTCATGATTTTCGAATTACTAGATGAAAATATTTACCAAAATCTTAATGCCTAAAAATAAATTAATATCAAAAAATACTAAAGTGCATTTTGTATAGATTTTTTTGTTACAATATTAGTAGAAAGTTTTTTTACAATATGAAAAAAGCTAAATACTAAAATATTATCTAAGAAATAATTAAATTATTGTTATTTATCTCTTTGATATATTTGTTCAATTGTGAAAAAAAAATTGAGATGTGAGTATAGGACACATGCAAGAATGAAATTTATAACCTTTTATTTAGAAAAAAAAAATGAAGGTTTAAAATGCATATATTGATCAATGTATATTTTACTTTTCTTGGAGTCTTTATGTATAGTTTTGATACATACATACATATATATATATATATATATATATATATATATATATATATATATATATATATATATATATATATATATATATATATAAAAGTAGAAAACAATTTATAAAATACTTAATTTTTTTATCGTTATATTGTATCTAATTTTTTGCAAATTTATATCAAAGTTTTAGTTGAAAAAATATAAAAAATTTCACATATTGTAAAAATTAAATAGTTTTAGCTCATGGAATATAATTCAAATGATAATCACCTTGTTACTAGGTATTATGTAAAAACATGAGCTTCAAAGTTCAAATCCTTGTTGGTTAACGCAGCCAAAAAATAATATTTTTTTATCTATTTATTTATTATATTTTTAGAATGTGGCATCTATATTGTAATTGTTTTGAAATCAAGTTATCTTTAATTTATCACTTTTATATAATTTTTAATATAATTTTCAAATAAATATACTTCAAATTAAATACTTAAAAATTAGTAAAAAATATTCTAATTTTTCAAAATGTTATATTTTAATTTTATAATTAATTATAAAATTAATAGAATTAGCATATTCTATTTTTATATTTAATAAAAAGGATTAATGAAAAAGGAAAAAATAATATAAAAGAAAAAAATTGATATGATTACATTTCTTGTACTTTGAATATCTTTTTTTTTAAAATTTAAAATATAATTATTCCATATCCACTTATGGAATCTCTGTGCAGACTTCCTGAATGGAATGGGAGACAAGTTGTCTCTAATCATATCATCAGAGATTGAAACGATAGAAGAGGAATTGATGTCTATGAAACCTTTCCATGAAACGTTGTTGCGTTCTTCAGAATCAGCTAGCCCCTTAAAACAAAGAGCCCAACAAATTGTTGCATGTATAAAAGATAACGTGAATGGTAAGTTAAATAACAACTTCGTTATAGGCGTGTGACAGTGTAGCGCACAAGTTGGTAGACTTAGAGTGCACTTTCAGAGTCAAATTTGCAGGTGTTAGATAATATTGTCTTAAATTGAGATGGTTTTATCTTAATTGTTAACTGTCTTAAATGTGTTTCGTCTTAATTTCCATTGTCTTAAATATAAAGTTTTGTCTTAAAATATTTTTGTCTCAAACTATTTTTCTCTTAATTATAAAGTTTTCTATTGAAATATTTTTGTCTTAAATATAAAGTTTTTTCTTAAAATATTTTTGTCTCAAACTTTTTTTTGTCTTAAATATAAAATTGTCTTAAAATACTTTTATCTTAAATTGTTTTTGTATTAAATATAAATTTTTGTTTTAAAATATTTTTGTCTCAAACTGTTTTTGTCTTAAATTTTATATTTAAGACAATTCAATTGATATTAAATTTTAACGTAAAATAACTAAAATAAAAAGTGATCTTTAAAGACAAAAGATTTTTTTGTCTTAAAAAAATGTCTTAAAAGTGCCCTTCATGTAGTAGTACAAACACCGAAACTCCAGAGGTTGGAGTTGGTGATGGGACTTGCTTTCATATAGATAAATGGTGTGTTGTATATTTATTTATACATTTATTTTTTACTTGTTGATTTTTTTCATTTTTTATTTTAATATCTCAGGCACATGTAATGTGTCATATAGATGATATTTAAAAACTGACAACATAATTATATTACATCTAATGTCTAATTCCCACACATCTCCCCTACACTAAGTTGTATATTGTCTCTCGATGCAATTATATGTGTGCACAAATTATTCTTCATTTAAATAAGCTACATTAGAGAAGAATATCATGGGAAAAAACATGAGTTAAAAATGCCATGGGAAAAGCCATGGGTCGTGAAAACATGGAGTCTGAAAACTACTAATTTTTACATCACATGACAATATTTCTTCTATATTGGAGTGGAGAGTGTTTCTTTGTGCAACAAAAAATACAACAATAACACTCATAGTAAAATTATTGATGTTTTCTAACACTTTTAATTAAAACTAACATAATAATATGTATATCCAATTAATTTTTTATTATAGTCGATATTATTTTAGAGATATTTTATTTTTATTTTAATAAATACACGTGTAAACTCAATAAGAAATTCTATATCTCTATCCTACTAAGTTCTAGAATGCACCTCTAATGTGAATCGCTCAATTCATTTCAAATGATTTTATGTTCTGCCTTTTTAGAAATTTGGTAATAACTTTTTTTTGGAAAAGTATAAATTTTAATTATTTGAAATGTGATTTTGAAAATATTAATATATTCAATGTTATTTTAAAAATAAAAAATTTCAAAACATTCAAACTATGCATACTATATAGCTCAAATATACATTAGAAAATCCCTCTAAAATGGGGGGCAATCATTTACAAATATGTAATATATAGCACCTGTGAGAGAAGAAATTAACCCAGTTGCAATGTAAATCAACTTTCCTTAAAATCACTCAACATGAAAATTAAACTAATGTCACCATTTTGATAAAAACGTTGGGTGTTAAAGAACAATGTTAATTAGTTTCAAGTACTCTAATGATTTTTAGGATTACAAAACAATATCAGCACTGTATTGAATCTTGTAGAACCCCATCCAGCCAAATAAATAAACCCTAACCTTGAATACAGTTAAAAGAAAACTTTATTTCCCATAAAAATGTACTTTTAACATTTTAAATGAAGATTTTTTAAAACATGAATTGAAAACCTCTAAGCTAAAAACCATATGAAATTGAGACCATCAGTAATCCGTTCAAATCAATATTTTTATTAAAATGTCTCCGAGGGAATGGCTAAAAATTTATGTTTTCAAAATGGGTAAAGACATGCGAGAGTATTTTTAGAAACGAAGAAAAAATTAAACAATGAGAAACTAAGGTTTCCCTAAAGGGTAATGAAGATTCTACATAGGCCGTCATCGTTTTTAGGATACAATTTTGAAAGACACATTACAGAGAGTTTCAAAACTATGTAAGTTCAAAGAAAACGACTTCAAAACACTTTTTTTGAATATGGATAAAGAAAAAAGTTACCCAATAATCGAATGAATTTAGAGAATCCAGTGGACAAATTCAACCAGTGGAAAATGAGTGAGTGATTGAGTAATTGATTTATAGTTGTATGTTGTATATTTGTTTATACATTTACATTATATCTGTTGAAATCCATATTTAATTTAATTGTTTATATATATATTGTGAGAGAGAGAGATATCAATCACATGTAATGTGTAATAGAGTTGACACTTCAAAAATGTTGAAATACTTATATTACATCTAAATTTTAGTGCACACACATTTCTCTTATACTAAGTTTCATAATGCTCTTCAATGCAATTATCAACGATTATTAAACAGATGGTAGGGATTTAACTCATAGAATATTCTAGAATATTCTTAGTAGTATATACAAATAAAAAATAAGATTTATTTTCAAAATAGTTGTATCTTCTTTTTCTGTTTAAGTTAGATTCATTAATTAAAATAACAAAGCCTATCTATAGATTAGGAATCTTGACGATAATGTGGGATTGAATCTCCATGGTTAAAAATATTGTTACATATTGTTTTAATATACATGTGTTCAATTTATATATTAATTATTTTCATCATTAACAATAATAATAATAAAATTTAATTCAGATAGTTTTATGATATTTTTTCTTTTTATTTTAACAATTTGACATATATGATGAAGTAAGTGTTTTGATTTCTATTATGAATTGATGGATACCCATATTTACTAGCCATTAGATTTATATGGTTATAGGTCTATAAAGGTTATATCTTCAAAAACACGGGAGCTATTGTTTACATATATTGAGTAATGAATATTGGCTCCTTGTGATGAAGCTCCTTAGCATGAGACACCAAAAGGGAATTTAAAATCCAATAGGTTTTTAATGATATTGTTCTATTATTAACTGAACTATAATGAATATTCAATTGGATTTAAGTCATGTAGTTTTTACATATATTACTATCCTCCCCACCCAAGTTCAATTTGGCAAGTGAAATGTTGTGCTTATAATAAATAAAAATAAGTGAAGAGATATTATAATGAAATGTTATATCCAATAATAATAATAATAAAACATGACAAATTTCTAATTAAAAAGGAGATTAATGTGCCAAGTTTCAAAGGGGACTCCTATTAAAATATATAAGAATATTTCTATATATAAAAATATGAAAAATATACAAAATATAAACAAAACCATCTTATCATATAAATTAAAAGTTAAAATAATAATGACTTATATTAGTAATTATAGTACTCAAGAGTTTTAAGAAACAAATAACCAGAAACATCATGCAGGATGTTCGTTCGAGTTGTTCTATTTATATGTACATATAAGCCATGCAGGGCCCTGTAGAAAGGTTCTATCCACTATATACAAAAAGTTGTTCAAAGATATAAAAAATTTTGTCAAATATTGCAGTTCATGGGCTATTCGCCCTATGGTAATGTGGGTCTATGTAAGGTTGATGATAGTATTGGTATGAATTTGACCCACGTTGCTCCTGGACATCCACTCTCCTCGGGGTAGTGTCGTGGCCTCCTTGGATAGTTGGTCGGCACTGCTGTTGTGTTCCTTGTATATATGATTGCAAGTGATGTCAATAAAATGAGCCTTCAATATATTTATTTCATCCAATATGTTACTGAGTGTATGTGTGTGGAAAACAGTAATATTGTTGAACCAATCTATGATGATCTTCGAATCTCCAAAAATATGAATGTTCATGCAATTTTGTCCCAATGTGAAATGCATGAGATGACGAAGAGCGATGCGTTCAACAAAATTGTTTGAGCCAATCCCCAAACCCATCCGAACTTTATAGAAATGTTGATCGCTGATGTATAAGATGAAACCACCCCTACACCCCTGCTACTGGGCAGCACCATCAGAAAAGGCCCAAGGGGTATGTTTATTGATATGCAGAGGGTCGCGGGGTCTACGAGAGCGAGGTTGGGGAGGCTCAGGAATATCATTATAAGCCGACATAATAAGAGTAGAAAGATGCGGCAAGCTCACAGGTTTATCATTGAAGATAGTCTGGTTCTGAGCCAACCAGAGATACCAGCTGATTATAATAGGGAGGCTCTGTAGTTTTGTTCCTTTGTGTCGGTTATACCATGATTCCCAAGCTCTGTGAATATCATCGCCTTCCCAAGGGCCCAAAAAGTGTATATATGTGGATACAATTTGCCACAGGTTCTATATATATATATATATATATATATATATATATATATATATATATATATATATATATATATATATATATATATATATATATATATATATATATATATATATCTAGAGAGAGAGAGAGAGAGAGAGTCCTTAATGGCTTGGAAATTCTTGGCGAGCAAGTGCTTGGGGGGCAAGCCAACCACCCCATCAGCTCATATTGCATTGGGGGTGGTGTGGCTACCGACTCACATGCAAAATCATGTGACCATTTTGTAGCATTATTAATACATCTAACCCCTTCTCTAGTTTTTCTCTATGTATGAATTTGAGTAGCTACTATTTTTAAGATGGGATTATATACTTCCCTCACAAGAGGTAGGATATCTATGGAAACAATGTTCTTAGAAACACATTCATGAAATGTTTCTCATTTTTTATAGTGACCTTATATCATAACATTTGCAGCATGATGCCTATTAGTCCCTGACACTGGAGCTGTGGATGTTGCAATCCAACTTTGGTTTGTGATGGTGTATGGCTTCTAATTGGTGGAAGAACCAATGATTTATATTATCCCTAGATGTGACTAAAAATAGTGTTTCTTAATGGTTGTTGCATCACTCCTTGGACCCGGAGAATAATTTGATAGTTCTTACCTCTCAACCTTCACATCGACAACTCTCATAGCATTTCAAAGTAGAGGTCATGAATTTCAGTGTTAAGTCTATTATTATTTTAGTTCTATGACAAAAGCAAGAGGGGAAGTATTACGTCATAATTTCCCTATATGATATCAATGTGTGCTAAGATATCAACATTGATGCTTGGAAAGTGTGGATGCCATAATTGCTCACTTGGAGAGCCACCTTTTTTGTGATGAAAAACCACCAACTCCTCCAGTTTCCAATGCCAAATATCACACCCTTGTCAAATTCATGATCTTTATGAGGTATTCATGTGCTTTTCTATATGCAGTTCTGTAGTAGACAAGCCTGTTTATTTTCAACGATTAATGTATTTTGTTTGGACATTATTTCTCTTAGGTGATAAAAAAATATGGTTTCCCTTATTGTAGATTTAGAACACTTATGGATGTCCTGGTTGAACTATGAAAATTTGGCTGATGTGTGAGTTTTTGGCATCATGAAGAAATACAACACTAATTAAAATTAAATTAAATAAATAAATAATAAAACATACAAATAAATTCCATCTAGCTATATGTATTATGAAGGTTTTAATAAAATAAAAAATTAGGAATTTTCTTATATAGAGATGTCAAATTTTTTTTGAGGTCATGGCTTAGCAAGTAATTTCCTAGTATGAAGGTTCTTTATGTATTTCATAGTTTTCCATAATGGGAAATTAATTCTATTATTTTAGGAATGTTAACTTTTTGCATGAAGCTATAGTTTCTTTTGTCTTAAGAATGGGGAAGGATTCAAGATAGATATCAAAGTAAAAAATTCCTATTTTTGGCCATGCCCACCTTGCAAGATAACATCCCTTGGGTTTCTTTGATGGGAAAATTTAAAGTGAATGCTCTTTTGAAGTATCAAAGTTGTTTAATTCCTTTCTCATAATCATTATATCCATGTCTAATATGCTCATGGAAGGGTAATAAATAATACGATTGATTTTCTTTGTCTCTGGACTTTACTAAATATAGAAGAAGACAAAGGAATTAAAACGTCCTTCGAGATTTCTAACTGGTAATAAGGTAGGGAAATATAGAAAATGTATGCCTTGGTACCCTCCTACATATCAACATGACAAGTTTAAGACATAATTTATGGAATTAAATGAATAATCTAAGAATCTCTCCAAGGGAATTCTTACCCTTCCTCTAAGCACATTTAATATGGGAGAATTTATTGATGGAGAAGTTTTGACATTAGGAGTTAGCTTTATATTCTATATTTTAGTTTTTTGGCTCATGAGTAGATCGTCTAATAAGGATATATTTGGAGGTATCATGGTTTCCAAGTGAACATATGATATGATTTTTTTGTATGTAACAATACTTTTCTGGTATTGGTTTGCAATGTTTAAAAGGAAAATCCTATTTTAGTCTTGCACAAGGGTAAGTAGAGGTTGCTAGGAAATTTAGCTGAAGGAATGATTTCATGAGTCATAATATGTATCTCAGAGTACATGTATTTATTATTTGAATATGATGATTTCTTCTTTTGTGTAGAAAAATATAGAGATGTTAAATTTATATCTAAAATGAATAGTCAATAACCAATATATAGTTTTCATACTTCCAAATCTACCATGTTTTTAGAAGGATCGAAGGATCAAATTTCTCACAATGCAAATTTTTCCTCAAGTTTTTATTCAGAAATATATTTGAATCTTAAGAGATTTGATCGCTCTTGACATTTGCAAATCTAAATTTAAAATAGATCTATTCTTGTTTTATATGAAAGAATTAATAGATGATAAGATTCTTAACTTAATATTCTTAATTAATTTAAATTCACACCTTAAATAATTTATTTCCATAGGGATTAAATTGGTGCACCTAGTAGATTACCAATTGCACTAACATATCCTACACACAAGATATACATTTACGTGAAAATTTTCAAAATTAGTTTAAAAAATTCACATAAAATTATTTAAGTTCCTGTCAAAACATGACAAATCAATTCCAATGATGAACCTACACTCATATAGTGACTCGCAATTATTAATCCATTAAAAAATCTATGTTTATGGAACCAAATGACCCTCTCTAAACACCAATTTCTGTAGCTAGTCTCCACGCAAAGTTCATGCAAATTGTTATTGGTACATAGGGATTAAGAAAGGAAACGTAACAATAGATTTTCTTAAGGACTTAAATTCAACAATTAGAACATGAATGTTTTGTTATTGGAGAAACAACATTTTGTAAGTGTTGCAAAATGACTAATGAAACAGTTTGGTGTGAATTAATGAAACCTCAAATATGGGGAAGAAAATATGTTCTCAATCATAACAAAATTCAATATATATTGGGCACCTTCATGATGTTTCATGAAGTTAACCTGCTTAACAAGATTAACACAATTTTTCCCTCTCAAGAAGTCAACGACCATATAAAAAAGATTAATAATGGTTACGTAGGGATTTAGAAAGGAAGACAACAATAATTTTTTTTAAATATTAAAATACATCATTTACAACATCAATGTTCTATCATTGAAAAAACCACATTTTCTAAGTGTTGCAAAAGGATTTGTGAAACAGTTTGGTGTGAACTATCTAAACCTCCAATATACATCAGAAAAAATGTACTTAATCATAATAAAATTTAATATATATTGTGCACCTTTGTGATGTGTCATAAAGGTTACCATCTCAACGATATCAATAAGAGTTGTTTGTATTCTCTTCTAATTTTTCGACCACCTTTATATAATGTTAAAAGGAGTAAATATCTACAATCGATGGTAAATATTTTAAAGTTGTTGAGTTAATACTAGACTAGCACTCTAAGCTCCTTAATAGACTTTAGGAGTCAAATTTTTGTGCAAATGTGGTCTTATATCCCAAGAAAGAGGGTGTCATACATAAACAAGAAGTCTCATACACTCATTTGTTGTGTGGCTTGACTATGACCATACTATTAGATTAGACTTAATAAGATGTTAATTTTTTCAACACTTCATGGTGACACATCACCATGGATATTGGGTGATCTTACTATTATATTAGAATTAATAAGATGCTAATTTTTTCAACACCTATTAGTGACAAGATATTGGGCTTTAGAACCATTCCTTATTTATTTAAAATATTTCATATTATAAGGGCATTGTAGGTAATTGAGACTATAACACCCTCCTCCCACATCTACCCAAGTAACGACATAACCAAGGTAAACATGTGACGAGAGACTACTATGATATGATTCTACCTCCTAAGTGACCTTAAGGAAGTGGAATCGATGGAAACACATCAAACATACCTTCCACATCAACAACAACACTCCTAGGAGGCATCCCAACCACACAGGTATCATGTCCCTGGGTCCCGCTGAATTTTTAAGCTATTAAACATCTGGACGCTCCCATGTTATGGGCATGCCAGTGTTGAGAGAGATTTGGATGCTCCCACAACCCTGCATGCCCATGTCCAGGGACTATTTCAAGTGGACCTATGCTAGAGCCCATGGGATTTAAGGCACCTTTCAAGCCCAGAATTTTAGCCACTGCCAAAAACTTGATGTAACTTCCTAAATCCATTAAACACATGATGACAAGACTAATAAACCAAAATTAACTACAGGACTAGGCCTAACCATCGCCAACCAGGACTAACATTTTATCAAACACATGGCATTAATGTAATCTATAGGTATAAACAACAATTTAAGCATAGGGGTCTCATACTCATCCGAGACTCTCTAAGAAGCATTTTTCCCTTACATAATTAGATGCATTATCATCTATTAGGTCATAGATACATTGTCCATTCATTTACAAATAAAAACATGAGGAGAACCATAGATTATCACTGTCATAAAATATGATTATAACTAGCATAATAACAATAGAAATATCAATGATACATAAGCCACATAATCAACATATAAACCAATAAATTTATACATAAGATATCAAGGAGAGAACCTCTTATTAATGAATGAAAAATCCATCTCGGTATGGGACTACCACACTCCTCCCGACCATAGAATGGATGAGCCAAATCTCTCTTTAGCTATTCACCCCCGTGCCATATTCCAAGCGTGGATGTGGGACTCAAATGAAAAGAACCAACTAGGGCATCCCAAGGCTAAACCACCCCACCCTCATTAATAGAAACTAGGTTTTACTATAATCCATTTGTTATGAAACCAGCTTAAGAAAAGATAGAAAATATAGATCAATGCCTTAGAATTCAGCCTCTTCAAGGGGGCAACCTCCTTTACATTACATAAATGAACAATTCTTGGATGATTGAAATGACAAAACCTCCTTTCTATATATAGGAGTCTAAGGAGTCACAATATAACATAGCGAACCTAACAATAATACTATAAAGCCACAAAAATAACAATAGAGGGATTCTATGGGGCACATTAATAACAATATGGGTATAATATGGGCACAACAATATTAATAAGGGGTACAACTACAATAGTAACGGGGCCATAACTAGTATTATAGCGACCCAACATGCCCCTCTCCTTCAAAAAAGTGTTTTCCTCAACGCTTGAGAATTTTTGGATGCTTCTGTATAAAATTCTTATCTTCCCATGTGGAATCTTCAGCGGATAAGTTCTTCCACTTGATAAGATACTCCGAAATTAATCGATTTCGTAGCTGTCGAGTTCTTGTTTCTGTGATTGCTTCCGATTCCAATATAATTTTTCCTTCCTCGTCAAGTTCTGGCAATATTATTTGCACTGGGAGCTTGTCGCATATAACCTTCTTTAAACATGAAACATGGAAAACTGGGTGCAATCGAGAAGCTGCAGGAAGCTCCAATTTGTATGCCATAGCACCAATCTTTTGAAACACCTTGTATGGACCATAATACTTTGGTGATAATTTATTATCCTTCTTAGCCTGCTTGAGGGACATTTGCTTATATGGTTATAGCCGTAGGAATACCCAATCACCAACATCAAAACTTTTTTCGCTACGATGTCGATCTGCCCGTTGTTTCATTCTATTTTGTGCTAACACGAGGTTATCCTTTAAGAGTTGGAGGACTTGTTGTTGATGTTTGATGTGATGTTACACTACTTGAACCTTAGAATTTTCTCTTAAATATGATGTGATGGATGGTGGATGATACCCATAAAGTGCCATAAATGGGGTCATTTTTGTTGTTGTATGGAAGGAAGTGTTATACTACAATTCAGCCAGAGGCAACCATTTGACCCATTGTGTTTGTTTATCAGATACAAAGCAACGAAGATATCCTTCCAAACATTTGTTTACTATCTCAGTTTTCCCATCAGATTGAGGATGATAAGATGAGCTATGAGCTAACTAAGTACCAAGACAAGAAAATAATTCTGTCCAAACATTTCCAGTGAAAATGGGATCTCTGTCACTTACAATAATCTTTGGGTTTCCATGTAGCTTTTGAATTGTTTCCATAAATGTAGTAGAAATTTTACTGGCTTTAAATGGATGTTATAATGCACAAAAGTGTGCATACTTGGTAAGTCTGTCAACTACCACCATGATGACACTCTTTCCCTCAGACTTGGGTAAACCTGTGATAAAATCCATTGAAACCTCCTCCCAACATTGGCTTGGAATGGATAAAGGTTTTAATAGACTTGGTGTCTTAATTGTTTCAACTTTATTTTGTTGGAAAATCAAACATTCTGCCACAAACTTTTGAATATTTGATTTAAGGCCATCCCAAAAAAGTTCCTTCTTAACCCTGTGGTAAGTTTTTAAAAATCCTGAGTGCCCTCCTATGGGAGAAGTGTGCAATTCCATAAGAATCTTTTGTTTTAGCTGGAAATTCTTACAGAGGTATAAGTGATCTTTGTACCATAAGGAATCATTTTTCCAGCTAAATGTATTAGACATACTGGAATCTTGTTGTAACTTTTGAATAAGTGCCCACACTTCTTCATCATTCTTCCATTCCTCCCTTGCTTTGTTTATCCAATCTGGTTGGATAATAGAAATGGCACACAACAATGCTTCCACATCCTCATCCTTTATTGAGAGTGTATTTGCCACCACATTTTGCTTCCCTTTTTTGTAGATGATTTCAAGGTCATAACCCAACATCTTTATGACCCACTTTTGTTGCTCTTCAGAGGATAATCTTTGTTGTAAAAAGTATTTAAGGCTATCATGATATGCTTTTACCTTGAAGTGTCTTCCCATTAGGTAGGGTCGCCATTTCTTAAGTGCATGGAGTATTGCCAACATTTCCTTCTCATAAATAGCTTTGTGTAAAAACCTTCCCTTGATTGGATGACTTTCAAAAGCAATAGGTCTTTCATCTTGCATTAAAACAACACTAATTCCATTTCCTGAAGCATCACATTCCACGATAAAGGTTTTTGTGAAGTCCGGTGTAGCTAAGACTGGTGCTTGGCACATTGCCTCTTTAAGATGTTTGAATGCCTTTGTTTCTTCTAGAGTCCATGAAAATGCATCTTCCTTCAATAATGTTGTTAGAGGTTCTGCTATTCTCCCATAATTCTTAACAAACTTGCGATAATACCCTGTCAACCCAAGAAATCCTCGCAGATGCTTTATGGATGTGGGAATTTTCCATTCCTTAAGGGCTTTAATTTTTCTAGGGTCTACCTTAACTCCATGAGATACAATATGACCCATATATTCCACCTCTTGTACTCCAAAGGAACATTTGCATCTTTTTGCATATAATTGTTTCTCCTCCAATAGTTGCAGAACCTTGTCAACATGTTCAACATGATCCTTCCAAGACTTGCTGTAGATTAGTATATCATCAAAAAATACTAACACAAATTTTCTAAGGAATGGTTTGAAAATTGAATTCATCAAACCTTGAAATGTTGAAGGTGCATTGGTAAGGCCAAAATGCATGACCAAAAATTCATAATGAGCCTCATGAGTTCTAAATGCTATTTTTGGAATGTCTTCAGTCTTCATTCTGATTTGATGATATCTTGAACGAAGATCCAACTTTGTGAAGTAAATTGATCCATGCAATTCATCCATAATTCATCAATGACAAGAATGGGAAACTTCTCTTTAATAGTCAGCTTGTTGAGCTCCCTATAATCCAGACACATGCGCCATGATTCATCCTTCTTGTGCACCAATACTACTGGAGCAGAGAAAGAACTTTGACTCGGTTGAATTATACTAGCCTCTAGCATTTCTGCAACCATACGTTCAATTTCACTCTTTTGGGCATAGGGATATCTGTACGGCCTGATGTTTGGAGGAACACTTCCTGGAATCAAATGAATAGCATGATCATGATCACAAATAGGTGGGAGACCTTTGGGAGTCTAAAATATGGGAACATCTAGCGAACATAATTGTGCAATTATTCCTCTTTTTTCCTTTTTTAGAAGCTTTGTCATACCGTTAGAGTTGATTATCTTTCCCTGTTTCCCTATAATACCACTTAATTCCACTTCCTTTCCTTCCACAAATTTTTTTATGAAAAGTTCTTGAAAATTAAAAGCTATTATACCCAAGGATTCTAGCAATTGGACTCCTAGTACAACATCAACACCTCCCATTGGAATGGAAAGAATTGGGCTAGTCAATACATATTCTCCCATGGACAGCTTGATATTATGGCACTTTTCGGAGCAATTTATTGTTCCTCCATTTGCAACCATCACTTGACACTCTGGTGCTGGATATAAGAAGCAATTCAATTCTCTTGCTACCTTACAATGAATAAAAATGTGGGTACTTCCTGAATCAATCAACACTATTACCTTTTTCTTCTTGATTTGTCCTTCTATCTTGATGGTTTTAGGAGTGGTAATTCCCGCCAATGCATTACAAGATATGGTTGGACTCATTTCTTCTTTATCTAGGCTTTGTTCCTGGAGTATATCCTCTTCTTTTGACCTTTCTTACTCTTTTTCTTCTTCCTCTTCACAATCTATGTAGAATAATTTCTTCTCAGCACACTTATGACCTTTAGTGTATTTGCTATCACAACTGTAACAAAGCCCTTTTGCTCTTTTTTCTTCCAATTTTTCTAGTGTCAACCTTATAGGTTGTGGAAGACTAGGGGCAACAACACTTCCATCCTTATAGTTGTGATTGGTATGCTTCCTGGTTGCCATAATTTTGCTTTCCATTTTTTTGGCTAACCTGAATGCCTTCTCTAATGAATCAGGTTCCCAAAGGTGAACATCATGTTGGATATTATCCTTTAAAGTCCCTATGAACACATCAATCCTATGCTCCTCTGGAATATTTTTTACCCTTATGTTCAATTTTTGGAACTCCTCAGTGTGCTCCATTATTGAACCCTTTTGTTTGAGACTTATCAATTGGCTAAAAAAAGTGTTGCTTTTTGTATCCTCATAATGTGCTGTCAATTCTTCCATAAAAATTGCCCAATTGATAATTTGTTTACGAGAACAAAGCCATTGATACCATACAAATTGATTTGGTTCCAAATATAAAGTTGCAATACGTACCTTTTGTGTGTTTTGCACATTATTGAGATCGAAAAATTGCTCCATTTGTAATATCCATGTTGCGGGATCCTTGCCATCAAACTTTCTCATATCGATTTTTGGAATATGGTGGGTCTTCGATCCAACATTAGGGTCTATGGAATCATGATTAACATTTCTTTTGCTCTCATCATGAGTTTCCTTTACTACCATTTCACCATTAGTGACCATTTCTTGTATCAACTTATACATATTTATCTTCAATTCTTCCATGTTTGTCTTCAAATCTATCCTCCAATCAACCATCTTAGCTTCCATGCCATTCATCTTAGCTTCCACACCCTTTATCTTAGATTCCATGCCATTTATCTTAACTTCTGATAGCTTTTGTGAGCGTGACATTTGTTGCACTTGTTCTTGTAATTTTTATATATCATGTAGTATTTCTTCCTCTTCTTCATGAGTCATGCTAGGAATTTCAGTTTCCTTACTAGGAGTTTGCATTTTCTTTCCTCGGGGCATCCATTACCAATAATAATGTTCTACTATGCCCTTTGAATTCCTTCAAAATAAATTTTCAAACCAATCTCAAGCAAAAATTTAAAAGAATCTACACACCATTTTTCACTATGTAGGAGCTCGATATTGCCTCTGAAGTATCTTTGTACTTTCAGATCATCCAGTTCTGAAATTGTGACCTGTGGTAGCCCTCTATGTCCTCTTTCCAATGCCACCAATCAGATCCAAATTGGGGTTGGCATTATGATACATATGTTGTACTTGATGGCAACCCACTCATCTCAGATAATAAATTATAATGTAGAGAAAATTTCACGCACTTATATGCAGAGAAAAGTTTATTTCATGTAGAGAAAAGTTCACGCACTTTTATGCAGAGAAAAGTTTATTTCATGTAGAGAAAAGTTCACACACTTTTATGTAGAGAAAATTTTATTTCATGTAGAGAAAAGTTCACGCACTTTTATGCAGAGAAAAGTTTATTTCATGTAGAGAAAAAGTTCATGCACTTTCATGCAAGGAAAAGCGCGTATATGTTGGAGAACTTACCTTTGGTCCATGGTAGTTAGTCCTTGGTATTTGAACCTATGGTTTTGGACCATGGTACCTCGTCAGAAGTGTTGATCCCAAGTATTGGGTTCGTGGTATTGGTTTATTATGGTTTTGGTCCGTGGTATTGCATGTAGAGAAAAAGTTCACGCACTTTCATGCAAGGAAAAGCGCGTATATGTTGGAGAACTTACCTTTGGTCCATGGTAGTTAGTCCTTGGTATTTGAACCTATGGTTTTGGACCATGGTTGGTTCATGGTATTAGTTCGACAATTTTTGATCCTATGGTTTTGGCCCGTGGTATTGCATCCAAAAGTGTTGATCTCATGCACTTTCATGGTTGGTTCATGGTATTAGTCCTACAGTTTTTTGATCCTATGGTTTTGGACCGTGGTATTGAGAAAGGACTAAGGCTATAAAAGAGGAAGGAGATCATTTGACAAAGCATATTCTGAATTATTGAATATCTAATAAAGTGCTAGATCGGGAATATTATGATTGGGTTATGGTGCAGATCTGGATTTGAATGAAGAAGGAACCTGAGCGTAAGGAGAAGGATAAGTTCTATTGATGGGTCAAAATCTTAAGCCTGGAATAGTGGTATCTCTATAGGATTTTGATCTGTGATATGTGGCATACGCTTGATCTATAAATCTAATAATCTGGGTCTGAATTATTGATGCATGTTTTATTTTACACATGTTATGATCTGGGTATGTCTGATGTATGGAACAACTGCAAAGTTATAAGGAAATATTTGCAGATCTGTATGCGGGTTGGCTTTGGTGAAATCAGAGATTGATGATGCAAGTGTAGTTGATGGTTTTTTTTTGTTTTTGATGTTCTTGGATCCAGTTTGAAAATTAATGAAAAGTGGTCATTGAAAGAAAAGAAGTAGGGGGTTGTAGCTCCCTTCCAGGAGAGACTGGAAAACAAGAGAGAGAGTTGTAGTTCTCTGCAGGTTGTAGCCTGCGTACTGGTAAAGGACTGCACCAGTACAAAATCATTGTAAAAGGAGTTTCTTATTAAAAGAAGATAGAGACATATTGCAGCAGGTGGTTTTCACCCACATTGGGTTTCCACCTTATATCTGGTGTTCTTTTGTGTGACTATTTGCTTTTCTTGTTCCTGCTCATTATTTTATGATTCTGACATACAAAGTAATGATCAATATTTGAAGAATTATTCAAAGTATAAATAAGGAAGATATATTGAAAAGAATTTGATAATACTGATTCACCCCCCCTCTCAGTATTATTTCCAACAATTGGTATCAGAGCAGGTCCTTATGAAGAAGGTTGATCGCTTGAAGGAAGATCTAACATCATGAGCAACTACGAGAGGGAAGCATCAATCAGGCCACCGATTTTTTATGGGAAAAACTTTGTATATTGGAAGGTAAGAGTTACTGCCTATCTTCAATCTTTGGGTACAGAAGTATGGGACATTATAGAAACAGGGTATACTTTTCCATCAACTACTCCTAAAGATTCAGCTGAGAAGAAGAAATATGAAACAAATGCAAAGGCGGTTAATACTCTTCTAGGATGTCTATCTCAATCTTAATTCATGAAGGTTATGTAATATAAATCCGCAAAAGAAATATGGGACAAGATTGTTTTGAGCTACGAAGGAGATGAACAGGTAAAACGTGCAAAACTTCAAACCCTCAGGATTCAGTATGAGAATCTCAGAATGTATAATGATGAAAGTGTGGCTAACTATTTTCTTTGTGTGGATGAGATTGTTAATTGTATGAAAAATTTGCGTGAAGAAATAAAAGAGGCTGTTGTGGTTGAAAAAGTTCTAAGATCTTTGTCACCTAGGTTTGAATCTAAAGTTTCTACTATAGAAGAAAAGGAGAATCTACAACATCTTAAAATGTCACAACTACATGGAATTCTAACTGCTTATGAAATGAGAAAAGGAGGTCCATCTGACAGGAAAGAAGCTGCCTTCAAGGCTTCAGGTAAAGGAGAGTACTATGAATCAGGACATGGGTCAGAAGAAGAAGAAGAATCAAATTTTGTCAGAAATCTTCAATGGGGTGCTGGACGGTTTAGAGGTAAGTTACCCTTCAAATGCTTTTCTTGTGGAAGAGTAGGTCACTATGCTGCCAAATGTCCTCATAAGGATAAGATCGACAAGGGAAAGGAACCTATTAGATGGAACAAGAAACAGAATGCCAATAAGAAAAGCTACTACACTCATGAAGACAGTGATGGTCTATCAAATAGTGATGAAGATGAATGAGGTAATGACTATAAACTTTTAATGGCATTTGAAGATGATGATTACATGGATGCTATAGATGTGGATAGGTTTTATGAAGAGATTTCTAGACTTAAGACATGTATAGAAGAAAAGAATATGATCATTGATACTCTACAATTTCAAATTGATGAAAAAGAAAAAATATCTTGAAAAGTTAGAAGGTGAAATTGTTGGCCTTAGAAAAGAAATTGAGAAAACAAAGGCTATTAATCTTAAGTTTGTCAAAGGATCTGAAACTCTGGATGAGATCATCAATGTACAGCGTTCTCCGCTAAACAAAACATGTCTGGGGTATAATAGAGAAACATCTCAAGCATCCACCTCAAAGAGTTATCTTGATGCAGCAAGAAGGAATGAGCAAAAGCACAATGGAGATCATCAGGTAAAGTAGGGACGAAATACATCAAGAACGAACAAAGACTATCAGGTAAACGAGGGGCAATCTGTCTTAAGGATGAACAAAAGCTACAACCAGCCACAGGTAAAATCTTCTCAATTTGCTTCAAGAATGGATGACAATAGAAATTACAATCATTTGGCCGGTAGATTTGATAATCGCAGAAGTTTCTTCAATGGGCAATGTTTCTCTTGCCATAACTTTGGTCACAAAGCAGCTCAATGTGTTGCATATAAAACAATCATGACTAGAGAAGCTCAAAAACAAAGAAGTATCGGGATTACAAAAAGGACCTATAACAACTTTTCGGCTCTTGAAAATGACGTTGAATGTTCTATTTGCAATAACTTTGGTCATGAAGATTCTGAATGCAGGAGCAGGTTTCAGTAGACAAAGGAACAAGCCTCAAGCACCAGAACATGGAGAATAAAGGAACCATAAATAGAAAGATGTGGGATAGCCTTTTATGCAGAGGGACAGGAAAATCTATGGTACATCGACAGTGGATGTTTGAAGCATATGACAGGTGATAAAGAAAAACTTGAATCATATTCTGCTTTAGAAAAGGGAAAGAAAGTTTCTTTTGGAAATGATACTCCAGCAACTATAAAAGGAAAAGGCACAGCTCAGTTAAAAGAAAAGGTTAAAGCTGGAAATGTTTTGTATGTTGATGGCTTGAAGCATAACCTTCTGAGTGTCAGTCAAATGTGCGATCAAGGAACCGAGGTAATATTTCGATCAAATGGATGTAGCGTTCATGATCTTGATACAGGGAAAACAGTGATCAAAGGTAGAAGAACTCCAAATAATCTATACATATTTGAAGAAGGACAACAACAATGTTATTTGAGCAAGGATGATGAACATTGGTTATGGCACCGGAGGTTGGGGCATCTAAGCTTTTCACAAATAAGGAAGGCATGCAAATATCAGGCAGTTCGTGGTCTTCCAGATATCAAAATTCCAGACAACACTATATGCAAGTCATGTCAGTTTGGTAAGAAAACCAGAACCAACTTCCCAGAGAAGGAAGGATTAGCCAGCAGGCCTCTTGAACTAGTCCATACAGATGTATGTGGTCCTTTCAGGACGAGGTCACCTCGAGGAGAAGAATACTTGATATTATTCATTGACGATTTCTCCAAGTTTGTTTGGTTAGGACTTTTGAAGCACAAAGACGAAGAATTCGAAAAATTCAAATCCTTCAAAGCCTTGGTTGAAAATGAATCAGGTTACAAAATTAAGGGCCTCAGGTCCGACAAAGGTGGGGAGTTTACCTCAAATGAATTTTTCGATTTCTATGAAGAACATGGGATAAGAAGGGAATTCTCTACAGCTAGAACTCCTCAGCAAAATGGAGTGGTGGAAAGGATGAATAGAACAATCCAACAAATGGCCTGTGCTATGCTTGATGAGTCCGGAACTCCCGCAACTTTCTGGGGTGAAGCTGCATATGCTGCGGTTGTTATTCTCAATAAAACAAATGTCCAAGTGAACAACACTCAAACTCCTCATGAACTCTGGTATGGTGAGACTCCTTCGGTAAAACACTTCAAAATCTTTGGGAGCAAATGCTATATTAAGAATACTGATGAGCAACTTGGCAAACTTGAACCTAGAGCAGATGAAGGCATTCTTCTTGGTTATTCTCCACACAACAAAGCATATAAGTGCTACAATAAAAGACTTGGAAGAATTTTTGACAGCATTGATGTAGTGGTTGATGAAAAAGGATACATTCCTAGGCAAGTAAATCATGAAAATATCGAAGAAGATGAAGACTACCCTCAAAGACAAAATGATGAAGAAGAAGAACCTCAAGAAGCACCAGAGGAACAGATAAGGGTAGAAGAGAAGAATCCATCCAGGTACATTCAGAAGAATCATCCAGAATCTCAGATTTTTGGGCAAAAAGAAGCAGGTGTACAAACAAGAAGAACAATTGCAGAAGCTTCAAGCTATTTGGCATTACTCTCATCCACTGAACCAAAAAATATAAAAGAGGCATGCAAAGATGAATGTTGGGTCAAAGCAATGGATGAAGAACTTGAGCAGATCGAAAAGAACAACACTTGGGAGTTGGTTCCTAGACCAAATGATAAGAATGTTATAGGGACAAAATGGGTCTTCAAAAATAAGTTGAATGAAAATGGGGAAGTAATTAGAAACAAGGCCAAACTTGTTTGTAAAGGGTATGCGCAGTAAGAAGGAATAGATTTTGAAGAAACTTTTGCTCCTGTTGCAAGACTTGAGTCCATCCGAATGTTCCTTGCTCTCTCAAGCTTTCAAAAGTTCAAAGTATTTCAAATGGATGTGAAATCAGCCTTTCTGAATGGAGACTTAGAAGAAGAAGTATACATTGAGCAGCTAGATGGTTTCATTCTTGGAAATGATCCAAATCTTGTTTGCAGATTGAAAAAGGCTCTCTATGGTCTTAAACAAGCTCCAAGGGCTTGGTACTATCGTTTGGACAAATATCTTCATCAACAAGGTTTTTCAAAAGGATCAGCAGATAGCAATATTTATATAAAAATTGAAAATGACAAATTGCTGATACTTGTTGTGTATGTAGATGACATTATCTTTGGCAGAAATGAAGAATCTATGAGTCAAAGCTTTGCCTTGGTGATGCAGAAAGAATTCGAAATGTCCTTTCTTGGAGAATTGACATATTTTCTGGGCCTGCAAATCCAACAAAAGGAAGGAGGGATCTTCTTGTCTCAAACCAAGTATCTCAAGCAGATTTTGAAGAAATATGGCATGGAAGATGCAAAACCAGTATGTACACCCATGGTCACAGGATGTAGCCTCAATGCAAATGATGAATCAGCAGCAGTACATCAACCAACCTATAGATCTATGATTGGAAGTCTACTTTATTTGACAGGTACCCGACCAGACATCATGCATGCAGTGGGAATAGTTGGAAGATTTCAGGCAAATCCAAAGGAAACTCATCTTCAGGCAGTAAAGAGAATCTTCAAATATCTTCAAGGGACTCAAAATTATGGCTTATGGTATCCTAGAGATACAGATCTCACACTTCATGCTTATACTGATGCAGATTGGACCAAAAGCGTGGATGACAGGAAGAGCACAAGTGGTGGTGCATTCTTTATGGGTTCCAGATTAGTATCTTGGTTCAGCAAGAAATAGAGTTCGATTGCCTTGTCTACAACTGAAGCAGAATATGTTGCTGCTGCATCTTGTTGCACTCAACTCCTTTGGATGATGCAGACCTTGCAGGATTTTCAAATCACTTGTACACCACCCATCTCCATCATATGTGATAATACAAGTGCAATCAGCATTTCAAAGAACCCAGTCATGCATTCAAAAACCAAGCACATACCAATCAAGTATCACTTTCTCCGGGAACAAGTTCTTGAACAAAAGGTCAAGTTGGAGTATGTTCCTTCTAAGGAACAGGTTGCTGATATACTCACCAAACCATTGCCTAGGGAGACCTTTGAATACCTCAGGCAAAAGCTGGGGGTTGTTGATGCATCATCTTTTTGTTGAATCTCTTCTGATTGTTGGTTGTACGCCAGGTTCATCTGAAATATATGCGTACATGTGCTGGGTTGAGGATTGGTCAAAGATCGAATGGCACAGGTTCAGGGGGAGCATATCATGCATTGTTGGCATTATGGAGGAAGTACAGAAGGAGATCATGGATGCTGGTCTGAATATTGCTGCAATACGTCTCTTTCTCTTTCATGTTCATGGATTATGGTTCTTCTTTGTAGATCTGGTTTATAGTCAAGGGGAGCATGTTCTTAGGGGGAGCATAACCCTTTGCCCTTGATGTCAAAGGGGGAGAGTGATTGGTTGTTGTTGCTATCATGTCCAAAGGGGGAGATTGTTGGCATTATGATACATATGTTGTACTTGATGGCAACCCACTCATCTCAGATAATAAATTATAATGTAGAGAAAATTTCACGCACTTATATGCAGAGAAAAGTTTATTTCATGTAGAGAAACGTTCACACACTTTTATGCAGAGAAAATTTTATTTCATGTAGAGAAAAGTTCACGCACTTTTATGCAGAGAAAAGTTTATTTCATGTAGAGAAAAGTTCACGCACTTTTATGTAGAGAAAAGTTTATTTCATGTAGAGAAAAAGTTCACGCACTTTCATGCAAGGAAAAGTGCATATATGTTGGAGAACTTACCTTTGGTCCATGGTAGTTAGTCCTTGGTATTTGAACTTATGGTTTTGGACCATGGTACCTCGTCAGAAGTGTTGATCCCAAGTATTGGGTTTGTGGTATTGGTTTATTATGGTTTTGGTCTGTGGTATTGCATGTAGAGAAAAAGTTCACGCACTTTCATGCAAGGAAAAGTGCGTATATGTTGGAGAACTTACCTTTGGTCCATGGTAGTTAGTCCTTGGTATTTGAACCTATGGTTTTGGACCATGGTACCTCGTAAGAAGTGTTGATTCCAAGTATTGGTTCATGGTATTAGTTTGACAGTTTTTGATCCTATGGTTTTGGCCCGTGGTATTGCATCCAAAAGTGTTGATCTCATGCACTTTCATGGTTGGTTCATGGTATTAGTTCGACAGTTTTTGATCCTATGGTTTTGGCCCGTGGTATTGCATCCAAAAGTGTTGATCTCACGCACTTTCATGGTTGGTTCATCGTATTAGTCCAACAGTTTTTTGATCCTATGGTTTTGGACCGTGGTATAGAGAAAGGACTAAGGCAATAAAAGAGGAAGGAGATCATTTGACAAAGCATCTTCTGAATTATTGAATATCTGATAAAGTGCTAGATCTGGAATATTGTGATTGGGTTATGGTGCAGATCTGGATTTGAGCGAAGAAGGAACCTGAGCATAAGGAGAAGGATAAGTTCTATTGATGGGTCAAAATCTTAAGCCTGGAATAGTGGTATCTCTATATGATTTTGATCTGTGATATGTGGCATACGCTTGATCTATAAATCTAATAATCTGGGTCTGAATTATTGATGCATGTTTTATTTTACACATGTTATGATCTGGGTATGTCTGATGTATGGAACAACTGCAAAGTTATAAGGAAATATTTGCAGATCTGTATGCGGGTTGGCTTTGGTGAAATCAGAGATTGATGATGCAAGTGTAGTTCATGGTTTTTTTTTTTTTTTTTTGATGTTCTTTGATCCAGTCTGAAAATTAATGAAAAGTGGTCCTTGAAAGAAAAGAAGTAAGGGGTTGTAGCTCCCTTCCAGGAGAGACTGGAAAACGAGAGAGAGAGTTGTAGCTCTCTACAGGTTGTAGCCTGCGTACTGGTAAATGACTGCACCAATACAAAATCATTGTAAAAGGAGTTTCTTATTAAAAGAAGATAGAGACATATTGCAGCAGGTGGTTTTCACCCACATTGGGTTTCCACCTTATATCTGGTGTTCTTTTGTGTGACTATTTGCTTTTCTTGTTCCTGCTCATTATTTTATGATTCTGACATACAAAGTAATGATCAATATTTGAAGAATTATTCAAAGTATAAATAAGGAAGATATATTGAAAAGAATTTGATAATACTGATTCACCCCCCCTCTCAGTAATATTTCCAACAATTGGATTCTCCAAGGAAGATTTATGCAAAATCTCCCACAGTGACCTGATTATAGACTAGTTCAGTAGAGCGAAATTGTACGACGTGCCAAGAGTCACTGTTTCAACCTTTGAATCTGAAGAGTATATACAAGAAACTACAGTCCATCCTGTTTCGACCAACTTCCATAGATCATATATCTGCAAATATAGTGTGAACAACTCTAAAATTCAGAACCAAGATTCAACGCAATTTCTTCTCAAATGGGTTTTTTTTTAAGCTTTTGAAATTTCGTAGAAAAAAAGTTATAGCAAAAATGCCACAATGACCTGTTTGGAGCAGCGAAACCCTAGAATCCAAACCTCTGATACCAAATGTTATGAAACCAGCTCAAGAAGAGATAGAAAAGATAGATCAACGCCTTAGAATTCAGCCTCTTCGAGGGGGAAACCTCCTTTACATTACATAAATGAACAATTCTTGGATGATTCAAATGACAAAACCTCCTTTCTATATATAGGAGTCTAAGGAGTCACAATATAACACAACCGACCTAACAATAATAATAGAAAGCCACAAAAATAACAATAGAGGGATTCTATGGTGCACAATAATAAAAATATGGGATAATAGGGGCACAACAATATTAATAAGGGCTACAACTACAATAGTAATGGGGTAATCACTAGTATTATAGGGACCCAACACCATCCCTTATTACTATGTCAACAAAATAGACATGTAATCACACGATTTACCATTATCTCCACCAGATCATTAGGTCAAAACAAGAATGGATGCCACCGGATTTCTCCACCTACACCTTGAGGAATTTTTGTGTCTCATAGTCTCTCAGGTTTTACTGTAATCCACACTGGATCACTAGGCCCTAAACTGAGACCCACTCTCTAGGACTTACTACATATCCCATCCTAGCATTACTAGGCCTAATGGAGATAAATCCACCAATCCACCTCTAAGCTTTACCATATGTCCCTCCATTAACTAGTCGAGGACTCCTAGGCCCACCGAGGGACACAATACCTGAATTTACCACAACCCATTGTCTGACTCAACGATTACTAAGCCAGTGGTTTTATCGTGATCCACATTCTGGTTGAGGGACCACTAGGCCATGTGTTCTATCATTTGGATATCCACCTCTCTCAAATTTGAATCCATTCGATAATCTAGCTCAACCAAAACATGAGAACCCCATCACACAATGGCTATCTGGAAATGGAAAATCTAGGTTGAAAATATTATCACATTTGGAAGAACAGATGCCATGACATCAAAGAACCACATGCAATAACATGCATGCCAAATTTACCAAGGAAAACACACATGAAAATCGATACCTGCAAAGAATCTCATTGTAGATTCCCTCTTCTGCTCTTCCTTTCTTTCTCCTTCCTTCCTCGTGCATTGTTTTTTCCCTTGATCCAACGCAAACCTGAGCGAAAGCTTTCCAATTGATCCTTAGAAGCATTTTTATCAATTAGGCCTCTATTTTCTTCATTTTCCATTATTTTCTTTCACTTTCATCCTCACATGCAACCTGTGACCTTTCACCTTCCTTTTATCCTATTTTCCATTATTTTCAAAACTAAATGTGCCAAAATGCTATTTTTCCTCTCCAAAGCCTTATCCATTGCCTTTGCCAATTTCCTTAAGCCATAATAACCTATGTGAACACACACTAGGATGCTTTTCCCATCATTCATCTTGGAATACATGTCCCATCAACTGTGGCCTTATATTTTTTACATGGATTTTTAACCAGGGCTATTACAGCAACCCTCCCCCTTCGAGGAACACTATCCTCAATGTTCAATGACACCTATAACCAACAAGACTGCTAAAAACAAAACACTCTTCCAATGGAGCTTTAAACATAGCCCATTCCAGTATTTATAATGACCATCTGCTAAACCATGACAAACATACCATTTACTGGAGCTTTGTAACACAGCTCATTACGGTATTTACAATAATAACCACATATACACATATACGCATTTGTTTCATCCAGCAAATAATCATACTATCTATGGATATTTATAAATCCATCTTGATACAATATTTCTAATAATACACACATATACACATGCACATTTTCTCAACCAACAAATAAAATGATATGATTCCTGCATCCACAATAAGGAAATCCAGAGGCTTGCACCTCCACCCTCAAAGTAATAGCAAGATTCACCTCCTTCCCAGGAAGTCCACAATTCAATGCAAAGCTGAAGTTGCATCCAATGTCCAATGCTATAATCTTGCATTACTTGTCCTCTCAATGAACAGTTATAGGATCATTTTTCCAAGGCGCACTCATAATGTGCATCAGATTCCATCTGAAAATTCTAATGAACAAAAAACATATATCCACAACCTTCCCTTCTCTGCTACACAATCCCTCGAGAGATTTGGTGACCCCCTTATGTGCTTTCAACCACCATGAAAATTCCATTGGGACCCACTATCGCAGGCGATCTATCCCTTGGCAAGGCTTCCTCGCATTAGAAGGTCGAAAAAAGAAATATACCTGCCTCAAAACCATCATACTAGTCATAGCATGCTCATGGAAATCAATGGACACTATTGGGTAAGAGTGTGCCATAATAGCCCTGCTCCTGAAGTGCTTTACCATCATTTTACTGCTTTTTTGAAATCCTTTCACTACTGCTGCTAATTCTCGTAATGAGTTTAAACCACCCAACCAGGAATTTCCACGCTTACTATAGCAAGAACAAAACTTTTATTAGATTTAAAATGAATTGAAATAAATTCACATCATACCTCATTGTTAACGCATCAATAAGGTACACTTGCAATCTTGTTTACTTCCTCTCACAACAAGTCAAACTATCAACTTTAACCAAATCATCATGTATAAACATATCACATCATGTTAGCTCAAAAAACAACGATCATAGATCAAAATCATAAATCACATGTAACCATCATAAACCAAAATCATAAATCACATGCAAAATAAAATTGAAACAAACACTGATACTTATTCTTCATTGATCCTTCTACTTTTTTTCTTATTCTGTACACACAACGAATCTGTTTCCACACTTGATAAACACCCAATGCCTTCTCCTCATCTATGTGCACATACACATAGTGTGTATCACACACATACAACCACACACGACATACAACACCATGCTATACATGCACCTACACCTGACATACAACACATACACGTACACCTAGTGTTAAAAACAACACAATACATATGCCTACATCCGGTGTATGTCACCACACAATAAATAGACCTACCTTTGATGTACAACACAATACATATATGTACACAGAGTACAACATAACAAATACACATGTCATGATACAATCACTACAAAATGCATGTACATAGTATCACATGCCCACAACACAACATGTATGACATGTGCACAATACCATATATACACTAATACCATATGTACAACATGTACACAGTACCACATGCATGACATGTACATGACACCACATGTACATAACATCACATGCACAATATGCACACAACACCAACTGCACATGGAACCACAGATATAACTTGTACACATGAACACCATGTGCACACAACACCACATGTACAATCATGCACATAATACTATATGTACATAGTACCATCTATACCCAACACTGCATATGCAATATTCGCACAATACTATCTATACCACACTATATATAAAATTGCATAAAAAACATGTACAAACACTATATATAGACAACATCGTATGCACACAACATCACAGATGCAACATGTACAACATATACAACATATGCAAAATAGTAGTACCACACATCCAAAACCACATTGTCTCTACCAAGAAACCTTACTTCCAGTGTCTTATCTATGCTTGTCCTACCATGACGCAACCCACACTACTTTCATTTCATTAATGTATCCTTGAGGATTACCTGTCATATCATAAATATAGACATAGTATAATCACATAATATTAAGTCATAACCACATGATACTGACCTCATATATTTGTTGAGGCTAATCTTCCCACTTGATTCCCCATAAGACCAGGAACTTCTTTCATGCCCTTCACCAACATAAGCAATCATTCCTCCACATAATGATCCCTAACAACCCTGTCAAACAGTGACATAGATACATAGATACATACATACATACATACATACATATATATATATATATATATATATATATATATATATATATATATATATATATATATATATATATATATATATATATATATATCTATATATATATATATATCTATATATATATATATATATATATATATATATATATATATATATATATATATATCTATATATATATATAGATAATTAGCACAAAATAGTTATGATCTCATTAGAAAATGACATACCTACATACATACATGTATACATATATATACATTGACAATCATGATCACAACATAATTGCCAGATATCATAAGGTCAAGGTTAAGAGAACTTCCTTTATCCATGTCACGCATAAACAACATTGAAAACAACAATTCTGAACATAGCTAGGGCATTTGACACCTCATATATATTTACTTTACCTTTCCTGATTATTTTTCTCATGATTGTCTTGCCATCATCCATTTATGCCAATGGACCCAACCATTAAAACTAGCTATTATATGCTTGCCCTCAACTACCTTTATACATGCACTAAGCTTCATCCAACCCTTATTTCACCTATTGGGTTTCATTCTTCTCTCCTTGTGCTCCATTAACTTTCCTCTTTCCCAACCAATTTCGAAGAATCAAAACATAAAAGGCATGAATAAGAAGAAAACAAGAGAAAACCATGGAAACTAATAACAATATAACACCACAAACAAAGTGGTATGGCCATACACAAGACGTAAACAAAGCCACAATCAAGCACAAAAAATCACAAAAGACCAAAAGCACAAGACCAGCAACAAACACCATGACTCAATCCCCATGGTTCCTAAAGCCTCCAATGGAAAGCTCAACTCGGGCCTTCTTTAAGATTTCATGAAATTCTCTTTTGCCATGAAATCCCCTACATCATACTGCCATAAATGGATAAATTTCAGTGCATAAATAAACATAGAAATACATTAGTTACCTTATCTCTTTCTAGAAAGAATTCTTCCTTGTAACCAAACACATATTTCCATATCTCAAGGGACTCCAATTCCCTTGACATATCTAGATATAACTAGACACCAATTGTTATACCTATCAAATACATGCCAATGAACATAGCACATATCCACATAATTTTAGACAAAGTTGGGCTAAGAATACTTTTTGTATGCAAATCACTCATTCATTTGGAATTATGGTTTCCAAACATAGCCAAAAGAATTCTTGCCCAATTCCTTTCTTTGACCTTTTCCCTATTGCAATTGAGTGTTATATGAACTGTCACATCACCCAACTATTAGTTATATAAACACATCAACTACTTCCTTGTCATGCTAATACCGAGCATGTTTCATGCATTGCTTAGACATCTTCCAAATATCAAGGAAATCATATCTATCAATTTGAAATCAACCTTCCAATACTAGAAATCATGTCATAATTCATAGTCAACTCATCTTCATTACACGTAATACTACAACTGTCACCTATTACACTCAAGTACATATCAACTATCTCAACACATATGTGTGAGTAAAACCATATTAAAATAAGATCATTTCTTGATGAAACTCTTAGGCCCCTATACTACTAGTGTAACCCCTGATTGTTATTAGTACAACCCACTTATTATATTTATGTACCCATGTAGTGCCCATATTGTTACTAATGTGCCCCATAGAAGCCCACTATTGTTATTATTGTGCCCTTATATTATTATTGTTATGTCGGCTCTGATTATGTTATGACCCCTTAGACTCCTATATATAGAAAGGAGGTATTTTCATTTGTATCATCGAAGAATTGTTCATTTGTGTAATGTAAAGGAGGCTGCCCCCTCGAAGAGGCTGAATTCTAAGGCGTTGATCTCTCTTTTCTATTTTTTGTGAGCTGGTTTCATAACATTTGGTATCAGAGCTTTGGATTCTAGGGTTTCGTTGCTCCAAACATGTCATCGTGGCATTTACACTATAACTTTTTTTCTGCGATGTTTCAGAAGTTGAAAAAAAAAAACATTTGAGAAGAAATCGCGCTAAACCTTGGGTCCGAATTTTGGAGCTTTTCGTGCTATATTTGCAGAGATATGATATGAAGAAGTTGGTATTTTTGTAGACTTCTGAATTACATTCCAAATAGGTGACCTGGGGAAAATAGTCATAACCTTCTCTCTGAGCATTGGATTGAAATTTCATAAGAAGGTACAGAAAGAGGACGGACAACAGTTTCTTGTATATATTTTTCAGAGCCAAAGGTCGAAAAATTGACACGTGGCACTTCATACAAGTTCGCTCTACTGGAAAGGTCTATAATCAGGTCATCTTGGGAGATTGTGCATAACTCTTTTTTGGAGAATCCGATTTGGATCAGAATAGTGGCATTGGAAAGAGGACATAGAGGGCTACTACAGGCAGCAATTTCAAAACTTAAATATCTGAAAGTACAAAGTTAGAGTCGTTTCAAGATGGAAGTCCTAAAATCAAGAAAAATCAAGATGAGGAAGTTTGATGGCAAGGATCCGGTAAATTGGATACTTCAGATGGAGCAATATTTTGATCTACATGGTGTACCACTGTTACAAAAGGTATGTATTGCATCTTCATATTTAGAACCAGATCAATTTTTATGGTATAAAGGGCTTTGGTCTCATAAACAACTTGTTATGTGGTCAATTCTCACGGAGGAAATGATAGCACATTATGAGGATACAAAGAGCAACACCTTCTTTAGAGCAACACCACAACAATTGGAAAGAGTAAAAGGGCTTTGTGACATATTTGAAAGTAAAATTATGGAAAAAAGGAAGTCTACCCCTCACAACTTTAAAGATGGATGTGTTGTTTCTCCTAGCCTTCCACAACCTACAATGGTTACACCACAACAATTGGAAGAAAAAAGAGAAAAAGAACTTTGTTACAATTGTGACAGCAAATGCACTAAAGGTCATAAGTGTGCTCAGAAGAAATTATTTTACATAGAGTATAAAGAGGAGGAAGAAAAGGATCAAGAAACATCAAACGAATAGGATATATGCTAGGACCCAACCCCAGAGAAAGAAGAAATGAATCAGAACATATCTTGTAAACTATTGGCAAGAATGACCACTCCTCAAACTCTCAAGATAGAAGGACATATCAAGGAGAAAAAGGTGCAAGAAGTGAAATATCACATCAAGAAAGAAGAAATGAATCCAACCATATCTTGTAATTCACCGGTCAGAATTACCACTCCTCAAACTATCAAGATAGAAGGACATATCAAGAAGAAAAATGTTCAAGAAGTGAAAGATCACATCAAGCGTCAAGAAATGAATCCAACCATATCTTGTAAAGGATTGGAAGAAATTACCACTACTCAAACTCTCAAGATAGAAGGACATATCAAGAAGAAAAAGGTTCAAGCAGTGAAAGATCACATCGAGCATCAACAATAAGTTCTCCAACTTTTAAAGGATAATGCCTCTTCGGTGCAAAATCAAATGAAACAACAGGTAGATGAACATCATAGTGAAAAATGTTTTGATGTAGGCGACTGGGTATTTTTACTGCTACAGCTAAAGCAAGCTATTTATGAGAAGGAAATGTTGGCAGTACTACATGCACTTAAAAAATGGCGACCTTACCGAATGGGAAGACTCTTCAAGGATGAGGATGTGGAAGCATTGTTTTGTGCTATTTCCATTATCCAACCAAATTGGATAAATGGAGCAAGGGATGAATGGAAGAAGGAAAAAGAAGTATGGCCACTTATTCAAAAGTTGCAAAAGGTCCCAATTCAAACAATATTGCTAGATATTGAAGAGGAAGGAAAAATCATATTGGAACCTGGAGAAATCACAGAAACAAGAACCCGGCAGCTATGAAATCGATCAATTTCAGAGTATCTCATCAAGTGGAAGAGCTTACCCGCTGAAGATTCCACATGGGAGGACAAGAATTTTATACAAAAGAATCAAGAACTACTCAAGCATTGAGGACAACACTTTTTGAAGGAGAGGGGCATGTTAGGCCCCTATACTACTAGTGTAACCCCTTATTGTTATTAGTACAACCCACTTATTATATTGATGTACCCATGTAGTGCCCATATTGTTACTAATGTGTCCCATAGAAACCCACTATTGTTATTATTGTGCCCTTACATTATTATTGTTATGTCGGCTTTGATTATGTTATGACCCCTTAGACTCCTATATATAGAAAGGAGGTCTTTTCATTTGTGTAATGTAAAGCAGGTTGCCCCCTCGAAGAGGCTGAATTCTAAGGCGTTGATCTCTCTTTTCTATTTTTTTGTGAGCTAGTTTCATAACAACAACCTTATGGACACATACTCATATGATGCCATTAATCAAACATTCAACAACAGATAGATGATGTAATAGAGCCCAACACTCAACCACCAAATACATGACATAATCAGACATTCATGCACAAGGTAGAGGACATAAGAAAGCTCATACATTGATGTATCTCCGGGGATGTTATCTTGTCTACATAATAAATATAGGTTAACATGATATAAATTCACAATAGATCAACTCAAACACAAATAAGATCATGATATCCATAATAGTCACTCACTAGCATGTTCACATCATAAAATCATAAACAATTATCATTCATACATAATAATCACATCTACATAGTCAGTATAGATTTGTACGACATAATATCAGATCATATTAACTCATATTTGAATGTCATAACCCTAACCATTCGCATAGACCAATCCAACTTAGTGTGATACATATAACATCAATATATTAATGATATAACCCTAATAATCATGTTAGCTATCATATAACAAGAACAATTCAACATATAACGTACTCAACAACAACATATAACATATAATATAATCATCAAGTTATCTAACCTAAAATAACAATAGCAATGCATACAACCATAGATTACTATCATTTATGACTATCTAACACATGTGCATATGACTATAGTAATCAACTAGTATCTATCATGTATGTAACCATAACATCAGTAGAATGAAAAGAATACACATAACCATAATGCATATAACAATCCCTAACCTGCATACCTGTATGCCCAACATACAAATCTATATTATGATCTTATCTTACCCCAAAGTCTAGTGCTGCAAGCTTGGTTTGATGATCTACATCTCTTTCTTTTTCCAAGCCAACACATCAACATCATAACATACCAATAACATCATTATGCGCTAATTGCATACAATGACCTCACAATGCATTTCTAACCTACCATACATGCATAACCATAACATGACAATGCATGCATAAAAACATATAGACACCGACATGCATAATAAATGCATATACAACCATACACTCATGACAAGACATCCCACAACAAATACCATCAACCTTCACATGGAGACATCACTACAACCATACTCAACACCATGCAAATGAAACATGCACATGGTATTACATCACAAGAAACACATATGCAACTTTCATGAATGCATGGATCTAGTCCGAGGGGTGAACCATGCTCTGATACAACTCTGTAATACGCTCCTCCCACATTTACCCAAGTAACATGCCAACCAGAGTAACACATGTTACGAGAGGCTACTACATTATGATTCAACCTCCTAGGTGACCTTAAGTGGAATCGGCGAAAACACATCAGACATACCTTCCACATCAACAACAACACTCCCATGAGAAATCCCAACCACACAAGTATCATACCCACAGGTCCCATTGAGTGTTTAAGCTATTAAATCTCTAAACACTCCCATCCTATGTGCATGCTAGCGTCCAAAGAGCTCTAGATGCTCCTACAAGCCTAGACTAGAGATCAGAATCCAGAGGTTGAAGAAAAAGGATTTTTTAAGTCAGTTTAGTCTATATATGCAAGTTCACCTTGTCAAAGTAGCATATACAAGTGCGTTCACTGTACAAAAGGATTCTATACATATGCATGCACTTTCACAAGAGGAAAAGTGTTTATGGGTTGTAAAATAAAGGAAATTTTAAGATTAAAGAATACCAAGGGTCAATACTACTGGGTTGTGTAATATTCTTTCTACAACTAGCCCACGTAGTTAACAGGGGGGTTAGAAGGGGGCAGAGCCCCCCCTGCATTGCGTCGATTGTGTAGCAGGGGGGGAAGTCTCAGGGGTTTGAGGGGTGCAGGTAACCCCACTCTATGGGGTCCGGGTCAGCGCCATGAAAATTTTTGTTTTTGCATCCTATTGTAGGTTGGGTGGACCTACCTATGGTTTTGTGCATAATTTTCACACATTGTTTTGGATGCGATGGTTTTCAATCCATTGTTTTGGATGTGATGATTGTTGGTCCATGGTATTGGATGCTTTCGCATGTATAAATATGTATTGTAACATTGAAAGGAATATAATGAAAAATCGAGCTAGTAGTCCCTGTTTTGGGATCCAGGGGAAAATCTCTGTGTATATGTGTTTTATGTGTTATGATCTCACATTGTTTATTTTATGTATTCTTATGTAGGTAACTTTTGTACGGGATTAAAACCTACATTTGGTATCAAAGCTATTTTGGCTTCAAGGGGACGCCTTTGTTGTTGAGGGATTTCGCTTGGGCCTGTGGTAGACCCTGTTCAGTGGGAGATCTACGAGATCGATTCTGGTGGTGAATGAAGATGGCGAGCAGTGGAGAGATAAAGATCGATAAATTTAATGGTGAGAATTTTGAGTTGTGGAAACTCAAGATGGAGGATCTGTTGGTGGATAACGATTAGTGGATTGTGGTAGATTTGGGTACTAAACCAACGGAAGTGTTTGATGAAGAATGGAAGGAGTTGGATCGGAAGGCAAAGAACACAATACAATTATGTGTCTTAGATTCAATATTGTTGAATGTATCAGGGGAAGCTACAGTGAAGTCTTTGTGGGACAAGTTAGGGACTTTTTATCAATCTAAGTCTCTCGTGAATAAACCGTTCCTGCAGAAAAAAATTTATAACCTGAGGATGAAAGATGGAGACTCTGTGACAGAGCATCTGAACGCATTTAATACTGTGGTAAGTCAATTATTATCTATTGATATTAAAATTTCAGATGAAGATAAGTGCATCAGTTTGTTGTGTTCTCTACCAGATTCCTGGGATAGTCTAGTTATTGCAATAGGTAGTAATACAATTGCCTTGTAGTTTGATGAAATAGTCTCATCCTTGCTGACAGAGGATATAAGATGGAAAAATATGGAGAGTTGGAAAGGTGATTCCTTGTCTATATGAGGACGATCCTATAATAGAAACAAAAATAAGTCATCGAGTGGGAGATCTAAATCTAGAGGTAGATCTAAATCTCCAGGAAAACCTGTAAAGGTGGTGTGCTGCAAATGCGGAAAGGAAGGGCACTACAAAAGGGACTGTAAATCTAAAGCTCTTGATAAAGGAAAGGGATCTGATGATGGTCCTTTTGCAGAGGCGAAAACCACCTTGGATGAAGGTGGGGATGGGTACCTGGCTTTTTCAAGTACACATGTCGATTATGAGGCATGGTTGATTGACTCAGGTGCATCCTTTCACTTCACTCCCCATAGAGAGTGGTTTTTTGAGCATGAGAAATATGATGGTGGTGATGTCTTCTTGGAGGATGACAGGAAGGCTAGAATCATTGGTCATGGAAAAGTAAAGTTGAAGTTGCAAGGTGGAAGGGTTAGAATGCTTCCGGGTGTTCTGCATATTCATGCATTAGCCAGAAGTCTGGTTTTTGTAAGCAAGCTGGATGATGCAGGTGTAAAAACAATGTTCAAGAAGGATATCTACAAGATGGTTCAGGGGGCACTGGTATTGATGTGGGGAGTTCGAATTGGAACTCTATACAAGTTGCAAGGTAGCACTGTTGTTGATGGGTGCAACAATTCCGTGGTTCTTGAAAGTGGATAAGAAAATATAGTGGTCTCTGGAGAGAAGACCATGCTGTGGCATCAAAGGCTTGGACATACTGGAGAGAAGGGCCTTCGAATACTTCATGGTAAAGGTGTGGTAGAAGGTATGAGTAATAACTTTCTGGATTTTGTTTTCTATGAAAATTGTGTATATGGGAAGTAGAATCGGGTGAGTTTCCCCTATGGTGGTAAGAGGGTGAAACAAATATTAGAGCTTGTGCACGGTGATGTGTTTGGATGTGTGAAGGTTCCATCACTGGGTAAGTATGTGTACTATGTATCATTTATAGATGACTTCTCAAGGAATACATGGATATATTTCCCTAAGAAGAAATTTGAAGTCTTTGACAGGTTTAAAGAATTTAAGGCTCTGGTGGAAAACTAGCTAGAGAAGAGGATAAAGGTGTTAAGGACAAATAATGTTGGAGAGTTTTGCAGTAAGGAATTTGAAAAATTCTGTAAGAAGTGTGGTATAGCACGGAAGAATACTACACCATATACCCCTAAGCAAAATCGAGCTGCAGAAGGAATGAACAAGACATTGATGGAAAGGGCAAGAAGCATGCTCAGTGGTGCTAGGATAGGACAAGAATTCTGGGTAGAGGCGGTAGAGACAACATGTTACTTGGTCAACAGATCACCTTCATCAGCATTGGAGGATAATACTCCACAAGAGGTATGCACTGGTAAGAAACCATCTCTTTCACATTTGAGGGTATTTAGATGTGATGCATATGTACATATTCCAAAGGATAAACGAACAAAATTGAATAGTAAATCTGAAAAGTGCATCTTTATTGGGTATAAGGATGGATTAAAGGGTTATATGCTTTGGAACCTAGTAACAAGGAAGGTTGTGTACAACTGAGATGAGGTGTTCAAAGAGGTGAAAGATGTTATTAAACATGAATTCCAACCAAAGGAACATGAGAAGATAGAGTTTGAGCCAAAGGAATAAGAATCAGACTCTACAACAGAGGAGGAATCAAAAGATGAAGAGCCACAAACTCCGGGTGTGAGAAGATCAGTTCGAGAAAGAAGGTAGCCAGAAAGGTATAGTCCATCTGCTCTCTCCTCAAATTTTTCTTAATCTATTACTGATGATGATCCTAGAACTATGAAGGAAGAGTAGATTCAAAGGATGGAAAACTGTAGAAAGAGGCCATTGTTGATGAAATGGCATCTTTGCACAAAAATGAGGCTTGGGATCTAGTGGAGTTGTTGGCTGGAAGGAAACCCATTGGCAGAAAATGGGTGTTCAGGAAGAAGACAAATGCAGAAGGAAAGGTTGAGAAATACAAAGCTCAGTTGGTAGCAAAAGGTTATTCCCAAGTGCCAAGAATTGATTTTGGTGATATCTTTTCTCCTCTTGCCAAGATAACTTCAATTAGATTACTTTTATCTGTCGCTGCTGCTTTTGATTTTGAGGTAGAATAGATGGATGTGAAGACAACATTTCTTCATGGGGACCTGGAAGAGGAGATCTACATGAAGCAACCTGAAGGCTTTGTGGTGAATGGTAAGAAAGAACTGCATGCAAGTTAAAGAAGTCTCTGTATGGGTTAAAACAATCACCAAGGATGTGGTATCAGAAATTTGATACATTTATATGGGCACTTGGCATCACCATAAGTAGAATAGATCATTGTATGTATTTGAATTAATTGATGACCGTGTTATTTATATGGTCTTATGTGTGGAGGATATGTTCTTGGTTGGAAATGACAAAGAAATTATCCAGGATTTGAAGACCCATTTTTCCTCCAAATTCGACATGAAATATCTTTGTGCTGCAAACTATATTTTGGGCATGGAAATTAGAAGAGATAGGACAAAGAGGAAGCTCTAGTTAAACTAGAGGAAGTATGTCGAGACAATATTGTAGAGGTTTAATATGCAGGATAGTAAACCGGTGAAGGTTCCCAGTCCTGTAGGTGTAAATTTATCTGTTGAACAGTGTCCCAAGACACAAGAAGAGGAAGAGGACGTGTCCCGTGTTCCATATGCAAGTGCATTCGGTAGCCTAATGTATGCGATGGTCTATACTAGACTAGACATTTCACATGCAATGGGAGTATTGAGTAGGTTTATGTCAAAACTAGGGAAGGAGCACTAGACAACAGTGAAGAGGGTTTTCAAGTATTTGTGTGGCACTAGTGATTATGGTTTGTGCTACCAAGGAAGACCAGGATTGGACAGAGTGTTGGATATTCATGGCTTTGTTGATGGAGACTGGGCTGGAGATCTGGATCAGAGAAGATCTACAAGTGGGTATGTGTTTAAACTATTTGGAAGTGCAGTGAGTTGGATGAGTAAGAAACAATCTATAGTTGCACTATCAACTACAGAGGCAGAATACATGACAGCCACTCATACAAATAAGGAAGTAGTTTGGTTGTAGAGATTGTGTTCAAGTATGGGGTTAGTACATGGAGCTATAAGGATAGACTATTACAACCAAAGTGAAATTTCCTTCGCAAAGAACACTATATATCATTCAAAGAAAAAGTACATTGATGTTCAATATCACTTTGTGAGGGATATGATAGAAGACAAAAAGGTGTTGCTGGTAAAGGTGGACACTTCGAAGAATACTGCAAATGCATTGACAAAATCTGTGAGGTCTAAGAAGTTCCCTTGGTGTAGAGAAACAATGGGCATTGTAGGGCTAGATAAATGACTAAGCTCTCTTGTGGCCCCCCATGGAAAGAAAAAAACAAGTGGCAGAATGTTGGGTTGTATTATATTCTTTCCATGACTTGCCCACATAGTTAAGCAAGGGGTTAGAAGGGGGCAGAGTTGCCCCTTCGTTGCACCGATTGTGTAGAGGCAGGGAGTCATAGGGGGTTTGAGGGGTGCAGGTAACCCCACTCTATGGGGTCTGTGATGGTTTTCTGTCCATGGTATTGGATGCTTCAGCATGTATAAATATGTATAGTAACATTGAAAAGAATATAATGAAAAATCAAGCTAGTAGTCCTGGTTTTGGGATCCATGGGAAAATCTCTGTGTATATGTGTTTTATGTGTTATGCCCTCGCATTGTTTATTTTATGTATTCATATGCAGGTAATTTTTGTACAGGGTTAAAACATACAAATACCATGGTATTAGCCCACAATATTGAGCGAAGAAATGGTTATTTGGTCCCATCCAAGAATATCACAGGTTCTAAGTGTTGTTTTGGTCTGAGGTATTGAGAAAGGCCAAAAGCTATATAAGGAGGAGAAAGCCAAAGGGCCAAGTGTGCAAGTGAAAGATTTTGGCTTAGTGTGTCCTGACCCAGGTTCAAAGTTAGTTGCGCCAAACAAATCCCTACACTACTGGCGCTTTTGACATTAATCCGCAGAGTGCAGACTGAAGTCTCACCTAAAGCAGTATGAGGGGATGCTCAAACCATGTTTCCACACCCAAAGATTAGCATGATGTTTTTGTATGCCGTAAATCTTCCTTCGCGTAGATCGACAAGCATTTATGGCCTATTGATATAACTCCTTTAATCAACCTCTAGACCTCCACGAAGGTCTACGACTGTCTTTCGAAAACCCTGAATAGATGAGTAAACCACTTACATGCATCAAAGATTACTCTTAACCCAGTAATTACTTAGATTAGCTTAGGTGTTTGATAACTTTAACATATGACAAGATAATCTTCATGTAAATAGTTAATATTAGTTCCATTCAAGTAACAAAATAAATCATGTAAAGTCACACATCAATATATCATTATTTCATAAACCCATTATTCATCACAGCATACGCGCATTCATATAAAATAGAAGTAAAGAGATAAACACAAGAATTTCTACAATAATCTTCTTTATTAATATTCATTCAACTCATAGACTCAAGACTTCCCTGCATACTCAGCTGTAGGGGTACAAGCACTCAACTGTGGACTCTACTCTAGGTCTCTGCATACACAGCCATAGAGCCTTCCTTCTACTATAAGACTTCTACGTTCTTCCTTATATTTACCCATTGCATCCATATTCATCCCTTTCTTCCTTAGATTATGTAAGACACACCTATTTATACAATCCCACGGTCCACAACCATGGGTAGATCCTCGAAAAGCCAACCTGACTTACATAACAAAGGGTACAAACCTTTACGATTCTTTAATTATCTATGCACTCTGTGACCACAATTTGTGGATACTTTACATCTTTATACAAAAAAACTTGGGCTCTTTCCCCAAAATTGACCCTAGGGGACCCCATCCCAATAGGCCCCCAACACAAAGATCATGACTCACCTTCAAGTCACTCTGCTAGCATAGAGATATTATGGGGAAGATCCCCTAGCTCTACTTGTGAAACTTCTACTTTAGCCACGCTCTACATGATTTTTTGCTTGATCTACTCTACTAGTTTCTCTATGGCTAGTCTTGCACTATCATGCATGATTTTATGCTGTGTGCTCTGCAAGTTGGCCAATTTCTCCTAAATGTTGGCAGAGACAATGTAAGCCCCATCCAACCAAGGCCCCACTCTAGCCTTGAGGATTGCCTCTTTCTTCTGCCTTGCTTCCACCTGTGTAAGTAGGTGCTTTGCCTCCTATAGCTTGGCAAGGCGTTGTGTTGTAGCAACAGTGCACGCCATTGCCCTTACTTCATCATATTGCTGCTGGAGCTCACAGAATTTTGTATTCAATCTCTACAGGTTGGGATCTTCCTACAGAGTCATGACTACCTCCATGGCTTGCTCAAACAGCATGGTGCAGTGCCCAACTGCGACATTCTCCGACGCGACTCCACCTTTAACAGTGGCTTCACGCTGTTCCCTTACCTCTGGCAGGGTTGAAGGTTGTGACTTCAACTCCAATTCAGTTATCTTTAGGTTCAGCTCAAACTGAACCGTGGCCACCTCTGCTTTGGAATCGCACATGCCTATATCATGTTTTTTGATATTCGCCTCCAATGCTGTGTCCTCTAGTATATGCAGTTCTGACATCGCTCTACACATTTTTGCTATTGTGACTACCAGCTCAGTGCTCAATGACTAGATTGTGTCCTTGGCCTTCAGTGCCTATGTCTTCTTAGCAAACATCTGTTCATTGTTCACCTGATACTCACTAATGAGGTTGAGTGTGTGCTTCTCCCATGCCTAGAACTATGCTGTCACACTTGCCTCTAGTGTGTGAAGATACTAATTCGGGAACACAACAAGATTGAGTTCGATGTTCTTCAAAGAACTCACAATGACCTTGTCATCAGCTACCTCCATGCTCAAGGATCCATCTGGAAGCATGACTGCCTGGAGATCCACTGATCGAAACATGTTTTCTACCTGAGTGGTCCCTGGTGCCAAACTTGTTGATGTAGCGCTGATCTATCCTATGCCTACCTAGATCTGGGTGGTCTAAATCTACAGCTTAGGAGATCGCTATAAATGGTACTTAGCATTAGTTGTTGTTGCTACTTGAACTACTGCAGTAGTTTCATCGTGGTATCTCACACCTTGTCACATATTTCATCAAGGTCATCGTCTGTAGGAGTAATCGGATCCAATGACGACTTTGTTGCTTTGGATTTCTTCCATGGCCCTTCATTTCCTTGTTCCGTGTACCTTTTGATCTGGAAGTGAGTGCCCTCATGCTCCTCCTGACCACCGTTGCCCTGCTCTGAATGCTCCTCCTCCTCTGTCTGGGGTGAAGGAGACATACAATTGCTCTGGGATTCGCAGTCTTCTTGTTCATCCTGCTTCTTCGCAGTGCGTTTCACTTCCACCTGGGCCTTCTCCTCGACCTCTTTTTTCCGCTTGTCAGCAAACTATTAAACCTTCTGCTTGCCCGCTTCCTTCTTTTTGTTGTCTGCAGATTTGCTCGTGCATGTAGCCAGATTGGATGGAGTATGCAATCTATCAGCCAATGCTTAGTGACCTTCTTTTGTAGCGAGCTAAGGTAGGTTAAGCCATTTTTTTTGCGGATCCTTCCACACCCTGATGTATATGTGGTTGAATTCATCTTTAACTCAATGTACTCTGAAAGCTCCTCAAACACGGTTGGAGCAAAATGTGGCTTTTGGTTGATAGCCATGCAAATGCTCGCCTCCATCAACACCTAGAAGACTTTGGTCTCTGTGACATGCACGATGTCCTTTGTTGCCTATAGGGAGGCAAACTTGGCAGCCTCCAGAAAATCCTCATCCATGGTAGGAAACTGACTGTCCTCCAATAGATCCCAAGCGATGAGCACAATGGAGAGAAACAACCACAAATGGTGGAACTTTTTTCTCTCATCCTACGCCTCTCGACAATTCGCGAGGAACTCACCACAAATGTAGCGCGACCAATTGAACTGCACACCCTCCATGCACTGTACAGCCAAATAAATCACTAGCAGCGGAACCTCATCCACACGAAATTTTCTCATAACTTTGCCCACAAGGATGTAAGTGGGAATCTCCACTACGAGGTTGATCATTGAGGTTATAAATTAGTTGGGTGGCTTCTTCTCAAGCTTGAATTTATCCTTCATTTTCCCTACAAGGTCAGGCTGACTCGTCTTTCCACCAAAATCCTTGGTCGGATTCAACCATGAGTGTGGCAAAAACATGGTCTGATGGAATGGCATACCGGTAATGGGGATTATCACACTCAGCTACAAAAAACCATCATGCTCCAAGCTTAGCAACTTCTTGATCACAATTAGGTTGATGTTGGAGTGGTGGTAGTGGGGCACCCATAACAAGTTCAATAACCTCGACTGATTCACTATGGGAATCACTCCACCGGCTCTAATGTGATGATACCTGATTCTTTATAGAAAACCTCTTCATGTAGTTTTTTGTAGCAAAGTTGGGGAACCTCTCATGGTCCGCTCGATCCCATTCTTCTAGCTTACAATGGGGAATCCGCACCAATTGTGGACCTTCAAAAGTGATGTCCTCTGGTAGCAGGGGATTATTGAGGAGAAATTTTCCTCCATCTGGGTCCTTAGGGACCTTCAATTTTCCCTTACACAAAGGGATATAATCTGGTAACATGCATATTAGATCCACCCCCTCGGTGTCTATGCCCTCCATGTCCTTGTCAGCCTCGAAATCCACCACCTTCCACTAATCCTTAGCGCTCTTCTTTTCTCTCCTCTAGGCCTGGGTAGTAGCATGCTTCCTCGGTGACACATGCACCGGCATGGGCTTCCTTTGCTTTTCCTTCTTAGGTTTGGGCACTTCTCTTACTGCTGTAGGCTTCGGCCTAGGCGACCTCGATGACATAGGCACAACAGCTAGAGCCTCCCTGCTCATTACCTATGGAGCAGCTCCCTGAGAGGTGACAACCCCTCCAATACTAACAGTCTCTACTAGTCCAGACATTGTGCTAAGAATAAACCGCTGGGTATCCTTGGGTAGCTTGTCCAATATAGAAGTAATGACTAAATCAGCCTAAAACTGAGGATTCATAAAAAATCGAGAGATCAACACAGAAATTCTAAGGATGGAAAGTGTTTTTCGCTGGATGGCCACATGCAATTTATAGGCAAATTGGAATTCAAATTCAACTGTTTCCCCCAAAATCCGTCCATAAATTTTGATTTGGCGGAAAATCTCCAAAGATTTCAACCTTAAATGCCTTAAATGCCTTAAATGTTGTCCCCCCGCTCCTCTTAACAATCTCCTAGCAGTCAAATCATGAACAGTGACCCTAATGAATACTTTTTGGCTGTGTTGCATGGTCTCTCCTCCTATAGCATAGCTCCCTTCATGCTTCTTCTCGTACTGTGACATCATTAGTTTTCACGCAGCCCCCGTGTCACATTGCTCTATAAACTAGGTAGTGTAGTTTATAGTCCCGCACCTCCTTGCAACTGCCTGGAGCACTAATATTGTGCTATCGTCATGTAGTCATTGGGCTAGATCCCCCTGTGTATGACTTCAATTAACTTCGATTTACCCTTCCCAGAAATGGGTCTTCATTCTACTTCGCAAGATGAACTGCTCCGCCATCTGTAATCTCTTTGATGACATATGGCCCCAGCCAGTGCATCTGAAATTTTCTTGGAAACTTTTCAAACTTACTGTCATACAATAAAACCAAATAATTTACCTTGAAGGTGTGTACTTTGATGTGTTGATCGTGCCAAGCATTTTAACGTCCCTTATGAACTTGTTGATGGAATCCAATGAAAAACCTATCTTCCTTGAACTCTGTTAGCTACACAAGTCTTTCTTCTAAGGCTCTGCAGTCCACCATTCCTATGAAAGTTGCTATCTTAGACTAGGGACAATGTATTCCATATGCATTACAGCTTCTACTCCATAGACCAATGTAAAAGGTGTCTGACCAGTAATATTTTTACAAGTAGCTTTGTAGGCCCATAAAACTGCTGGTACGCACACGACCAAATCATTCCTCTATGTGTTGCAAACCATTGTCAGCGCATTCTCCAATATCTTATTAAAATCCTCAACTGTTCCATTGGCCTGAGGATGATATGGCCTACTCTTCTGATGGTAAACTTGGAACTCTTTTGTCAGCACGTTGATTCTTTCATTAAGAAAATGTGTTCCACGATCACTCATCAAAACCTTTGGGCAACCAAACTGGTCAACACATATTTGAACAATAATTTTGTTGTTGTTGCCCTGGCGCAGTATTTCACGGGTTGTGCTTCTTACCATCTTATCAAATATTCAGTCGCAGTGATGATATACCACGCACCCATCTTCTTTCTTGGAGGCTGAATCATTCGTACAAAATTGGTTGCCCATTTTTTGAATGGCTGCAATGACACCTGTAGATTTAAAGGCAACTCATCTCTCCACGACGGCCTGCCCATTCTCTAACCTGTGTCACATGCCCTACAATATGCTTTAGAATCCTTATGCAGTGTCAACCACCACAATCCAGCACGTAGAATCTTCTGTGCTATTGCTTTTCCTCCTTAATATCCTCCCGTAGCTCCTCCATGAGCTTCAATGAGGATACGGTTCTGTTCAAAATTGGGCACATAACGTCTAAGTATCTCATCTGATCCCATCTTATTCCAATGGCATACAATTACCAAAAAGTTTGTCGTGCGCACGACCAATTTTTTCTTCTGCTGACTAATGTATCCTTCTAGATCCATCCCCATAGTCAGAAAGTGGATAATATCCTCAAAGTGATTATCCGCTATGAACACCATGAAGAGCTGTGTGTCAGGCATCCATTCCTCCAAATTGGTAGGCCCCTCTCCAATTTCAATGTGAGACAGATGGTCTGGCCCAACATTCAAGCTTCCTAGCTTCACAATCACCTTGAAATCATGCTCCTAAACAACAACAACCATCTGCATATTCCCCCCTATCACAAGCTTATTGACTAAATATTTCAATGAAGAACAGTCTATGTACATCTTGAAATGTCTGCCTAGTATGTAGCGTCTGAACTTCTGGAGCACGTACACCATAGCCAAGCCTTCATGCTCTGTCATCGAATAATTATTTTCAACCTTAGACAACTTCCTGCTCGCAAACACAATAGGATGATCCAGTTCTCCTTCATCGGCCTATGTCAACACTGCTCCTAGTGAAATACATGAGGCTTCTACATGCAGATGGAATTCCTTCTTCCAATCTGGGAAGACTAGGATCGGTGTGGTGACCATTTTCTCCTTCAGTACATCTAGGCTTTGCTGACATTCTTTATCCCAATAGAATGTAGGTCCTTCTTTAGTAGCTTTTCCATAGGCACGGTAATCTAAGCATAACTTTTTATGAACTTCCAATAGTACCCAGTGTGGCCCAGTGTTGAGTGCAACTGTTTAACACTTCTCGGTGCATCCAAATTAATTATTATCATGATCTTAGGAGGGTCCACCATAATTACTTTCCTGCATACCACATGACCCAACAAGATTCCGAAAGCTACGCCGAACAAGTATTTCTTTAGGTTTAGCACAAGATGATACCTTCGGCATGTATCCAACATCAAGTGCAAACTGGCTACATTGTGCTCTACTATCCCAAACACTATCCAATTGTCAAAATATACCTTGAAGAATTGGTGATGAATTCTTCCAATGCTGCTATGACTACACGTGAGAAGATCGACGGTGCATTCTTAAGTCCAAAAGGAATCATTGTATATTGGAAACATCCCCACTCTATCACGAAGGTGGTCTTACTCTTGTCCTTTACCGCGATCTTAATCTGATGGTATTTAGAGAACCCATCACTAAATAAGTAGGCCTCCTTCCCTCCACCATTATCCAGTACCTCATCAGTGAAAGGAGTTGGAAAAGGATCATGAATGCAAGCATCCTTAAGCTTCCTGAGATCTACACAAATTCTTATTTCATCCGTCTACTTCTTTTCTTGAATGACCGTTGGACTCACCCAATCTGACTCCATCAGTTCAAGATACTTGCTGCAAGCATCTTGTCTAATTCCAAGTAGACCTTTTCTTTATACTTGGGATTAAGGAGATATGGCCTCTGCATGACCGGCTTCACATCCCACTTCAAGGTAATCTTCATCACACCCAAGTCTCCTATGTTACCATTCAAGTCTGAAAATTGGGTAGGGAACAAATCATGGTATTCGCAAAGCAACTGAGTGACCTTATCTATGGTTGCATCATCCCAGTGATCTCCAATATTCACAAATTTCGGCTCTGCTTCTATGCTAATGTTCACTTGCCTAGTATTCAATGGTGTGGTGATGTATGGATTCTCTATCTATTGTCCCTCAACTTTGTGGTGTCCCTCTGCCTCTGGGATGTCAATATTCCTTGGATCCTCATTATGTTCCTGAGTAGTTGCATTGTACCATTCCAGCACATTGCACAACTGGGTGCTCCAATCTGAGTGAATCAAGTCCAAAGCATCCTATGGTATTTTGAAGATTGTTGCCTTAACCTCCTGTAGTGCTTCATTGATGCTTTCAAACCCATCCTCAAAGCTGAAGGTCATAAAAAATCCTTCTCTTAAGATGTCCCAGTATGCGGTACCATGGTGGAGCGTTGTTTCTAGGTACCAATTCATAGTAGCGATGTCCAAAGTGTGACATAAAATATGCACCCACTATAGCTGCAGCTCCATTCCATAAACCTTAGTCCATTTTGCCAAATGATCCCACAGATCATTTCTCCCATTGTGTTTTTCAGTTAGCCGAAATTTTGAGTGATCAAGTTGCAATCTCATCATGCTTTTGTACTCGCGCCATTCGTCAAAACTCTCTTTATGCGTAGCGCGCAATGCCAAATCCAGTGCTTGGAAGTGATCCTTCTCTAGTACTTCCCTTTCAAATGAATCCAGAAATTTATCTACATCTTTGAGACCATCATAAAAAGGAAAACTTCTTACCTCGGATGATACACAGCGCAGCGATTTAGTCAACATATTACAACATAATGTAGATACTTCATGCAACCTATTCTTTTAATGCTCCAATTTTTCATCTGAATCTGACATACAAGAGCTTTCATGGTCCCATGCGATTCATCCATCGGCTATTGGATTAACTGAGTCTTGATCTCGTGCTATTATCTTATAGATTGGGTCGAAGTCATCATCGCTTTCCTCATAATTGCAGACTGGTTCAGTGTTTTGTGGTCCTTCTGCAAGGTCCAATGGGACTACTACGTGGAGAAATTTCCTTTCAAATGACATCATCCATTTCTTTAAATTGATTACATCATTCATATCAATGGCCCAATAAATTCCCAGCAGTGCAGGGTATGGATTATGGTCATCAACAATCTCTATTACTTCAAAATCGACCAACGTGCTCACTCCTTCTATATATACGGTCACTCCATGCAATCTCTGCATTAGGATAAACTTATGTTGATTTTCCATCCTCAGCTTGAATTGGGGACCATTGTAGCATAGGTCTCCCCATTCTTTTCCATGTCTATTTAGGCAAAACATTCGCATCTAACCCTAGATCTAGAATAACCTTATCCATTTCATACTCTCTTATTTGCGCGGTAAGCCTCAACTCGCGACCTATTCTTGCCTTGTGTTTTCCTATCTTGCTATCTGCGCAGTGTCCTTTAGGAGCACCTTCCTTACCAGCACGCTTATTTATCAGTTCTTGTAGCCCCTTCACTGCCTTGTTGTCACGCAACAGCTTGATACAAGTCTCCAAGAAAGTGGTAAGCATGGAGGGGTCAATTTCTTTAGATATCTGGTCCTAACTTCCTGAGGTAGAGGCCTTAGCGAATATTTTCATTGCTTCCATGAATGTTTCCTTCACGCACTCCAGCTCAAACCTAACTTCCTTTTCTTGGATCCATGCAATCCCACTCACTTTCTTCAGGCTGCTTTCCTCTATCATCACTAGTCATCATTAGGATTTGCGACACAATATTTGCATTGGGATCCTCCCCACGAGGCTCAACCCTCATCATCTGTAAATTATGGGTGGGCTACTGAGGTTGCACCTTCTTCTCCTACATCTTAGATACCAATATAGGGCATTCTTCTATTGCATGGTCAAACTGAGTACAGTATCGGCAAGATGGGCGAGTCTGGCTAATACATTCTTACGCGTAGTGTCCTTGCACTTCTCAATTATAGAAAATAACTTGCCCTCGACCTCTACTAGGTCCTCCTCTTCCTCAGCCTCGTTTGTGGCCCTGATATCCTCAGTGCATTCCCCCCGTGCCTTGATATGGAGGCCGAGTTTCTATTCACATTCGATACACGAGCATTATCTCCAGCATTAACTCATAGCTATAGAAGTTATGCTCGTTGTGGCCAACCGATTTACAGAAATCGCAAAATAATTGTTGGGGTCCCTGCACAAATTTTTGCAACAAGTTGCAATTGTATGTTACATGTTTTCCTCCTACTTGACAAATATTGCACCATAGTGGGCCCTGTACTTGGTCCTGTTGGGGATTCCTACCTCAGAGGCATGGGCCCTCCCCTTGCCATATAATTCACAAAATCAGGGCAATGATCCTTATCATGTACCTGGCTTTTACATTTTAGGCACCAAATTTCTTCGCGCATCTTCGGTTGAGCCACTTTTTCCTTTTCAAGCTTTGCAAATCTAAGCATAGGTTCTGCAACTCCATATGAATCTGCTGAACTCCCAACATTTTGTCCTAGATAGGGGTCTCATGCAATCTCATTGTGATCTCGAGTTCTTTTGCCTGAGTCACTATCTTTTGTTGTGACAAAGCAATCCTCAAGTGAGGTAGGGGCATGACTATAAACCAATTTTGGTGCTGAATGTCTGTGAGATTCATATTGGCTTCACAGATTCTGCACCTTAATCTTTGATCCAACTTTGAGGAAGTTTCACCAATCCTCATTACGATTTACTTGAATCCAACGATTGATTGTGATTTAGACTTAGGTCTACTGAATTCCTTGTTGAGATCAGTCTGAGTGTCCACTAATGATGCCAATGGGTTATCCATCTGATACTTAATGTACCATGTCAACACGTGATCTTTTGGAGAAGTAACCAACTGTGCCTTCTTTATATTATCATCTTTAATATTCTATGTTGTCCATACAGCCTTCACAACAACCAAAACTGATCCAGGTCCTCACTTCCCAAGCCCTTGAAAATAGGTAGCTTCATCGTGTTCAACATGTTGAATGGTGGTGGAGGTGATGGTGGTGTGGGAAAAGTTGTAAGCTGTGGAGGTGAAGGTGGAGGTGGCGTGGGTGGATGAGGTGTTTGCAGAAAAACCTACTTTATAAACTATAGAGTGCTTCGCAGTGAGGCATGTAATGCTCCCTCGTCATCACTCAAAAGAGGTTCTATCAATGGGATTTATTGAGGACATACTCTCTACTAGTTTCTAAATAATTGTCCACTTCGCGTAGATCCAAACATCAAGGCATTGGCATAACTCGCTTCTCAAACAAGAGAATTTTAATCCAAGTATTCAAAGATTTCAAATACTTACCACACACTCCTTTGAAAAGACGTCGTTCTGCTTCATTATAGTTAACTGAGGTATCGACCATGAATTCTGTCACAAATCATCCTATGACTCAATCAAACCAGTGATCGATAGTGCTCACAATCTTATCTTCAAATATTTCCAACCTCCGCACTATCTCTGGGGTCCACACTATTGGATTGTCAAGCCTCCACCTTCCTTGGTCATCTGCCAACTTAGTGATCCACTTGTATAGTTCGATTGGGAAGGTGCAGAAGAAGATCATGTGTATCTCTATGTATAAGTATCTGCCGAACCACCGTTCTTTTTTGATCCAGGTGGATATTGGTGGCCACCTGCCAACTCCACCTGGACCTCCACCATTTTTTCTCTCAACATTTTCAGTTTCCTTAATTGTAGCACAACTTACTATTTTTAGCAGTTTTTTCAGGTCCTGAACTTCTGGAGCCGTTTTGAGGCCCTAAACGACGTTTTTTGGGAAATCTGGGGGCAACATGGGTCCATGGACCGATGTTTCCCTTCCCAAAGTGGTAGTGCTCGGATAGATATTTCTAACGAGCTATTGTACACGTCAAACGGAGATCGTATGCCAAAGTTACGACCCCGGGAAGTTGATGTACCAATTTACCCAAACGAGGCCCACAGTTTGGCGTTTCATCTCCTAGGGTTAGGTTTTGGCATGTGAAGGGTTTTCCATTGTTTCTCAACAATAAATAGGCCTTCGAGCCTCATTGTAACACAATTCAAAGGCATGTAGCCACCACATCTCTTCTCAGAGATAAGCTACCATCGCCCTAGTTGGTTTATTTGCATTTCTGGTTGTAAGCATATTTCAGTATTTTCCATTAATGAAATGAAGTATTATTTCCGCTGCATCTTTGTGTATATGGTTATCTCTGTATTTTTTGCGTTCCTATTTAAATCCAGATCATTTTTTTAGGTACGAATTTATGTTTTCTTGCACCGTGAATTCATGGATCTTTCTATCCAACCATTTCTCAATTTCTTTCTTTGTTGGATTCTAGTGATGGGACCTCACACATCTCTTTATGCAAATCTTGGTCCCATCAACAAAACCATTTGTTGGCTTAGTGGGTCCTAACTCATGTTTATATTTAGTTCTGGTAAACAAATCCCTACACTATTGGCCCTTCTGGCATCAATCTATGAAGAGCAAACTGAAGTCTCACCTGAAGCAATATCGGGGGATGTTGGAACCAAGTTTCTGCACCCAAATATTAGCGTGATTTCATTGTATGCCCTAAATCTTCCTTTGGACATATCGATAAGCCTTTATGGCTTATGGATATAACTCCTTTGATTAGCCTTTAGACCTCTGCAAAGGTCTATGACTGTCTTTCATAGACCCTGACTAGACAAGTCAACTACTTACATGCATCAAAGATTACTCTTAACCCAGTAATTACTTAGATTGACTTAAGTGTTTGATAACTTTAACATACGACAAGGTAATCTTTTCGTAAATAGTTAATATTAATTGTGTTCAAGTAACAACATAAATCTTCTAAATTCGCGTATCAATACATCATTATTTCATAAACCCATTATTCATCACAGCGTAAGTGCATTCATATAAAACATAAGTAAAGAGATAAACACGGGAATTTCTACAACATTTTTCTTTATTAATATTCGATTCAGATTACAGACTCAAGACTTCCCTGCGCAATTAGCTGCAGGGGTCCGCGCACTTAGCTGCTGACTCTACTCTAGGCCTATGTGAACACAGTTGTAGGGCCTTCCTTCTACTCTAAGACTTCTACGTTCTTCCTTCTATTGACTCATGACATCCATCTTCATCCCTTTCTTCCTTAGATTCTCTAAGACTAACCTATTTATATAATCCCATGGTCCACGGACCATCGATAGATCCTCAAAAATTTGACTTAACTTACATAACGAAGGGTACAACCCTTTATGATTCTTGACCTCTGTTTATGCACTCTGCGACCACACTTTGCAGAGAATTTACATCTTTATAAAACAAAACTTGGGCTTTTGCCCCAAAATTTACCCTAGGGGACCCCATCCCAACAAAAGGGTTTTTCATGAATACTTCTATCTGAAGTATATCTTATGTTGTAAGGTCTATGTTTATGATATGATATAAAATATCTTGTGCACATTTTGATACAATGTTGGATTAGGATCATGACACTAGAAATGACTTATCATTGTATGATCTTATAATTGTTGGGCTAGATCTGAATATTGACCCATGTTTTATCCTATAAATGTTATGATCTGGGTATGACTGAAGTCTAGAATAGTTGTGAAGTTTTAAGTTATCATTTCCAGATCTATACGTTGGTTCACCTTGGTGATGGTGCATATACACATTGATTCGACTCCTCCAAGTATTGTATGCAAATGAGAAGCTTGTTATTCAGAAATGGCAGATCTATTTGATGAGTGATGTTGTTTTACTATTGTCTATCAATTATGCATTCTTAGATCTGAAAGTAGAATTCAATGCATAAAGATATTGAGTCTGATTGATTGATTAATTAAGTGAGAAGGGTGATCTTCGTTGCTGTCTGTATATATCTCTATAATTTGACAGTAGATCTTCAGAATGTTACTGGTTGATATAGTTTTGATTCAAAGTTTTTTATGATTCAGTAAATTTTTTGGTATACGTAGGTTTGGTTAAAGGAATTAGCATATACACGCAGGTTGGCATCACTAAAGTAGCATATACATTCTGGCATATGATTTTTGAGGTTGCAGTTGGTTCTAGATGATGATGTGGGTCTATGGATTCAGCACAATGTTTTGGTGACAGTGATCTGATTGTTGAGATTGATTGATTGTCGGTTGATGTAGTTATTATTGAGTTTGAGCTTCAATGCTATTGATGGGTCCAGTGTGAAATTTGATGAAACATGGCCTTCATATTGTTTTTTTGTGTACGAGGAGAATCCTGTCTGAAAATTTATGAAACATGGTCCCTCAAGGAAGAGAGAAAGTTGTAGCGTTCTGTAGACCAGTTCCCACGTACTAGTAAACATATCGGCTAGTACAAGAGCTAGGTGGTGTAGCTCCCTTCTTGTAGAAGCTGGAGAATGAGAGAAGGTTGTATCCTTCTACAGGTGGGTGTCTGTGTACTAGTATCAGTCTGCACCAGTACAAGATTGTGAACATATTTTTTTTATATTAGAAAGAGGACAGAGACGACAACATCATGTGGTTTTCCTCTCGCATTGGGTTTCCACCTTAAATCTTGGTGTTCATGTGTGTTACTTATGTGTGGTGGTTTATTATGTTATCATTGCACATAGTCACTGTTTAAGAAATTAGTGATGCATTGATTAAAGATCAACACGTGATGAATTAACTGAATCATAAGTTCATTGGATGTACGTTGGTTTTCTTAATAACAGTTGTGTGTACACATGAGTTCACTTCACTAAAGTAGCATATATAAATTTTATTATGAAATGAAAAATTATTGAATTGTAAACACTGATTCACCCCCCCTCTCAAAATTATTTCCAACAATTGGTATCAGAGCTAGTCCTTTAGAAGAAGCTTGGTTTCTTGAAGGGAGATCTCTCAAGATGAACAATCATGAAGGCATGGGATCTATCAGACCACCAATATTCAGTGGAAACAACTTAGTATATTGGAAGATAAGAACTAGATCCTATCTCTAGTCACTTGGAGTTGATGTTTGGGAAATTGTCGAAGGAGGATACCAATTACCACCAACAATACCCACAGATACAACAAAAAAGAAGTTATATGAAACCAATTCCAAAGCCATCAATAATTTATGGGGAAGTCTTTCAGAATCCAAATTCATCCAAGTCATGCAGCTCAAGACACCCAAAGAAATATGGGGCAAAATCATTTACAGCTACGAAGGAGACTCCAAGGTAAAATGTGGTAAGCTCTAAACTCTTAGAATTCAGTATGAAACTCTCAAGATGCATAGTGATGAAAGTATTCCTAGTTAATATTTATGAGTATATGAGATTGTAAATCGTATGAAGAATCTAGGTGAAGAGAGAAAGGAGGCCACTTTAGTAGAGAAAATTTTGATATCTTTGTCTTTTAAATTTGAGTCAAAAGTATCCTCCATAGAAGAAAAGTAGGATCTTCAATCTATTACTGTTGTTCAACTTCATGGAATTTTAATTGCCTTTGAAATGAGGAAAGGACGTCCATCAGATATTAGAGAAGTCATTTTCAAAGCTTCAACAAAGGGAAAAGAAAAGGAAGATCTTAAAGAATCAGGATATATTTTAGAAGAAGATGAGGTAAACTTTTTAAAGAAGCTTCAACGGGGTTCTGGAAGATTCATAGGTAAGCTTCCATTCAAATGTTTTGCTTTTGGTAGAGTTGGCCATTATGCTACTAAATTTACTCATAAAGATAATCATGAAAAGGGAAAGGAGTTTGAAAAAGGTAATAGAAAATAGTTTGTTAATAGAAGAAGTTGTTACGCTCATGATGATAGTGATGGATTGTCTAATAGTGATGAAGATGAATCTGAATAAGATTTTAAACTATTCATGGCTTATATGAATGATGATTTTATGAATGCCGTAGAAGAGGAAGACTTTCTTGAAGAAATCACTAAACTCAAAATCTGTTTGGAAGAAAAGAATATGGTCATAGACACTTTGACACATCAACTCACTGAAAGAGAAAATCACAATGAAAAATTAGAATGTGAAGTAGTGGGTCTAAGAAAAGAACTAGAGAAGAAAAAATCTCTTAGTCTTATATTTGCTAAAGGATTAGAAACTTTAGATGAAATCATCAAGGTTCAATGTTCTCCTCTTATAAATACCAGTCTTGGATATACTGAAGAAACATCCCAATCACAAAATCTGTCATCCATCACTAGAAGCTATCTTGATGTAGCAAAGACTAGTGAACAGTGTGTCAATCTTCAGAAAAAACCTAAATGTACTCCTCAAGTAAATCATGCTCATTTTACTCCAATGGTGAACATCAATAGAAGCATCAACCAAAAGGTAAACAATACCAAAAGATTTTATGATCACATAAACTTGTTTAATGGACAATCTTTTTCATGCCATAACGGGCATAAGGTTGCTCAATGTGTTGCTTACAAAACTATCATGACTAGGGAAGCATGAGAAAAAAGGAGCGTGAAAGGAATCAAGAAAATTTCTTATAATAAATTTTCCCCTCTTGAAGATGAAAATGAATGTTCATTTTGCAATAACTTTTTTCATGAAGAATATGAATGAAGGATCAAAGTTTGGCCAAGAATTCAAAAGGAGAAAACATCATCAAATTCCAAGGAATGGAAAAAGAAGGAATTTTAATCAGAAGGATTTGGCATAGCTTTGTTTGCAGAAGGACAAAAACATTAGTGGTACATTGATAGCGGATGCTCTAAACACATGACAGGTGATAAAGATAAAATCACTTCATATAATTCTTTAGAAAAGGAAAATAATGTCTCTTTTGGAAGTGACACACCTACTGTCATTAAGGGTAAAGTTATTGTTTATCTGAAATAAAAGGTTAAAGCTGGAATTATTATGTATGTTGATGGTTTAAGCGTAACCTGTTGAGTGTTAGTCAAATGTGTGATCAAGAAGTTGTGTTTCAATCAAATGGATGTGTGGTTCGTGAGCTTGATATAGGAAAGATCGTAATCAAGGGTACAAGAACTCCAAGCAATTTATATATACTAAAAGGAGGTAAAAAACAATGTTATCTAAGAAAAACAGAAGCAAACTTGCTATGGTATAGAAGATTGGGGAATCTAAGCTTTTCTAAAATAAGAAAAGCATGCAGGCTCAAGGAGGTTCGTGATCTTCCATATATCAACATCCCAGAAATACCATCTGCAAACCATGTCAAGTCGATCAACAAACCATAGTTCATTTGAATGACAAAGAAGGATCATCAAGTAAGCCTCTCGAACTCATTCATACTGATTTGTGTGGGCCAACAAGGAAAAATTCACCTCATGGAGAAGAATATTTCATTTTGTTCATTGATGATTTTTTTAGAATGTGTTGGATAGGTTTACTAAAGCATAAAGATGAAGCATTTGAAAATTTTAAAGCCTTCAAAGCTTTAGTTGAAAATCAATCAAATCTAAAAATCAAATGTCTCAGATCTGATCGAGGAGGAGAATTCATATCAAATGAGTTTTTTTAATTTTGTGAACAACATGGAATAAAAATACAGTTCTATGTTGCCAAAACTCCTCAACAAAATGGCGCAGTCGAAAGAATGAACGTAATAGTTCAAGAAATGGCGGGAACTGTGATTGATGAGTCTAGAAATCCTGCCACCTTCTGGGGTGAGGCTGCATATACTACTGTAAATATTCTCAACAAAGCTAATGTTTGGGTAAATAGTGATCAAAATCCATATCAACTTTGGTATGGTAAGCCTCCTACTGTAAAACAATAGAGAGCTTTTGGAAGCAAATGTTTCATAAAAAAAAATGATGAAAAACTTGGTAATTTTGAACCCAGAGCAAACTAAGGAATTCTTCTTGGTTATTCATCTTGAAGTAAAGGATACAAATGTTATAATAAGAGACTTCAAAAAAGTGTTGAATGCATTGATGTAGTAATTGATGAAGCATGCAAAAATCCAAAGCATATGAAATCAACAAAGGAAGATGACAATGAGGAAGGCAACAAATGCTTTCCCATATCAAATCAATATAATATAGAGGAAGAAACCAATGAAGCATCAGAAGAAGATACAACTGATCGGGAAAAGACTCAATCCTGGTATGTTCAAAAGAATCATAGAAAATCTTAAATTCTAGGAGAAAAAGGGTCTGGAGTACAAACAAGAAGAACTCTTGCACAAACTTCTAGTTATCTAGCATCACTATCATCCATATAACCACATAATGTTAATAAAACTATAAAAGATGAATGTTGGGTTAAGGCCATGGATGAAGAACTTGACCAAATTGAAAATAATGATACTTGGGAATTAGTTCCTAGATTGCATGGTAAAAATGTTGTAGGAACAAAATGGATATTCAAGAATAAGTTGAATGAAAATGGAGAGGTTATTAGAAACAAAGAGAGACTTGTTTGTAGAGGGTATGCTCAACAAGAAGGTATAGACTTTGAAGAAACTTTTGCATCTATTTCGACTTCAAGCCATAATAATGTTTCTTCCTCTTTCAAGTTTTCGAAAATTCAAAGTGTATCAAATGGTTGTAAAATCTGCATTTCTTAATGGAGATTTAGAAGAAGAAGTTTATATTGAAAAACGAGAAGGGTTCATTCTAGGAAATGATGCAAAACTTTTATGCAAGATCAAAAAGGCTCTATATGGTCTAAAACAAGCTCCAAGGGGCTGGTATTATCATCTTGAAAAATATCTACAACAATAAGGTTTCAGAAAAGGATCTACAGCCAACAACTTATAAACAAAGATTGAGAATGATAAACTACTAATTATTGTTGTTTATGTTGATGATATCATCTTTGGTAGCAATGAAGAATCTATGAGTCAGAACTTTACTTCTTTTATGCAGCAAGAATTTGAAATGTCCCTACTTGGTGAAATATCTTATTTTCTTCGTCTACAAGTACAACAAACAAAGGATGGTATTTTTCTTTCACAAACTAAATATCTCAAGAAGATTCTAAAGAAGTACGAAATGGAATATTCTAATCCATTATGTACTCCAATGGTAATAGGATGTAGTCTCATATCTAACGATGAATCACCTATAATAAATAAACCAGCATACAGATCTATGATTGGAAGTCTACTTTATCTAATAGGTACCAGACCTAATATCATGGTGCTGTAGGAATTATTGGAAGGTTCCAAGAAGATCCAAATGAATCACATCCTTAGGCTATAAAAATAATATTCAAATATCTCCAACGAACTCAAGACTTTGGTCTATGGTATACTAAAGATACAGATCTCACACTTCATGCATATACATATGCGGATTGGGCAGGGAATGTTGATGATCAAGAAAGCACTAGTGGAGGTCCATTATGTATGGGATCATGGTTAGTGTCTTGGATCAACAAGAAAAAGAGTTCAATTTCCTTATCTACAGTTGAAGTGGAATATGTGGTTGTTGCATCTTGCTACACAAAAATACTTTGGATGATACAAACATTGCAAGATATTCAAATCACATGATCTCCACCCATCTCCATTCTATGTGATAATACAAGTGCCATTAGTATTTTGAAAAATATTGTCATGCACTCCAAGACAAGGCGTATACCCATTAAGTAACATTTTCTATGAGAACAAGTGCTTGAACAAAAGGTTAAATTGGAGTATGTTCCCTCCAAAGAATAGGTTGCTGATATATTTACCAAACTGCTTCCTAGAGAAACATTTGAATATCTTAGACAAAAACTAGGAGTAGTTTATGCATCATCCTGCTATTAAATCCAGTTTTGATAGGAATGGTTCCTATATGCGGGTTTCATGAAGAAGAATCGTTTATATACATGAGTTTCTATGGCTGTAGGAGTGTATATGTTTTTCTAATAGAAAAACAGTTGGTTAGTCTCAAAATTAGTTTCTGACATGGATGTTCAGTCTGATATTGATGGTTACAGTTTTTTGATATACTTTGTACATTGATGTTTATTTTACTGATGAATATGCCTTGATGAATTATTTTTTGGCAGTGCACAGGTAGCACAAGTGCACGGGAGTGTTAGCCTTCAAAAACATTATACATTGTTGGCATCATGGTTTCTGAATTCATCTATTGTTTCAGATATTCATATCATTTCTTGTAAAGGTCATGTAAAGGCCTATGATGGAATAATATGTCTCTTTCTATCATATTCTATTAATGAGACATTTTGGACATATGATGTAATCTGTACTCCCACTATGCATGGGAAAGATGATGTAATAATTGCAATTTTTCAGTCATGTGTGAACATTTGGGATATCCCCACTTGGTTGGGTGATTGATGTATGTGTGAGTCATTAATGATAGGAATATCTTACTCACATAGTTGAGTTATAGAGTCATGTTATTCTTTTTAAAAATATCTCTGCAGACTCTGCATGTACTTAGGGGGCATGAACATCATAGTGTATCTTAAAGGGGGTACAGATCTTGGTTTTCCCTTTGCCCTTGATGTCAAATGGGGAGAGTATCTTGGTGTTGCTTGATATATCTAATAAATAAACACCAATATGGTTTCCATTAAGTCCAAAGGGGGAGATTTTTGGCATTATGATACAGGTGTTGTCCTTGATGGAAAATCACTCACAGGTCCAGTTATATTTGATATAGGGAAACTCACATTATAACAGGTCAATTCAGATGTAATAGGGCAATGGAACAGAAAATTAGTAAGTTGGAACAAAGGACTACATATCAGAATAACGAGGGTGAAGAAAAATGATGTTTTAATTCAGTTTAAGCCATATACGTAGGTTCACCTTGTCAAAGTAGCATATACAAGTGGGTTCACCATACAAAAGGAGCGTATACGTATGCAGACACCCTCACAAGACGAAAAGGGTGTATGGGTTGGAAAATCAAGGAAATTTAAGATTAAATAATACCAAGGGTCAACAAAATGGTATTAGCCCACAATATTGAGTGGAGTAATGGTTATTTGATCCCGTCTAAGAATACCAAAGGTTCTAAGTGTTGTTTTGGTCTGAGGTATTGAGAAAGGCCAAAAACTATATAAGGAGGAGAAGATCAAAGGGCCAAGTGTGCAAGTGAAAGGGTTTTTCATGAATACTTCTATCTAAAGTATATCTTATGTTGTAAGGGCTATGGTTATGATATGATCTAAAATATTTTGTGCACCTTTTGATACAATGTTCGATCAAAATCATGAGACTTGAAATGACTTATCCTTGTATGATCTAATAATTGTTGGGCTAGATCTGAATATTTACGCATGTTTTATCCTATAAATGTTATGATCTAGGTATGACTGAAGTCTGGAATAAATGTGTGTTTTAAGTTAGCATTTGTAGATCTATACGCTGGTTCACCACAGTGAAGCTGCGTATACATGATAGTTCGACTCTTCCAAGTAGCATATGCAAATGAAAAGCATGTTATTCAGAAATGACTAATCTATCTGATCATTGTTGTTATTTTACTATTTTTTGTCAATGATGTCTTCTTAGATCTGAAAGTAGAATTGAATGCATAAGGATATTGAGTGTAATTGATTGATTGATTAAGTGAGAAGAGTGATCTTTGCGGCTGTTTGTATAGATCTCTATAATTTGACAATAGATCCTCAGAATGTTACTGGTTGATACAATTTTGATTTAGAGGTTTTTATGATTCAATAATCTTGGAGGTATACATAGGTTTGGTTAAAGAAAGTAGTGTATACACGCAGGTTGGCTTCACTAAAGTAGCATATACATTCTAATATATGATTTTTGAGGTTGCAGTTGGTTACGGATGATGATGGAGGTTTTTGGTTTCAGCACAGTGTTCTAGTGATAGTGATCTGACTGTTTAGATTGATTGATTGTTGGTTGATGAAATTATTATTGAGTTTGAGATTCACTGTTACTGATGGGTCTAATGTGAAAAATTTGATGAAACGTGGCCTTCATATTGTATTGTTGTGTACCAAGAGTATCCAGTCTGAAAATTTATGAAACGTCGTCCCTTGAGGAAGAGAGAAGGTCTTAGCCTTCTGTAGGTTGGTGCCTACGTACTAGTAAACATATCGACTATTACAAGAGCTAGGGGGTTGTAGCTCCTTTCTAGTTTAAGCTGCAGAATGAGAGAAGGCTGTATCCTTCTGCAAGTGTGTGTCTGTGTACTGGTATGTGTATACATCAATACAAGATTGTAAATAATTTTTCTTTATATTAAAAAGAATACAGAGACTCCAACAACATGTGGTTTTTCTCACGCATTAGGTTTCCACCTTAAATCTTGGTGTTCATGTGTGTTTTTTATGTGTGATATTTTATTCTTTTATTACTCCACGAAGTCACTATTTAATAAAGTAATTATGCACTGATTAAATATCAACACATGATGAATTAACTGAATCATAATCTCACTAGATATATGCTAATTACCTTAATAACAGTTGTGTGTAAACACGAGTTCACTTCACTAAAGTAGCATATATAAATCTAATTATGAAATGAAAAATTATTGAATTGTAAATAGTGATTCACCCCCCCTCTCAGTATTGTTTCCAACAAACATGAGAAGCCCATCACACCATGGCTATCCGAAAATGGAAAGGCTAGGCTAACAACATTATCACACTTGGAAAACCCATTGCATGACAACAAAGAACCACATGCAATACCATGCATTCTAGATCTAGCAAGGGAAACACACATACAAAGCAATACTTACAAAGAATACTGTTGTAGATGCTTTCTCCTTCCTTCCTCTTGCCTTCTTTGTCTTCCTTGATCCAATGCAAACACGAGAAAAAGCTTGCCAATTGATCCTCATTTTTTTTATCAATTAGGCCTCTATTTTATTCACTTTCCATTATTTTCCTTCAATTTCCTCCTCACATACAACCTGTGACCTTACACCTTCATTTTCTCCTCTTTTCCATTATTTTCATAAATAAACGTGCCAAAATGTCATTTTTCCTTTCCAAAGCCTCAACCATTGCCTTTGCCAATTTCCTTTAACCATAATAGCCGAAATGAACACCCACTAGGATATTTTTCCCACCATTCATCTTGGGATACATGTCCCATCAACCGCGGTCTTATATTTTTTTACATGGATTCTTAACGAGGACTATTACAGAGACAATTGTGATTGATAAGCTTTGGGGAATTTTCTAGAATGGAAATCTCTTATCTAGCCATGCGTGGTATTGTACTCTGCAAAACTTCACTTTGGTTTTCAAAAATTTATTACAATGCACTGTATTCTTTAATAAATATATTAAACCTTTTATTTGTAGCATTGTGGTTAGGTAGAAGTAGTGTGTTACCACACAACAAATGTTCCATCACAAACAAAGGGGTAAAGGTCAAAAGAGAGTGAAGGCACCACAAACAAAGGGCTAAATGTTAGAATGTAGTGGAGGCACGAAGTAGTGGTTGAAGCAAACTAAGTCCCAACTTGAAAATGTTTAAGGAAAACAAGGTCATTAGATTAATTAATAAAAGTATGATTTATTTTTTTCCTGTGGATTTTTTAGGTTTCATGTGGGAATTCATTTTGGTCTTTGGGTTTTTTAATGAGTAAGGCTTCTAACGCATAATTTGGAAATATCTAACATAACTAGAAAATCTAAATATATTGCATGATAAAAGGAAACTAAGGAAGAACACACGTTAGTAAACTATAAGTCTTTTTCCTTGATTGATACAGAAAAAGAAGTTATAATTACACAAAGATCCATGCTTTCAACAATCTCCTTGATTTTATCCTAAAATCACAAGGCGTTAATATGGCATAATGTGTGTGCATTGTATGTTTTTTTTGAAAGGGATAACATCATGAAAAAACCCTTAGGAACATCCTTGTATTTTATAGATTGTACTAAGTGAAAAAAAACTAGTATTAACTATGGTGCTTTGATAGAGAGGGACATTAAATGGGGCAAAAAACATAGGAAACCATCCCAAGGAATGAACATTGACACCTCTTACATGAATGTCAAAGAACTCAAGCACTTAAATTAGTCCATTGTGTTATTAGTGTGTGTGCATGTGTGTGTGTGTGTGTGAGAGAGAGAGAGAGAGAGATTATACAGAGCAATAAGAAATAAAATAATGTTATTAATTCTATATAAGGATGAGAATTAGTTGTTAGGTGATCTCCTTGTAATTAATAATTAGTGATCCTTCATGAAAGGGCTCTTAAAAATAGCTAGAATGAAAAAATGAAGAATCAAAGCCAACCAACATGAAAATTGAGAATAATTTGATTGAAGGAAATCCCACTACTGTGAGGGTAATGTATCTATTATGAGTAAACTAATAGATAACTTAAATCATAGTAGTTCAATTGCTTGAGCATTGGTCAAATTTAATCCTAGTGGAAATTTCACAGATCTTTGGTAAGATTTGAGCCATGAAAGTCAAGCCCATATAAAATAAAATGAATCATTAACACAGAAAAAAATGTGTTAACACATTTTTTTTTTATATTTATTCCTCAAAATGCAAGTTTAATGTCCATAAACTCCATTCACAAATATTTTTTTGTAAATTTAATTGAAGGAATTTTCTAGTTCGTTGGTTGAGGGCAGAGTCTTGATAATTCAAAGGGATTAACAAGTGTGAAGTAGGGGTGTTACATTTACACTTCATGGTCTACATAAAAATAAATCACTAAGGAAAACTAGAGTATAGTAAAGGGCTAAGCCATTGTTGCAGTGAAGGAAATAAAAAGATATATTATTGTGGAACCACTTACATGTAGAGGATTGGATATCAAGTGAAGAATGTAAAGAATCGGTATTAGGACATTATCTATGTGAATTAAGGGAGAAAACACCTTAGTATGGGACCGCCAATATGTAGAATATTTGATATCACATGGAAATGTAGAGTTTTATATGCATAAATTTCAGTGAAAATCTTCAAAACATGTTCAAGATAAGGGTTTACCTCTATGATTCACCATCTAAAAAGGTTGGGGAAGCAGAATTTGAATGAAGGCATGTGGGGTAAGGCATACAGAAAAAATCATGTTTCACAATCTCGACATTAAGGATTTTACATTAGGATTAATCCATAGTTGTATATAAAAAAAACTAGAAGAACCTTAGGACAAATAGGCTTGAGGCCTAACTAAAAACCTCGAAGATGAAATGGCCACACTTGTGACATGTGGAGAGCCAAATGAATAGGAAAATTCCTTGTTGCGTTCAAGCTATAAAAAGTAACCCAATAAAAGAAAAAATGTTACCATCTAAAATATGTTGTAATAGGTTTAATTACATTTGGGGGGTTCCTTTGCCTGAATTCCAAAATATATGAAGAAGACGAAGGAGGAGTCCAATGGTCTATAAGATATTATATTGGCCTTCCAAGGGAAGATAAATATTGGGAGATAATAGAGATGTAGATGAAAAGATTCTATAGAAAGTTTAAGATAGGAATAATTAAAGAAAGCTAGGAAGTTAAGGATGTAGAATTAAAAGAATAAAAAAAATAAAAATAGAAACATAAGCTTGTTCCTAGATTGAGAGGATGAATAGGAGTATATGGTTTTATCCATGGGGAAGGACCTAGATGTGATTTGAAAAAAACCATCATTGAGTAAAAGATACAAAAAATATTGGTTGATACTTTATAACTTCTATATATAGCCTTTCTTAAGTATAAAAGGATCCCAAAAGAAGGGAAGTTATTGATAGTTTTCATAAATTATAGGGTAGTTTTTCTTTGTTCCCTTTTAAATTTCATTTCTTATATTTGTGATAGAATTATATTGAACTATTTCTTGCATTTAAATTATGATGTTTATGAAATACATGTTTAGATTTAATGCATATTGTAATAGAAAATAGATATAAATCAATCAATGAATAAAAATAGTTCTTGATAAAATTAATTAAGCTATTTGGTCATGAATCAAGTCTTCCATAGGTTAAGAAATTATGGATCCTATTTTAATGAAAGGCCGATATGAAAATACATGGTCAATAAAATATATGGTAAAAACCCATATTGGGTACCAAGAGAATGGGTAGTGATTGTTACAATGTTTCTGAGGAAGTATACAATAAAAGAAATCATGGGAAATTGGAATTAAAAAAAACTTAAGCAGAGCCCTTAAGTAATGCCTACTTAACCAGAAGATGAAATTGTTTTACTCACTAATATGGTAGCACTATTAGTTGTAGTAAAGGATTTGAATATCTATGAGTGCTTCAATATAGAAGTATGAATCTAGAAAACAACAAGAATAAAGAAGAGAGAACAAAAATTCTAAAGTAACAACTCCAAACCAATTTTTTTATAGTTATCAATAATAAAGCAAATATACTTCAAAAATTACACTTGCACATAAATAAATTTTATTCCATAGCCAACTCAAATGGATCTCCATTCTTATCCAATAAACATATGACTCATCATGATTAACTTAATTAGAATGATTTATTGTAGAAAGATATTTTTTTCATACCATAACTGATAACATGATCACAAACATAAATCTTACGTTGTGAATGAGTGTCTAGATTGTAGAATTCCTCAACCTAACACATCACTCTCAACCCTTGAATATTCTTTGTGATCTTGTTCATTGCCTTCTTTTAAAGCATACTTTACATGACCTCCCTTTTTTATAATATCTTATAATAAATTTCCAAGCTACTGTACTTGTGACTTGTCGATAAAATACATGCTCTAATAAACTTGAAAGGACATATGGATTTTTCAAAACTTACATTATGAGTTTGTGAAGATATGGTAAAAAATTTCAAACCTAAGACATCGTTGTCTACGCTTACATCTTCTTAGTGAAATTGTTCATTGCCTTGTTAGGAAACATACATTACATGACTTCCTTTTGTATAGTATCTAATAATAAATGTCCAAGGTAATCTATTCGAGACACATTAATAAGAGACATGATCAAATAAACTTGAAACAAAATATGGATTTTTCCCTAGATTTAAAATTTATGTATTAATAATTGTAATCAATTACTCTGTCAATTCAACATGAATTCATTCATATCAAATAATCTTAAGGAAAAATATTTTGAATCATTTCAAGTCTATCTCAAGTATATCTTGCCAAAACTGATTGTATTTATTTCATATACTTATAAAAACCCATGTCACAAAATCCCATTGTATTTATTTTCAGATACTTATAAAAACCCATGTCACAACTCTAGAGAAAAATAATAACCTAAACAATTATAGTTATTTTAGAGTAAAAATATTACTCATATCATACAACTATTTGATGTTAAATTTTTAGCTATTCCGGCATAGAAATGTGATGGATTTATAGTATATGAGTTATAGGTTTAAATCACATTATTAAATTACAAAAATATGAAGAGCAAGTTGAATATTTTCAAAGAATGTTGGGGAAAAAATAAAAGTTTGTCTCTATTTTTCACCATATGCTAAATCAACGTCCATTTCACAATAGTGGTATCTTTATCTAGATAACCTCTTATAATAAACATAACAACCTACTTTCATGATAACTTGGCATTAGCTTCTTTACGTCATTCTAATATCTCAATTTAGGTAGTATTATGTGTATTTTATTCCACTCTCAACTATATATCTATCGATATATATATATATATATATATATATATATATATATATATATATATATACCCACAAACAAACACCATAAATGCAATGATAAAAGTTAAGGTAAGGCTTTATAATCTTGTATTATCTTACCTCTGAGTTTCCTCTATCTAGATTTCCCCAACAATATCTCCCCTTAAATTTTGTTTATACAATTGATGTGCCAAAATTGAGGTACATTGATGTTTGATGCAACTTCAATACTAAATAATATAATAAGGAATGTTATTGAATTTGTTGGAATATCTTTCCATTACTCTTTGATGTCCATTGTGTTAATCCTTACGAAACATAAGTGAAGCAACCTTCGTTAGACACACTAAAAAGAATTGAATATAAATACAAACTATAGCACATTACATATAATATGGAGACAAAATGCTGTCTATCATGATAATTCCTCTATATTTCATTCTACATGAATGAAGTGATATTCTTTATGGTTTCATTCTAGTATATTCTTTTTCACTAAAAGTTTTTTTTATAAATATAATATATATAATATCTCGAAGGAGACCCTCACACTCATTAAACTGCCTAACTTCCTAAGCATATAGAATGATGAAATGTAACTCTAAGATCACATATTGAACATGAAACCATAGCATTTGTTTGAGGGTTTATGTGATATAGATTAATTTCAGTACTAATATACCAAAAAATAAAAATAAAAATACATGAAATAATAGAGAAAATATATTGTTAATGTGTATTGGCACTTTAAATACTGAATAAATGTGTTAGCGAAAAAGTATCATAAATTATCAATATAAATATTAATATAATTGAAATTATTTTCCATAATAATGCAAAATTACCATAAACACTAAATATAATATATACATTTAAAATTTGATTAATAAAAAACACGATATATATACATACATATATTTAATCTGATAATGGCCTAATATTTGAAAATACATATATTTATTACCTTAAATATGAAAAATTATATGTTAAAACAGGAAAAAAAAATGCGAATTTGAAAACTTTATTGTAAAAAAAATTACTTATAAGAGTAAATGCCAACACTATATGCTCTTTCTCTATTAATATATAATAAGTGCATTATTTATAAAAAAAAATGGACTCCACTCGGTAAGTAAATAGCATTGGATTTTCCAAATAAATTTATTAAAAAAATTGACTACCCTCATTAACTAAATGACATTGATTCCATTAGTTATAAATGAAAGGATGACATTATAAAGTTATTCTTTGAAAAAGAGCGAGTGTTCCTCGACAACCCTAAATGAAAACAATGTATAAGCACTCACATAACACCATCTCCATTTTGTTTTGTTTGCATAACAATAGTTGGCAGTGGGACGTATTGGGATATGACAAAGAACGATCATTTTCATACCGACAAGTACATGGTAGCATGCTTGTCTTTGTTACATTTTATGTGTAAAATAAAATATCATCAGATTTTTTTTTCTTGATTTATTTATCTTTTATGATGGCGTGCTATTTTTTGGTATGTGCGAGCTAAAGTATTGAAAATTAATAACAAAATATTCCTCATCATTATATAACATTTATTAAATGTTAGATAATACTGTATTATTTATAAAATAATGTAGGTTAAGATACGTGAAAACAAGTGTGTGACATACAATTCAATACATGTTTGCAAACAATATTTGAAATGAGTGTTTGACACACAATTCAATACACCTTCACAAACAATAAAATAAGAGAGAAACGATTTTCTTGTTTCTTCTTAACCTTCGTATAATGGTTTATATGACTAAGTACAAGAGGTATTTTTTACCATAATCCTACGTATCATCCATAAATATCTGCTCATCCATTAGAACAAAAGTGTCATAAATAAATTTATTCATATTATCATTTACAATCATATCAATATTAGGTTCTTCCTTGGTATCAACTTTAACTCGATCCATAACATATCCATGAACTTGATTACTAATATCTTTAATAAAATTTATTAGCTCTATAGCATATAAAAAGGTTTCAACACAATTAACCCAACGTATCAAAGCCTTTTGAAAACAATGTGATCTTAATTTCTTACGCATTGTTATATTATCATATGTGCCAAGTTCGTTGCACTTTGTGGAAGGATTTCTAGAATAAGGATTGAGATCCATGTTAAGGATCATTTTAGTGGTGATACTCTCTTAGAAACTCTTCTTTTTAATACAAGAAGCTTCAAGAGTTATAATAGTATTAATTTCAACTAATTCTTTCCTTTCGTTCTTTAACCATTTTTAATTAATTTTAAAAAATATATAATTATTTTTATTTTTATTTTTATTTTTTTATCATTATTAATTAATTATTAAAATATTAATTAATATATATTATTAATAATTTTAAATAATTACTTAATATTAATATTTATTAATTTTATTTCTTATATTTTCTCTTTATTTTATTTTATTTTAGTTTTAATTTAAAACTTTTCAAATCCAAGATACAACCTTATTATATTTATCTAATATTTTATATGTTTATAATAAAACTTTTATTATTTTACGTAAATGAATTCAATTACTATATATGTAATTCAAAAAGTAGGTTTAAAAACATACATACTTCTATTTAAATAAAGAGGGGCAAAATGATTATAAGAAGATGACTTTTTTTTTTTAAATTAAAAGATTTACATGTTATTGTTATTGTTATTGTTATTGTTATTGTTATTGTTATTGTTATTGTTATTATTATTATTATTATTATTATTATTATTAATAATAATAATAATAATAATAATAATAATAATAATAATAATAATAATAATATCACTCTTCCTACTCTTGGCTCAGATCACTGGCCCATCCGTCTAGTTATTGATATCAATATGGTCACAGGGAGAAAGCCTTTTCGATTTGAGTCGTTTTGGTTGAGAGATCCGAATTTCATGCAAAAAGTGGACGAGTGGTGGCATCAGATCACTATTAATGCCAGTGGTGGGCGAATGCATACTCTCCAATTGAAATTAAGAGAAATTAAACGGCGTATCAAAGAATGGAATAGGAACGAATTTGGGCATATTATTCAAGAGAAGCAAAAGTTAGAACGTGCAATGGAGGATATCCAGCAACGGATTATTTTGGAGGGACGAGATGAGGCTTTAAGTAGGGAGGAAGGATCCATCATTAGTCAGTTGGAGGAGCGACGAAAGCAGGAGGAGATATTGTGGCGACAAAAGTCCAGAATTAAATGACTGCGGGAAGGGGAGAGTAACACCAAATTTTTTCATCAGGCGATGGTTCAACATCGACAGAAGAATCGAATATATTCAATCAAGAATGCAGAGGGAAACAGAGTAATTGATCAGAAAGATATTTCAAAAGCGCTCATTGATTACTTCCACGGAATTTTGACAGAAACTAATCGGAATAGAGGCGAAGCTATTCACTCTATTTGTAGAGAAATCTCGCGGTTAGTAACTGAAGAACAAAATATGGCATTAATGCGGGCTGTGACCCTGGAGGAATTAGGAGAAGTTGTTATGGGAATGAGCAAGAATAAGGCTCCAGGACCTGACGGGTTTACTGTGGAATTTTTTCAGGCTGGTTGGAAGTTTATGGGTAACGATATTCTAGCAGCAGTGGAAGAATCTCGAATGAGACAGCGCATATGGCCAGGGATAAACTTGACTTTTCTGACCTTAATTCCAAAAAGTAAAAACTCAGACGAACCACAGGGTTTTCGTCCTATAGCCCTTTGTAATGTTATTTACAAGATAATCTCTACTTTGATCGTCAAACGCCTGAAACCTCTTCTGCCTACCTTAATAGCGCCTGAACAGACGGGGTTTGTAGAGGGCTGGCAGATTCTGGATGGAATAGTGGTATCTCAGGAAGTGATTCATTCCCTAAAACTGAGTAAACAAAAAGGGATGCTCATGAAGCTGGATCTTTCAAAGGCTTATGACAGATTAAATTGGGATTATCTCCAAGCCATTTTGGAAGCTTTTGGTTTTGCAAACAGATGGATAGCATGGATTTTTAGTATGATCTCGACACCAAGTTTTTCAATCTTGTTGAATGGTATTCCCACGCCTCAGTTTCATGCGACAAGGGGAATTAGACAAGGGGACCCCATCTCTCCGTTTTTATTTATTTTGGCTATGGAAGGACTAGGCAGGAAAATCAAGAAGGAAGTTCTGGACAGACGAATCAGAGGTATACGGTTGTGGGGACATAATTTGACTATCACACATCAACAATTTGTTGATGATTTAATGTTATTTGGTGAAGCATCGTTAAAGGAGGTGAGGAACTTCAAGCGAATCCTCGAAGGCTTCAAGCATGCAGCAGGTATGGAGATTAATAATGATAAATCTTGTACCTTTATTTTTAATTCGCATGAATCTATTCAATCTCATTTAACCAGAGTGTTAGGGTTTAAGAGGGGGGTGCTTCCCACGAAATACTTAGGCATTCAATTGGATGCAAATCCTAATAGGATTAAGAACTGGCAAAGTTTGTTGGAACGGGTTCGAAAAAGGTTAGATACTTGGACCTTTAGATTGCTGAATTTACCGAGTCGAATTGTATTATTGAAATCTGTTTTATTATCTATTCCAATTTATCACTTGTCGATTATGGCTGCTCCAAAAGCCGTCTGTAGTAAAATGCGAGAAATCTTCCGTAAATTTTTATGGGGTGGCCCCAAACAGTAGCGGAAATGGCCGCTGGTCTCATGGAAGAAAGTAAGTATGCGGAAAGAGGATGGGGGTCTGGGTGTGCGAGACCCGGAAATTATCAATAATATCCTTGGCGCAAAACTATGGTGGCGGTGGGTTCAAGGTGGAGATGATGTCTGGAAACAAATATGGCAATATAAGTATCGAATGCCTCAGTACCCTGTGGAACGATTGCATGTACAGGACAACCCTAGGGGTTCACAGATTTGGGATTTTGCCAATCGAAATAAGGCTATAGTGCAGGACTATGCCTTTTGGGAAATCCGTGATGGAAACTCTGCCCGGTTTTGGGAAGATAGTTGGCAACAATGGAGCATTTTGAATAGATTACCACGTTTGCAAGATATACAAGATATAGCGCAAAGAAGAGGGATGTATTACGTTAAAGATTATTGGAAACGTACGCAACAATCTGATATATGGCAAGAATGGAGGCGACCGGATGAATGGATGGATACTCTTGGACAAGAGGCACGTCAATCTTTTGATCGGATAATAGAAATGAGGAAAATTAAAATTTGAGAAGGCACTGATATCCTGCGATGGGGTAAGGCAATGATTGGAATATTTACAGTAAATGAAGCATATTATTGGGCTACGAAGGAGGATAGACCGGCAGAACAAGTTGACTGGAAACAAATTTGGGGCTGTAAATGGTGGCCCAAGGTTACTTGCTTTGCTTGGTTGGTTTGTAGAGGGCGGATCCTCACCTGGGATCAAATGCAAAAACGAGGTATGATAGGTCCATCCCGTTGTCATCTCTGTAATGAAGCTTTCGAAACCCAGGAACATTTGTTGAATCACTGTATGTATACTCTAAGTATTTGGGAAGAGATCCAAGTACTTTTCGGCATGACAAGGAGGGATCCTGGTAGTATACGAAATACGCTCTTTCATTGGGGCAAAGGTAATTTCCAAAGCCCTATTTTCAAAAGACTCTGGAACCTTGCTCCTGGTTTTCTTCTTTGGGCGATCTGGAAAGAAAGGAATAGGCGAATTTTTTGGGATACTTATTGGCAGCGACAGCAGCTTTGGGAGGAAATATGCCGCTCTTTGAAAGAAACGGTTTTGGCAGAAGCTTGGGATGAAGAGGACTGGCGTCTGAATCCGGAGGAATAGAGGATTATACTCCAACTCAATTTGGATTTCCAAATGCTTTATCCCAGGCCTGACCGCCAAATGAAGCGAGAAGTACTAAGTCCCAACCATTACCGAATGCCTGGTGAGCGAAGATTGAAGCTTAATTTCGATGGCGCGTCCAAGGGTAACCCGGGGCAAGCAGGCTTTGGGGGTCTGTTCAGGGATAATAATGGTCATACAAGATGGCTTTTTGCTGAAGATGGCGGAGAGATGAAAAACAATGAAGCAGAACTCTACGCAGTTTTTCATGGTCTCCGAATAGCAGTTTGAAATGGTTACATGGGTTTAGAGATAGAGGGCGATTCACTTATTACTGTTGATATGTTGAAGAAGTTACGAAATGGAAAGAGCTGGGCCTCTGTGTCAAAGAGTTGGCGGACAGCTGCGATTCTGCAGGATATTGAACTCCTCTTACGTCGGATTGAATATCTTTTGATTACTCATGTGCTACGTGATGGCAACCGAGCAGCTGACCTATTGGCTAATTGGGGGGGTGGAGGGCCGAATAGGCGAATGGATTGCAGCTGGGCATCGGTACAAAATGATCCCAGCTGGCATGAATTAAATAACATCCTACATCAAGATCATGCTGATGCGGTTGCCTGGCAGCGGCGCTCAGCACAATGATTTCATTCTCCATTGGATATGATGTTACAACGGTCTCCCACAGGTTCCATCACACATATGGGCAGGATACTCTGTAGGTGGAAGGACAGAGTATTCAAGAAACGATCATACTATCCAGTTTTAATATGGTTGGTTCTTTCCTGTTTTGTTTATATATATGCTGAAAGGCAAAGACTCTAACTTGGTAGTAAGCCTAGCTGTTTATATCACATGGATAGAAAGACTGGTTATGTTTTGTTTTTGGATGGCTTTCAAACATTTCAGATGGTTAGCCTGGTTTCCCTTAAGGGCGGGCGATGACCTGTCCATGTTATGTAATTATCCAATGTTTTTATAGTAATGCCAATAGAGTACCGCACTAGCTTACAAAATAATAATAATAATAATAATAATAATAATAATAATAATAATAATAATAATAATAATAATTTTTTATTAATTTTATCTCTTCTATTTTCTCTTTATTTTACTTTTATTTTAAAACTTTTCAAATCCAAGATACAACCTTATTCTATTTATCTAATATTTTATATGTTTATAAAAAAACTCTCACTACTGTACATAAATGAATTCAGTTACTATATATGTAATTCAAAAGTAAGTTTAAAAACATACATACTTCTCTTTAAATAAAGAGGGGTGAAATGATTATGAGAAGATGACCTTTTTCTTTTAAATTAAAAGATATTACATGTTAACTTATAATAATAATAATAATAATTGGTGGACCTCTACAAGTGTAGTTAGAGAAGGCAGGAAACTTTGATTTATTGAATTTTGATCCTGCATGGCACCAAAAATGGGAGGGAACATTGTTGTAATATCTTGGTTGACATAGGAAAATGTATACAAGGAGGGTTTCAAGCCCATTCTGACAAGATGGATGACACTACACTGGGAGACAATAGGTTAGAGTTGACAAAGGATGTCGACTCACATGGCGCAAATTCCAAGGAATCTGATAGGGGGGCTTTAGAGAAAGGTAAACATACTACAATGTCAGGCCTGAGTGGAGCTTGCAAGCCAAAGACCAATAACAATCCTTGTTTTGTGATTCAAGATCCATAAACCCAAGTTCTTTGAGACCACATGAAGACATACATGTTGATCTATAAATTTATGGTGGTTTGGCCCACATAAAAAGTGTTAATAAATTGGATCCAACATATTTGGAAACTCAGACGGGAGGTATACCTTCATTTTGGATCCAAAGGCTTCTTCACAACTTTATTTACTAACATGGAGGATAGAGATGGGATCTTTTAGGGAGGATTGTATTTCCTCTCCTCGGAAAAGTTGTACATGCAACCATGGAAGGAAAATTTTATGCCATAGAAGGAAACCTTCACCTCTATTCCAATTTGGATAAGGTTATATTCTCTACCTCTATATTATTAGTTGCCAAACACCCTAGAAGCTATAGGGAATTTTCTAGGACAATTTCTGAAGCTATCTGAAGCGACCTAGCAAGGAAAATACACTACGTATGCCCGAATTTGCATTGATATGGACGTCTTGTGTGCTCTTCCAAAAGTATTAATCCTAGATTTCCAGGATGGATTTTGTTCACAAAGCATCGACTATGAACATATTACTGTATGTTATAAATGATGCCATGAACATGGACACCTCTTCATGGAATGCCCATTAAATATAAGGACATAGCCACCAAGAGTTTTCTTAGACAAAGACCCTGAGGATTTCACAAGAGTGGGATCCAAGGGTAAACCAGGAAAGAAACAACGACCAAATAATTCAGACAAAAAAAGGAAATAGAGAACTGCTATGATTTCATGACTAAGGAAATCCTATAGGAGGAATACAAAAGTCACAAAGCAGTGACAAGAAAAGCAAACAAAAGAGAGGAACCAATAATAATGATGAGGGATATTCCAAAACTCACTAAATACCTTGGTAAATTAGATCAGTCATAAGCACAGGATGGAGATAAAAGAAATCCAACTCAGGTTCAAATGCATTATGGAGATTTTGAAATGACACCAAGTAAATCAAGGAAAAAATATACAAATTTAAGGGAGATCGTGGAAAAATAAAGTTTATATCTTCATAACATGTTAAAAATTTGGAAGGAGAAGGGACTAGAAACGATCCCCAAACACCAAATAGATTGGGTAGAGTACTTATTCCAAACGCTTGAAGAAACCATACTGAGAGGAACAAAGAGATCGCATGGAGAAACTAAAGGATTGGGATTCAAGGTTATGAACATACATAACCCCCTGACCCCCAAGAAAGCTTGTAAGGAAAGAGGAAGGAAATGCAACAGTGCCACTTTGTAGGAGCTTGGAGCCTTATTGATAAACTCAGGTAAGATGAAATATTGGAACCCTAACTCTCCTCTGCTATGTGTAGTTAAAATTTTCACATGGAAAAAAAGAGTTTTGAATAGTCTCATAAAACAAAGGATCCTTAGAGATAAGATCAAAAAATAAAACCTAGACATAATTTTCAGTTAAGAAATCAAGTATTCGACTGAGTGCCTAAAAACAAATGGTGGAATTTTTTGGGATAGATATGAATATGTAGATATATAAGCTCATAATGTTGTAGGGGGAATCCTTACACTATGCAACCCCCAAAAGATAAACCTAATATCTTCTTAATTCACTCAACATTCCCTCTTGATAACTCTGCAAGTCTTTGGTTCACTAGATCTAATTGTTTCTACGAATGTGTATGGCACCAAGAGGATTGATGAGAATGTTACCTTTATTCAATATTTGGAGGACCTCAAAAGAAGGAATCCACATATGAAATTGATAAGGGTATGGGACTTTAATATAATCCTCACCTTGGAGGAAACAAAAGGAGGCACAAGGAAACTAGAATACAACTCAGAAAGTTTTCAAACTCTTATTGACACCATGAAGTTGATGGACATAGAAGAAACTAATGGGATCTTCACTTGGAACAGTAAAATAGAGGAAAATTCTTGGTGGCCTCGGATTTCTAGTTTTAGAGGAAATAATCCTCCAAGGGATCAATGTTGAGGCTAATATTATACATTGTGGTGGATTTGATCATTAGCCATTTCTTCTAGATGCTAATGGGAACATCAACTAACAAACCCTTCATATTGGATGGATTTTTGTTGGATCATCCCCATTTTGTAGAAAATGTGAAACAATGGTGGCAAGGCGGAGGAAAATCTTGAGGCTCCAAAATGTTTAAGCTATAGCAAAATCTGAAGCAATTCAAAGGACAAATTAAACAATGGAATAGAAATCAATTTGGAAATATATTTGAAGCCAAAAATGAATTGGAAGATAGAATTGAAGAGATAAAAAAAATCATCATTAAAGAAGGATACAACAAAGAAAATAAAAACCTTGAACGCTCCCTTAATTGGGAATGGGAAGAAAGATGTCTGTAGGAGGAAAATTTATGGAAACAAAAATCCATGATACATTGGTTGCAGGAAGGAGAAAGAAATAGTGAATTCTTCCATGAGACAATTTTAACCCAAAAGAAAAATAGCAAAATTCTGAAATGAAAAGATAGAGCAGGAAACATTTTTCATAGACATGAGGAGATAAAATAGATTTTAGTTCATCACTTTCAGGAAATAACAGCCAAACCCCAAGGATATAGAGCTACTTATATCGAGAAAATATTGCAGCATATCACAATGATGGTCACAAAGGAAGAAAATGATAACAAAGTCAGACCCATATTGTTAGAGGAGGTTGAGAAAGAGGTGCAGGAAATGAAAAATGGTAAGGTGCCATGACAAAACCATTTTACAATGGAGTTCTTTAAATTCTATTGGGATATAGTTGGTATAGATATACATGAAGTGGTGGAGAACTCTCGTACATCAGAAAACATCCTCAAGAATTTCAATTCCACCCTCATCATTTTGGTTTCAAAAGAAAAAGAAAAATTTTCCCAGATAGACATTGCCACGTAGCTCTGAGCAAGGTCATACATAAGATAATATCAAAGGTAATAGAAAATAGATTAAAGCCTTTATTGAAAGTCTTTATCTCTAAAGAGAAAGTGGGGTTTGTGGAAGGGAGACAAATCTTGGATAATGTGGTCTAGGCCCATGAGATAATCCATTCCATCAAATCCCATAAAAAACAGGGATGATTATATAACTAGATATCATTAAATCTTGTGATAAAATGAGTTGGAGATATCTAGAATGTACTCTATAGTGGTTTGGATTTAGCCAACACTAGATTCGGTGGGTTATTTCATTAGTCTCTACTCCTAGACTCTAAATTATTCTTAATAGAGCCCCATCTAAATCTTTCTACCCCACAAGAGGTATGCATCAGGGAGAGCCACTTTCACCTTTTATATTTGTCTTCCTAATGGAGGGGCTAAGTAAATATATGAAAGTATAGGTTGAAGCAGGTGGGATCAAAGGGTTACAACCTCACCCATAATGCAAATTGTCCATCCATAAATAGTTCGTCGATGATACCATGCTCCATAGAATACCAATATTCAAAGAATCTAAGGCCTATAAGAAAATCCTAAACGAATTTCCAAAGTTTAAGGTATGGAAGTCAACTACACAAAGTCAAAGATTTTCTTTTTTAATACTCATACTTATGTGTAGGGGAATCTCATAAAAATTCTAGGCTTCCAACGAAAATCATTGCCTTCAAATTATGTGGGAATACCTTTGATAGACAAAGCATATAAGAAGTCTACTTGGGAAAACATGATCTCCAAAATGAAAAATAATGTTAGTAAGTCGAACTTTAAAGCCTTGAATGTGGAAAGCAGGTTAATGTTGACTAAAGTGGTTTTGCAAGCAATGGAAATGTATTTGATGTTTGTCTTATCCACCCCGAAATGGATTCTCCAAAAACTAAGATAAGTTCAAATAAAATTGTTGTGGAGGGGGGTTGAAGAGAGTAAAATATGTGCCTTGGTAGGGTGGGAAAAGATTTTCCAATCAAAATCCAGGGGTGGTTTAGGCCTGCATGATTCTGAGACGGTCAACTGCCTATTAAAAAGAAAAGGATGCTCCAAAATGGAACTCTCAAAACCTTATTAGGATAAATCGTAACATTTTGTGCTCTATTATCTGGAATCTGTCATGGTATAATCAAGGAATTATCCAAGATTACTTTTTTTTGGAAATTAGGAATGGTAAAACTGCCCTCTTTTGAAAGGATGCATGGCAACAGGAACCCTGTTTGACCACATAGGTGAGGCTGGACCTTCAATAGGAAACCCAAGGATTATGGAAAAGGAAAGTCTGCCATTAATAGGATGCAGGGGGAGAAAATAAAAAATGGAAGAAAATGATACCTTTAAATCAAGAAGAGTAAGATTAGATAACATAAGCTTGAAAAGAGCTAGAGAACGAACTACACAAAAAGAAAATTCTTATTTTGAAGGAGGAATATCAGTTAGGGTGGGGGATATAGGATGGAGGATAATTCATTGTAAAAGAGACCCTCCTCTACATTGTAGGAAACCAATAGGGAAATGTAGATCCAGTTTGGAATAAAATATGGTCAATTTTAATTGACTGAAAATCAAATTGTTTTTGTGGTTAGTGATGGAACAGAAAATCATAACCTAGGATAATATCCTCTAAAGAGGATTCAATGTTCGTTCACAATGTTGTATCTGTGAGAAACAAAAGGAGAAAATTAAACCCATGCTAAATACGTATGCATATGCAACTACTCTATTGGATTGGGTTTCCTTAGTTTTTCGTCAAATTGACCGGAAGAGAGAAAATATTCAAGAAACTCTAAGCAAGTGGTGGTACAAAATCATGAAGAACAAGTTTGTTAACCATGCTTGATGCCTAATTTTAGGCTTCGTGTTCTGGATAGTTTAGAAGGAGAGAAACCGATAAATATTTCTGAATAAATCCTTCGTGACTACTATCCTTTTAGCTCAAATCCTGCAAAAATTGCAAGAAACAATCCTCAACAATAATCTAAAAATATCTGAGGATAGGCCAAGAAATCAAGAAAAGATATTTCTAGAATTGTTGAAGCTGGAAGAAGTTCAAGATTAGTGTAATAGAAATAGGGATATTGATATTTAGGTTGCTGTGAAAACATGGTTGCCTACTGCTCAGGTTTCATGAAACTAAATTTTGACGGAGCCTCAAAAGGAAACACTCATCGAATTGATGCTAAGGGTGTTATCAAAGATAGAAATATGAGGATTCAAAGAATTTATTATAGGAATTTGTGCGAGGCAAAAATAATGCCGCAAAATTGCATGCCTTAGAAGAGGGGCTAGAGTGCCCTGGTCGGTATAGAATTCAAAATATCACCATTGAAGGAGACCTTACCTTAGTAATTAAGGTGGCAAAGCATTTACAATGCAACACAAACCTTGGCAAGGTAATGACCCATTACTGCCTTGACCAGATTATACAAAGAATATAAGGACAAATGTTGATGATGCAGACCATTTATTTCAACCTAGTATGGATATCAGCGAACATGGGTGATGACTTGTTAGAAAACAAGGAAACTAGCAGGGCATAAGAGAACTATGAATGTGATTGGAAAAGTTTCACGATGGCCCGTTGAAAGAATCATGTGATCAATTAGCTGAGTTGAACCATCTTGGGAAGGGTCAACATCGAGTAGAGGTGATTGAGGATGTGATAGCCCCCAAGGTGGAAAAAATTCCAACTAATAACCTAAATCTAGAGATCATTTCTCAATGCAACCATCTTGAAGGATGAGTGATGGACCTAGGTGGCACCAAGTGAAAGTAAGTCAAAGCCATGTGGTCAAGTATTGCAACAAGGAAGGTGGATGTACTCTTCCTAGTATGATCCCTCAACCTCCATTTTATTCTCCCATTGGTGTTGGGTATACGACCAAAGTCCCACATTGACTAGAAGTGGGGAGTATCATGGGTATATAAGGATTGACAAATATCTCCATTTGTATGAGGCCTTTTGGGACACATATGCACAGAGATTTTTCCCTGGATCCCAAAACCGGGACTACCAGCGTGAATTTTTCATTATGTTCCTTTCAATGTTACAATACATATTTATACATGCTGAAGCATCAAATACCATGGACCGAAAACCATCGCATCCAATACCATGGACCGAAAACCATCGCGTCCAAAAAACATGTGCGAAAATCATGCACAAAACCATAGGTGGGTCCGCCCAACCTAACATATGGTACAAAACCAAAATTTTCCGGGGCGCTGCCCCGGACCCCATAAAGTGGGGTTACGGGTGCCCTTCAAACCCCTTATTAACTACGTGGAAAGAATATAACACAACCCAAGAATCTCCCGCTTGTTGTTTTCTTCCACAGGGGGCCACAGGAGAGCTTAGTCATTTTTTCAACCCTGAGATTCCCATTGCTTCTCTACACCAAGAGAACTTCTCAGAGCTCACAGATTTTGTCAATGCATCTGCATTATTCTTCAAAGTGTCCACCTTTACCTGCAACACCTTTCTGTCTTCTATCATATCCCTCACAAAGTGATATTGAACATCAATGTGCTTTGTCTTTGAATGATAAGCAGGGTTCTTTGCCAAGAAAATTGCACTTTGGCTGTCACAGTCTATTCTTATAGCTCCCTGTACTAACCCCATACTTGAACACAATCTCTACAACCAAACTGCTTCCTTGCTTACATGAGTGGCTGCCATGTATTCTGCCTCTGTAGTTGATAGTGCCACTACAGATTGTTTCTTACTCATCCAAATGACTGCACCTCCAAATAGGTTAAACACATACCCACTTGTAGATCCTCTCTGATCCAGATCTCCAGCCCAGTCTGCATCAACAAATCCATGAGGGCTTAGGCCCAAATTGGACAATATCATACCATTGTGGAGATCTGTGGTGTCCAGAGTCATAACAAGTGGTATCAGATCCATGCCCCGAAGTTAGCCAAGTGGATGAATCCTCGGAATGTCGAACGAAGGTGGTGGGCCTCGGTAATATCACAATGGGATCCGTGGATGAGCTCGGTTAGATAGGCGGTGTGCTCTGGATTCTTCATGGACGTGTCCTGGTCCCAACACGGTGAAGAGGAGTTGACGTGGGATAGAGCAAGCTCTCGAGGCAGGTGGTGCTTCCATGTAAGGCGTGTGCTTCCAACGCATTGGAGCGGAGAATCCTGGTTGGTAGAGAGTGGACGGATGGATAATCGTTTGAGGGAAGGCTCCATGGTCCTTTGTTCAAGGGGAGGATTGTTGGGTATACGACCAAAGTCCCACATTGACTAGAAGTGGGGAGGATCATGGGTATATAAGGATGGACAAATATCTCCATTGGTATGAGGCCTTTTGGGGTGAAGCGCAAAAACAAATCCATGAGGGCTTAGGCTCAAAGTGGACAATATCATACCATTGTGAAGATCTGTGGTGTCCAGAGTCCTAACAATTGTCTTGGCTAGGATCATATCTCCATTTAAAAACAAAATTTGATGGAAGTGATTATTGGCAATGTCAAATCTCGAGATAATGAGTAGATACTAGACGAGAGGGAGTAAATAACATGGTCGGCTGGCACATATGAATTTGTGTCAACTATCACAATTCGAACTGCTAATAATGGCAGAATTATGGTAAGTAAGGACTCAATGCAGTCATAAGTCTAGGGTCCTAGGTAAGACATCGACTGATATTTATTACGTCATAGGTTTGGAGGTTTATTTAAGTGATAAGAGTTTGTAAGGGGATTGAAAGGTAAATTTAATTCTTTCTAATAATTTTCTACTCTTTAGGGTTCCTGGTAACAAAGGTATGGACAAGTTCAAGCAGACCTATCATTGACGCTAGCCAAGAGGTGGCCAATCGAAGGAGGAACCTTGTAAACCTACTAGAATGTAGATAGTGGTGTGGGAGGTAGCACAAATGTATTATAAATCTGTCCTATGGAAGGGGAAATAAATTCTTCAAATGTTGGAATAGGAGGTGAGCGAGAAACAATCTAATAAGTCAGATGGAGTAATAGAGGAAGAGGTGTATTGGCTCATTGATCCTAGAGCGACCAGAACCGAAGAAGCCTTGTATCACAAGATGATGGATATAACTTAGCATGTGAATACATTAATTGGGAAGCTGCTGGTAGAGATTATCACTATGTCGGCAAACCACGTCAATGGAAGCAAATGGAAAATATCCATAAGCACATGGAGCATATTGAAACTCTCCTGCAAACTCTCGTGGACATTGAGTGGCTCTGGAAGGAAAGAATTGAGAACCTAGCCAAGAAATTTGACGTGTTTCTTCACTTTGTCCACCATCTGGACATGACCTTCGGCAGTGGAGTGGACCAACCTACGCAAGTGAGGAGGGTCTACATCAGGGGTTCAAAGGTGAAGGTGTCTCAACATGAGATCAACATTGAGCGTGCAGAGCTTGGGAGATCCCCATTTGGCATTCATCCCTGATTTCAAGTTTATGTATTTTTTTTGTTAATCCATGTTTTTTTTTCTATTATAGTATATTTTCTCTTTTTCGTAATGGAAATAGAATAGATAAAGCCAAGGTCTAGCCAATTATACAACTTAGACTTATCTGGAAACACCAGAAAAGTATAATCTATATGTTTTTTTGTAAACTTTGTACAAGGCAAAAGAATGTTAGTACTATGATGAACATAGGACTATTAAAACTTGGTTTTACTGCAGTTGGTCTAGGATGGTAGACTAGATTGCATATTTTCTATTTTGGATTTTTATTATCTATAAAAACCTCCACCTCACTTAGAAAAAAATAATAATAAATGTAAATTAGTGTATGTCCGATTTTTTTTAGTTAAGAGTAAGTCTCACCCATTAGTAATATCATTAAATGTAAATTAGTGAGTGTAAGTTTGATAACTATGTTATAATAAATCTTCCTTCCCACTATTAAAAAAAAATACAAGTAATTATATAACCAATATAGTCATAATATACTTAACATATAAATTTTACATCCACTAACAATAATGCTAGGTATGTTTTCATGTTTGAAGTTAACACATTGCACGTATTCTTTAATCAATTTAAAATATATACTTTCGAGCATATTTTGAGTGGTATTTTCTCTTTTGATAATTAAGTCTTCTAAATAAATATTAATATGATTGTCAAAACGTACCAAAAAAAATAATTTTCACATTTACTTCACGAACCTGTCATAAAAGTGTTGTCGGTGACTTACAAAAGGAATTTATGGAGGAATCATAGCCTCCTTCAGACGTGGACCCTTAGAATAGTGTTGGGGAATTAATGAGGATGGATGCACAGGTTATCGGGCCCTTACAGGGGGATTTCTTGTTGTTGAGGGTCACTCATGATCCTCATGTCCTTAAACACATTAGGGTCTTAGGAGCTGCCCATAAAACTTTCTCTGGAGCTGCCCATAAAACTTTCTCTCTTAAGGATCTCATATTGAGCCATTATTTTACGGTGGTACTGTTACAGGATATTATGGTCTCGAAAGAAACTTTGTGGGAGTATTTGCTTAAAATGTGTTCATATTGGTTTGTATGTCTACTAGTGTGCTAGGACTGTCTAGTGGCCTGGTTATACTTTGGAACCTCAAGGAAATTAAACTTGAGGCTTATATTTAATGTGCATGCATTATTTTATCTGGTTATGTGAAGCGTAACCGCTCTCGGATTTAGATTGTCAATTCAAATTCTCCAATAAAGGTTGGAAAATATATTCAGATTACATTGAAAATTTTAGCTTTCTAGACCTTATATCATTAATTGTGGTCGTGGATCTCAACTTCACTCTCCGGTCTGATGAAGTATGGGGTGAAAAAGATATGAATAATCCACTTGAATCTTACTTCAAGGGACTCATTGATTCTAACAATTTGCGTGACGTATCCCCCAGCCCCATGGCTTCGACATGGCACAATGGTCACTCTGGGTCAGCGGGCATCTCGAAGCACCTTGATCGTTTCCTAGTGAATACACAATTGGCCGAGTGTATGTCTAGGATTCAATTATCTATTTTACCCATTTTCATATCTGATCACCAGCCTATCTTATTGTCACGGAAAGGGATGAAAGATCAAAGAGCATATCCATTTAAATTTAATCATGTGTGGTTGAAGGAAAAGTCCTTTGAGGAATTAGTTCAAAGATGTTGGAATAATCATAGGAACATTGTAGACCCGGGGGCATTGGATGGACTGGGACAAAAATTGAGGTCATTAAAGCTAGTTGTGCATGCTTGGGTAGGTTAAAAAAAGAGGGAGATCAGGAAGGGGCTAAAGGATATTGAAGACATACAAATCATGCTATCGGATCTGAATGATCCTCAATATTTCTCTGAGTCATATAAGAAGTAATTCCTGGAATTGGAGACCCGGGAAAGGAAAATTATCCATATGAGGGAAGAAGAATGGAAATTAAGGAGAAATGTCACATTGGTGACAACCAGTGATAAAACAACCAAGTTATTTCATAGGCACGCCAAAATTAGAAGAAAAAAATGGCATATGGGGGACGTTCAATGAGGATAATAAATATATCTCTGCCCAACCAAAATTGGAACAAGTGGCCACCAAATATTTTAGGAACCAAGTTCAACAGAGGAATCACACATTCATGAATCAGAGTGTCTTCTTAAAGCAGATGTTGAATATGTTCACAGACGCTGATAACCTGTCATTGGGGAGAGCAATTGCGATGGAGGAAGTTGAATGATTTATGAATTCTGGTGCCAAGGACAAGAGCCTCGGTCGTAATGGATAAGGCATTGAACTATTTATACACTTTAAGGAATTTATGGGGCCCGACATACTAGCGGCTACGAAGGAATCTAGGACTAAGGGATTCATTCTGGGAGGAATCAATGCCATATTTATCGCTCTAATTCTAGAAAAGGAGCATCCAACAACTTTTGCGGAATTCAGGGCCATTTCCCTTTCTAATCTCATATCTAAAAATCATCGCAAATAGAATGGAATATTCCTTAGCCAAACACATTTCTCTGGAGAACTTTGGAGTTTTAGACCAATGATTGATACATGATGCGGTTGCAATCAGTCAAGAATGACTTCATTCTATCAAGACCCAAAAAATAAATGCTAGTCTTATGAAGGTCAATCTCAATAAGGCATAAGATTGCATAGATTTGGATTTCTTGTGATTATCGCTATATAAGATTGGCATCAACCACTGGAATATATGATGGATTATGGCATGTGTAGTGACAACTAATCTTTCCATCATCATCAATGGTCTACTTACCACCTTCTACAACTCTTCAAGGTGGCTATGACAAGATTGTGCCTTGTCACCATTACTGGTCATAATTGTTATGGACAAATTGTGTTGAAAATTATTTGAAGCAAGGAATAGGGGTTTTATTAAATGGATCAACGTATAAGAGTAAATATATATTACCCACTCGATGTCTGTGGGTGATCTGCTGCTAGGGTGGAGAGAATAACATTGAAGAATGGAGTTAGATTTATGAAATACTAAATGCATTTGGTAAGGCTACAGGGTTATACATGAACAAAGGTAAATCAGTCCTCATTACAGATTCACAACTTGCAGTGTTTATTATGGATATTTACCACATGTTTCAAATTGAAAAGATACAAAGAGATGAGGGATTCAGTTAGCTTCGACATACACTAAAACCAGATAAATATGGAGATAAATATTGGGTGTGGTTGTTATGAAAATTTGACAAGAACAATTTCTTTTAGCAAAATAAATTGCTTTCCCTCAAGGGTAAACTCATCCTTATCAAATATGGCCTACATAATTTGTCAGTCTAATGGATACATTTGTATTTACTTCCAAAGGACATAAGACATAATATCGATAAAATTTTGGTTAGATTTCTATGGCCACGTAAAAGTACAGGGAGGAAATACCATCTGTTCTCTTTTTCCTCCATTGCATGACCTATTTAGAGTCGAGGGTGGGGTATACTGGAAACATAGCATTTTAATATTCCATTAGGCACAAAATCTTTTTGGCGGGAATTATATGGCATAGGTATTTTCCAAAATATCATGAAAAGGAAATACGTTTGTCATATTGATACCACACAATGGATTAGAGAAGGGGCTAAGGAGAAAACTAAATAGTGGCTCTTTGTTGGAGTGAGCTGGGAGTTTTGTGATGGTTGTCAGGTTCGGGTGGATTTGGATGCTATAAAGGGTATGGATGGTTACAATTCACTTTATTTCCATATGATATATCATTTATCCTATATAGTTATTACTCACATCTCATAGGCATGGAAAATTTTAGGGGCTAACATTCACAGGTGGGCTAATTTTCCTTGATTTTTCCCAAAAAAAGATTCGCCAATTTCTTTTCTCCTAGAAATGATTCGCCCAAATTTTACAATATAAAATTATTTTATCTTAAAAATCACAAAAATTATATAGTGAAATATATTAAATCATTATCAATTTGAATAATTTTACAAAAATATAAATAAACATTTTATCGTTTTCATATTAGGGACAAGTGAGATTCACCACTATTTTTAAACTTCAAGATAATTTTTCATCCTTAAAATTTTCCTTGATGGCAAGTGGCGGGAGAACTAAACAACAACTTGGGTACCCACACGTGGCATAATGTAGTTTCTACGGGACTGACGAGGAGATGGGGTATAGAATGAAATGATTACATTCAATGTTTAAATCAGACTAGAGACTTTCTATCCAAAGTAGAGGATAAATTGTGCTAGGTGGGCACACTTGAAAAGGAACAAATGACTGTCAAGGATATATTTTCCATATTTCCTGTAGATGCATTTGATGAAAGGATCCAGTGGTTCCAAAAAATATGGTTTTGGGACATACCCATGAAGCTGAAATGTTTTAATTGGCTAGTTCTCCACAACATAGTGCTCACATGGGGCATATTAATACATAGAGGACAACAACGACTAGCCATTTGTTCCCTATGTTGGGCAGCCATGGAAGACACTCTTCGTCTATTTTTAAAATATCCATTTGCAATTGTTATTTGGGATAGAGTAATGTCACTACTCAACATCAAAGGCAATGGGTGTGATGGATCGATTAAGGGGTGTCTATCTTCTTAGTTCATAACAGATAAGAAGCACTCCACTTTCCCATGTTGTATATGCTGGGTGATCTGGAGATGCAGAAACAAAAAAAAAATTGAACAAGAAGAACCAAAGTCTTGCATACTTCGGGGAGATTGGACTTAATATTAGAAAAGGCCATAGAGGTAACATCAAGTATATCGATATTTGGAGTGAACTCGGAGCTGGTTTTTTTGATGGGGCACGCATACATTCGAAATGTGGATCCACGGTTTATATTGTAATAGAACCTAATATGTTTTATCACTTTTGGTGGGAAGGAGGAAGAGGCATAGACAATCGGGCATAAATTATAGCACTATGGGGGACACTTTCTATGTGCAAAATGGTTGGGTATTAAGACTATAAAGATATTAGTGGACTCAAAAAGTGTCATAGAATGGGTATATAGATCCTCTCAATTCAATATTATCAATCTTTCGGCATGGATGAAGTGTGTCCAGATTCTAGAGCAGACCCTTGGTTAGATTACATATAGGCATGTGTACTGTGTACAGAATGGACCCTTGGTTAGATTACACATAGGCATGTGTACCGTGAACAGAATGGGGTTGCACAAATGTTATAAAAAACATGTTTGATCCACTTTCATGCTTATCATTAGGGTTCAGTAATAAATGGAGTAACTATAGAGATCCTGTAGCATAGCAATTCTGTATAGGTGGATCTTATTGAGGCTAGGAGAGAGACAAAAGTAATAAGATGGTATGGTAATAGATTTTCAAAGTAAAATGATAGATAGATGTTGGGGATATGATACTTAACTAAAATTTTGCACTAAATTTTTATGTATTACAATGACAAATATGTGACATAAATGCCTTTTTTTTGAGAAGGAAGTAAATGAGAAACAAGTCATTATAATCAGCCTTTATTTTAATGAAAGATGATATTTTTTTTCAGCTGAAAAAAAAAACTGTTTCCGGTGACTGTAACCGGAACCCAATCTATAAGGATTACCAAATTGCTGAGGATAAATAATAAATCGTCAATGGACGAGCCGTTCTCCAAATTCAAAAACAATTGTATTATACTCTATGTATTATATTGTAAGTAAAACAATTGTATTATAGACTATGTAGTATATTGTAAGTTGATATGTCATTGATTCTCTTATGCTCGTCCCACATAAGAGCGTAACTAGCTGTTTTCCATCCTGGTCGAGTGCTCTATATATAATTTTTTTTCCCACACAAAGATGAATAAAATAGTTAAAAGACTAGAAATGACTTTCGCTGACATGATGGAGAAAAAAAAAGTTAAAGAAGAGAAATCCAATTCCAGAACCATAGTCCACCTAAAGCTGAACAAGCTCATACACGTGATTAATGGAAAAAAATGATAAACTAAGTAAAGATCAGATTGTCAATCTTTGGACCTGCTGTTTCATTAAAGCTGGACATTTCAGTACAGGCTGTGGACTGACAAAAAAAAATCAAATTAGTGGCAATAGCTTGTTTTATGATATTCTTTTTGCTACCAAACACATGTAGCATGTCTGTATATCAAGATCGCGTGATGTTCTCCACACTGTAATATCTGTATTTTTTATATGGTGGACATATTAAAGCCGAAAAAAGGGAAGGTGGAGCAGCGTTCTTGCTTTTCGTTTCTTGTTTCTTTTTCTTTTCCTAATGTCAGGGTACTCTTGCGCACTTAAATTTCTGCATCTGCCTCCTATCACTGTGCCCTCTGATCGATTGTTTCAGCCTAACTTTCTGACTTGTACACACTTTTTTATCTGGTATTCTATTTATAAGTTCTGTTGTCAAACGAGCCATCATTATTCACCGCCGCCTTGACTTACTTCCTATTTCAAATGGACTGTTGCGCCATTAGGGGACCATCTTGTGTGATTCTCGTCTGCGTCAAACAGTTGTTCGTAATAATTTTTAAAATGTTCAGTAGTGCCGTACGTTTACAGCGATGCCAATATGTCCAGTGGTGCCTTTACGGCTGGGCGGAATTTTGGTCCCCGCATCTGTAAGTTGCTATATAGTAACGTCTCTATCTGTCTTCCACTGGCGCTTAAACGCGGAAGTGCGCTTCCTTGACTCATTGAGAACGCTAACCAGTTACCAATTCTTTATTGCTTTCCCCTTATGATGGGTTTCTTTCTCCTCAAAATTGAAATGGTTTCTCACTTTGGTGATCGTTTTCCAACAATAATTAATCTCTATTGAAAAGAAATAAAACAATGAACACTTCATATAAATAAGAACACCCTCATTTACAAATATCTTAAAGAACTTTTTTATAAAAGAGAAACCTATTATAACGTTATTTATTTTCCTAACCCTTCGTATTCTTAGATTATATTTCTAACAAAGCATCTCATTCCATACTCTTATGTCATCCTTCCACTAGGATTATCTCATTACGATTGGTGTTAATACTCTTATGTCATCCTTCCACTAGGATTATCTCTTTACGATTGGTGTTAATACTCTTATGTCATCCTTCCACTAGGATTATCTATTTATGTTTGGTGTTAACGGTTGTCCTTTATGCAAGTATTGTGCGAGGGGTGGCATGCGAATACCAAACCCTTCATCTCTTCTCAATTATATAACGTCAAGATACTTATTGATTTCACTAGGATTATCTATTTATGTTTGGTTTTAACGGCTGTCCTTTATGCAAGTATTGTGCGCGGGGTGGCATGCGAATACCAAACCCTTCATCTCTTCCCAATTATATAACGTGAAGAGACTTATTGATTGGTGTATTATGTTGGTGTTGTTATATTGTAATTGATAATTGGGAATTTCTTACATTTTTAAATAAAGGAAATTTAGATTTACATTGAAATATAGTATGTCATTTTTTCAATATAGTATGTCATTTTTTATTTTTTTAACGAGAGTGCGATTTTTGAGACTTTTTTGTGCCAGAAAGAAATGGGGTGGAATTTTGATTTTGGTTATTTAAATTGTTTTTTGATTGTATATATAGATTCAACACTCTAAAAAACCTCTAGAGCACTTAGATTACTCATCAAATTTGTGATTTCACTAAATTACTACATAATTTTAAAGAAAGTAAACAAAAAAAATTACTAGAAAAACTTCCAAAAAAACTCACAGTAAAAACAACTCTTACTCTTTTCTTACCAGACCAATGAAAAAAAATTAGTGATATTTCAATCACCAACTCTCTCGAATTTCACCCCAAAAGTAGTTGTGAATGAAAAAGTAGTTATATTTCACTCACGGACTCGCGAATTCTCTACGCCCCCGCCCCACAACTTAGATAATGGGATATAATGCCCCTGGCTTTAGGATTAGTGGTTGTTAGATAATAGGATATAATGCCCCAGGCTTTAGGATTAATAGTTGTTTACGAAGAATTTACAAAAATTTATAATTATATTAACCATAATATTTACAATAAGAATATCACACGTCAAGTGAGATAATGGGATAAAATGCCCCCTGACCTTAGGGTTAGTGGTTGTGGACGGAGAATTTACAAGAATATATAATATTAACAGTAATATTTACAATAAAAATGTAAAATAACAATTACAACAAATATATATATATATATATATATATAAATAATTTATTGTATAATATCAACAATTTAAAAGTAAAAAGTTGCTAAATGCACAAAACCAAGGCAAAACGTGTACAGAAAACGGAGCAAAATTATTGTATAATATCAACTATCTAAAATTAAAACGTCCATAAATACACCAAACCAAGGGGAAATGTGCAGAGAGCAAAAAAGACTGATTTTTATATAAAAATGTTTGAGTACAACAAATTAAACAAGAGGGTCTCTATAAAAACCTTTGTTAATAGTTAATTTTAAAATATATGTAATATAAATCAAATCATATACAAATATTTCGCAAGAAATAAATGATACGGCACCTTCAAAACACCCTCCAAGTATTCTGATAAAAATTTAGACAACTTGCTTTTTTAATAAAATTGATGGTTATTAACATAGTTGGAGATAAATCAAACCTTCTATAGCAAATGAATGACATAATATTGAAGAAGATTGATTGGAGTTTCCTTCAACTTTATCTTCCTTTCAAATAAAGTGTACTACCACCATTGGATCAACTTCTTTTACTCACGAAAAGGGGAATTCGAAGAAATAATGACAAAATAAAAAATATTTAGTGGATACATGTTTTCTCTTTTCCCTGAGAGGCTTCATTCCCTTTCAAGGGCATTCAATACAGTGGAAAATTTTAGTGACTTTGTAATTATTTTATTTTATTTATAATTGTAATGATAAGAAAGGGAGAATGACTTTTCTTAAAAGAGAAATTAAATAATATTTTACTTATAGGTAGCACCCTCTTAATCCTTAAAATTTGTATTTCTTTATTTTACCTCCCAATTATATTTTCTTTCAAATAAATAATAATATAAAAGTAATAATAGTTCAGGTAGAAAAAACCATGTGAAGAGTGTGTTAAGCTATAACAATAAGGAAAATAAGTTATTTTTCTACTTATTCAGTAAATATATACTCATTTCCTTAAAACAGTTGGGCGAAATATCATAGAATTCTCAAAATATAATACTATCGAAAAAAAATTGTTGTTCGAAGAAAATATGCATATGATATTGTACCAAAATTGAGTAGAGCGCTGAAAAATACATGCGGTAAACTAAAACGTATAATGAAAATGTAATGTCACTGAAAACTTCAAAAACCATGTATCATCAAATATGAAAAGAACAAAAATCAACACACTAAAAGTCATAGTTTTTATGGGAGGCCATCTTCCATTTAATTTTATTGTCGACCTATTGCATATGTCTCTCATGGTGAGCTTGAGAGGTTACAAAATGTGAGGAGCCATGGCAAGAGCTAAATTTAGTGGCTTGAGCTTTTTCTTTTTTATGTGACTTAGGCTCTTTCCTTTATTTTCTCTCCCTCTAGCATGACTCTGGTATGGATGAAAACACTCATGCTATGTGATTAAATTCATCATATTATTTTAGTAAATAAAGAAACAATAACCAAAGTTAACTTTTACTAATGCACCAAGGAAATATTATCTGTAGGAAAGGGAATGAACTCATATGTGCATTGATAGAGTATTATCAACACAAATGTTAGACGTTATACAAGTCGAAAGAATATTTTATATAAAAAAATACGTATGTGAATCAATCATAACAATACAAAATCAACATGCATCCTCTAAGAGTTTTCATTTTTTAGTCATCGAAATTGAATGTGAATTGCAGGTGGAATAATTGGCATGCAATATAAAAATCATATGTAATTTTGAAATGTGTGACTAATATGAAAACTAGTTCATTGTACAGGGCTTAGTAGTATCACTGTATGTTGTAAAGCGATTACACCTACAAAGTATCGTTAGAAGAATGAGACGTATTGATATGTATCATTTTTCAAAAACATGGACCGAGAGAGATATGTCATTTGATGGTATGAGTAATTGTGTTTCATTTATCATTTTTGCGGTTTGCCAAGAAAAATGAAACGTATTGTAACACATTACAGGGTATTACCATGGGTCCCAAGGTTGGCTACACGCTTTAGCATAAACATTATAAGTAGCGTAGGGGAGGGAATAATACTCCTTCTTCGTAACCTTCTTAGTGACAACCAGAGTTAATGACATAGTAAAATGTGATAACTTCTCGTAAAAAAATAACAAAACCATGTTTACATTTATTATTATTATTATTATTATTATTTGGTGGAGCTCTATAAGTGCAGTCAGAGAAGGCAGGAAACTCTGATCTATTGAATTTCGATCGTGCATGGCACCAAAAAGGGGCCTATTATAATATGGGGCCTATTATAATGTCTTGGTTGACAGAGGAAAATGTATACGAGGGTTTCAAGCCCATTTTGACAAGATGGATGACACTGCACTAGGAGACAATAGGCTAGAGTTAACAAAAGATGTGGACTCACATGGTGCAAATTCCAAGGAATCTGATAGGGGGTCTTTAGAGAAAGGTAAATATACTAGAATGTCAAGCCTGAGTGGAGCTTGCAAGCCAAAGACCAATAAGAATCCTCGAGTTGTGATTCAATATCCATAAACCCAAGTTCTTTTAGACCACATGAAGACATACACGTTGATCTGTAAATTTATGGTGGTTTGGCCCACATAAAAAGTGCTAATAAATTGGATCCAACATATTTGGAAACTCAAAGGTGAGGTATATCTTCATTTGGGATCCAAAGGCTTCTTCACAACTGTATTTGCTAACATCAAGTATAGAGATGGGATCTTTGAGGGAGGATTGTATTTCTTCTTCTCCGCAAAGTTGTAGATGTGACCATGGAAGGAAAATTTTATGCCATAGAAGGAAACCTTCACCTCTATTCCAATTTGGATAAGGTTATATTCTCTACCTGTATATTATTGGTTGCCAATGACCCAAGAAGCTATAGGGAATTTTCTAGGACGATTTCTGAAGCTATTTGAAGCGACCTAGCAGGGAAAATACACTACATATGCCCGAATTTGCATTGATATGGACGTCTTGGGTGTTGTTCCAAAAGTATTAATCCTAGATTTCCAGGATAGATTTTGGTCACAAAGCATCGACTATGAGCATATTACTTTATGTTGTAAATAATGCCATGAACATGGACGTGTACCTCTTCATGGAATGCCCATTAAATGTAAGGACATAGCCACCAAGAGTTTGGTTAGACAAAGACCCTGTGGATTTCACAAGAGTGGGATCCAACGGTAAATCAGGAAAGAAAAAGCAACCGAATAATTCAGACAAAAAAATGAAAACAGAGAACTATTATGATGTCTTGACTAAGGAAATCCTATAGGAGGAAGATAAAAATTAGGAAGTAGAAACAAGAAAAGCAAACAAAATAAAGGGACCAAAAATAGTGATGAGGGATATTCTAAACCTCACTAAATACCTTGGTAAATTAGCTCAGTCGTAAGCACATGATGGAGATCCAGGAAATCCAACTCAGGTTCAAATGCATTATGGAGATTTGGAAATGACACCAAGCAAATCAGGGACGAAATATACAAATTTAAGTGAGATCGTGGAAAAATAAAGTTTAGATCTTTACCAGATGATAAAAATTTGGAAGGAGAAGGGACCTGAAACAATCCCCAAACACCAAATAGATTGGGTCGAGTACTTAGTATGAATGCTCAAAGAAACCATAATGAGAGGAACACAGAGATCGCATGTAGAGACTAAAGGATTGGGATTCAAGGTTATGAACATGCATAACCCCTTGAACCCCAAGAAAGCTCGTAAGAAAATATGAAGAAAATGCAACAGTGCCACCTTGCAGGAGCTTGGAGCCTTATTGATAAACTCAAGTAAGATGAAATATTGGAACCCTAACTCTCCTCTGCTATGTGTAGTTAAAATTTTAACATGGAAAATAAGAGGTTTGAATAGTCTCAGAAAACAAAGGATCCTTAGAGATAAGATTAAAAAATAAAACCTAGACATAATTTTCATTTAAGAAATCAAGTGTTCAGCAGAATGCCTAAAAAAAATGGTGGAATTTTTTGGGATACATATGAATAAATAGATATATAAGCTCATAATGTTGTAGGGGGAATCCTAACACTATGTAACCCCCAAAAGATAAACCTAATATCTTCTAAATTCACTTGACATTCCCTCTCGATAACTCTGCAACTCTTTGGTTCAGTAGATCTAATTGTTTGTACGAATGTGTATGACCCTGAGAGGATTAATGAGAAGCTTACCTTTATTCAATATTTGGAGGACCTCAGAAGAAGGCATCCACATATGAAATTGATAAGGGTATGGGACTTTAACATAATCCTCACCTTAGAGGAAACAAAAGGAGGCACAAGGAAACTAGACCATGACTCAGAAAGTTTTCAAACTCTTATTGACACCATGAAGTTGGTGGACATAGAAGAAACTAATGGGATATTCATTTGGAACAATGAAAGAGGAGGAAAATTCTTGGTTGCCTCTTGCCCTCATAGATTTCTAGTTTCAGAGGAAGTAATCCTCCAAGTGATCAATGTTGAGGCTAATATGATAAATGATCCTCCACCATTGATCAAGCCGCTTGATCCAATGGTTGACGCCGAATATCGCGTGGAATTCTTGCCAATGTTTATCAAGCCGAGAGCACACGAGAAAAGAAGTTTCTTTGTGCTATGTGTCGATTGCTAAATGGAATCATGTGACTATCCCAAAATACCGCTTACGTCCTTGAGCCCACGTGAAAGCAGCTTTCACCTATGAAGACAACTTTACTCCTCTGTTTAACTCTGGTGCTTTTTTGCATGCGGCTACCGTAGATCTAATGGTTCTGTCAATCAGATGGTTCTGGCTTCTTCGAGTTCCCTCACAAATTTATTAGACTTTTCTCCTTCTGCTATGATTTTAGCGCTTCCGCCAGGTTTAGGTCTTCTCTATGGAATTCAGAGTTTAGCTAACTAAAGCTCTGTGGTTCGAAACACATTCGATTTAACTTAATACATAGTGAATGAGGACTTAACGCAATAACACCAGATCATACAGAACTCTAATTTTAAAGGCCAAACTGGAATTCAACAATACACAAAGATATTTCGAAGGAATTCAACCTCTGGGATTTAACCTTTCATGCATAGAATACACAGAGATACAAATATATTTCAATTCTTTTACAGTCTAATTCTCCATAGCCAAATCTAGACAAAACATATTACAATAGTTCAAAACTTGCATAAATATCTTACATTCAACAATCTGATCCTCAATCAATGGATTGAATCTATCTAATCCTTGACAAATACCTAAACTGCATGATATTCTCCCTGATAATCTCAACTAAGTTTGAACTACTTGGAGTAATTACAAGATCATTCAAATAGCTATATTCTAGTTCAAATCCTATCTAGAAAACTTTGTAAAATGATAGCTAAAAGATCCCACTCCTTTGCTTGTAAACATTTTTTGGATTTCTAGAATAAAATGATGCCTTTTGTCTTCAAGCCTCATGCTCTTGCTTTAGACTCATGAGGAAAATATTCTTCATGGGCTCCTATCCATGATCTCTTCTACAGAATTTCCCAACTTCTGTAGCATGGTATCTGTCACCCAGGTAGCATCAGCAATTGGTTGATCTTCCCACTTGACCAAGTACTGAAAATACTCCTATCCCCTTGTCCTTTTAAACATTCTCTTATCCAATATCTTCTCTGACTGCAATGCCTTTGCTCTAGGTAATTGTTTTACCCAATACATCTATTGTTCTTCCTTGTCATCTGTTGTGTCATCTTCCTGTCCCTTTTCATAGCTGTACAAATCAACAACATTAAAAATTGGAGATATTTCAATACTAGGGGGTAACTCAATTTCATATGAATTTGCAAAAACATTCCTTAAGACTTTGCATGGTCCAATTTTTTAAATTTTAGCTTGTTATACTCCCCATTTGGAAATCTTTCCTTCCTCAAGTGTGACAAAACCAAATCTCCAACTTCAAAATTAACTTCTCTCTTCTTCAAATCTGTTACTTTATAACATCTATATGGTTGATACAAAAAATATATGGTTGATACTTTATAACTTCTATATATATAGTCTTCCTTAAGTATAAAAGGATCCTAAAAGAAGGGAAGCTATTCATAGTTTTCATAAATTATAGGGTAGTTTTTCTTTGTTCCCTTTTAAATTTCATTTCTTATATTTGTGATAGAATTATATTGAACTATTTCTTGCATTTAAATTATAATGTATATGAAATACATACTTAGATTTAATGCATATTGTAATTAAAAATAGATATAAATCAATCAATGAATATAAAGTATTCTTGATAAAATTAATTAAGGTATTTGGTTGTGAATTAAGTCTTCCATGTGTTAAGAAATTATGGATCCTATTTTAATCGAAGGCCAATATGAAAATACATGGTGAATAAAATATATGGTAAAAACCCATATTGGGTACCAAGAGAATGGGTATTGATCGTTACAATGTTTTTGAATAAGCATACAATAAAAAGAATCATGGGAAATTGGAATAAAAAAAAAATTAAGTAGAGCCCTTAAGTAATGCTTACTTAATCAAAAGATAAAAAAAATTTACTCACTAATATGATAGCACTATTATTTGTAGTAAAGGATTTGAAGATCTATGAGTTCTTCAATATAGAAGGATGAATCTAGAAAACAACAAGAATAAAGCACAAAGAACAAAAATTCTAAAGTAACAACTCCCAACCAACTTTTTTATAGCTATCAATAATAAAGGAAATATGCTTCAAAAATTACACTTGCACATAAATACATGTTATTCCGTAGCCAACTCAAATGAATCTCCATGTTTATCCAATAAACATATGACTCATTACGATTAACTTAATTAGAATGATTTATTGTAGAAACATATTTTTTAATAGCATAAATGATAACATGATCACAAACATAAATCTTAAATTGTGAATGAGTGTCTAGATTGTAGAATTCCTCAACCTAACACATGACTCTCAACCCTTGAATATTCTTTGTGATATTGTTCATTGTCTTCTTTTAAAGCATACTTTACATTACTTCCCTTTTTTATAATATTTTACAATAAATTTCCAAGCTACTCTACTGGTGACTTGTCCATAAAATATGTGCTCTAATAGACTTGAAAGCACATATGGATTTTTCAAAACTTACATTATGAGTTTGTGAATATATAGTAAAAAATTTCAAACCTAACACATCACTCTCCACGCTTACATCTTCTTAGTGAAATTGTTCATTGTCTTGTTATGAAACATGCCTTACATGACTTCCTTTTTTATAATAACTAATAATAAATGTCTAAGGTACTCTACTTGAGACACATTAATAAGAGACATGATCAAATAAACTTGAAACAAAATATGGATTTTTTACTAGATTTAAAATTTATGTAATAATAATTGTAATTAATTACTCTGTCAATTCAACATGAATTCGTTCATATCAAATAATCTCAAGGAAAAATATTTTGAATCATTTCAAGTCTATCTCAAGTATATCTTGCAAAAATTGATTGCATTTATTTCATATACTTATAATAACCTATGTCGCAAAATCCCATTGTATTTATTTTCAGATACTTATAAAAACCCATGTCACAGCTCTAGAAAAAAATAATAACCTAAACAATTATAGTTATTTTAGAGTAAAAATATTACTCATATCATAAAACTATTTGATGTTAAATATTTATCTATTCTTCCATAGCAATGTGAGGGATTTATCGTATATGATTTATAGGTTTAAAACACATTATTAAATTACAAAAATATGGAGAGAAAGTTGAATATTTTCAGAGAATGTTGGGAAAAAAATAAAAGATTGTCTATATTTTTCACCATATGCTAAATCAACGTCCATTTCACAATAGTGGTATATTTATCTAGATAAACTCTTATAATAAACATAGCCACCTACTTTCATGATAACTTGGCATTAACTTCTTTACATCATTCTAATATCTCAATTTATCTAGTATTATGCGTATTTTATTCCACTCTCAACTATATATCTATCTATATATCTATATACATATATATACCCACAAACAAACACCATAAATGCAATGATAAAAGCTAATGTAAGACTTTATAATCTTGTATTATCTTACCTCTGAGTTTCCTCTATCTAGATTTCCCCAACAATATCTCCCCTTAAAATTTGTTTATACAATTGATGTACCAAAATTGAGGTACATTGATGTTTGATGCAACTTTAAAACTGAATAATATAATAAGGAATGTTATTGAATTTGTTGGAATATAATTCCATTAGTCTTTGATGTCCATTGTGTTAATCCTTACGAAACATAAGTGAAGCAGCATTTGTTAAACGCATTAAAAAGAATTGAATATAAATACAAACTCTAGCACATTACATATAACATGGAGACAAAATATTGTCTATCATGATAATTCTTCTATAGTTCATTCTACATGATTGAAGTGTTATTCTTTATGGTTCAATTCTAGTATCTTCTTTTCCACTAAAGTGCTTTTTATAAATATGATATCTATAATATCTCGAAAGAGACTCTCACACTCATTAAATTGCTTAACTTCCTAAGCATGTAGAATGATGAAATGTAACTCTAGGATCACATATTGAACATTGGTATATATTAATTTCAATACTAATATACCAAAAAATAAAAATAAAAATAGAGAAAATATATTGTTAATGTATATTGGCACTTTAAATACCTAATAAATGTGTTAGCGAAAAAGCATCATAAATTTTGAAATTATTTTCCATAATAATACAAAATTACCATAAACACTAAATATAATATATACATTTTAAATTTCATTAATAGAAAACACAATATATATACATACATATATTTAATTTGGTAATTACCTCATATTTGAAAATACATATGTTTATTACCTTTAAATATGAAAATTTATATATTAAAACAGGAAAAAAAAATTGCGAATTTGAAAACATTATTGTAATAAAAAAGTACTTATAAGAGTAAATGCCAACACTATAGGCTCTTTCTCTATTAATATATAAGGAGTGTATTATTTAAAAAAAATAATAATAATAATGGACTCCACTCGGTAAGTAAATAGCATTGGATTTTCCATATAAATTTAGTAAAAAAATAGACTACACTCATTAACTAAATGACTGATTCCATTAGTTATAAATGAAAGGATGATATTATGAAGTTATTCTTTAAAAAAGAGCGAGTGTTCCTCGATAACCCTAAATGAAAACAATGTATAAGCACTCACATAACACCATCTCCATTTTGTTTTGTTTGCATAATAATAGTTGGCAGTGGGATGTATTGGGATATGACAAAGAATCCTCTAGCCCATTCTCTTGTCACTCGATCATTTTCATACCGACAAGTACATGGTAGCCTGCTTGTCTTTGTTACATTTTATGTGAAATAAAATATGAGCATAATGATACGCATCAGAAAATTTTTCTTGATTTAATTATCTTTTATTATGGAGTGCTATCTTTTGGTATGTGCGAGGTAAAGTATTCAAAAGTAGTAACAAAATATTCCTCATCATTATATAACATTTATTAAAAGTAGATACGTGAAATAAGTGTGACATACAATTCAATACATGTTTGCAAACAATATGTGAAATGAGCTTTTGACACACAATTCAATACACCTTCACAAACAATAAAATAGGAGAGAAAAAAGTTTCTTGTTTCTTCTTAACCTTCGTATAGTATAGTGGTTTATATGCCTATGTACAAGAGGTATTTTTTACCATAATCGTACTTATCATCCATAAATATGTCCTCATCCATTAGAACAAAAGTGTCATAAATAAATCTATTCATATTATCGTTTACAATCATATCAATATTAGGTTCTTCCTTGGTATCAACTTTAACTCGATCCATAACATATCCATGAACTTGATTACTAATATCTTTAATAAAATTTATTAGCTCTACAGCATATAAAAAGGTTTCAACACAATTAACCCAACGTATCAAAGTGTTTTGAAAACAATGTGATCTTAATTTCTTACGCATTGTTATATTATCATATGTGCCAAGTTCGTTGCACTTTGTATGGGAAATCTATGGAAGTATTTCTAGAACAAGGATTGAGATCCATGTTAAGGATCATTTTAGTGGGGATACTCTCTTAGAAACTCTTGTTTTTAATACAAGAAGCTTCAAGAGTTATAATAGTGTTAATTTGAGCTAATTCTTTCCTTTCCTTCTTTAACCATTTTTAATTGATTTTAAAAAATATATAATTAATTTTATTTTTATTTTTATTTTTATTTTTTTATCATTATTAATTAATTATTAAAATATTAATTAATATATATTATTAATAATTTTAAATAATTACTTAATATTAATATTTATTAATTTTATTTCTTATATTTTCTCTTTATTTTATTTTATTTTAGTTTTATTTTAAAACTTTTCAAATCCAAGATACAACCTTATTATATTTATTTAATATTTTATATGTTTATAATAAAACTCTCATTACTGAATGTAAATGAATTCAATTACTATATATGTAATATTTTATATGTTTATAATAAAACTCTCATTACTGAATGTAAATGAATTCAATTACTATATATGTAATTCAAAAAGTAAGTTTAAAAACATATATACTTCTATTTAAATAAAGAGGGGCGAAATGATTATGAGAAGATGACCTTTTTCTTTTAAATTAAAAGATATTACATGTTAATTTGAAATAATAATAATAATAATAATAATAATAATAATAATAATAATAATTTATTAATTTTATTAATTTGATCTCTTCTATTTTCTCTTCTATTTTATTTTCATTTTAAAACTTTTCAAATCCAAGATACAACCTTATTCTATTTATCTAATATTTTATATGTTTATAAAAAAACTCTCATTACTGTACATAAATGAATTCAGTTACTATATATGTAATTCAAAAAGTAAGTTTAAAAACATACATACTTCTCTTTAAATAAAGAGGGGTGAAATGATTATGAGAAGATGACCTTTCTCTTTTAAATTAAAAGATATTACATGTTAACTTATAATAATAATAATAATAATTGGTGGACCTCTACAAGTGTAGTTAGAGAAGGCAGGAAACTCTGATCTAGTGAATTTTGATCCTGCATGGCACCAAAAAGGGGAGGGAGCATTGTCGTAATATCTTGGTTGACATAGGAAAATGTATACGAGGAGGGTTTCAAGCCCATTTTGACAAGATGGATGACACTGCACAGGGAGACAATAGGTTAGAGTTAACAAAGGATGTCGACTCACATGGCGCAAATTCCAAGGAATCTGATAGGGGGGCTTTAGAGAAATGTAAACATACTATAATGGCAGGCCTAAGTGGAGCTTGCAAGCCAAAGACCAATAACAATCCTCGATTTGTGATTCAAGATCCATAAACCCAAGTTCTTTGAGACCACATGAAGACATATGCATTGATCTGTAAATTTATGGTGGTTTGGCCCACATAAAAAGTGTTAATAAATTGGATCCAACATATTTGGAAACTCAAAGGGGAGGTATACCTTCATTTGGGATCCAAAGGCTTCTTCACAACTGTATTTACTAACATGGAGGATAGAGATGGGATCTTTTAGGGAGGATTGTATTTCCTCTCCTCGGAAAAGTTGTACATGCGACCATGGAAGGAAAATTTTATGCCATAGAAGGAAACCTTCACCTCTATTCCAATTTGGATAAGGTTATATTCTCTACCTCTAGATTATTAGTTGCCAAACACCCTAGAAGCTATAGGGAATTTTCTAGGACAATTTCTGAAGCTATCTGAAGCGACCTAGCAGGGAAAATACACTACGTATGCCCGAATTTGCATTGATATGGACGTCTTGTGTGCTCTTCCAAAAGTATTAATCCTAGAGTTCCAGGATGGATTTTGGTCACAAAGCATCGACTATGAACATATTACTTTATGTTATAAATGATGCCATGAACATGGAAACCTCTTCATGGAACGCCCATTAAATATAAGGACATAGCCACCAAGAGTTTTCTTAGGCAAAGACCCTGAGGATTTCACAAGAGTGGGATCCAAGGGTGAATCAGGAAAGAAACAACAACCAAATAATTCAAACAAAAAAAATGAAACAGAGAACTGCTATGATTTCATGACTGAGGAAATCCTACAGGAGGAAGACAAAAGTCAGGAAGTAGGGACAGGAAAAGCAAACAAAATAAAGGAACCAGTAGTAATGACAAGGGATATTCCAAACCTCACTAGATACCTTGGTAAATTAGCTCAGACGTAAGCACAGGATGGAGATCCAGGAAATCTAACTCAGGTTCAAATGCATTATGGAGATTTTGAAATGACACCAAGCAAAGCAAGGACAAAATATACAAATTTAAGGGAGATCGTGGAAAAATAAAGTTTAGTTCTTTAGAACATGTTAAAAATTTGGAAGGAGAAGGGACTGGAAACGATACCCAAACACCAAATATATTGGGTCGAGTACTTATTCCAAACACTCGAAGAAACCATACTGAGAGGAACAAAGAGATCGCATGAAGAGACTAAAGGATTGGGATTCAAGGTTATGAACATACATAACCCCCTGACCCCCAAGAAAGCTCGTAAGAAAAGAGGAAGGAAATGCAACAGTGCCACCTTGTAGAAGATTGGAGAACCCTAACTCTCGTCTGCTATGTGCAGTTAAAATTTTAACATGGAAAATAAGAGGTTTGAATAGCCTCAGAAAACAAAGGATCCTTAGAGACAAGATCAAAAAATAAAACCTAGACATAATTTTCATTTAAGAAATCAAGTATTCGGCTAAATGCCTAAAAACAAATGGTGGAATTTTTTGGGATAGATATGAATATGTAGATATATAAGCTCATAATGTTGTAGGGGGAATCCTAACACTATGTAACCCCCAAAAGATAAACCTAATATCTTCTAAATTCACTCAACATTCCCTCTCGATAACTCTGCAAGTCTTTGGTTCACTAGATCTAATTGTTTCTACGAATGTGTATGGCTCCAAGAGGATTGATGACAATCTTACCTTTATTCAATATTTGGAGGACCTCAGAAGAAGTAATCCACATATGAAATTGATAAGTGTATGGGACTTTAATATAATCCTCACCTTGGAGGAAACAAATGGAGGCACAAGGAAACTAGACCACAACTCAGAAAGTTTTCAAACTCTTATTGACACCATGAAGTTGGTGGACATAGAAGAAACTAATGGGATCTTCACTTGGAACAATAAAAGAGGAGGAAAATTCTTGGTGGCCTCTTGCCCTGATAGATTTCTAGTTTTAGAGGAAATAATCCTCCAAGGAATCAATGTTGAGGCTAATATTATACATTGTGGTGGATCTTATCACTAGCCATTTCTTCTGGATACTAATGGGAACATAAACTAACCAACCCTTCATATTGGATGGATTTTCGCTGGATCATCCCCATTTTGTAGAAAATGTGAAACAATGGTGGCAAGGCGAAGGATAATCTTGAGGCTCCAAGATGTTTAAGCTATAGAAAAATCTGAATGAATTCAAAGGACAAATTAAATAATGGAATAGAAATCAATTTGGAAATATTTTCAAAGCCAAAAAGGAGTTGGAAGATATAATTGAAGAGATCAAAAAATTCATCATTAAAGAAGGATACAACGAAGAAAATGAAAACCTTGAACACTCCCTTAATTGGGAACGGGAAGAAAACGTTTGTAGGAGGAAAATTTATGGAAACAAAAATACATGATACATTGGTTGCAGGAAAGAGAAAGAAATAGTAAATTCTTCCACAAGACAATTTTAACCCATAGGAAAGATAACAAAATTCTGAAATGAAAAGATAGAGCAAGAAACATATGTCATAGACGTGACGAGATAAAATAGATTTCAGTTCATCACTTTCAGGAAATAACAGCCAAACCCCAAGGAGATAGAGCTACTTATATCGAGAAAATATTGTAGCATATCACAAGGATGGTCACAAAGGAAGAAAATGCTAACAAAATTAGACCGATATCATTAGAGGAGGTTGAGAAAGAGGTGCAGGAAATGAGAAATGGTAAGGTGCCACGACAAAACCATTTTACAGTGGAATTCTTTAAAGTTTATTGGGATATAGTTGGTATAGATATACACGAAGTGGTGGAGAACTCTCTTACATCAGAAAACATCCTCAAGAATTTCAATTCCACCCTCATCATTTTGGTTTCAAAATAAAAAGAAGAAAATTTCCCAGATAGATACTGCCACGTACCTTTGAGCAAGGTCATACATAAGATTATATCAAAGGTAATAGAAAATACATTAAATCCTTTATTGAAAGTATTTATCTCTAAAGAGAAAGTGGGGTTTGTGGAAGGAAGACAAATCTTGGATAATCTGGTCTAGGCCATGAGATAATCCATTCCATCAAATCCCATAAAAAACAGGGATGATCATATAACTAGATATCATTAAATCTTGTGATAAAATGAGTTGGAGATATCTAGAATGTACTCTTCAGTCATTTGGATTTAGCCAACACTAGATCGGTGGGTTATTTCTTTAGTCTCTACTCCTGGATTCTAAATTATGGTTAATAGAGCCCCATCCAAACCTTTCTACCCCAAAAGAGGTCTGCATCAGGGAGAGCCACTTTCACCTTTTCTATTTGTCTTCCTAATTGAGAGGCTAAGTAGATATATGAAATTATAGGTTGAAGTAGGTGGGATCAAAGGGTTGCAACCTCACCCAGAATGCAAATCATCCATCCATCAACAGTTCGTGGACGATACCATGCTCCATGGAATACCAATATTCAAAGAAGCTAAGGCCTATAAGAAAATCCTAAATGAATTTTCCAAAGTTTAAGGTATGGAACTCAACTTCACAAAGTCGAAGATTTTCGTTTTTAATACTCATACCTATGTGCAGAGGAATCTCATAAAAATTCTAGGCTTCCAATGGAAATCACTACCTTCAAATTATCTCGGAATACCTTTGACAGACAAAGCATATAAGAAGTCTACTAGGGAAAACATGATCTCCAAATGAAAAATAATGCTAGTAAGTTGAACTTTAGAGCCCTGAATGTGGAAATCAGGTTAGTGTTGACTAAAGTGGTTTTGCAAGCTATGGAAATGTATTTGATGTTTGTCTCACCCACCCCCAAATGGATTATCCAAAAACTAAGCTAAATTCAAAGAAAATTGTTGTGGAGGGGGGTTGAAGAGAGTAAAATATGTGCCTTGGTAGGGTGGGATGAGATTTTCCAATCAAAATCCAGGGGTGGTTTAGGCCTGCAAGATTCTGAGACGGTCAATGACGCATGTGGTGCAAAGTTGTTGTGGAGATGTATTAAGGAGATTATAGTCACTTGAGCTTCCTATTCAAAAGAAAAGGACGCTCCAAGATGGAACTCTCAAACCCTGATTAGGATAAATCGTAACATTATGTGCTCCGTTATCTATAATCTATCATGGCATAATCAAGGAGTTATCCAAGATTACTGTTTTTTGGAAATTAGGAATGGTAAAACTGCCCTCTTTTGAAAGGATGCATGGTAACAAGAACCTTGTTTAACCACACAGGTGAGGCTGACCCTTCAATAGGAAAACCAAATATTATGGAAAATGAAAGTACGCCATTATTAGGACCCAGGGGGGCGAAAATAAAAAATGGAAGAAAATGATAACTTTAACTCACCAATAGTAAGATTAGATAACATAAGCTTGAAAAGAGCTAGAGAAGGAGCTACAGAAAAAGAAAATTCTTATTTTGGAGGAGGAAGATCAATTAGGGTGGGAGAGATAGGATGGAGGACAATCATTGTGAAATAGACCCTCCTCTACATTGTACGACACCAATAGGGAAATGCAGATCCAGTTTGGAATAAAATAAGGTCAATTTCAATTGGCTAAAAATCAAATTGTTTTTGTGGATAGTGATGAACCAGAAAATCATAACCTAGGATAATATCCTCTAAAGAGGATTCAATGTTCATTCACAATGTTGTATCTGTGAGAAACAAAAGGAGAAAATTAAACCCCTGCTAAATATGTATGCATATGCAACTACTCTATTAGATTGGGTCTCCTTAGTTTTTCGTCAAATTGACCGGAAGAGAGACAATATTCAAGAAACTCTAAGCAAGTGGTGGTACAAAATCATGAAGAACAAGTTTGTTAACCTTGCCTCATGCCTGATTTTAGGCTTCGTGTTATGGATAGTTTGGAAGGAGAGAAACCGATGAATCTTCCATAAAAAATCCTTCCTTACTACCATCCTTTAAGCTCAAATCCTGCAAAAATTGTAAGAAACAATCCTTAATAGTAATCTAAAAATATCTGAGGATAGGCCAAGAGATCAAGAAAATATATTTCTAGAATTGTTGAAGCTGGAAGAAGTTCAAGCCTAGTGTAATAGAAATAGGGATACCCATATTTAGGTTAATGTGAAAAAATGGTCGCCAACTGCCCAGGGTTTCTTGAAACTAAACTTTGAAGGGGCTAAAAAGGAAACACTCGTTGAGTTGATGCTAAGGGTGTTATCAAAGATAGAAATATAAGGATTCAAAGAATTTATTATAGGAATTTGTGTGAGGCAACAAATAATGCCGCAAAATTTCACGCCTTAGAAGAGGTGCTGGAGTGCCCTGTTCGGTATAGAATTCACAATATCACCATTAAAGGAGACCTTACCTTAGTAATTAAGGTGGCAAAGAATTTACAATGCAACACAAACCTTGGCAAGGTAACGACCCATTGCTGCCTTGACCAAATTATACAAGGACACCCGGCGATGATGCAGACCATTTACTTCAACCTAGTATGGATATCAGTGAACATGGGTGCTGACATGTTAGAAAATGAGGGAACTAGCAGGGCATAAGAGAACTACAATGTGATTGGAAAGGTTTCCATGATGGCTCGTTGAAAGAATCACGTGATCAATTAGCTGAGCTGAACTATCTTGGGAAGGGTCAACACCGAGCAGAGGTGGTTGAGGATGTGATAGCCTCCAAGGTGGAGAAAAGTCTAACTATAACCTAAATCTAGAGATCATTTCTCAATGCAACCATCCTGAAGGACGAGTGATGGAGCTAGGTGGCACCAAGCGAAAGTAAGTAAAAGCCACGTGGTAAAGTATTGCATCAAGGAAGGTGGATGTACTCTCTCTAATATGATCCCTCAACCTCCATTTCATTCTCCCATTGGCTTAGCTAGGGTCTTATCTCCATTTCAAAAAAAAGGTTGATGGAAGAGATTATTGGCAATGTGAAATCCAGAGATAATGAGTAGATACCAGATGAGAGGGAGTAAATAACATGGTCGGCTGGCACATATGAATTTGTGTCAACTATCACAATTAGAACTGCTAATAATGGCAGAATTATGGTAAGTAAGGACTTAGTGTAGTCGTAAGTCCAGGGTCCTAGGTAAGACAACGACTGATATTTATTACCTCATAGGTTTGGAGGTTTCTTTAAGTGATAAGAGTTTGTAAGGGGATTGAAAGGTAAATTTAATTCTTTCAAATCATTTTCTACTATTTAGGGTTCCTGGTAACAAAGGTATGGACAAGTTCAAGTAGACCTATCGCTGAGGCCGACCATGAGGTGGCCATCCGGGGGAGGAACCTTGTAAACCTACTAGAATGGAGATAGCGGTGTGGGAGGTAGCGCAAACGTATTCTAAATCTGTCCTGTGGAAGGGGGAATAAATTATTCAAATGTTGGAATAGGAGGTGAGCAAGAAACAATCTAATAAGTCAGATGGAGTAATAGAGGAAGAGGTGTACTGGCTCATTGATCCTGAAGTCACCAGAGCTAAAGAAACCTTGTATCACAAGACGATGGATATAACTTAACACGTGAATACATTAATTGGGAAGCTACTGGTAGATATTGTCACTATATTGGGAAACCATGTCAATGGAAGCAAATGGAAAATAGCCAGAAGCACATGGAGCATATGGGAACTTTCCTGCAAACTCTCGTGGACATTAAGTGGCTCTGGAAGGAAAGAATTGAGAACCTAGCCAAGAAATTTGACATCTTTCTTCACTTCGTCCACCATTTGGACATGACCTTTGGCAGTGGAGTGGACCAACCTACACAAGTGAGGAGGGTCCACATCAGGGGTTCAAAGGTGAAGGTGTCTCAACATGAGATCAACCTTGAGCATGCAGAGCTTGGGAGATCCCCATTTAGCACTCATACCTGATTTCAAGTTCAAGTATTTTTTTTGTTAATCCATGCTTTTTTTCTATTATAGTATATTTTCTCTTTTTGGTAATGGAAATAGAATAGATAATGCCAAGGTCTAGCCAATTATATGACTTAGACTTATTTGGAAACATGTCTATAGGAAACACCAGGAAAGTATAATCTATACGTTTTTTTGTAAACCTTGGAAAATGCAAAAGAATGTTAGTACTATGATGGACATAGGACTATTAAAAACTTGGTTTTACTACAGTTGGTCTAGGCTGGCAGACTAGCTTGCAGATTTTCTATTTTGGATTTTGATTATTAATAAAAACCTCCACCTCACTTAGAAAAAAATAATAATAAATGTAAATTGGTGTATGTCCGATTTTTTTTTGAGTTAAGAGTAAGTCTTTTTCAAGCTTAGCTAAAAGCTCGTCTCACCCATTAGTAATATCATTAAATGCAAATTAGTGAGTGTAAGTTTGATAACTATGTTATAATAAATCTTCCTTCCCACTACTAAAAAAAAAAAATTACAAGTAATATTATAACCAATATAGTCATAATATCTTTAATATATAAATTTTACTTCCACTAACAATAATGCTATGTATGTTTGCATGTTTGAAGTTAACACATTGCACCTATTCTTTAATCAATCTAAAATATATACTTTTGAGCATATTTTGAGTGGCATTTTCTCTTTTGATAATTAAGTCTTCTAAATAACTTCTAAATAAATATTAATATGATTGTAAAAACGTAAAAAAAATATTAATTTTAACATTTATTTCACGAACCTCTCATAAAAGTGTTGTCGGTGACTGACAAAAGGCATTTCTAGAGGAATCATAGTCTCCTTTACAGAAAAGTGTTGGGGAATTAATGAGGATGCGTGCACAGGTTCTCGGGCCCTTAGAGGGGGATTTCTTGTTGTTGAGGGTCACTCATGATCATCATCTCCTTAAAAATTAGGGTCTTAGGAGCTGCCCATAAAAATTTCTCTCTCAAGGATCTCATGTTGAGCCATCATCTGACGGTGGTAATGTTATAGAATATTATGGTCTCGAAAGAAACTATGTGGGAGCCTTTGCCTAAAATGTGTTCTTATTGGTTTTATGCTTACTAGTGCATTAGGACTGTCTAGTGGCCTGGTTATACTTTGGAATCCGAAGGAGATTAAACCTGAGGCTTATATTTCATGTGCATGCATTATTCTATTTGGTTATTTGAAGCATAACCACTCTCGGATTCAGATTGTCAATTCAAATTCTCCAACAAACGTTGGAAAATATATTCGGATGACATTGAAAATTTTGGATTTCTGGACCTTATATCATTAATTGTGGTCGCAGATCTCAATTTCACTCTCGGGTCTGATGAAGTATGGGGTGACAAAGCTATGAATGATCCACTTGAAGTAAGCTATGAATGATCCACTTGAAGTAAGCTATGAATGATCCACTTGAATCTTACTTCAAGGGACTCATTGATTCTAACAATTGTCGTGACATATCCCCCAACCCCATGGCTTCGACATGGCACAATGGTCGCTTTGGGTCAACGGACATCTCCAAGAACCTTGATCGTTTCCTAGGGAATACACAATTGGCCGAGTGTATGTCTAGGATTCAATCATCTATTTTACCCATTTTCATATCTGATCACCAGCCTATCTTATTGTCATGGGAAGGGATGAAATATCAAAGAGAATATCCATTTAAATTTAATCAAGTGTGGCCGAAGGAAAAGTCCTTTGAGGAATTAGTTCAAAGATGTTGGAATAATCATAGGAACTTTTTAGACCCAGGGGCATTGGCTGGACTGGGACAAAAATTGAGGTCATTAAAGCTAGTTGTGCGTGCTTGGGTAGGTGAGAAAAAGAGGGAGATCAAGAAGGAGCTAAAGGTTATTGAAGACATACAAATCATGCTATCAGATCCGAATGACCCTCAATATTTCTTTGAGTCATATAAGAAGTAATTCCTGGAATTAGAGACCCAGAAAAGGAAAGTTATCCATATGAGGGAAGAAGAATGGAAATTAAAGAGAAATGTCACATGGGTGACAACCAGTGAAGAAAAAAATGGCATATGGGCGATGTTCGATGAGGATAATGAATATATCTTTGCCCAACCAAAATTGGAACAAGCGGCTACCAAATATTTTCGAAACCAAGTTCAAGAGAGGAATCACACATTCATGGATCATAGTGTCTTCTTAAAGCAGATGTTGAATATGTTCACAAATGCTGATAACCTGTCATTGGGGAGAGCAATTTCGATGGAGGAAGTTGAATGATTTATGCATTCTAGTGCCAAGGACAAGAGCCTCAGTTGTAATGGCTGAGGCGTTGAACTATTTATACACTTTAAGGAATTTATGGGGCCATATTTATCACTCTACTTCCAAAAAAGGAGCATCCAACAACTTTTGCGGAATTCAAGCCCATTTCCCTTTGTAATCTCATATCTAAAAGTCATTACAAATAGAATGGAATATTCCTTAGCCAAACATATTTCTCCGGAGAAGTTTGGATTTTTAGACCAACGATTTATATAGGACACTGTTGCAATCAGTCCAGAATGCCTTCATTCTATCAAGACTCAAAAAATAAATGCTAGTGTTATGAAGGTCAATCTCAATAAGGCATAAGATTGCATAGATTGGGATTTCTTGTGACTGTCGCTATATAAGATTGGCATCAACCACCGGAATATACAATGGATTATGGCATGTGTAGTGACAACCAATTTTTCCATCATCATCAATGGTCTACCTACCAGCTTCTACAACACTTCAAGGTGGCTGTGACAGGGATGTGCCTTGTCACCATTACTGGTCATAATTATTATGGACAAATTGTGTTGAAAATTATCGGAAGCAAGGAATAGGGGTTTTATTAAACGGATCAATGTATAAGAGTAAACATATATTACCCACTTCATAGAAAATTTTAGGGGCGAATGTTCGCCCTTTGGCGAAATTAAGGGGTTTTAAAATTTTAGTGGGCGAATATTTTGTATCATAGTACATTTTTACAAATCACCTCAAATAGCCCACCTTATTTTAAGGGAGAGGGTAAAAAACGTAGATTTAGCCCTTGAAATTAGGAGTTACAACCTTCCATTCACCAATTTTCAAGAATAGGTTTTATTTAAGTGAATCCTATGGGCCAAAGGCCCAAATACCATATTTATAAAAGAGGTATGGTAAATTAATAAAAATATAAATAAATGAGAGGTATGGTAAATAAATAAAACATTTTTTATATTTACTCCCTAAGTCACCTTATATACATGCAAGGGTGTAAACAAATAAAAATATAAGTAAAGTGGAGGTATGGTAAATAAATAAAACGTCTTTTTATACTTACTCAAAAGGTATGGTAAATAAATAAAAATATAAATAAACTAGACGCATGGTAAATAAATAAAACCTCTTTTTATATTTAGTCCATAACCCTCATTCTATTTATGAAGGCTCAAGGAAGAGGTTTTATTTAAGTGAATCCTATAGGCCAAATACCATATTTGTAAAAGAGGTATGGTAAATTAATAAAAATATAAATAAATGAGAGGTATGGTAAACAAATAAAACATTTTTTTATATTTACTCCATAAGTCACCTTATATTTACGAACACTCAAAAAATGCATTATATTTAGGTGAAACATATGGGCAAAATACTACGGGACAAATACCATGGACTAGATTGTTATTAATACCATGCAAAAAAACATTATTAACACTAATATTAGTATTAATAAAAATAAAAATGGCACATGGTATTGACCCATGATATTCACCAAAATGGCACATGGTATTGACCCATGGTATTCACCTGGAATGTAGCCTATTTAAATGGGGGAATTAAACTAGCATAGATCCATCTTTACTCTGGATCTACTAAGCCCCGAGAGGTATCAAATATCGTGATATGCAAACTAGCATAGAGTGAAAAAATATTTGATCCGATCAAGAGTAAAAATGGATGTTGTAATTTAATGTATGTTAAACATTTTAGCTTGGTTAAAATAAAAAATAAAATAAAAATCAACTACTAATTTTATTAATTTTTATAAATTACTAAGAGTAATTTTTAAGCTCCAGTTTTATGATAACCCATGGTATTGACCCATGGTAATACCATGGTATTCATGTGAGCATATACTATTTAAAGGGGAAATTCTATCATCTTAGATCCATCTTAATTCTGGGTCTACCAAGTGCTCAGAGGGATAAATAGATTTCATCCCCCTAAGAGTGGTAGATGTGGAGTTAAGATGGATATTGGTTGGTTTTTATGATAATTAAGCTATTAAATAGACTTAGGAAATTATATTGTAAAAACATCTTAAGGTGAATGGTTAAAGCATAGACATTGGACAAGTATATTTGTATACTTCTGTTTTAAACTGAAACAAATCCAGGGCTAAAAAGAATGGATTGATTGCACTAGTCATCCTTCTATAACTTTCCAACATATGTTGAAGTAAACAGATTGTAATTTGGGTAATTTTTCTAATTGCAAACAGGAACATACTTGTGTATTGGCAGGGTGGTTACGAGGTCCCTAGAAGTGATGAATTTGAATTTTTCTTAGTTTTATATATAGTATTAGGTTTTTTCTCATGCTCTCTGTGAATGGCATGGGTGAATTTCATCCTACACCCACTAGGTTATCGATATGTAATTTCGGTAATTTTGATTTCAAAGGATATTTTAAAGAAATGCAATGATTTCATTTGTGTATTCAATAAACACAAGATTTTATAATTGAGTAAAATATTCGCCATTCCTGGTGAGAGATTCGCCAAAAAATTATATATACATATCATATTATTGATAAAATCGCCTTCCATTTTTCCTATATACCATGGAGATTCGCCCATTTATTATACATGTAAATTTGGGGGGGTTCTTAAAATTTTCCCTGACCCACTTGATGTCCACTAGTGATCTACTACTGGGTGGAGAGAATAACATTGAAGAATGGAGTTAGATTTATGGAATATTAAATGCATTTGGTAAGGCTACAGGCTTATACATGAACAAAGGTAATCAGTCCTCATTATAGATTCACAACTTACAGTGTTTATTATGGATATTTACCACGTGTTTCAAATTGAAAAGATACTGATAGATGAGGGATTCAATTACCTTCGATATACACTGAAACCAAATAAATATGGAGATAAAGATTGGGTGTGGTTGTTAAGAAAATTTGACAAGAACAATTTCTTTTAGCAAAATAAATGGCTTTCCCTCAGGGGTAAACTCACCCTTATCAAATATGGCCTACATAATTTGTGAGTCTAATGGATACATTTGTATTTACTTCCGAAGGACATAATACATAAGATCGAAAAAAATTCAGCTAGATTTCTATGGGCGCGTAAAAGTACAGGAAGGAAATACCATTTGGTCTCTTATTCCTCCATTGCACAACCCATTCAAAGTGGAGGGTGGGGTAAACTAGAAATATTGCATTTTAATATTCCATTAGGCACAAAATCCTTTTGGTGGGCATTATATGGCATAGGTATTTTCCAAAATATCATGACAAGGAAATACATTCATCATATTGATACTATGCAATGGATTAGAGACGGGGCTAAGGAGAAAACTAAATAGTGGATCTTTGCTGGAATGAGCTGGCAGTTTTGTGATGGCTGTCAGGTTCGGGTGGGTGTGGATGCTATAAAGGGTATGGATGGTTACCATTCACTTTCTTTCCCTCTAATATATCATTTATCCCAAATGGGTATTACTCACATCTGGCAGGCATGGAAAATTTTGGGGCTAACATTCACAGGTGGGCTAATTTTCCTTGATTTTTCCCAGAAACGATTTGCGAATTTCATTTTTTCTTAGAAATGATTCGCCCAAATTTTACAATATAAAATTATTTTACCTTAAAAATTGCCAACATTATATAGAAAAATATATAAAATCATTATAAATTTGAATAATTTTACAAAAATATAAATAAACATTTTATTGTTTTCATATTAGGGACAAGTGAGATTCGCCACTGTTTTTAAACTTCAAGATAACTCTCCACCCTTGAAATTTTCCTTGCTAGCAGGTGGCGGGAGAACTAAACAACATCTTGGGTACTCGCACATGGCATAATGCAGTTTCTATGGGACTGGTGTGTAGATGGGGTATAGAATGAAAGGATTACATTCAATGTTTAAATCAAACTAGAGCTTTTCTATCCGAAGTAGAGGATAAATTGTGCTGGGTGGGCACACTTGAAAAGGAAAAAATGGTTGTCAAGGATATATATTCCATATTTCTTGTAGATGCATTTGATGAAAGGATTGAGTGGTTCCAAAAAATATGGTATTGGGACATACCCATGAAGCTGAAATGTTTTAATTGGTTAGTTCTCCACAACATAGTGCTCACATGGGGCATATTAGTACATAGAGGACAACAAGGACTAGCAATTTGTTCCCTATTTTGGGTAGTCATGAAGGACACTCTTCATATATTTTTAAAATGTCCATTTGCAATTGTTATATGGGATAGAGTAATGTCACTACTCAACATGAAAGGTAGGTGGCGTGACGGATCGATTAAGGGATGTCTATCTTCTTGGTTCATAACACATAAGAAACACTCCACTTTCCCATGCTATATACTCTAGGTGATCTGGAGACGCAGAAACAAAAAAAAATTGAACAACAAGAACCAGACTCTTGCATACTTCGGGGAGATTGGACCAAATATTAGAAAAGGCCATAGAGGTAACATCAAGTATATCGATATTTGGAGTGAACTCCGAGCTGGTTTTTTTGATGGGATGTGCGTACATTCAAAATGTGGATGCAAGACTTATATTGTAATAAAACCTAGTATGTTTTATCACTTTTGGTGGGAAGGAGGAAGAGGCACAAACAATGGGGCATAAATTATGTCACTATGGGGGACACTTCTAAGTGCAAAATGGTTGGGTTTTAAGACTATAAAGATATTCGTGGACTCAAAAAGTGTCATAGAATGGTTATAAGGATCCTCTCAATTCAATATGATCAATCTTTCAGCATGGATGAAGCGTTTCTGGATTCTAGAGAAGACCCTTGGTTAGATTACATATAGGCATATGTACCCTAAACAGAATGGGCCCTTGGTTAAATTACATATAGGCATGTGTACCGTGAGTAGAATGGGGTTGCACACATGTTATAAAAAAGGGGCATTGCAAGCAGAAACATGTTTGATGCACTTTCATGCTTATCATTAGGGTTCATAAATAAATGGATAACTATAGAGATCCTATAGCATAGCAATTCTGTATAGGTGGACCTTATTGAGGCTAGGACAGAGACACTTCACAAATAATGAGATGATATGTTAATAGATTTTCAAAGTAGAATCATAGGTAGATATGGGTGATATAATACTTAACTAAAATTTTGCTTTTTATGGAGTACAATGACAAATATGTGACAGAAATGTCTTTTTTTTTTGGAGAAGGAAGTAAATCAGAAACAAGTTATTATAACAAGTTATTATAATCCGCCTTTATTTTAATGAAAGATGATGTTTTTTTTTCAACTGGAAAAAAAAGTATTGCCGGTCGCTGTAACCGGAGCCCAATCTATAAGGATTACCGAATTGCTGAGGATAAATAATAAATCGTCAATGGACGAGCCGTTCTCTAAATTCAAAAACAATTGTATTATACTCTATGTATTATATTGTAAGTAAAACAATTGTATTATAGACTATGTAGTATATTGTAAGTTGATATGCCATTGATTCTCTTATGCTTGTCCCACATAAGAGCGTAACTAGTTGTTTTCCATCCTGGTCGAGTGCTCTATATATAATTTATTTTTCCCACACAAGGATGAATAAAATAGTTAAAAGACTAGAAATCACTTTCGCTGACATGATGGAGAAAAAAAAATAGTTAAAGAAGAGAAATCCAATTTCAGAACCGTAATCCACCTAAAGCTGAACAAGTTCATACACGTGATTAAGGGAAAAAATTGATAAACTAAGTAAAGATCAGATTGTCAATCTTCGCACCTGCTGTTTCATTAAAGCTGGACATTTCAGTACAGGCTGTGGACTGACAAAAAATAAATCAAAGTAGTGGCAATAGCTTGTTTTATGAGATTCTTTTTGCTACCAAACATATGTAGCACGTCTGTATATCAAGATCGCGTGACGTTCTCCACACTGTAATATCTGTATTTTTTATATGGTGGACACATTAAAGCAGAAAAAAGGGAAGGCGGAGCAGAGTTCTTGCTTTTCGTTTTTTGTTTCTTTTTCTTTTTCTAATGTCGGGGTGCTCTTGCGCACTTGAATTTCTGCATCTGCCTCCTATCACTGTGAACTCTGATCGATTGTTTCAGCCTAACTTTCTGACTAGTGCACACTTTTTTATCTGGTATTCTATTTATAAGTTCGGTTGTCAAACGAGCTATCATTATTCACCGACGCCTGTTGCGCCATTAGGGGACCATCTTGTGTGATTCTCGTCTGCGTGAAACAGTTGTTCGTAATAATTTTTAAAATCTTCAGTAGTGCCGTACGTTTACAGCGATGCCAATATGTCCAGTAGTGCCTTTACAGGGATGCCAAAGTTGTCAAAATTGCTTTTGTTAGTTTATATGTTCATTTATTTAAACCCAGAAGCCATGCAACGTTTTTGTTAGTTCAAATGATTTTTTTTGAAGTATTATAGTGTGCAGGCTTGGAAAGAGATGAAATGTTTAAGTACTTTTGGAGATCTTCAATATTTAGATTTATTCTATCTGTTCGTACATTTTTTGCATAAACAGCCTCCTAACGTTGCTCAATAGAAATCGCTGTTAATCATTTATGTGGCATCAGCATATGCTTTTTTCTGAGTTTCCACTTGCAGTGGCTTGGCAGAATTTTGGTCCCCGCATCTGTAAGTTGCTATATAGTAACGTCTCTATCTATCTTCCACTCGCGATTAAACGCGGAAGTGCGCTTCCTTGACTCATTGAGAACGCTAACGTTACCAATTCTTTATTGCTTTCCCATCATGATGGATTTCTTTTCTCCTCAAAATTGAAATGCTTCCTCACTGGTTTCTCACTTTGGTGATAGTTTTCCAACAATAATTAATTGAAATGCTTCCTCACTGGTTTCTCACTTTGGTGATAGTTTTCCAACAATAATTAATCTCTATTGGAAAAAAATAAAACAATGAACACTTATATAAATACATAAGAACATAAAATGCCTCAGATTTAATGCTGGCATTAGTCCAGCATTAGTTCGAAGTTAAATTTACAAACAGGGACTAAAAATATGATATCACATAGCTTTCCGCCCTCTTGTCTCAGGAAGAGGTCAAATAAGGCGATGAAAAAGAATATGGTTAAAAAAGTTAAAAAAATTTAGATATTCGCAATAGGAGGGGGCTATTCATGAAGATAAGCAGCTTGAACTAATGCTAAAACCGAAGGCATCGATTACAATAGTCCCTGGCCATTGCCAGATTACAGGGACTAATAAAAACACCCTCAGTTACAAATATTTTAAATATTTTAAAGAACTTTTTTATAAAAGAGAAACCTATTATAACGTTATTTATTTTCCTAACCCTTCGTATTCATAGATTACATTTCTAACAAAACATCTCATTCCATACTCTTGTGTCATCCTTCCACTAGGATTATCTCATTACAATTGGTGTTAATAAACTTAGGTCATCCTTCCACTAGGATTATCTCTTTATGATTGGTGTTAATACTCTTATGTCATCCTTCCACCAGGATTATCTATTTATGTTTGGTGTTAACGGCTGTCCTTTATGCAAGTATTGTGCGAGCGGTGGCATGCGGATGCCAAACCCTTCATCTCTTCTCAATTATATAACGTCAAGATACTTATTGATTTCACTAGGATTATCTATTTATGTTTGGTTTTAACGGCTGTCCTTTATGCAAGTATTGTGCGAGGGGATGCATGCGAATACCAAACCCTTCATCTCTTCTCAATTATATAACGTGAAGAGACTTATTGATTGGTGTCTTATGTTGGTGTTGTTATATTGTAATTGATAATTGGGAATTTTTTACATTTTTAAATAAAGGAAATTTAGATTTACATTGAAATATAGTATGTCATTTTTTATTTTTTTTAAAGAGAGTGCGATTTTTGAGACTTTTTTGTACTAGAAAGAAATGGAGTGGAATTTTGATTTTGGTTATTTAAATTGTTTTTTGATTTTATATATGGATTCAACACTCTAAAAAGCTTCTAACGCACTTACCTATCAAATTTGTGATTTCACTAAATTATGTAATAATTTTAAAGAAAGTAAACGAAAAAATACTAGAAAAACATCAAAAAAAAATCACAGTAAAACAACTCTTACTTTTTTCTTACAAGACCAATGGAAAAAAATTAGTGATATTTCACTCACCAACTCTCTCGAATTTCACCCCAAAAGTAGTTGTTAATGAAAAAGTAGTTATATTTCGCTCACGGACTCGCGAATTCTCCACGCCCCCGCCCCACAACTTAGATAATGGGATATAATGCCCCTGGCTGTAGGATTAGTGGTTGTTAGATAATGGGATATAATGCCCCAGGCTTTAGGATTAATAGTTGTTTACGAAGAATTTACAAAAATTTATAATATATTAACCATAATATTTACAATAAGAATATCACACGTCAAGTGAGATAATGGGATAAAATGCTCCCTGACCTTAGGGTTAGTGGTTGTGGACGGAGAATTTACAAGAATATATAATATTAACAGTAATATTTACAATAAAAATATAAAATAACAATTACAACAAAGATAAATATTTAAATATATATATATATAGATAAATATATAAATATAATGTATAAAAAATTTAAAAATTGTTAAATGCACAAAACCAAATATATATATATATATATATATAAATATATAAATATAATGTATAAAAAATTTGTTGTATAATATCAACAATAAGTAAAAAGTTGCTAAATGCACAAAACCAACGCAAAACGTGTACAGAAAACGGAGCAAAATTATTGTATAATATCAACTATCTAAAATTAAAACGTCCATAAATACACCAAACCAAGGGGAAATGTGCAGAGAGCAAAAAAGACTGATTTTTATATAAAAATGTTTGAGTACAACAAATTAAACAAGAGGGTCTCTCTAAAAACCTTTGTTAATAGTTAATTTTAAAATATATGTAATATAAATCAAATCATATACAAATATTTTGCAAGAAATAAATGATACGGCACCTTCAAAACACCCTTCAAAACACCCTCCAAGTATTCTGATAAAAATTTAGACAACTTGCTTTTTTTATAAAATTGATGGTTATTAGCATAGTTAGAGATAAATCAAACCTTCTATAGCAAATGAATGCCATAATATTGAAGAAGATTGATTGGAGTTTCCTTCAACTTTATCTTCCCTTCAAATAAAGTGTACTACCACCATTGGATCAACTTCTTTTACTCACGAAAAGGGAAATTCGAAGAAATAATGACAAAATGAAAAATATTTAGTGGATACACACTTCATTCCCTTTCCAGGGCATTCAATACAATACAGTGAAAAATTTTAGTGACTTTGTAATTATTTTATTTTATTTCTAATGGTAATGATAAGAAAGGGAGAATGACTTTTCTTAAAAGAGAAGTTAAATAATGTTTTACTTTTAGGTAGCACTTTCTTAATCTTTAAAATTTGTATTTCTTTATTTTACCTCCCAATTATATTTTATTTAAAATAAATAATAATATAAAAGTAATAATAGTCCAGCTAGAAAAAAACATGTGAAGAGTGCGTTAAGCTATAACAATAAGGAAAATAACTTATTTTTCTACTTATTCAGTAAATATATACTCATTTTCTCAAAATAGTTGGGCGAAATATCATAGAATTCTCAAAACATAATACTATCGAAAAAAAATTGTCGTCCGAAGAAAATATGCATATGATATTGTACCAAAATTGAGTAGAGCGTTGAAAAATACATGCGGTAAACTAAAACGTATAATGAAAATGTAATGTCACTGAAAACTTCAAAAAACATGTATCATCAAATATGAAAAGAACAAAAATCAACACACTAAAAGTCATAGTTTTTATGGGAGGCCATCTTCCATTTAATTTTATTGTCGACCTGTTGCACATGTCTCTCATGGTGAGCTTGAGAGGTTACAAAATGTGAGGAGCCATGGGAAGAGCTAAATTTAGTGGCTTGAGCTTTTTCTTTTTTATGTGATTTAGGTTCTTTCCTTTATTTTCTCTCCCTCTAGCATGACTCTGGTATGGATGAAAACACTCATGCTATGCGATTAAATTCATCATATTATTTTAGTAAATAAAGAAACAATAACCAAAGTTAACTTTTACTAATGCACCACGGAAATATTATCTGTAGGAAAGGGAATGAACTCATATGTGCATTGATAGAGTATTATCAACACAAATGTTAGACGTTATACAAGTCGAAAGAATATTTTATATAAAAAAATATGTATGTGAATCAATCATAACAATACAAAATCAACATGCCTCCTCTAAGAGTTTTCATTTTTTAGGCATCGAAATTGAATGTGAATTGCAGGTGGAATAATTGGCATGCAATATAAAAATCATATGTAATTTTGAAATGTGTGACTAATATGAAAACTAGTTCATTGTATAGGGCTTAGTAGTATCACTGTATGTTGTAAAGCGATTACACCTACAAAGTATCATTAGAAGAATGAGATGTATCGATATGTATCATTTTTCAAAAGCATGGACCGAGAGAGATATGTCATTTGACGGTATGAGTAATTGTGTTTCATTTATCATCTTTGCGGTTTGCCAAGAAAAATGAAACGTATTGTAACACATTACAGGGTATTACCATGGGTCCCAAGGTTGGCTACATGCTTTAGCATAAACATTATAAGTAGCGTAGGGGAGGGAATAATACTCCTTCTTCGTAACCTTCTTAGTGACCACCAGAGTTAATGACATAGTAAAATGTGATAATTTCTGGTAAAAAAATAACAAAACCGTGTTTACATTTATTATTATTATTATTATTATTATTATTATTTTTATTTGATGGAGCTCTATAAGTGCAGTCAGAGAAGGCAGGAAACTCTGATCTATTGAGTTTTGATCGTGTATGGCACCAAAAAGGGGCCTATTATAATGTGGGGCCTATTATAATGTCTTGGTTGACAGAGGAAAATGTATACGAGGGTTTCAAGCCCATTTTGACAAGATGGATGACACTGAACTAGGAGACAATAGGCTAGAGTTAACAAAGGATGTGGACTCACATGGTGCAAATTCCAAGGAATCTGATAGGGGGTCTTTAGAGAAAGGTAAATATACTAGAATGTCAGGCCTGAGTGGAGCTTGCAAGCCAAAGACCAATAAGAATCCTCGGGTTGTGATTCAATATCTATAAACCCAAGTTCTTTTAGACCACAAGAAGACATACACGTTTATCTGTAAATTTATGGTGGTTTGGCCCACATAAAAAGTGCTAATAAATTGGATCCAACATATTTGGAAACTCAAAGGTGAGGTATATCTTCATTTGGGATCCAAAGGCTTCTTCACAACTGTATTTGATAACATCAAGTATAGAGATGGGATCTTTGAGGGAGGATTGTATTTCTTCTTCTCAGCAAAGTTGTAGATGTGACCATGGAAGGAAAATTTTATGCCATAGAAGGAAACCTTCACCTCTATTCTAGTTTGGATAAGGTTATATTCTCTACCTCTATATTATTGGTTGCCAATGACCCAAGAAGCTATAGGGAATTTTCTAGGACGATTTCTGAAGCTATTTGAAGCGACCTAGCAGGGAAAATACACTACATATGCCCGAATTTGCATTGATATGGATGTCTTGGGTGCTATTCCAAAAGTATTAATCCTAGAGTTCTAGGATAGATTTTGGTCACAAAGCATCGACTATGAGCATATTACTTTATGTTGTAAATAATGCCATGAACATGGACGTGTACCTCTTCGTCGAATGCCCATTAAATGTAAGGACATAGCCACCAAGAGTTTGGTTAGACAAAGACCCTGAGGATTTCACAAGAGTGGGATCCAAGGGTAAATCAGGAAAGAAAAAACAACCGAATAATTCAGACAAAAAAGAGGAAACAGAGAACTATTATGATGTCTTGACTAAAGAAATCCTACAGGAGGAAGACAAAAATTAGGAAGCAGTGACAAGAAAAGCAAACAAAATAAAGGGACCAAAAATAGTGATGAGGGATATTCCAAACCTCACTAAATACCTTGGTAAATTAGCTCAGTCGTAAGCACATGATGGAGATCCAGGAAATCCAACTCAGGTTCAAATGCATTATGGAGATTTGGAAATGACACCAAGCAAATCAGGGACGAAATATACAAATTTAAGTGAGATTGTGGAAAAATAAAGTTTAGATCTTTACAACATGATAAAAATTTGGAAGGAGAAGGGACTGGAAACAATCCCCAAACACCAAATAGATTGGGTCGAGTACTTAGTCCGAATGCTCAAAGAAACCATACTGAGAGGAACAAAGAGATCGCATGAAGAGACTAAAGGATTGGGATTCAAGTTTATGAACATGCATAACCCCTTGAACCCCAAGAAAACTCATAAGAAAAGATGAAGAAAATGCAACAATGCCACCTTGCAGGAGCTTCGAGCCTTATTGATAAACTCAGGTAAGATGAAATATTGGAACCCTAACTCTCGTCTGCTATGTGTAGTTAAAATTTTAACATGGAAAATAAGAGGTTTGAATAGCCTCAGAAAACAAAGGATCCCTAGAGATAAGATTAAAAAATAAAACCTAGACATAATTTTCATTTAAGAAATGAAGTGTTCAGCTGGATGCCTAAAAAAGATGGTGGAATTTTTTGGGATAGATATCAATACATAGATATATAAGCTCATAATGTTGTAGGGGGAATACTAACACTATGTAACCCCCAAAAGATAAACCTAATATCTTCTAAATTCACTTGACGTTCCCTCTCGATAACTCTACAACCCTTTGGTTCACTAGATCTAATTGTTTGTATGGATGTGTATGGCCCCGAGAGGATTAATGAGAAGCTTACCTTTATTCAATATTTGGAGGACCTCAGAAGATGGCATCCACATATGAAATTGATAAGGGTATGGGACTTTAATATAATTCTCACCTTAGAGGAAACAAAAGGAGGCACAAGGAAACTAGACCATGACTCAAAAAGTTTTCAAACTCTTATTGACACCATGAAGTTAGTGGACATAGAAGAAACTAATGGGATCTTCATTTGGAACAATGAAAGAGGAGGAAATTTCTTGGTTGCCTCTTGCCCTCATAGATTTCTAGTTTCAGAGGAAGTAATCCTCCATGGGATCAATGTTGAGGCTAATATTATACATGATCGTCCACCATTGATCAAGCCTCTTGATCCAATGGTTGACGCTTAATATTGCGTGGAATTCTTGCTGATGTTTATCAAGCCGAGAGCACACGAGAAAAGAAGTTTCTTCGTGCTATGTGTCGATTGCTAAATGGAATCGTGTGACTATCCCAAAATACCGCTTACGTCCTTGAACCCACGTGAAAGTAGCTTTCACCTATGAAGACTGATTACTCTTCTATTTAACTTTGGTGCTTTTTTGCATGTGGCTACCGTAGATCTAAGGGTTCTGTCAATCAGATGGTTCTAGGCTTCTTGAGGTTCCCTCACAAATTTATCAGACTTTTCTCCTTCCACTATGATTTTAGTGCTTCCACCAGGTTTAGGTCTTCTCTATGGAATTCAGAGCTTAGCTAACTAAAGCTCTGTGGTTCGAAACACAGTCGATTTAACTTAATACATAGTGAATGAGGACTTAATGCAATAACACCAGATCATACAAAACTCTAATTTTACAGGCCAAACTGGAATTCAACAATACACAAATATATTTCGAAGGAATTCAACCTCTGGGATTTAACCTTTCATGCATAGAATACATAGAGATACAAATATATTTCAATTCTTTTACAGTCTAATTCTCCATAGCCAAATCTAGACAAAACATATTACAATAGTTCATAACTTACATAAATATCTTACATTCAACAATCTGATCCTCAATCAATGGATTGAATCTATCTAATCCTATACAAATACCTAAACTGCATGATATTCTCCCCGAGAATCTCAACTAAGTTTGAACTACTTGGAGTAATTACAAGATCATTCAAATAGCTATATTCTAGTTCAAATCCTATCTAGAAAACTTTGTAAAATGATAGCTAAAAGATCCCACTCCTTTGCTTGTAAACTTTTTTTGGATTTCTGGAATAAAATGAAGCCTTTTGTCTTCAAGCCTCATGCTCTTGCATCAAACTCCTGAGGACAATATTCTTCATGGGCTCCTATCCATGAGCTCTTCTACAGAACTTCCCAACTTCTGTAGCATGGTATCTGTCACCCGGGTAGCATCACCAATTGGTTGATCTTCCCACTTGACCAAGTACTGAAAATACTCCTATCCCGTTGTCCTTTTAAACATTCTCTTATCCAATATCTTCTCTGGCTGCAATGCCTTTGCTGTAGGTAATTGTTTTACCCAATCGATCTCTTGTTCTTCCCTGTCCTCTGTTGTGTCATTTGCCTGCCCCTTTTCATAGCTGTACAAATCAGCAACATTAAAAATTGGAGATATTTCAATACTAGGGAGTAATTCAATTTCATATGCATTTGAAAAAAAATTCCTTAAGACTTTGCATGGTCCAATTTTCTTAAATTTTAACTTGTTATACTCCCTTTTTGGAAATCTTTCCTTCCTCAAGTGTGACAAAACCAAATCTCCAACTTCAAAATTAACTTCTCTCTTCTTCAAATTTGTTACTTTATAACATCTATATGGTTGATACAAAAAATATATGGTTGATACTTTATAACTTCTATATATAGTCTTCCTTAAGTATAAAAGGATCCCAAAAGAAGGGAAGCTATTGATAGTTTTCATAAATTATAGGGTAGTTTTTCTTTGTTCCCTTTTAAATTTCATTTCTTATATTTGTGATAGAATTATATTGAACTATTTCTTGCATTTAAATTATAATGTATATGAAATACATACTTAGATTTAATGCATATTGTAATAGAAAATAGATATAAATCAATCAATGAATATAAATTATTCTTGATAAAATTAATTAAGGTATTTGGTTGTGAATTAAGTCTTCCATGTGTTAAGAAATTATGGATCCTATTTTAATCAAAGGCCAATATGAAAGTACATGGTGAATAAAATATATGGTAAAAACCTGTATTGGGTAGCAAGAGAATGGGTAATGATCGTTACAATGTTTTTGAATAAGTATACAATAAAAAAAATCATGGGAAATTGGAATAAAAAAAAAAAAAAACTTAAGTAGATCCCTTAAGTAATGCCTACTTAATCAAAAGATAAAATTGTTTTACTCACTAATATGGTAGCACTATTATTTGTAGTAAAGGATTTGAAGATCTATGAGTTCTTCAATATAGAAGGATGAATCTAGAAAACAACAAGAATAAAGCACAGAGAACAAAAATTCTAAAGTAACAACTCCCAACCAATTTTTTATAGCTATCAATAATAAAGGAAATATACTTCAAAAATTACACTTTCACATAAATAAATGTTATTCCGTATCCAACTCAAATGAATCTCCATGTTTATCCAATAAACATATGACTCATCACGATTAACTTAATTAGAATGATTTATTGTAGAAACATATTTTTAATAGCATAAATGATAACATGATCACAAACATAAATATTACATTGTGAATGACTGTCTAGATTGTAGAATTCCTCAACCTAACACATCACTCTCAACCCTTGAATATTCTTTGTGATCTTGTTCATTGTATTCTTTTAAAGCATACCTTACATGACTTCCCTTTTTTATAATATCTTATAATAAATTTCCAAGCTACTCTACTTGTGACCTGTCCATAAAATATGTGCTCTAATAGACTTGAAAGGACATATGGATTTTCCAAAACATACATTATTAGTTTGAAAGGACATATGGATTTTCCAAAACATACATTATGAGTTTGTGAATATATAGTAAAAAATTTCAAACCTAACCCAACATTCTCCACGCTTTCTCCACGCTTACATCTTCTTAGTGAAATTGTTCATTGTCTTGTTATGAAACATACTTTACATGACTCCCTTTTTATAATAACTAATAATAAATGTCTAAGGTACTCTACTTGAGACACATTAATAAGAGACATGATCAAATAACCTTGAAACAAAATATGGATTTTTCACTAGATTTAAAATTTATGTAATAATAATTGTAATCAATTACTCTGTCAATTCAACATGAATTCATTCATATCAAATAATTTTAAGGAAAAATATTTTGAATCATTTCAAGTCTATCTCAAGTATATCTTACAAAAACTGATTGTATTTATTTCATATACTTATAATAACCTATGTCGCAAAATCCCATTGTATTTATTTTCAGATACTTATAAAAACCCATGTCACAACTCTAGAGAAAAATAATAACCTAAACAATTATAGTTATTTTAGAGTAATAATATTACTCATATCATACAACTATTTGATGTTAAATTTGTATCTATTCTGCCATAGCAATGTGAGGGATTTATCGTATATGATTTATAGGTTTAAAACACATTATTAAATTACAAAAATATGGAGAGAAAGTTGAATATTTTCAGAGAATGTTGGGAAAAAAATAAAAGATAGTCGATATTTTTCACCATATGCTAAATCAACGTCCATTTCACAATAGTGGTATATTTATCTAGATAAACTCTTATAATAAACATAACCACCTACTTTCATGATAACTTGGCATTAACTTCTTTACATCATTCTAATATCTCAATTTAGTTAGTATTATGCGTATTTTATTCCACTCTCAACTATATATCTATCTATATATCTATATAGATATATATATACCCACAAACAAACACCATAAATGCAATGATAAAAGCTAATGTAAGACTTTATAATCTTGTATTATCTTACCTTTGAGTTTCCTCTATCTAGATTTCCCCAACAATATCTCCCCTTAAAAAAAATTTATACAATTGATGTACCAAAATTGAGGTACATTGATGTTTGATGCAACTTTAAAACTGAATAATATAATAAGGCATGTTATTGACTTTGTTGGAATATATTTCCATTACTCTTTGATGTCTATTGTGTTAATCCTTACGAAACATAAGTTTGATGTCTATTGTGTTAATCCTTACTAAACATAAGTGAAGCAACATTAGTTGAACACATTAAAAAGAATTGAATATAAATACAAACTATAGCACATTACATATAATATGGAGACAAAATATTGTCTATCATGATAATTCCTCTATACTTCGTTCTACATGATTGAAGTGTTATTCTTTATGGTTCAATTCTAGTATCTCCTTTTCCACTAAAGTACTTTTTATAAATATAATATCTATAATATCTCGAAAGAGACTCTCACACTCATTAAATTGCTTAACTTCCTAAGCATGTAGAATGATGAAATGTAACTCTAAGATCACATATTGAACATTGATATATATTAATTTCAATACTAATATACCAAAAAATAAAAATAAAAATAGAGAAAATATATTGTTAATGTGTATTGGCACTTTAAATACCTAATAAATGTGTTAGCGAAAAAGCATCATAAATTATCAATATAAATATTTAGGCCGATAGGCATTTCCTATGCATCAACTTTTCGTCAACACTTTTACTCTGATCCGTTAGATCAGATGAAACACTTTCAACTGTTGATCTGAACCAGAAAACAAAACAATGGAAAATAAAAAAAGCACGGAAAGTCAAGAAAGCACAAAAGCTCAAAAAAGATTCTATGCAAAAAAAATCAAGAAAGCAGGAAAAAGATCATAAAAACCAAAGATCGAAAGAAAAAAGCTCAGAAAAGCAAATATTTTTGAGGATTTTTATTTTTATTTTTATTTTAAATGCAATGTATTATTAATTTATTTTTATAATTAGGCCGATAGGCCTTTCCTATGCATCAACTTTTCGTCAACACTTTTACTCTGATCCATTAGATCAGATGAAACACTTTCAACCATTGATCTGAACCAGAAAACAAAACAATGGGAAATCAAAAAAGCACGGAAAGTCAAGAAAGCACAAAAGCTCAAAAAAGATTCTATGCAAAAAAAATCAAGAAAGCACGAAAAAGATCATAAAAATCAAAGATCGAAAGAAAAAAGCTCAGAAAAGCAAAGATTTTTGAGGATTTTTATTTTTATTTTTATTTTAAATGCAATGTATTATTAATTTATTTTTATAATTTAATTGAAATATAAATTTTAAATTTTAAATTTAAAAATTAGTTTAGATTTATTTTTAGTTGTAAGTTTATTATGTGTTAAGAGGGATTTCTTTTTGAGGTATTGATTTTTTAAGAGTGAAAAGAGATTTGATTTTTTTTGGCATTTGGTAGATGTAGAGTTAAAATGAATTTAGATTAGTTTAAATATTAACCTTTAAATAACTCACATTAGAGAAAAATACCATGGGAAAAAACCATAGATTAAAAATATAATAAGGAAAAACCATGGGTTGGAAAATTTTATATTTTATATTTTAATTTTAATTTGACTAAGTCAAAATGTTAAACATTGTAACATCTCTCTAAAATAAGTAAATTCAATTTAAGTCCATGCTAGCTCCCATCATTTTCCTGCTCAAAAGATAGGCGTTCTCAACACCTTAGCTACTTCGGCGGGCGTTGCAAGTTTATGACGAAAATCACCTTGAAGATGAGAAAACTGACCTCCTGGAAGTTTTTAATAAGAATGGTTATAGTAGGTCTCAAGGTCTTAAGGCTTTTCAAAATGTTGAAAAGGGTCCTAAGAGTAAGATTGACCCCAAGGATTGGTCTTCCGGTGTTCATCTTCCCTTTATTCAAGGGACCACGGATAAAATCGCTAGGATCTTGAGGAAGCATAAGATTCATTCTTCTTTTAGACCTCTTAACACTATATGAAGTTCTCTTCATTTTGTTAAGGACCCGATTAACCCCAAGGATTAGAAGGGTGTTTATATCATTCCCTGTTCTTGTCGAGCTCCTTATATTGGTGAGACCGGTCGATCCATTAACCAAAGGATTTGTGAACATGCTGCCGACATTAGGCATGGAAGGTCTCACTCCTCCGCTTTGGTAGAGCATGCAGAAAAAACCAATCATCACATCTCCATTGAAGAGGCTAAGGTCATTGCGAGGATTGACCATTTTCATTATTATAAATTTAGAGAGGCCTTAGAAATTGAAAAAAAAGACTTGTTAATTTAAATAGAGATGATGGTTGGAGTATCAACAGATGCTAGATTCCTGCGCTTTCTTCCTAAACAATTATTTTTATTTATTTATAGATTAATTAATTAATTTTTTTTGTTAATCCCCATATTGCTTAGTTTATGACTCTCTTAAATTATTTTTGGTAATATGAATAGGATTAAACCTTAATATTAATATAATATTATATATAATAATATTCATTAATAAGATTATATAGGGTTATGAATCCTTTCTCACCTCAGGGGGGATGTGAAAAAGAGAGCGATGAGGGTTCCGTCGGCAAGAGGACTTGAACCAGGGTAGCCTAGGCCATCGACATAGGGTGCTGCAGACTAGACCTCATTTTGGATGACGAAGACTAGGAGGTACGGGGTGGGTCAACAGGTTTTCTGTGGAGATGGTCCATACAATGGCCATGTAGGCTGTGGGTTGGATCCAGGGTGCTCAATCTGCAAGGATCCCAAGGAATATGTTTACTGGGACAAATTTCATCCAACTGAGAGGGTACAATGGATGATTGCAAAGGAGGTTTTGGATGGGGATTCTTCCTTCGTTTCTCCCATGAATCTCAGAGGCTTGATCCAGTACACAAACCCCACCCCTTCGCCCTTTGGTCCTTTGTTTACGTAATAGATTATACCCTAAATTATTCATTAATCGAGCATGTCCAAAGGTATGAATCAACAATCCAACTGTATATATTTGTGATGCTCACTGGTGCAAATTTTCATTTTTTCACAAACGCGTAATAGCGAATAGATTTACCTTAAATTATTCAACGTCCAAAGATATCAATCAACAATCCAGCTGTATATGTATATGTGTGATGTTTACTGGTGCAAATTTTAATTTTTCACAAAAGCAGAATCGCTGTCAGGGTTTACCGGGAAGAGTTGTGCCAGTGTAGGTGACCAGGCTGATTGAACCAATATCTCTTCTAAAAAAATTCAACAATTCCAATTTAATAATCCTATCGGCCTCTCTTTGTACCTTTTGGGACAATTGCTAGTTTAATTGAAATATAAATTTAAAATTTAAAATTTAAAAATTAGTTTAGATTTATTTTTAGTTGTAAGTTTATTATGTGTTAAGAGGGATTTTTTTTTTGAGGTATTGATTTTTTAAGAGTGAAAAGAGATTTGATTTTTTTTGGCATTTGGTAGATGTAGAGTTAAAATGAATTTAGATTAGTTTAAATATTAACCTTTAAATAACTCACATTAGAGAAAAATACCATGGAAAAAACCATAGATTAAAAATATAATAAGGAAAAACCATGGGTTGGAAAATTTTTTATTTTATATTTTAATTTTAATTTGACTAAGTCAAAATGTTAAACATTGTAACATCTCTCTAAAATAAGTAAATTCAGTTTAAGTCCATGCTAGCTCCCATCATTTTCCTGCTCAAAAGATAGGCGTTCTCAACACCTTAGCTACTTCGGCGGGCGTTGCAAGTTTATGACGAAAATCACCTTGAAGATGAGAAAACTGACCTCCTGGAAGTTTTTAATAAGAATGGTTATAGTAGGTCTCAAGGTCTTAAGGCTTTTCAAAATGCTGAAAAGGGTCCTAAGAGTAAGATTGACCCCAAGGATTGGTCTTCCGGTGTTCATCTTCCCTTTATTCAAGGGACCACGGATAAAATCGCTAGGATCTTGAGGAAGCATAAGATTCATTCTTCTTTTAGACCTCTTAACACTATATGAAGTTCTCTTCATTTTGTTAAGGACCCGATTAACCCCAAGGATTAGAAGGGTGTTTATATCATTCCCTGTTCTTGTCGAGCTCCTTATATTGGTGAGACCAGTCGATCCATTAACCAAAGGATTTGTGAACATGCTGCCGACATCAGGCATGGAAGGTCTCGCTCCTCCGCTTTGGTAGAGCATGCAGAAAAAACCAATCATCACATCTCCATTGAAGATGCTAAGGTCATTGTGAGGATTGACCATTTTCATTATTATAAATTTAGAGAGGCCTTAGAAATTGAAAAAAAAGACTTGTTAATTTAAATAGAGATGATGGCTGGAGTATCAACAGATGCTAGATTCCTGCGCTTTCTTCCTAAACAATTATTTTTTTTTATTTATAGATTAATTAATTAATTTTTTTTGTTAATCCCCATAATGCTTAGTTTATGACTCTGTTAAATTATTCTTGGTAATATGAATAGGATTAAACCTTAATATTAATATAATATTATATATAATAATATTCATTAATAAGATTATATAGGGTTATGAATCCTTTCTCACCTAAGGGGGGATGTGAAAAAGAGAGCGATGAGTGTTCCGTCGGCAGGAGGACTCGAACCAGGGAAGCCTAGGCAATCGGCCTAGGGTGCTGCAGGCTAGACCTCATTTTGGATGACGAAGACTAGGGGGTACGAGGTCGGTCAACAGGTTTTCTGTGGAGATGGTCCATACAATGGCCATGTAGGCTGTGGGTTGGATCCAAGGTGCTCAATCTGCAAGGATCCCAAGGAATATGTTTACTGGGACAAATTTCATCCAACTGAGAGGGTACAGTGGATGATTGCAGAGGATGTTTTGGATGGGGATTCTTCCTTCGTTTCTCCCATGAATCTCAGAGGCTTGATCCAGTACACAAACCTCACCCCTTCCCCCTTTGGTCCTTTGTTTACGTAATAGATTATACCCTAAATTATTCATTAATCGAGCATGTCCAAAGGTATGAATCAACAATCCAACTGTATATATTTGTGATGCTTACTGGTGCAAATTTTCATTTTTTCACAAACACGTAATAGCGAATAGATTTACCTTAAATTATTCAACGTCCAAAGATATCAATCAACAATCCAGCTGTATAGGTATATGTGTGATGTTTACTGGTGCAAATTTTAATTTTTCACAAAAGCAGAATCGCTATCAGGGTTTACCGGGAAGTGTTGTGGCAGTGTAGGTGACCAGGCTGATTGAACCAATATCTCTTCTAAAAAAATTCAACAATTCCAATTTAATAATCCTATCGGCCTCTCTTTGTACCTTTTGAGACAATTGCTAATTATATAATTGAAATTATTTTCCATAATAATGCAAAATTACCATAAACACTAAATATAATATATACATTTTAAATTTAATTAATAGAAAACACAATATATATACATACATATATTTAATTTGGTAATTACCTAATATTTGAAAATACATATGTTTATTACCTTTAAATATGAAAATTTATATATTAAAAGAGGAAAAAAAATGCGAATTTGAAAACATTATTGTAATAAAAAAGTACTTATAAGAGTAAATGCCAACACTATAAGCTCTTTCTCTATTAATATATAAGAAGTGTATTATTTAAAAAAAAAAATGGACTCCACTCGGTAAGGAAATAGCGTTGGATTTTCCAAATAAATTTATTAAAAAATTGATTACACTCATTAACTAAATGACATTGATTCCATTAGTTATAAATGAAAGGATGATATTATGAAGTTATTCTTTAAATGAAATAAAATGTTTTTTCTTGATTTAATTATCTTTTATTATGGAGTGCTATTTTTTGGGATGTGCGAGGTAAAGTATTCCAGAGTAGTAACAAAATATTCCTCATCATTATATAACATTTATTAAAAGTAGATACGTGAAATAAGTGTGACATACAATTCAATACATGTTTGCAAACAATATGTGAAATGAGTTTTTGACACACAATTCAATACACCTTCATAAACAATAAAACAGGAGAGAAACAAGTTTCTTGTTTCTTCTTAACCTTCGTATAGTATAGTGGTTTATATGCGTATGTACCAGAGGTATTTTTTACCATTATCGTACGTATCATCCATAAATATGTGCTCATCCATTAGAACAAAAGTGTCATAAATAAATTTATTCATATTATCGATTACAATCATATCAATATTAGGTTCTTCCTTGGTATGACCTTTAAGTCCATCCATACCATATCCATGAACTTGATTACTAATATCTTTAATCAAATTTATTAGCTCTACACCATATAAAATGGTTTCAACACAATTAACCCAACGTATCAAGGTCTTTTGAAAACAATGTGATCTTAATTTCTTACGCATTGTTATATTATGATTTGTGCCAAGTTAGTTGCACTTTGTATGGGAGCTCTGTGGAAGTATTTCTGGAACAAGGATTGAGATCCATGTTAAGGATCATTTTAGTGGGGATACTCTCTTAGAAACTCTTCTTTTTAATACAAGAAGCTCCAATAGTTATAAGAGTGTTAGTTTGAACTAATTCTTTCCTTTCCTTCTTTAACCATTTTTAATTAATTTAAAAAAATATAATTAATTTTTTTAATTAATTATTAAAATATTAATTAATATATATTATTAATAATTTTAAATAATTACTTAATATTAATATTTATTAATTTTATTTCTTATATTTTCTCTTTATTTTATTTTTATTTTAAAACTTTTTAAATCCAAAGTTGTACATGCGACCATGGAAGGAAAATTTTATGCCATAAAAGGAAACTTTCACCCCTATTCCAATTTGGATAAGGTTATATTCTCTACCTCTACATTCTTGGTTGCAAATGACCCTAGAAGCTATAGGGAATTTTCTAGGATGATTTATGAAGCTATCTGAAGCGACCTAGCAGGAAAAATACACTACGTATGCTCGAATTTGCATTGATATGGACGTCTTGGGTGCTCTTACAAAAGTATTAATCCTAGACTTCTAGGATGGATTTCGGTCACAAAACATCGACTATGAGCATATTACTATATGTTGTAAATGATGCCATGAATAGGGACACCTCTTCATGGAATGCCCATTAAATATAAGGACATAGCCACCAAGAGTTTTCTTAGACAAAGACCCTAAGGATTTCACAAGAGTGGGATCCAAGGGTAAATCAGGAAAGAAACAACAACCAAATAGTTCAGACAAAAAAAGGGAAACAGAGAACTGCTATGATGTCATGACTGAGGAAATCCTATAGGAGGAAGACAAAACTCAGGAAGCAGCGATAGGAAAAGCAAATAAAATAAAGGAACCAGTAATAATGACGAGGGATATTCCAAACCTCACTAAATACCTTGGTAAATTAGCTCAGTCGTAAGCACAGGATGGAGATCCAGGAAATCTAACTCAGGTTCAAATGCATTATGGAGATTTTGAAATGACACCAAGCAAAGCAAGGACAAAATATACAAATTTATGGAAGATCGTGGAAAAATAAAGTTTATATCTTTAGAACATGTTAAAAATTTGGAGAGAGAAGGGACTGGAAACGATACCCAAACACCAAATATATTGGGTCGAGTACTTATTCTGAACGCTCGTAGAAACCATATTGAGAGGAACAAAGAGATCGCATGAAGAGACTAAAGGATTGGTATTCAAGGTTATGAACATACATAACCCCCTGACCCCCAAGAAAGCTCGTAAGAAAAGAGGAAGGAAATGCAACAGTGCCACCTTGTAGGAGCTTCGAGAACCCTAACTCTCCTCTACTATGTGCAGTTAAAATTTCAACATGGAAGATAAGAGGTTTGAATAGGCTCAGAAAACAAAGGATCCTTAGAGAGAAGATTAAAAAATAAAATCTAGACATAGTTTTCATTTATGAAACTAAGTATTCTGCTAAATTCCTAAAAACAAATCGTGGAATTTTTGGGATAGATATGAATATGTAGATATATAAGCTCATAATGTTGTAGGGGGAATCCTAACACTATGTAACCCCCAAAAGATAAACCTAATATCTTCTAAATTCACTCAACATTCCCTCTCGATAACTCTGTGAGTCTTTGGTTCAATAGATCTAATTGTTAATACGAATGTGTATGGCCCCAAGAGGGTTGATGAGAATCTTATCTTTATTCAATATTTGGAGGACCTCAGAAGAAGGAATCCACATATGAAATTGATAAGGGTATGGGACTTTAATATAATCCTCACCTTGGAGGAAACAAACTGAGGCATAAGGAAACTAAACCACAACTCAGAAAGTTTTCAAACTCTTATTAACACCATGAAGATGGTGGACATAGAAGAAACTAATGGGATCTTCACTTGGAACAATAAAAGAGGAGGAAACTTCTTGGTGACCTCTTGCCCTGATAGATTTCTAGTTTTAGAGGAAATAATCCTCCAAGGGATCAATGTTGAGGCTAATATTATACATTGTGGTGGATCTGATCACTAGCCACTTCTTCTGGATGCTAATGGGAACATAAACTAACAAACCCTTCATATTGGATGGATTTTCGCTGGATCATCCCTATTTTGTAGAAAATGTGAAACAATGGTGGCAAGGTGGATGATAATCTTGAGGCTCCAAGATGTTTAAGCTATAACAAAATCGAATGAATTCAAAGGAAAAATTAAATAATGGAATAGAAATCAATTTGGAAATATATTCAATGTCTAAAAGGAATCGGAAGATAGAATTGAAGAGATCAAAAAATTCATCATTAAAGAAGGATACAATGAAGAAAATGAAAACCTTGAACACTCCCTTAATTGGGAACAGGAAGAAAGATGTTTGTAGGAGAAAAATTTATGGAAACAAAATACATGATATATTGGTTGCAGGAAGGAGAAAGAAATAGTAAATTCTTCCACAAGACAATTTTAACCCATAGGAAAGATAACATAATTATGAAATGAAAAGATAGAGCAGGAAACATATGTCATAGACATGAGGAGATAAAATAGATTTCAGTTCATCACTTTCAAGAAATAACAGCCAAACCCCAAGGAGATAGTGCTACTTATATCGAGAAAACGTTGCAGCGTATCACAAGGATGGTCACAAAGGAAGAAAATGCTAACAAAGTTAGACCCATATCATTAGAGGAGGTTAAGAAAGAGGTGCAAGAAATGAGATATGGTAAGGTGCCATGACAAAACCATTTCAAAGTGGAATTCTTTAAAGTTTATTGAGATATAGTTGGTATAGATATACACAAAGTGGTGGAGAACTCTCGTACATCAGAAAACGTCCTTAAGAATTTTAATTCCACCCTCATCATTTTGGTTTCAAAATAAAAAGAAGAAAATTTCCCAGATAGATACTGCCACGTAGCTTTGAGCAAGGTCATACATAAGATAATATCAAAGGTAATAGAAAATACATTAAAGCCTTTATTGAAAGTCTTTATCTCTAAAGAGAAATGGTGTTTGTGGAAGGAAGACAAATCTTGGATAATGTGGTCTAGGCCCATGAGATAATCCATTCCATAAAATCCCATAAAAAACATGGATGATCATATGACTAGATATCATTTAATCTTGTGATAAAATGAGTTGGAAATATCTAGAATGTACTCTACAGTCGTTTGGATTTAGCCAACACTAGATCCGGTGGGTTATTTCTTTAGTCTCTACTCCTGGATTCTAAATTATGGTTAATAGAGCCCCATCCAAACCTTTCTACCCCAAAAGAGGTCTGCATCAGGGAGATCCACTTTCACCTTTTCTATTTGTCTTCCTAATCGAGGGGCTAAGTAGATATATGGAAGTATAGGTTGAACAGGTGGGATCAAAGGGTTACAACCTCACCCAGAATGCAAATCATCCATTCAACAACAGTTCGTTGATGATAGCATGCTCCATGGAATACCAATATTCAAAGAATCTAAGGCCTATAAGAAAATCCTCAATGAATTTTCCAAAGTTTAAGGTATGGAAGTCAGATGCACAAAGTCGAAGATTTTCTTCTTTAATACTCATACCTATGTGCAGAGGAATCTCATAAAAATTCTAGGCTTCTAACGGAAATCACTACCTTCGAATTACCTGGGAATACCTTTGATAGACAAAGCATATAAGAAGTCTACTTAGGAAAACATGATCTCCAAAATGAAAAATAATGCTAGTAAGTCGAACTTTAGAGCCCAGAATGTGGACAACAGGTTAGTGTTGACTAAAGTGGTTTTGCAAGCTATGGAAATGTATTTGATGTTTGTCTTACCCACCCCCAAATGGATTATTGAAAAACTAAGATAAATTCAAAGAAAATTTTTGTGGAAGGGGGTTGAAGAGAGTAAAATATGTGCCTTGGTAGGGTGGGATGAGATTTTCCAATGAAAATCTAGGGGTGGTTTAGGCCTGCAAGATTCTAAGATGGTCAATGATGCATGTGGTGCAAAGATGTTGTGGAGATGTATTAAGGAGATTATAGTCACTTGAGCTTCCTATTGTAAAGAAAAGGACGCTCCAAGAAGGAACTCTCAAACCCTGATTAGGATAAATCGTAACATTATGTGCTCTGTTATCTAGAATATATCATGGCATAATCAAGGAATTATCCAAGATTGTTGTTTTTTGGAAATTAGGAATGGTAAAACTACCCTCTTCTGCAAGGATGCATGGTAACAAGAACCTTGTTTGACCACACAGGTGAGGCTGGCCCTTCAATAGGAAACCCAAAGATTATGGAAAATGAAAGTATGCCATTATTAGGACCCAAAGGGGAGAAAAAAATGGAAGAAAATGATACCTTTAACTCACCAAGAGTAAGATTAGATAACATAAGCTTGAAAAGAGCTAGAGAAGGAGCTACAGAAAAAGAAAATTCTTATTTCAGAGGAGAAAGATCAGTTAGGGTGGGGGAGATAAGATGGAGGATAATTCGTTGTAAAAGAGACCCTCCTCTACATTGTTCGACACCAATAAGGAAATGCAGATCCAGTTTGGAATAAAATAAGGTCAATTTCAATTGAATGAAAATCAAATTGTTTTTGTGGATAGTGATGGACCAGAAAATCATAACCTAGGATAGTATCCTCTAAAGAGGATTCAATGTTCGTTCACAATGTTGTATCTGTGAGAAACAAAAGGAGAAAATTAAACCCCTGCTAAATACATATGCATATGCAACTACTCTATTAGATTGGATCTCCTTAGTTTTTCGTCAAATCAACCAGAAGAGAGACAATATTCAAGAAACTCTAAGCAAGTGGTGGTACAAAATCATGAAGAACAAGTTTTCTAACCTTGCCTAATGCCTGATTTTAGGCTTCGTGTTCTAGATAGTTTGGAAGGAGAGAAATCGATGAATCTTCCATAATAAATCCTTCCTTACTACCATTCTCTAAGCTCAAATCCTGCAAAAATTGCAAGAAACAATCCTCAATAGTAATCTAAAAATATCTGAGGATGGGCCAAGAGATCAAGAAAAGGTATTTCTAGAATTGTTGAAGCTGGAAGAAGTTCAAGCTTAGTGTAATAGAAATAGGGATACCCATATTTAGGTTGTTGTGAAAGCATGGTCGCCTACCGCCCAGGGTTTCTTAAAACTAAATTTTTATGGAGCCTGAAGGAAACACTCGTCGAGTTGATGCTAACGGTTTTATCAAAGATAGAAATATGAGGATTCAAAGAATTTATTATAGGAATTTGTGTGAGGCAACAATTAATGCCGCAGAATTTCACGCCTTAGAAGAGGGGCTGGAGTGCCTTGTTCGGTATAGAATTCACAATATCACCATTAAAGGAGACCTTACCTTAGTAATTAAGGTGGCAAAGAATTTACAATGCAACACAAAACTTGGCAAGGTAACAACCCATTGCTACCTTGACCATATTATACAAAGAATACAAGGACACCTGGTGATGATGCAAACCATTTACTTCAACCTAGTATGGATATCAGTGAACATGGGTGCTAATATGTTAGAAAATGAGGGAACTAACAGGGCATAAGAGAACTACAATGTGATTGGAAAGGTTTCCATGATGGATTATTGAAAGAATCATGTGATCAATTAACTGAGTTGAACTATCTTGGGAAGGGTCAACACCGAACAGAGGTGGTTGAGGATGTGTTAGTCTCCAAGATGGAAAAAAGTCTAACTAATAACCTAAATCTAGATATCATTTCTCAATGCAACCATCCTGAAGGACGAGTGATGGAGCTAGGTGGCACCAAGCAAAAGTAAGTCAAAGCCACGTGGTAAAGTATTGCACCAAGGAAGGTCGATGTACTCTCCCTAATATGATCCCTCAACCTCCATTTCATTCTCCCAATGGCTTCGCTAGGGTCTTATCTCCATTTCAAAAAAAATGTCGATTGAAGAGATTATTGGCAATGTGAAATCCAGAGATAATGAGTAGATACCAAACAAGAGGGAGTAAATAACATGGTCGGTTGGAACATATGAATTTATGTCAACTATCATAATTCGAACTACTAATAATGGCAGAATTATGGTAAGTAAGGACTCAGTGTAGTCGTAAGTCCAGGGTCCTAGGTAAGACAACGACTAATATTTATTACCTCATAGGTTTGCACGTTTCTTTAAGTGATAAGAGTTTGCAAGGGGATTGAAAGGTAAATTTAATTCTTTCAAATCATTTTCTACTCTTTAGGGTTCCTGGTAACAGAGGTATGGACAAGTTCAAGTAGACCTATCGCGGAGGCCAGCCATGAGGTGGCCACCTGAAGGAGGAACCTTGTAAACCTACTAGAATGGAGATAGTGGTGTGGGAGGTAGTGCAAACGTATTCTAAATCTATCCTGTGGAAGGGGAAATAAATTATTCAAATGTTGGAATAGGAGGTGAGCGAGAAACAATCTAATAAGTCAGATGGAGTAATAGAGGTAGAGGTGTACTGGCTCATTGATCCCGGAGTCACTAGAACTGAAGAAACCTTGTATCACAAGACGATGGATATAACTTAGCATGTGAATGCACTAATTGGGAAGCTGCTGGTAGATATTGTCACTATATCAGGAAACCATGTCAATGGAAGCAAATGGAAAATAGGCAGAAGCACATGGAGCATATGGAAACTCTCCTGCAAACTCTCGTGGACATTGAGTGGCTTTGGAAGGAAAGGATTGAGAACCTAGCCAAGAAATTTGACGTCTTTCTTCACTTCGTCCACCATCTAGACATGACCTTTGGCAGTGGAGTGGACCAACCTATGAAAGTGAGGAGGGTCCACATCAAGGGTTCAAAGGTGAAGGTGTCTCAACATGAGATCAACCTTGAGCATGCAGAGCTTGGGAGATCCCCATTTGGCACTCATACCTGATTTCAAATTTAAATATTTTTTTTGTTAATCCATGGCTTTTTTTTCTATTATAGTATATTTTCTCTTTTTGGTAATGGAAATAGAATAGATAATGCCAAGGTCTAGCCAGTTATATGACTTAGACTTATCTGGAAACATGTCTAAATGAAACACCAGGAAAGTATAGTCTATATGTTTTTTTGTAAACCTTGGAAAATGTGAAAGAATGTTAATACTATGATGGACATAGGACTATTAAAAACTTGGTTTTACTATAGTTGGTCTAGGCTGACAGACTAGCTTCTAGATTTTCTATTTTGGATTTTGCTTATCAATAAAAACCTCCACCTCGTGTAGAAAAAAATAATAATAAATGTAAATTGGTGTATGTCCGATTTTTTTTAAGTAAGAGAAAGTCTTTTTCAAGCTTACCTAAAAGCTCATCTCACCCATTAATAATATCATTAAATGCAAATTAGTAAGTGTAAGTATGATAACTATGTTATAAAAAATCTTCCTTCCCACTATTAAAAAAAAGATACAAGTAATATTATAACCAATATAGTCATAATATATTTAATATATAAATTTTACATCCACTAACAATAATGTTATGTATGTTGGCATGTTTGAAGTTAACACATTGCACCTATTCTTTAATCAATCTAAAATATATACTTTCGAGCATAATTTGAGTGGTATTTTCTCTTTTGATAATTAAGTCTTCTAAATAAATATTAATATGATTGTCAAAACGTACCAAAAAAAATAATTTTACCATTTATTTCACGAACCTCTCGTAAAAGTGTTGTCGGTGACTTACAAAAGGCATTTATGGAGGAATCATAGTCTCCTTTACACATGGACCTTCATAATAGTGTTGGGGAATTAATGAGGATGCATCCACAGGTTCTCGGGCCCTTAGAGGGGGATTTTGTTGGGTCCCTATAATACTAGTGATTACCCCATTACTACTGTAGTTATACCCCTTATTTATATTGATGTACCCATGTAGTGCCCATATTGTTACTATTGTGCCACATAGAAGCCCACTATTGTTATTGTTGTGCCCTACAATATTATTGTTATGTAGGCTTTGATTGTATTGGGACCACTTAGACTCCTATATATAGAAAGGAGGTATTTTCATTTGTATCATCCAAGAATTGTTCATTTATGTAATGTAAAGGAGGTTGCCCCCTCGAAGAGGCTGAATTCTAAGGTGTGGATCTCTATTTTCTATCTTTTTGTGAGCTGGTTTCATAACATTTGGTATCAGAGCTTTGGATTCCAGGGTTTCGCTGCTCCAAACAGGTCATCGTGGAATTTTCGCTATAACTTTTTTTCTGTGACGTTTCAGAAGTCGCAAAAAAAACCCATTTGAGAAGACATCGCACTGAACCTTGGGTCCGAATTTCAGAGCTTTTTGCGCGATATTTTCGGAGATATGATTTTAGGAAGTTGGTCTTTTTGATGACTCCTGAATTACACTCAAAACAGGTGACCTAGGGAAAATCGTCATAACTTTCTTTCTGAGCATCGGATTGAAGTTTTGTAAGAAGGTACAGAAAGAGGACGGACTGTAGTTTCTTGTGGGTGTTTTTCAGATCCAAAGATCGAAACAGTGACTCGTGGCACGTCGTACAACTTCGCTCTACTGAACCAGTCTAAAAGCAAGTCACCGTGGGAGATTTCACATAACTCTTCCTTGGAGAATCCAATTTGGCTCAGACTTTGGCATTGGAAAGAGGACGCAGAAGGCTACTACAGGTAGCAATTTCAAAATTGGATGATCCGAAATTACAGAGATACATCAGATTCAATATCAGGCTTCTATAAAGTGAAAAAAGGTGTGTAGTTTTTTTTTTATTTTTGTGTAAGCTTGGTTTAACGAAATTCAAAGGGCATAGTAAAGCATTATTATCGGTAACTGATGCCCCGAGGAAAGAAAATGCAAACACCTAGTAAGGAACCTGAAAGCTCTAGCATGACTCATGAAGAAGAGGAAGAAATGCTACATGATATATCAAAATTACAAGAACAAGTGCAACAAATGTCACGCTCACAAAAGCTAACAGAAGCTAAGATAAGTGGCGTGGAATCTAAGGTAAATGGTGTGGAATCTAATATAAAGGGCATGGAAGCTAAGATGGAGGATTCGATGGCAAATTTGAAGATAGATTTGAATACAAACATGGAAGAATTGAAGAAGTTGCTACAAGAAAGGGTCACTAATGGTGAAAAGGTAGTAAAGGAAACTCATGATGAGAACAAAAGAAATGTTAATCATGATTCCATAGACTCTAATGTTGGATCAAAGACTCACCATGTTCCAAAAATCGATATGAGGAAGTTTGATGGCAAGGATCCCGCCACATGGATATTACAGATGGAGCAATTCTTCGATCTCAATAATGTGCAAAACACACAAAAGGTACGTATGGCAACTTTATATTTGGAACCAAATCAGTTTGTATGGTATCAATGGCTTTGTTCTCGTAAACAATTTATCACTTGGGCAATTTTTACGGAAGAATTGATAGCACATTATGAGGATACAAAAAGCAACACTTTTTTTAGCCAATTGATAAGTCTCAAACAAAAGGGTTCAATAATGGAGCACATTGAGGAGTTCCAAAAATTGAACATAAGGGTAAAAGATATTCCAGAGGAGCATAGGATTGATGTGTTCATAGGGTCTTTAAAGGATAATATCCAACATGATGTGCGCCTTTGGGAACCTGATTCATTAGAGAAGGCATTCAGGTTAGCAAGAAAAATGGAAAGCAAAATTATGGCAACTAGGAAGCATACCATTCACAACTATAAAGAGGAAGTGTTGTTGCCCATAGTCTTCCACAACCTACAAGGTTGACACCACAACAATTGGAAGAAAAAAGAGCAAAAGGGCTTTGTTACAATTGTGATAGCAAATACACAAAAGGTCATAAGTGTGCTGAGAAGAAATTATTCTACATAGATTGTGAAGAGGAAGAAGAAAAGGAGCAAGAAAGGTCAAAAGAAGAGGATATATTCCAGGAACAAAGCCTAGATGAAGAACAAATAAATCCGACCATATCTTGTAATGCATTGGCGGGAATTACCACTCCTCAAACCATCAAGATAGAAGGACAAATCAAGAAGAAAAAGGTAATAGTGTTGATTGATTCAGGAAGCACCCACAATTTTATTCATTGTAGGGTAGCAAAAGAATTGAATTGCTTCCTATATCCAGCACCAGAGTGTCAAGTGATGATTGCAAATGGAGGAACAATAAATTGTTCTGGAAAGTGCCATAATATCAAGCTATCCATGGGAGAATATGTATTGACTAGCCCAATGCTTTCCATTCCAATGGGAGGTGCTGATGTTGTACTAGGAGTCCAATGGCTACAATCCTTGGGTACAATAGCTTTTAATTTTCAAGAACTTTTCATGAAATTTTCTGTGGAAGGAAAGGAAGTTGAATTAAGGGGTATTGCAGGGAAACCAGGAAAGATAATCAGCTCTAATGGTATGACAAAGCTTCTAAAAAAGGAGCAAAGAGGTGTAATTGCACAATTATGTTCGCTAGATGTTTCCACATTGGAATCATCTATTTCTCCAGATCTCCAAAAAGTCCTGGACAATCATTCCAAGGTATTTGAGACTCCCAAAGGTCTCCCACCTATGCGTGATCATGATCATGCTATTCATCTGATTCCAGGAAGTGTTCCTCCAAACATCAGGCCGTACAGATATCCATATGTCCAAAAAAGTGAAATTGAACGTATGGTTGCAGAAATGCTAGAGGCTGGTATAATTCAACCGAGTCAAAGTTCTTTCTCAGCTCCAGTAGTATTGGTGCACAAGAAGGATGGATCATGGCGCATGTGTCCAGATTATAGGGAGCTCAACAAGCTCACTATTAAAGATAAGTTCCCCATTCCTGTTATTGATGAATTACTGGATGAATTGCATGGATCAATTTACTTCACCAAGTTGGATCTTCGTTCGGGATATCATCAAATCAGAATGAAGATTGAAGACATTCCGAAAACAGCATTTAGAACTCATGAGGGTCATTATGAATTTTTGGTCATGCCTTTTGGCCTTACCAATGCACCTTCAACATTTCAAGGTTTGATGAATTCAATTTTCAAACCATTCCTTAGAAAATTTGTGTTAGTATTTTTTGATGATATACTAATCTACAGCAAGTCTTGGAAGGATCATGTTGAACATGTTGACAGGGTGCTACAACTATTGGAGGAGAAACAATTATATGCAAAAAGATCCAAATGTTTCTTTGGAGTCCAGGAGGTGGAATATTTGGGTCATATTGTATCTCATGAAGGAGTTAAGGTAGACCCTAGCAAAATTAAAGCCATTAAGGAATGGAAAATCCCCACATCCATAAAGCATCTGCGAGGATTTCTTGGGTTGACAGGGTATTATCGCAAGTTTGTTAAGAATTATGGGAGAATAGCAGCACCTCTAACAACATTATTGAAGAAAGATTCATTTTCATGGACTTCGGAAGCAACAAAGGCCTTTGAACATCTTAAAGAGGCAATGTGCCAAGCACCGGTCTTAGCTACACCGGACTTCACAAAAACCTTTATTGTGGAATGTGATGCTTCAGGAAATGGAATTGGTGTTGTTCTAATGCAAGATGAAAGACCCATTGCTTTTGAAAGTCGTCCAATCAAGGGAAAGTTTTTAAGAAAAGCTATTTATGAGAAGGAAATGTTGGCAATACTCCATGCACTTAAGAAATGGCGACCCTACCTAATGGGAAGACACTTCAAGGTAAAAACGGATCATGATAGCCTTAAATACTTTTTAGAACAAAGATTATCCTCTGAAGAGCAACAAAAGTGGGTCACAAAGATGTTGGGTTATGACTTTGAAATCATCTACAAAAAAGGGAAGCAAAATGTGGTGGCAGATGCACTCTCAAGAAAGGATGAGGATGTGGAAGCATTGTTGTGTGCCATTTCTATTATCCAACCAGATTGGATAAACGAAGCAAGGGAGGAATGGAAGAATGACGAAGAAGTGTGGGCACTTATTCAAAAGCTACAACAAGATTCCAGTACTTCTGATACATTTAGCTGGAAAAATGATTCGTTATGGTACAAAGATCGCTTATACCTCTGTAAGAATTCCCAGCTAAAACAAAAGATTCTTATGGAATTGCACACTTCTCCCTTAGGAGGGCACTCAGGATTTTTAAAAACTTACCACAGGGTTAAGAAGGAATTTTTTTGGGATGGCCTTAAATCAGATATTCAAAAGTTTGTGGCGGAATGTTTGGTTTGCCAGCAAAATAAAGTTGAAACAATTAAGACACCGGGTCTATTACAACCTTTATCCATTCCAAGCCAACGTTGGGAGGAGGTTTCAATGGATTTTATCACAGGTTTACCCAAGTCTGAGGGAAAGAGTGTCATCATGGTGGTAGTTGACAGACTTACCAAGTATGCACACTTTTGTGCATTATCACATCCATTTAAAGCCAGTACAGTTTCTACTGCATTTATGGAAACAGTTCAAAAGCTACATGGAAACCCAAAGATTATTGTAAGTGACAGAGATCCCATTTTCACTGGAAATTTTTGGACAGAATTATTTTCTTGTCTTGGTACTCAGTTAGCTCATAGCTCATCTTATCATCCTCAATCTGATGGGCAAACTGAGATAGTAAACAAATGTTTGGAAGGATATCTTCGTTGCTTTGTATCTGATAAACAGACACAATGGGTCAAATGGTTGCCTCTGGCTGAATGGTGGTATAACACTTCCTTCCATACAGCAACAAAAATGACCCCATTTATGGCACTTTATGGGTATCAACCACCATCCATCACATCATATTTAAGAGAAAATTCTAAGGTTCAGGCAGTGGAACATCACATCGAACATCAACAACAAGTCCTCCAACTCTTAAAGGATAACCTTGTGTTGGCACAGAATAGAATGAAACAACAGGCAGATCAACATCGCAGTGAAAGAAGTTTTGATGTAGGTGATTGGGTATTCCTACGGCTACAACCATATAAGCAAATGTCCCTCAAGCAAGCTAAGAAGGATAATAAATTATCACCAAAGTATTATGGTCCGTACAAGGTGTTGCAAAAGATTGGTACTATGGCATACAAATTGGAGCTTCCTGCAGCTTCTCGATTGCACCCAGTTTTCCATGTTTCATGTTTAAAGAAGGTTATAGGCGACAAGCTCCCAGTTCAAACAATATTGCCAGAACTTGACGAAGAAGGAAAAATTATATTGGAACCGGAAGCAGTTATAGAAACAAGAACTCGACAGCTACGAAATCGATCAATTTCAGAGTACCTTATCAAGTGGAAGAACTTATCCGCTGAAGATTCCACATGGGAGGATGAGAATTTTATGCAAAAGTATCCAGAACTACTCAAGCGTTGAGGACAACACTTTTTTGAAGGAGAGGGGCATGTTGGGTCCCTATAATACTAGTGATTACCCCATTACTATTGTAGTTATACCCCTTATTTATATTGATGTACCCATGTAGTGCCCATATTGTTACTATTGTGCCACATAGAAGCCCACTATTGTTATTGTTGTGCCCTACAATATTATTGTTATGTAGGCTTTGATTGTATTGGGACCACTTAGACTCCTATATATAGAAAGGAGGTATTTTCATTTGTATCATCCAAGAATTGTTCATTTATGTAATGTAAAGGAGGTTGCCCCCTCGAAGAGGCTGAATTCTAAGGCGTGGATCTCTATTTTCTATCTTTTTGTGAGCTGGTTTCATAACAGATTTATTGTTGTTGAGGGTCACTCATGATCATCATCTCCTTAAAAATTAGGGTCTTAGGAGCTGCCCATAAAACTTTCTCTCTCAAGGATCTCATGTTGAGCCATCATCTGACAGTGGTACTGCTACAGAATATTATGGTCTTGGAAGAAACTCGGTGGGAGTCTTTGCCTAAAATGTGTTTTTATTGGTTTTATGCCTACTAGGGCATTAGGATTGTCTAGTGGCTTGGTTATACTTTGGAATCCGAAGGAAATTAAACTTGAGGCTTATATTTCATGTGCATGCATTATTTTATCTGGTTATGAAAAGCGTAACCACTCTCGGATTCAGATTGTCCATTCAAATTCTCTAACAAACGTTGGAAAATATATTTGGATCACATTGAAAATTTTGGATTTCTGGACCTTATATCATTAATTGTGGTCGCAGATCTCAACTTCACTCTCGGGTCTGATGAAGTATGGGGTGACAAAGCTATGAATGATCCACTTGAATCTTACTTCAAGGGACTCATTGATTCTAACAATTTGCGTGACATATCCCCCAACACCACGGCTTCGACATGGCGCAATGGTCTCTTTGGGTCAACGGACATCTCCAAGCACCTTGATCATTTCCTAGTGAATACATAATTGGTCGAGTTTATGTCTAGGATTCAATCATCTATTTTACCCATTTTACCCATTTTCATATCTGATCACCAGCCTATCTTATTTTCATTGGAAGGGATGAAATATCAAAGAGCATATCCATTTAAATTTAATCATGCGTGGCTGAAGGAAAAGTCCTTTGAGGAACTAGTTCAAAGATGTTGGAATAATCATAGGAACTTTGTAGACCCAGGGGCATTGGTTGGACTGCGACAAAATTGAGGTCATTAAAGCTAGTTGTGCGTGGTTGGGTAGGTGAAAAAAAGAGGGAGATCAGGAAGGAGCTAAAGGTTATTGAAGACATACAAATCATGCTATCAGATCCGAATGACCCTCAATATTTCTCTGAGTCATATAAGAAGTAATTCCCGGAATTGGAGACCCGGAAAAGGAAAATTATCCATATGAGGGAAGAAGAATGGAAATTAAAGAGAAATGTCACATGGGTGACAACCAGTGATAAAAACACCAAGTTCTTTCATAGGCACGCCACAACTAGAAGAAAAAAATGGCATATGAGGGACATTCGATGAAGATAATAAATATATCTTTTCCCAACCAAAATTGGAACAAGCGGCTACCAAATATTTTAGGAACCAAGTTCAATAGAGGAATCACACATTCATGGATCAAAGTGTCTTCTTAAAGTAGATGTTGAATATCTTCACAGATGCTGATAACCTGTCATTGGGGAGAGCAATTTCGATGGAGGAAGTTGAACGATTTATGCATTCTAGTGCCAAAGACAAGAGCCTCAGTTGTAATGGATGAGGCGTTGAACTATTTATACACTTTAAGGAATTTATGGGGCCCTATTTATCTCTCTAATTACAAAAAAGGAGCATCCAACAACTTTTGCGAAATTCAAGCCCATTTCCCTTTGTAATCTCATATCTAAAAATCATTGCAAATAGAATGGAATATTCCTTAGCCAAACATATTTCTCCGAAGAAGTTTGGATTTTTAGACCAACGATTGATACAGGACGTTGTTGCAATCAGTCAATAATGCCTTCATTCTATCAAGACCCAAAAAATAAATGCTAGTCTTATGAAGGTCAATCTCAATAACGCATAAGATTGCATAGATTGGGATTTCTTGTGATTGTCGCTATATAAGATTGGCATCAACCACCAGAATATACGATGGATTATGGCATGTGTAGTGATAACCAATTTTTCCATCATCATCAATGGTCTACCTATCACCTTCTACAACACTTCAAGGTGGCTGCGATAGGGATGTGCCTTGTCACCATTACCGGTCATAATTATTATGGAGAAATTGTGTTGAAAATTATCAGAAGCAACGAATAGGGGTTTTATTAAACGGATCAATGTATAAGAGTAAATATATATTACCCACTTGATGTCCGCTGGCGATCTACTGCTGGGTGGAGAGAATAACATTGAAGAATGGAGTTAGATTTATGAAATACTAAATGCATTTGGTAAGGCTACATGCTTATACATGAACAAAGGTAAATCAGTGCTCATTACAGATTCACAACTTGCAGTGTTTATTATGGATATTTACCACATGTTTCAAATTGAAAAGATATTGATAGATGAGGGATTCAATTACCTTCGATATACACTGAAACCAAATAAATATGGACATAAAGATTGGGTGTGGTTGTTAAGAAAAATTGACAAGAACAATTTCTTTTAGCAAAATAAATGGCTTTCCCTCAGGGGCAAAATCACCCTTATCAAATATGGCCTACATAATTTGTGAGTCTAATGGATACATTTGTATTTACTTCCAAGGAACATAATACATAAGATCGATAAAATTTCGGCTAGATTTCTATGGGCGCGTAAAAGTACAGGAAGGAAATACAATCTTGTCTCTTTTTCCTCCATTGCACAACCCATTCAAAGTGGAGGGTGGGGTATACTAGAAACATTGCATTTTAATATTCCATTAGGCACAAAATCCTTTTGGCAGGCATTATATGGCATAGGTATTTTCCAAAATATCATGAAAAGGAAATACATTCATCATATTGATACCACAAAATGGATTAGAGACGGGGCTAAGGGGAAAACTAAATAGTGGATCTTTGTTGGAATGAGCTGGCAGTTTTGTGATGGCTATAAGGTTCAGGTGGGTTTGGATCCTATAAAGGGTATGGATGGCTACCATTCACTTTCTTTCCCTCTGATATATCATTTATCCCAAATGGGTATTACTCACATCTTGCAGGCATGGAAAATTTTGGGGCTAATATTCACACGTGGGCTAATTTTCCTTGATTTTTCCCAAAAAATATTCGTGAATTTCCTTTTTTCTTAGAAATGATTTGCCCAAATTTTACAATATAAAATTATTTTACCTTAAATATCGCCAACATTATATAGAAAAATATATAAAATCATTATAAATTTGAATAATTTTACAAAAATATAAATAAACATTTTATTTTTTTCATATTAGGGACAACTGAGATTCGCCAATGCTTTTAAACTTCAAGATAACTTTCCACCCTTAAAATTTTCCTTGCTAGTAGGTGGCAGGAGAACTAAACAACATCTTGGGTACCTGCACGTGGCATAATGTAGTTTCTATGGGACTGACGTGGAGATGGAGTATAGAATGAAAGGATTACATTCAATGTTTAAATCAAACTAGAGCTTTTCTATCTGAAGTAGAGGATAAATTGTGTTGGGTGGGCACACCTGAAAATGAAGAAATCGCTGTCAAGGATATATATTCCATATTTCTTGTAGATACATTTGATGAAAGGATTGAGTGGTTCCAAAAAATATGGTATTGGGACATACCCATGAAGCTGAAATATTTTAATTGGTTAGTTCTCCACAACATAGTGCTCACATGGGGTATATTAATACATAGAGGACAACAAGGACTGGCCATTTGTTCCCTATGTTGGGCAGTCGTGAAGGACACTCTTAATCTATTTTTAAAATGTCCATTTGCAATTGTTATATGGGATAGAGTAATGTCACTACTCAACATCAAAGGTAGGTGGCGTGACGTATCGATTAAGGGATGTCTATCTTCATGGTTGATAACACAAAAGAAACACTCCACTTTCCCATGCTATATACTCTGGGTGATCTAGAGATGCAGAAACAAAAAAAAATTGAACAACAAGAACCAAAGTCTTGCATACTTCGGGGAGATTGGACCAAATATTAGAAAAGGCCATAGAGGTAACATCAAGTATATCGATATTTGGAGTGAACTCCGAGCTGGTTTTTTTGATGGGATGTGCGTACATTTGAAATGTGGATGCAGGACTTATATTGTAATAAAACCTAGTATGTTTTACCACTTTTGGTGGGAAGGAGGAAGCGGCACAAACAATGGGGCATAAATTATATCACTATGGGGGACACTTCTATGTGCAAAATTGTTGGGTATTAAGACTATAAAGATATTTGTGGACTCAAAAAGTGTCATAGAATGGGTATACGGATCCTCCCAATTGAATATTATCAATCTTTCAGCATGGATGAAGCGTTTTTGGATTCCAGAGTAGACCCTTGGTTAGATTACATATAGGCATATGTACCGTGAACAGAATGGACCCTTGGTTAAATTACATATAGGCATGTGTACCGTGAGTAGAATAGGGTTGCACACATGTTATAAAAAAGGGGCATTGCAAGCAGAAACATGTTTGATGCACTTTCATGCTTATCATTAGGGTTCAGAAACATAGCAATTCTGTATAGGTGGATCTTATTGAGGCTAGGACAGAGACACTTCACAAATAATCAGATGGTATGTTAATAGATTTTCAAAGTAGGATCATAAGTAGATATTGGGGATATGATACTTAACTAAAATTTTGCAATAAGTTTTTATGGAGTACAATGACAAATATGTGACACAAATGTTTTTTTTTGAGAACGAAGTAAATCAGAAACAAGTTATTATAATCCGCCTTTATTTTAATGAAAGATGATGTTTTCTTTTCAACCGAAAAAAAAAAAAGTATTGCCGGTCGCTGTAACCGGAGCCCAATCTATAAGGATTACCGAATTGCTGAGGATAAATAATAAATCGTCAATGGACGAGCCGTTCTCCAAATTCAAAAACAATTGTATTATACTCTATGTATTATATTGTAAGTAAAACAATTGTATTATAGACTATGTAGTTTATTGTAAGTTGATATGTCATTGATTCTCTTATGCTCGTCCCACATAAGAGCGTAACTAGTTGTTTTCCATCCTGGTCGAGTGCTCTATATAAATAAAAAAAAATTCCCACACAAAGATGAATAAAATAGTTAAAAGACTAGAAATCACTTTCGCTGACATGATGGAGAAAAAAAAATACTTAAAGAAGAGAAATCCAATTTCAGAACCATAGTCCACCTAAGGCTGAACAAGCTCATGCACGTGATTAAGGGAAAAAAATGATAAACTAAGTAAAGATCCGATTGTCAATCTTCGCACCTGCTGTTTCATTAAAGCTGGACATTTCAGTAGAGGCTGTGGACTGACAAAAAATAAATCAAAGTAGGGGCAATAGCTTGTTTTATGAGATTCTTTTTGCTACCAAACATATGTAGCACGTCTGTATATCAAGATCGCGTGATGTTCTCCACACTGTAATATCTGTGTCTTTTTTATATGGTGGACATATTAAAGCAGAAAAAAGGGAAGGTGGAGCAGAGTTCTTGCTTTTCGTTTTTCGTTTCTTTTCTTTTTCTAATGTCGGGGTGCTCTTGCGCACTTGAATTTCTGCATCTGCCTCCTATCACTGTGAACTCTGATCGATTGTTTCAGCCTAACTTTCTGACTAGTGCACACTTTTTTATCTGGTATTCTATTTATAAGTTCGGTTGTCAAACGAGCCATCATTATTCACCGCCGCCTTGACTTATTTCCTATTTCAAATGGACTGTTGCGCCATTAGGGGACCATCTTGTGTGATTCTCGTCTGGGTGAAAGAGTTGTTCGTAATAATTTCTAAAATCTTCAATAGTGCCGTACGTTTACAGCGATGCCAATATGTCCAGTAGTGCCTTTACAGCAATGCCAATGTTGTCAAAATTACTTTTGTTAGTTTATATGTTCATTTATTTAAACCCAGAAGCCGGGCAAGGTTTTTGTTAGTTCAAATGATTTTTTTTGAAGTATTATAATGTGAAGGCTTGGAAAGAGATGAAATGTTGAAGTACTTTTGGATCTTCAATATTTAGCTTTATTCTATCTGTTCGTACATTTTTTTGCATAAACGTTGCTTAATAGAAACCGCTGTTAATCATTTATGTGGCATCAACATATGTTTTTTTCTGAGTTTGCACTTGCAGTGGCTTGGCAGAATTTTGGTCCCCGCATCTGTAGTGACGTCTCTATCTATCTTCCACTCGCGATTAAACGCGGAAGTGCGCTTCCTTGACTCATGGAGAACGCTAACCACTTACCAATTCTTTATTGCTTTCCCATCATGATGTGTTTCTTTTCTCCTCAAAATTGAAATGCTTTCTCACTGGTTTCTCACTTTGGTGATCGTTTTCCAAGAATAATCAATCTCTATTGAAAAAAAATAAAACAATGAACACCTTCATTTACAAATATTTTAAAGAACTTTTTTATAAAAGAGAAACCTATTATAACGTTATTTATTTTCCTAACCCTTCGTGTTCTTAGATTATATTTCTAACAAAGCATCTCATTCCATACTCTTATGTCATCCTTCCACTACGATCATCTCATTACAATTGGTGTTAATACGCTTAGGTCATCCTTCCACTAGGATTATCTCTTTACATTGGTGTTAATACTCTTATGTCATCCTTCCACCAGGATTATCTATTTATGTTTGGTGTTAACGGCTGTCCTATATGCAAGTATTGTGCGAGGGGTGGCATCCGAATACCAAACACTTCATCTCTTCTCAATTATATAAGGTGAAGAGACTTATTGACTGGTGTATTATGTTGGTGTTGTTATATTGTAATCGATAATTGGGAATTTCTTACATTTTTTAAATAAGGGAAATTTAGATTTACACAGAAATATAGTACGTCATTTTTATTTTTTTAACGAGAGTGTAATTTTTAGACTTTTTTGTGAGAGAAAGAAATGGAGTGGAATTTTGATTTCTGTTATTTAAATTGTTTTTTGATTGTATATATAGATTCAACACTCTAAAAAGCCTCTAGGAAACTTAAATCACTCATCAAATTTGTGATTTCACTAAATTACTACATAATTTAAAAAAAAAAACAACTCTTTTCTTACCCCACCAATGAAAAAAAATAGTTATATTTCACTCACCAACTCTCTCGAATTTCACCCCAAAAGTAGTTGTTAATGAAAAAGAAGTAGTTATATTTCACTCACGGCCTGTCGCGAATTCTCCACCCCCCGCCCCACAACTTAGATAATGGGATATAATGCCCGAGGCTTTAGGATTAGTGGTTGTTTACGAAGAATTTACAAAAATTTATAATTATATTAACAATAATATTTACAATAAGAATATCACAGGTCAAGTGACATAATGGGAGACTTTAGGGTTATTGGTTGTGGAGGGAGAATTTACAAGAATATATAATATTAACAGTAATATTTACGATAAAAAAAATAAAATAACAATTACAACAAAGATAAATATTTAAAAAAATATATATCAAATAATGTATAAAAATTTTATTGTATAATATCAACAATCTAAGAATAAAAAATTGCTCAATAAATAACAATTACAACAAAGATAAATATTTAAAAAATATATATATCAAATAAAATATAAAAGATTTATTGTATAATATCAACAATCTAAAAATAAAAAATTTCTCAATGCACAAAACCAAGGGAAAACGTGTACAGAAAATGGAGCAAAATTATTGTATGATATCAACTATCTAAAATTAAAACGTCGATAAATGCACCCAACCAAGGGGAAATGTGCACAGAGCTAAAAAGGACTGATTTTTATATAAAAATGTCCGAGTACAACAAATTGAACAAGTAGGTCTCTATAAAAACCTTTGTTAATAGTTAATTTTAAAATATGTGTAATATACATCAAATCATATACAAATATTTTGCAAGAAATAAATCATACGGCACCTTCAAGACACCCTCCAAGTATTCTGATATAAAAACCTTTGTTAATAGTTAATTTTAAAATATGTGTAATATACATCAAATCATATACAAATATTTTGCAAGAAATAAATCATACGGCACCTTCAAGACACCCTCCAAGTATTCTGATAAAAATTTAGACAACTTTCCTTTTTTATAAAATTGATGGTTATTAGCATAGTTCAAGATAAATCAAACCTTATATAGCAAATGAATGACATAATATTGAAGAAGATTGATTGGAGTTTCCTTCAACTTTATCTTCCCTTCAAATAAAGTGTACTACCATCATTGGATCACCTTCTTTTACTCACAAAAAGGAAAATTCGAAGAAATAATGACAAAATGAAAAATATTTAGTGGATGCATGTTTTCTTTTTTCCCTGAGAGACTTCATTCCCTGTCAAGGGCATTCAATACAGTGGAAAATTTTAGTGGCTTGGTAATTATTTTATTTGATTTATAATGGTAATGATAAAAAAGGGAGAATGAGTTTTTTTAAAGGAGAAGTTAAATAATGTTTTACTTTTAGGTAGCACCCACCTAATCCTTAAAATTTGTATTTCTTTATTTTACCTCCCAATTATATTTTCTTTCAAATAAATAATAACTTAAAAGTAACAATAGTCCAGGTAGAAAAAAACAATGCGAAGAGTGCGTTAAGCTATAAAAACAAGGAAAATAAGATATTTTTCTACTTATTCAGTAAATATATACTCATTTCCTCAGTATATTTGGGCAAAATATCATAGAATTCTCAAAACATAATACTATCCAAAAATATTTGTCGTTCGAAGAAAATATACCTATAAAATATTTGTCGTTCGAAGAAAATATACCTATAATATTGTACCAAAATTGAGTAGAGCGCTGAAAAATACATGCGGTAAACTAAAACGTATAACGAAAATGCAATGTCGCTGAAAACTTTAAAAACCATGTATCGTCAAATATGAAAAGAACAAAAATCAACACACTAAAAGTCATAGTTTTTATGGGAGGCTATCTTCCATTTAATTTTATAGTCGACCTGTTGCACATGTCTCTCATGGTGAGCTTGGGAGGTTACAAAATGTGAGAAGCCATGGGAAGAGTTAAATTTAGTGGCTTGAGATTTTTCTTTTTTCTGTGACTTAGGATTTTTCCTTTATTTTCTCTCCCTCTAGTATGACTCTGATATGGATGAAAACTCTCATGCTATGCGATTAAATTCATCATATTATTTTATTAAACAAAGAAACAATAACCAAAGTTAACTTTTACTAATGCACTAGGGAAATATTATTTGTAGGAAAGGGAATGAACTCATGTGCATTGATAGAGTATTATCAACACAAATGTTAGACGTTATACAAGTCAAAAGAATATGCTCATATAAAAAAATATGTATGTGAATCAATCATAACAATACAAAATCAGCATGCCTCTAAGAGTTTTCATTTTTTAGGCATCGAAATTGAACGTGAATTGAAGGTGGAATAATTGGCATGCAATATAAAAACCATATGTAATTTTGAAATGTGTGACTAATATGAAAAGTAGTTCACTGTACAGGGCTTAGTAGTATCACTGTATGTTGTAAAGTGATTACATCTACAAAGTATCATTAGAAGAATGAGATGTATCGATATGTATCATTTTTTAAAAACATGGACCAAGAGAGATATGTCATTTGACAGTATGAGTAATTGTGTTTCATTTATCATTTTTGCAGGTTGCCAAGAAAAGTGAAACGTATTGTAACACATTACAGGGTATTACCATGGGTCCCAAGGTCGGCTACACGCTTTAGCATAAACATTATAAGTAGCATAGGGGAGGGAATAATACTCCTTCTTCGTAACCTTCTTAGTGACAACCAGAGTTAATGACATAGTAAAATGTGATAACTTCTGGTAAAAAAACTAACAAAACCGTGTTTACATTTATTATTATTATTATTATTATTTGGTGGAGCTCTACAAGTGCAGTTAGAGAACGTAGGAAACTCTGATCTATTGAATTTTGATTGTGCATGGCACCAAAAAGGGGCCTATCATAATGTCTTGGTTGACAGAGGAAAATGTATACAAGGAGGTTTCAAGCACATTTTGACAAGATGGATGACACTGCACTAGGAGACAATAGGCTAGAGTTAACAAAGGATGTGGACTCACATGGTGCAAATTCCAAGGAATCTGATAGGGGGTCTTTAGAGAAAGGTAAATATACTAGAATGTCAGGCCTGAGTGGAGCTTGCAAGCCAAAGACCAATAAGAATCCTCGGGTTGTGATTCAATATCCATAAACCCAAGTTCTTTTAGACCACATGAAGACATACACGTTGATTTATAAATTTATGGTGGTTTGGCCCACATAAAAAGTGCTAATAAATTGGATCCAACATATTTGGAAACTCAAAGGTGAGGTATATCTTCATTTGGGATCCAAAGGCTTCTTCACAACCATATTTGCTAACATCAAGTATAGAGATTGGATCTTTGAGGGAGGATTGTATTTCTTCTTCTCAGCAAAGTTGTAGATGCGACCATGGAAGGAAAATTTTATGCCATAGAAGGAAACCTTCATCTCTATTCCAATTTGGATAAGGTTATATTCTTTACCTCTATATTATTGGTTGACAATGACCCAAGAAGCTATAGGGAATTTTCTAGGACGATTTCTGAAGCTATTTGAAGTGACCTAGCAGGGAAAATACACTACATATGCCCGAATTTGCATTGATATGGACGTCTTGGGTGCTCTTCGAAAATTATTAATCCTAGAGTTCCAGGATAGATTTTGGTCACAAAGCATCGACTATGAGCGTATTACTTTATGTTGTAAATAATGCCATGAACATGGACATGTACCTCTTCATGGAATGCCCATTAAATGTACGGACATAGCCACCAAGAGTTTGGTTAGACAAAGACCCTGAGGATTTCACAAGAGTGGGATCCAAGGGTAAATCAGGAATGAAAAAACAATCGAATAATTCAGACAAAAAACAGAAAACATAGAACTATTATGATGTCTTGACTAAGGAAATCCTACAGGAGGAGGACAAAAATTAGGAAGCAGCGACAAGAAAAGCAAACAAAATAAAGGGACCCAAAATAGTGATGAGGGATATTCCAAACCTCACTAAATACCTTAGTAAATTAGCTCAGTCGTAAGCACATGATGGAGATCCAGGAAATCCAAATCAGGTTCAAATGCATTATGGAGATTTGGAAATGACACCAATCAAATCAGGGACGAAATATACAAATTTAAGTGAGATCGTGGAAAAATAAAGTTTAGATCTTCACAACATGATAAAAATTTGGAAGGAGAAGGGACTGGGGTCGAGTACATAGTCCGAATGCTCAAAGAAACCATACTGAGAGGAACAAAGAGATCACATGAAGAGACTAAAGGATTGGGATTCAAGGTTATGAACATGCGTAACCCCTTGAACCCCAAGAAAGCTCGTAAGAAAAGATGAAGAAAATGCAACAGTGCCACCTTGTAGGAGCTTGGAGCCTTATTGATAAACTTAGGTAAGATGAAATATTGGAACCCTAACTCTCCTCTGCTATGTGTAGTTAAAATTTTAACATGGAAAATAAGAGGTTTGAATAGCCTTGGAAAACAAAGGATCCTTAGAGATAAGATTAAAAAATAAAACCTAGACATAATTTTCATTTAAGAAATCAAGTGTTCAGCTGAATGCTTAAAAAAAATGGTGGAATTTTTTGGGATAGATATGAATACATAGATATATAAGCTCATAATGTTGTAGGGGGAATCCTAACACTATGTAACCCCCAAATTATAAACCTAATATCTTCTAAATTCACTTGACGTTCCCTCTCGATAACTCTGTAACTCTTTGGTTCACTAGATCTAATTGTTTGTACGAATGTGTATGGCCCCGAGAGGACCTCAGAAGAAGGCATCCACATATGAAATTGATAAGGGTATGTGACTTTAATATAATCCTCACCTTAGAGGAAACAAAAGGAGGCACAAGGAAACTAGACCATGACTCAGAAAGTTTTCAAACTCTTATTGACACCATGAAGTTGGTGGACATAGAAGAAACTAATGGGATCTTCATTTGGAACAATGAAAGAGGAGGAAAATTCTTGGTTATCTCTTGCCCTCATAGATTTCTAGTTTCAGAGGAGGTAATCCTCCAAGGGATCAATGTTGAGGCTAATATTATACATGATCCTCCACCATTGATCAAGCCGCTTGATCCAATGGTTGACGCTTAATATCGCGTGGAATTCTTGCCGATGTTTATCAAGCCGAGAGCACACCAGAAAAGAAGTTTCTTCGTGCTACGTGTCGATTGCTAAATGGAATCGTGTGACTATCCCAAAATACTGCTTACGTCCTTGAGCCCACGTGAAAACAGCTTTCACCTATGAAGACCGCTTTACTCCTCTGTTTAACTCTGGTGCTTTTTTGCATGCGGCTACCGTAGATCTAATGGTTCTGTCAATCAGATGGTTCTAGGCTTCTTCGGGTTCCCTCACAAATTTATCAGACTTTTCTCCTTCCACTATGATTTTAGTGCTTCCGCCAGGTTTAGATCTTCTCTATGGAATTCAGAGCTTAGCTAACTAAAGCTCTGTGGTTCAAAACACATTCGATTTAACTTAATACATAGTGAATGAGGACTTAACGCAATAACACCAGATCATACAGAACTCTAATTTTACAGGCCAAACTGGAATTCAACAATACACAAAGATATTTCGAAGGAATTCAACCTCTAGGATTTAACCTTTCATGCATAGAATACACAGAGATACAAATATATTTCAATTCTTTTACAATCTAATTCTCCATAGCCAAATCTAGACAAAACATATTACAATAGTTCAAAACTTACATAAATATCTTACATTCAACAATCTGATCCTCAATCAATGGATTGAATCTATCTAATCCTAGACAAATACCTAAACTGCATGATATTCTCCCCGAGAATCTCAACTAAGTTTGAACTACTTGGAGTAATTACAAGATCATTCAAATAGCTATATTCTAGTTCAAATCCTATCTAGAAAACTTTGTAAAATGATAGCTAAAAGATCCCACTCCTTTGCTTGTAAACTTTTTTTGGATTTCTGGAATAAAATGAAGCCTTTTGTCTTCAAGCCTCATGCTCTTGCATCAGACTCCTGAGGACAATATTCTTCATGGGCTCCTATCCATGAGCTCTTCTACAAAACTTCCCAACTTCTATAGCATGGTATCTGTCACCCAGGTAGCATCAGCAATTGGTTGATCTTCACACTTGACCAAGTACTGAAAATACTCCTATCCCCTTGTCCTTTTAAACATTCTCTTATCCAATATCTTCTCTGGCTGCAATGCCTTTGCTGTAGGTAATTGTTTTACCCAATCCATCTCTTGTTCTTCCTTGTCCTCTGTTGTGTCATCTGCCTGTCCCTTTTCATAGCTGTACAAATCAGCAACATTAAAAATTGGAGATATTTCAATACTAGGGGGTAATTCAATTTCATATGCATTTGCAAAAAAATTCCTTAAGACTTTGCATGGTCCAATTTTCTTAAATTTTAACTTGTTATACTCCCTTTTTGGAAATCTTTCCTTCCTCAAGTGTGACAAAACCAAATCTCCAACTTCAAAATTAACTTCTCTCTTCTTCAAATCTGTTACTTTATAACATCTATATGGTTGATACAAAAAATATATGGTTGATACTTTATAACTTCTATATAGTCTTCCTTAAGTATAAAAGGATCCCAAACTTCATAAATTATAGGGTAGTTTTTCTTTGTTCCCTTTTAAATTTCATTTCTTATATTTGTGATAGAATTATATTGAACTATTTCTTGCATTTAAATTATAATGTATATGAAATACATACTTAGATTTAATGCATATTGTAATAGAAAATAGATATAAATCAATCAATGAATATAAATTATTCTTGATAAAATTAATTAAGGTATTTGGTTGTGAATTAAGTCTTCCATGTGTTAAGAAATTATGGATCCTATTTTAATCGAAGGCCAATATGAAAATACATGGTGAATAAAATATATGGTAAAAACCCATATTGGGTACCAAGAGAATGGGTAGTGATCGTTACAATGTTTTTGAATAAGTATACAATAAAAAAAATCATGGGAAATTGGAATTAAAAAAAAACTTAAGTAGAGCCCTTAAGTAATGCCTACTTAATCAAAAGATAAAATTGTTTTACTCACTAATATGGTAGCACTATTATTTGTAGTAAAGGATTTGAAGATCTATGAGTTCTTCAATATAGAAGGATGAATCTAGAAAACAACAAGAATAAGGCACAGAAAACAAAAATTCTAAAGTAACAACTCCCAACCAATTTTTTTATACCTATCAATAATAAAGGAAATATACTTCAAAAATTACACTTGCACATAAATAAATGTTATTTCGTAGCCAACTCAAATGAATCTCCATGTTTATCCAATAAACATATGACTCATCACGATTAACTTAATTAGAATGATTTATTGTAGAAACATATTTTTTAATAGCATAAATGATAACATGATCACAAACATAAATCTTACATTGTGAATGAGTGTCTAGATTGTAGAATTCCTCAACCTAACACATCACTCTCAACCCTTGAATATTCTTTGTGATCTTGTTCATTGTCTTCTTTTAAAGCATACTTTACATGACTTCCCCTTTTTATAATATCTTATAATAAATTTCCAAGCTACTCTACTTGTGACTTGTCCATAAAATATGTGCTCTAATAGACTTGAAAGGACATATGGATTTTTCAAAACTTACATTATGAGTTTGTGAATATATAGTAAAAAATTTCAAACCTAACACATCACTCTCCACGCTTACATCTTCTTAGTGAAATTGTTCATTGTCTTGTTATGAAACATACTTTACATGACTTCCTTTTTTATAATAACTAATAATAAATGTCTAAGGTACTCTACTTGAGACACATTAATAAGAGACATGATCAAATAAACTTGAAACAAAATATGGATTTTTCACTAGATTTAAAATTTATGTAATAATAATTGTAATCAATTACTCTGTCAATTCAACATGAATTCATTCATATCAAATAATCTCAAGGAAAAATATTTTGAATCATTTCAAGTCTATCTCAAGTATATCTTGCAAAAACTGATTGTATTTATTTCATATACTTATAATAACCTATGTCACAAAATCCCATTGTATTTATTTTCAGATACTTATAAAAACCCATGTCACAACTCTAGAGAAAAATAATAACCTAAACAATTATAGTTATTTTAGAGTAAAAATATTACTCATATCATACAACTATTTGATGTTAAATTTTTATCTATTCTGCCATAGCAATGTGAGGGATTTATCGTATATGATTTATAGGTTTAAAACACATTATTAAATTACAAAAATATGGAGAGAAAGTTGAATATTTTCAGAGAATGTTGGGAAAAAAATAAAAGATTGTCTATATTTTTCACCATATGCTAAATCAACGTCCATTTCACAATAGTGGTATATTTATCTAGATAAACTCTTATAATAAACATAACCACCTACTTTCATGATAACTTGGCATTAACTTCTTTACATCATTCTAATATCTCAATTTAGCTAGTATTATGCGTATTTTATTCCACTCTCAACTATATATCTATCTATATATCTATATAGATATATATACCCACAAACAAACACCATAAATGCAATGATAAAAGCTAATGTAAGACTTTATAATCTTCTATTATCTTACCTCTGAGTTTCCTCTATCTAGATTTCCCCAACAATATCTCCCCTTAAAATTTGTTTATACAATTGATGTACCAAAATTGAGGTAAATTGATGTTTGATGCAACTTTAAAACTAAATAATATAATAAGGAATGTTATTGAATTTGTTGGAATATATTTCCGTTACTCTTTGACGTCCATTGTGTTAATCCTTATGAAACATAAGTGAAGCAGCATTTGTTAAACGCATTAAAACGAATTGAATATAAATACAAACTATAGCACATTCCATATAATATGGAGACAAAATATTGTCTATCATGATAATTCCTCTATAGTTCATTCTACATGATTAAAGTGTTATTCTTTATGGTTCAATTCTAGTATCTTCTTTTCTACTAAAGTGCTTTTTATAAATATAATATCTATAATATCTCGAAAGAGACTCTCACACTCATTAAATTGCTTAACTTCCTAGGGATGTAGAATGATGAAATGTAACTCTAGGACCACATATTGAACATTGATATATATTAATTTCAATACTAATATACCAAAAAATAAAAATAAAAATAGAGAAAATATATTGTTAATGTGTATTGGCACTTTAAATACCTAATAAATGTGTTAGCGAAAAAGCATCATAACTTATCAATATAAATATTTATATAATTGAAATTATTTTCCATAATAATACAAAATTACCATAAACACTAAATATGATATATACATTTTAAATTTGATTAATAGAAAACACAATATATATACATACATATATTTAATTTGGTAATTACCTAATATTTGAAAATACATATATTTATTACCTTTAAATATGAAAATTTATATATTAAAACCTGAAAAAAAAAATGCGAATTTGAAAACATTATTGTAATAAAAAAGTACTTATAAGAGTAAATGCCAACACTATAGGCTCTTTCTCTATTAATATATAAGAAGTGTATTATTTAAAAAAAAAAAAAATGGACTCCACTCGGTAAGTAAATAGCATTGGATTTTCCAAATAAATTTATTACAAAAATTTACTACACTCATTAACTAAATGACATTGATTCCGTTAGTTATAAATGAAAGGATGATATTATGAAGTTATTCTTTAAAAAAGAGCGAGTGTTCCTCGATAACCCTAAATGAAAACAATGTATAAGCACTCACATAACACCATCTCCATTTTGTTTTGTTTGCATAATAATAGTTGGCAGTGGGACGTATTGGGATATGACGAAGAATCCTCTAGCCCATTCTCTTGTCACTCGATCATTTTCATACCGACAAGTACATGGTAGCCTGCTTGTCTTTGTTACATTTTGTGTGAAATAAAATATGAGCATAATGATACGCATCAGAAAATTATGGAGTGCTATTTTTTGGTACGTGCGAGGGAAAGTATTCAAAAGTAGTAACAAAATATTCCTCATCATTATATAACATTTATTAAAAGTAGATACGTGAAATAAGTGTGACATACAATTCAATACATGTTTGCAAACAATATGTGAAATGAGTTTTTGACACACAATTCAATACACCTTCACAAACAATAAAATAGGAGAGAAACAAGTTTCTCGTTTCTTCTTAACCTTCGTATAGTATAGTGGTTTATATGCCTATGTACCAGAGGTATTTTTTACCATAATCGTACGTATCATCCATAAATATGTCCTCATCCATTAGAACAAAAGTGTCATAAATAAATTTATTCATATTATCGATTAAGATCGTATCAATATTAGGTTCTTCCTTGGTATCAACTTTAACTCCATCCATACCATATCTAGGAATTTGATTACTAATATCTTTAATAAAATTTAGTAGCTCTACACCATATAAAAAGGTTTCAACACAATTAACCCAACGTATCAAAGTCTTTTGAAAACAATGTGATCTTAATTTCTTACGCATTGTTATACATATGTGCCAAGTTCGTTGCACTTTGTAGGGGAGATCTATGGAAGTATTTCTAGAACAAGGATTGAGATCCATGTTAAGGATCATTTTAGTGGGGATACTCTCTTAGAAACTCTTCTTTTTAATACAAGAAGCTTCAATAGTTATAATAGTGTTAATTTGAACTAATTCTTTCCTTTCCTTCTTTAACTATTTTTAATTAATTTAAAAAATATATAATTAATTTTAATTTTATTTTTATTCTTGTTATCATTATTAATTAATATATATTATTAATAATCTTAAATAATTACTTAATATTAATATTTATTAATTTTATCTCTTATATTTTCTCTTTACTTTATTTTATTTTAAAACTTTTCAAATCCAAAATACAACCTTATTCTATTTATGTAATATTTTATAGGTTTATAATAAAACTCTTATTACTTTACATAAATGAATTCAGAATTCAATTACTATATATGTAATTCAAAAAGTAAGTTTAAAAACACATATTTCTTTTTAAATAAAGAGTGGTGAAATGATTATGAGAAGATGATCTCTTTTTTTAAAATTAAAAGATATTACATGTTAATTTGAAATAATAATAATAATAAATTTTATCTCTTTTATTTTCTCTTCTATTTTATTTTATTTTATTTTTATTTTAAAACTTTTCAAATTCAAAGTTGTACATGTGACCATGGAAGGAAAATTTTATGTCATAGAAGGAAACCTTCACCCCTATTCCAATTTGGATAAGGTTATATTCTCTACCTCTAGATTATTGGTTGCTAATGACCCTAGAAGCTATAGGGAATTTTCTAGGACGATTTCTGAAGCTATCTGAAACGACCTAGCAGGGAAAATACACTACATATTCCCAAATTTGCATTGATATGGATGTCTTGGGTGCTCTTCCAAACGTATTAATCCCAGAGTTCCAAGATGGATTTTGGTCACAAAGCATCGACTATGACCATATTACTATGTGTTGTAAATGATGCCATGAACATGGACACCTCTTCATGGAATGCCCGTTAAATATAAGGACATAGCTACCAAGAGTTTTCTTAAACAAAGACCCTGAGGATTTCACAAGAGTGGGATCCAAGGGAAAATCAGGAAAGAAACAACAACCAAATAATTCAGACAAAAAAAAGGAAATAGAGAACTGCTATGATGTCATGACTGAGGAAATCCTACAGGAGGAAGACAAAAATCAGGAAGAAACAATAGGAAAATCAAATAAAATAAAGGAACCAGTAATAATGACGAGGGATATTCCAAACCTCACTAAATACCTTGGTAAATTAACTCAGTCGTAAGCACAGGATGGAGATCTAGGAAATCTAACTTAGGTTCAAATGCATTATGGAGATTTTGAAATGACACCAACCAAAGCAAGGAAAAAATATACAAATTTAAGGAAGATCATGGAAAAATAAAGTTTAAATATTTAGAACATGTTAAAAATTTGGAAAGAGAAGGGACTAGAAATGATACCCAAACACCAAATATATTGGGTCAAGTACTTATTCCGAACGCTCGAAGAAACCATATTGAGAGGAACAAAGAGATCGCATGAAGAGACTAAAGGATTGGGATTCAAGGTTATGAACATACATAACCCCCAGACCCCCAAGAAAGCTTGTAAGAAAAGAGGAAGGAAATGCAACAGTGCCACCTTGTAGGAGCTTGGAGAACCCTAACTGTCCTCTACTATGTGCAATTAAAATTTTAACATGGAAAATGAGAGGTTTGAATAGCCTCAGAAAACAAAGGATCCTTAGAGAGAAGATCAAAAAATAAAACCTAGACATAGTTTTCATTTATGAAATCAAGTATTCGACTAAATTCCTAAAAACAAATGGTGGAATTTTTTGGGATAGATATGAATATGTAGATATATAAGCTCATAATGTTGTAGGGGGAATCCTAACACTATGTAACCCCCAAAAGATAAACCTAATATCTTCTAAATTCACTCAACATTCCCTCTCGATAACTCTGTGAGTCTTTGGTTCACTACATCTAATTGTTTCTACGAATGTGTATGGCCCCAAGAGGATTGATGAGAATCTTATCTTTATCCAATATTTGGAGGACCTCAAAAGAAGGAATCCACATATGAAATTGATAGGGGTATGGGACTTTAATATAATCCTCACCTTTGAGGAAACAAATGGAGGCACAAGGAAACTAAACCACAACTCAAAAAGTTTTCAAACTCCTATTAACACCATGAAGATGGTGGACATAGAAGAAACTAATGGGATCTTCACTTGGAACAATAAAAGAGGAGGAAAATTCTTGGTGGCCTCTTGCCCTGATAGATTTCTAGTTTTAGAGGAAATAATCCTCCAAGGATCAATGTTGAGGCTAATATTATACATTGTGGTGGATCTGATCACTAGCCACTTCTTCTGGATGCTAATGGGAACATAAACTAACAAACCCTTCATATTGGATGGATTTTCGCTAGATCATCCCCATTTTGTACAAAATGTGAAACAATGGTGGCAAGGTGGAGGATAATCTTAAGGCTTCAAGATGTTTAAGCTATATCAAAATCTGAATGAATTCAAAGGACAAATTAAATAATGGAATAACAATCAATTTGGAAATATATTCAAAGCCCAAAAGGAATCGGAAGATAGAATTGAAGAGATCAAAAAATTCATCATTAAAGAAGGATACAACGAAGAAAATGAAAACCTTGAACACTCCCTTAATTGGGAACGGGAAGAAAGATGTTTGTAGGAGGAAAATATATGGAAACAAAATACATGATACATTGGTTGCAGGAAGGAGAAAGAAATAGTAAATTCTTCCACAAGACAATTTTAACCCATAGGAAAGATAACAAAATTCTGAAATGAAAAGATAGAGCAGGAAACATATGTCATAGACATGAGGAGATAAAATAGGTTTCAGTTCATCATTTTCAGGAAATAATAGCCAAACCCCAAGGAGATAGAGCTACTTATATCGAGAAAATGTTGCAGCATATCACAAGGATGGTCACAAAGGAAGAAAATGCTAACAACATTAGACCCATATCATTAGAGGAGGTTGAGAAAGAGGTGCAAGAAATGAGAAATGGTAAGGTGCCATGACAAAACCATTTTACAGTGGAATTCTTTAAAGTTTATTGGGATATAGTTAGTATAGATATACATGAAGTAGTGGAGAACTCTCGTACATCAGAAAACGTCCTCAAGAATTTCAATTCCACCCTCATCATTTTGGTTTCAAAATAAAAAGAAGAAAATTTCCCAGATAGATACTACCACGTAGCTTTGAGCAAGGTCATACATAAGATAATATCAAAGGTAATAGAAAATACATTAAAGCCTTTATTGAAAGTCTTTATCTCTAAGGAGAAAGTGTGGTTTGTGGAAGGAAGACAAATCTTGGATAATGTGGTCTAGGCCCATGAGATAATCCATTCCATAAAATCCCATAAAAAACAGGGATGGTCATATAACTAGATATCATTTAATCTTGTGATAAAATGAGTTAGATATATCTAGAATGTACTCTACAGTTGTTTGGATTTAGGCAACACTAGATCCGGTGGGTTATTTCTTTAGTCTCTACTCCTGGATTCTAAATTATGGTTAATAGAGCCCCATCCAAACCTTTCTACCCCAAAAGAGGTCTGCATTAGGGAGAGCCACTTTCACCTTTTCTATTTGTCTTCCTAATCGAGGGGCTAAGTAGATATATGGAAGTATAGGTTGAACAGGTGGGAGCAAAGGGTTACAACCTCACCCACAATGCAAATCATCCATTCATCAACAGTTCGTGGATGATACCATGCTCCATGGAATACCAATATTCAAAGAAGCTAAGGCCTATAAGAAAATCCTCAATGAATTTTGCAAAGTTTAAGGTATGGAAGTCAACTGCACAAAGTCGAAGATTTTCTTTTTTAATACTCATACCTATGTTCAGAAGAATCTCATAAAAATTCTAGGCTTCTAACGGAAATCACTACCTTCAAATTATCTGGGAATACCTTTGACAGACAAAGCATATAAGAAGTCTACTTGGGAAAACATGATCTCCAAAATGAAAAATAATGCTAGTAAGTCAAACTTTAGAGCCCTGAATGTGGACAGCAGGTTAGTGTTGACTAAAGTCGTTTTGCAAGCTATGGAAATGTATTCGATGTTTGTCTTACCCACCCCCAAATGGATTATCGAAAAACTAAGATAAATTCAAAGAAAATTCTTGTGGAAGGGCGTTGAAGAGAGTAAAATATGTGCCTTGGTAGGGTGGGACGAGATTTTCCAATGAAAATCCAGGGGTGGTTTAGGCCTGCAAAATTCTAAGATGTTCAATGACGCATGTGGTGCAAAGTTGTTGTGGAGATGTATTAAGGAGATTATAGTCACTTGAGCTTCCTATTCAAAAGAAAAGGACGCTCCAAGATGGAACTCTCAAACCCTGATTAGGATAAATTGTAACATTATGTGCTCTGTTATCTAGAATATATCATGGCATAATCAAGGAATTATCCAAGATTACTGTTTTTTGGAAATTAGGAATGGTAAAACTACCCTCTTTTGAAAGGATGCATGGTAACAAGAACCTTGTTTGACGACACAGGTGAGGTTGGCCCTTCAATAGGAAACCCAAAGGTTATGGAAATGAAAGTATGCCATTATTAGGACCCAGGGGGAGAAAACAAAAAATGGAAGAAAATGATACCTTTAACTCACCAAGAGTAAGATTAGATAACATAAGCTTGAAAAGAGCTAGAGAAGGAGCTACAGAAAAAGAAAATTCTTATTTCAGAGGAGAAAGATCAGTTAGGGTGAGGGAGATAGGATGGAGGATAATTCATTGTAAAAGAGACCCTCCTCTACATTGTACGACACCAACAGGGAAATGCAGACCCAGTTTGGAATAAAATGAGGTCAATTTCAATTGACTGAAAATCAAATTGTTTTTGTGGATAGTGATGGACGAGAAAATCTTAACCTAGGATAATATCCTCTAAATAGGATTCAATGTCCGTTCGCAATGTTGTATCTGTGAGAAACAAAAGGAGAAAATTAAACCCCTGCTAAATACATATGCATATGCAACTACTCTATTAGATTGGGTCTCCTTAGTTTTTCGTCAAATCGACTAGAAGAGAGACAATATTCAAGAAACTCTAAGCAAGTGGTGGTACAAAATCATGAAGAACAAGTTTGTTAACCTTGCCTAATTCCTGATTTTAGGCTTCGTGTTCTAGATAGTTTGGAAGGAGAGAAACCGATGAATCTTCCATAATAAATCCTTCTTTACTACCATCCTTTAAGCTCAAATCCTGCAAAAATTGCAAGAAACAATCCTCAAGAGTAATCTAAAAATATCTAAGGATAGGCCAAGAGATCAAGAAAAGATATTTCTAGAATTGTTGAAGCTGGAAGAAGTTCAAGCTTAGTGTAATAGAAATAGGGATACCCATATTTAGGTTGCTGTGAAAAAACGGTCGCCTACCGCCCAGGGTTTCTTGAAACTAAATTTTGACGGGGCCTGAAGGAAACACTCGTCGAGTTGATGCTAAGGGTTTTATCAAAGATAGAAAGATGAGGATTCAAAGAATTTATTATAGGAATTTGTGTGAGGCAACAAATAATGCCGCAAAATTTCACGCCTTAGAAGAGGGGCTGGAGTGCCTTGTTCGATATAGAATTCACAATATCACCATTAAAGGAGACCTTACCTTAGTAATTAAGGTGGCAAAGAATTTACAATGCAACACAAAACTTGGCAAGGTAATGACCCATTGCTGCCTTGACCAAATTATACAAAGAATACAAGGACACATGGTGATGATGCAGACCATTTACTTCAACCTAGTATGGATATCAGCGAACATGGGTGCTGATATGTTAGAAAACGAGGGAACTAGCAGGGCATAAGAGAACTACACTGTGATTGGAAAGGGTTCCATGATGGCTCATTGAAAGAATCATGTGATCAATTAGCTGAGTTGAACTATGTTGGGAAGGGTCAACACCGAGCAGAGGTGGTTGAGGATGTGTTAGCCTCCAAGACGGAAAAAAGTCTAACTAATAACCTAAATCTAGAGATCATTTCTCAATGCAACCATCCTCAAGGACGAGTGATGGAGCTAGGTGGCACCAAGCGAAAGTAAGTCAAAGCCACGTGGTAAAGTATTGCAGCAAGGAAGGTGGATGTACTCTCCCTAATATGATCCCTCAACCTCCATTTCATTCTCCCAATGGCTCGGCTAGGGTCTTATCTCCATTTCAAAAAAAATGTCGATGGAAGAGATTATTGGCAATGTGAAATCCAGAGATAATGAGTAGATACCAAACAAGAGGGAGTAAATAACGTGGTTGACTAGCACATATGAATTTGTGTCAACTATCACAATTCAAACTGCTAATAATGGCAGAATTATGGTAAGTAAGGACTCAGTGTAGTCGTAAGTCCAGGGTCCTATGTAAGACAACGACTAATATTTATTACCTCATAGGTTTGAAGGTTTCTTTAAGTGATAAGAGTTTGCAAGGGGATTGAAAGGTAAATTTAATTCTTTCAAATCATTTTCTACTCTTTAGGGTTCCTGGTAACAAAGGTATGGACAAGTTCAAGTAGACCTATTGCTGAGGCCAGCCATGAGGTGGCCATCTGAAGGAGGAACCTTGTAAACATACTAGAATGGAGATAGTGGTGTGGGAGGTAGTGCAAACGTATTCTAAATCTATCATGTGGAAGGGGAAATAAATTATTCAAATGCTGGAATAGGAGGTGAGCAAGAAACAATCTAATAAGTCAGATGGAGTAATAGAGGAAGAGGTGTACTGGCACATTGATCCCGGAGTCACCCGAACCGAAGAAACCTTGTATCACAAGACGATGGATATAACTTAGCATGTGAATACATTAATTGGGAAGTTGTTGGTAGATATTGTCACTATATCAGGAAACCACATCAATGGAAGCAAATGGAAAATAAGCAGAAGCACATGGAGCATATGGAAACTCTCCTGCAAACTCTCGTGGACTTTGAGTGGCTCTGGAAGGAAAGGATTGAGAACCTAGCCAAGAAATTTGATGTCTTTCTTCACTTCGTCCACCATCTAGACATGACCTTTCGCAGTGGAGTGGACCAACCTATGCAAGTGAGGAGGGTCCACATCAGGGGTTCAAAGGTGAAGGTGTCTCAACATGAGATCGACCTTGATCATGAAGAGCTTGGGAGATCCCCATTTGGCACTCATACCTGATTTCAAATTTAAGTATTTTTTTTGTTAATCCATGGTTTTTTTTCTATTGTAGTATATTTTCTCTTTTTGGTAATGGAAATAGAATAGATAATGCCAAGGTCTAGCCAATTATATGACTTAGACTTATCTGGAAACATGTCTATAGGAAACACCAGGAAAGTATAATCTATATGTTTTTTTGTAAACCTTGGAAAATGAGAAAGAATGTTAGTACTATGATGGACATAGGAGTATTAAAAACTTGGTTTTACTACAATTGGTCTAGGCTGGCAAACTAGCTTGCAGATTTTCTATTTTGGATTTTGATTATCAATAAAAACCTCCACCTCACTTAGAAAAAAGTAATAATAAATGTAAATTGGTGTATGTCCGATTTTTTTAAATTAACAATAAGTCTTTTTCAAGCTTAGCTAAAAGCTCATCTCACCCATTAATAATATCATTAAATGCAAATTAGTGAGTGTAAGTATGATAACTATGTTATAAAAATTCTTCCTTCCCACTATTAAAAAAAAAATACAAGTAATATTATAACCAATATAGTCATAATATATTTAATATATAAATTTTACATCCACTAACAATAATGCTATGTATGTTGACATGTTTGAAGTTAACACATTGCACCTATTCTTCAATCAATCTAAAATATATACTTTCGAGCATATTTTGAGTGGTATTTTCTCTTTTGATAATTAAGTCTTCTAAATAAATATTAATATGATTGTGAAAACGTAAAAAAAAAATAAAAAAAAATTAACTTTTATTTCACGAACCTCTCGTAAAAGTGTTGTCGGTGACTTACAAAAGGCATTTATGGAGGAATCATACTCTCCTTTACACGTGGACCCTCAGAATAGTGTTGGGGAATTAATGAGGATGCATGCACAGGTTCTCGGGCCCTTAGAGGGGGATTTATTGTTGTTGAGGGTCACTCATGATCATCATCTCCTTAAAAATTAGGGTTTTAGGAGCTGCCCATAAAACTTTCTCTCTCAAGGATCTCATGTTAGAGCCATCATCTATGGTACTGTTACAGAATATTATGGTTTCGGAAGAAACTTTGTGGGAGCTTTTGTCTAAAATGTGTTCTTATTGGTTTTATGCCTACTAGTGCATTAGGATTGTCTAGTGGCCTCGTTATACTTTGGAATCTGAAGGAAATTAAACTTGAGGCTTATATTTCATGTGCATGCATTATTTTATCTGGCTATGTGAAGCGTAACCACTCTCGGATTCAGATTGTCCATTCAAATTCTCCAACAAAGTTGGAAAATATATTCGGATCACATTGAAAATTTTGGATTTTTGGACCTTATATCATTAATTGTGGTGGCGGATCTCAACTTCATCTCGGGTCTGATGAAGTATGGGGTGACAAAGCTATGAATGATCCACTTGAATCTTACTTCAAGGGACTCATTGATTCTAACAATTTCCGTGACATATCCCCCAACCCCACGGCTTCGACATGGCGCAATGGTCGCTTTGGGTCAACGGACATCTCCAAGCACCTTGATTGTTTCCTAGTTAATACACAACTGGTCGAGTGTATGTCTAGGATTTAATCATCTATTTTACCCATTTTAGCCATTTTCATATCTGATCACCAGCCTATCTTATTTTCATGGGAAGGGATGAAATATCAAAGAGCATATCCATTTAAATTTAATCATGTGTGGCTGAAGGAAAAGTCCTTTGAGGAATTAGTTCAAAGATGTTGGAATAATCATAGGAACTTTGTAGACCCGGGGGCATTGGTTGGACTGTGACAAAAATTGAGGTCATTAAAGCTAGTTGTGCATGCTTGGGTAGGTGAAAAAAAGAGGGAGATCAGGAAGGAGCTAAAGGTTATTGAAGACATACAAATCATGCTATCAGATCCGAATGAACTCAATATTTCTCTGAGTCATATAAGAAGTAATTCCTGGAATTGGAGACCCGGAAAAGGAAAATTATCCATATGAGGGAAGAAGAATGGAAATTAAAGATAAATGTCACATGGGTGACAACCAGTGATAAAACACCAAGTTCTTTCATAGGCACGCCACAATTAGAAGAAAAAATGGCATATGAGGGACGTTTGATGAGGATAATAAATATATCTTTTCCCAACCAAAATTGGAACAAGCGGCTACCAAATATTTTAGGAACCAAGTTCAAGAGAGGAATCACACATTCATGGATCAAAGTGTCTTCTTAAAGTAGATGTTGAATATGTTCACAGATGCTGATAACCTGTCATTGGGGAGAGCAATTTCGATGTAGGAAGTTGAACGATTTATGCATTCTAGTGCCAAGGACAAGAGCCTCAGTCGTAATGGATGAGGCGTTGAACTATTTATACACTTTAAGGAATTTATGGGGCCATATTTATCGCTCTAATTCCAAAAAAGGAGCATCCAACAACTTTTCCGGAATTCAAGCCCATTTCCCTTTGTAATCTCATATCTAAAAATCATTGCAAATAGAATGGAATATTCCTTAGCCAAACATATTTATCCGGAGAAGTTTGGATTTTTAGACCAACGATTGATACAGGACGTTGTTGCAACCAGTCAAGAATGCCTTCATTCTATCAAGACCCAAAAAATAAATGCTAGTCTTATGAAGGTCAAACTCAATAAGGCATAAGATTGCATAGATTGGGATTTCTTGTGATTGATGCTATATAAGATTGGCATCAACCACCAGAATATACGATGGATTATGGCATGTGTAGTGATAACCAATTTTTCCATCATCATCAATGGTCTACCTATCACCTTCTACAACACTCCAAGGTGGCTGCGACAGGGATGTGCCTTTTCACCATTGCTGGTCATAATTATTATGGACAAATTGTGTTGAAAATTATCGGAAGCAAGGAATAGGGGTTTTATTAAACGGATCAATGTACAAGAGTAAATATATATTACCCACTTGATGTCCGCTGGCGATCTACTGCTGGGTGGAGAGAATAACATTGAAGAATGGAGTTAGATTTATGAAATACTAAATGCATTTGGTAAGGCTACATGCTTATACATGAACAAAGGTAAATCAGTCCTCATTATAGATTCACAACTTGCAGTGTTTATTACTGATATTTACCACATGTTTCAAATTGAAAAGATACTGATAGATGAGGGATTCAATTACCTTCGATATACACTGAAACCAAATAAATATGGACATAAAGATTGGGTGTGGTTGTTAAGAAAATTTGACAAGAACAATTTCTTTTAGCAAAATAAATGGCTTTCCCTCAGGGGTAAACTCACCCTTATCAAATATGGCCTACATAATTTGTGAGTCTAATGGATACATTTGTATTTACTTCCAAAGGACATAATACATAAGATCGACAAAATTTCGGCTAGATTTCTATGGGCGCATAAAAGTACAGGAAGGAAATACCATCTGGTCTCTTTTTCCTCCATTGCACAACCCATTCAAAGTGGAGGGTGGGGTATACTAGAAACATTGCATTTTAATATTCCATTAGGCACAAAATCCTTTTGGCGGGCATTATATGGCATAGGTATTTTCCAAAATATCATGAAAAGGAAATACATTCATCATATTGATACCACGCAATGGATTAGAGGCGGGGCTAAGGAGAAAACTAAATAGTGGGTCTTTGCTGGAATGAGCTGGCAGTTTTGTGATGGCTATAAGGTTCGGGTGGGTTTGGATGCTATAAAGGGTATGGATGGTTACCATTCACTTTCTTTCCCTCTGATATATCGTTTATCCCAAATGGGTATTACTCACATCTCGCAGGCATGGAAACTTTTGGGGCTAATATTCACACGTGGGCTAATTTTCCTTGATTTTTCCCAAAAAAGATTCGCGAATTTCCTTTTTTCTTAGAAATGATTCGCCCAAATTTTACAATATAAAATTATTTTACCTTAAAAATCGCCAACATTATATAGAAAAATATATAAAATCATTATAAATTTGAATAATTTTACGAAAATATAAATAAACATTTTATTGTTTTCATATTAGGGACAAGTGAGATTCACCACTGTTTTTAAACTTCAAGATAACTTTCCACCCTTAAAATTTTCCTTGCTAGCAAGTGGCGGGAGAACTAAGCATCATCTTGGGTACCTACACGTGGCATAATGCAGTTTCTATGGGACTGACGTGGAGATGGGGTATAGAATGAAAGGATTACATTCAATGTTTAAATCAAACTAGAGCTTTTCTATCTGAAATAGAGGATAAATTGTGTTGGGTGGGCACACCTGAAAAGGAAAAAATGGTTGTAAAGGATATATATTCCATATTTCTTGTAGATGCATTTGATGAAAGGATTGAGTGGTTCCAAAAAATATGGTATTGGGACTTACCCATGAAGCTGAAATATTTTAATTGGTTAGTTCTCCACAACATAGTGCTCACATGGGGTATATTAATACATAGAGGACAACAAGGACTGGCCATTTGTTCCCTATGTTGGGCAGTCATGAAGGACACTCTTAATCTATTTTTAAAATGTCCATTTGCAATTGTTATATGGGATAGAGTAATGTCACTACTCAACATCAAATGCAGGTGGCGTGACGGATCGATTAAGGGATGTCTATCTTCATGGTTCATAACACATAAGAAACACTCCACTTTCCCATGCTATATACTCTGGGTGATCTGGAGATGCAGAAACAAAAAAAAATTGAACAACAAGAACCAGAGTCTTGCATACTTCGGGGAGATTGGACCAAATATCAGAAAAGGCCATAGAGGTAACATCAAGTATATCGATATTTGGAGTCAACTCCGAGCTGGTTTTTTTTATGGGATGTGCGTACATTCGAAATGTGGATGCAGGACTTATATTGTAATAAAACCTAGTATGTTTTACCACTTTTGGTGGGAAGGAAGAAGAGGCACAAACAATGGGGCATAAATTATATCACTATGGGGGACACTTCTATGTGCAAAATGGTTGGGTATTAAGACTATAAAGATATTCGTGGACTCAAAAAGTGTCATAGAATGGGTATACGGATCGTCCCAATTGAATATTATCAATCTTTCAGCATGGAGGAAGCCTGTCTGGATTCTAGAGCAGACCTTTGGTTAGATTACATATAGGCATATGTACCCTTAACAGAATGGATCCTTGGTTAAATTACATATAGGCATGTGTACCGTGAGTAGAATGGGGTTGCACACATGTTATAAAAAAGGTGCATTGCAAGCAGAAACATGTTTGATGCACTTTCATGCTTATCATTAGGGTTCAGAAATAAAAGGATAACTATAGAGATCCTGCAGCATAGCAATTCTGTATAGGTGGATCTTATTGAGACTAGGACAGAGACACTTCACAAATAATGAGATGGTATGTTAATAGATTTTCAAAGTAGAATCATAGGTAGATATTGGGGATATGATACTTAACTAAAATTTTGCACTAAGTTTTTATGGAGTACAATGACAAATATGTGACACAAATGTCTTTTTGAGAAGGAAGTAAATCAGAAACAAGTTATTATAATCCGCCTTTATTTTAATGAAAGATGATGTTTTTTTTTAACCTGAAAAAAAAAGTATTGCCGGTCGCTGTAACCGGAGCCCAATCTATAAGGATTACCGAATTGCTGAGGATAAATAATAAATCGTCAATGGACGAGCCGTTCTCCAAATTCAAAAACAATTGTATTATACTCTATGTATTATATTGTAAGTAAGACAATTGTATTATAGACTATGTAGTATATTGTAAGTTGATATGTCATTGATTCTCTTATGCTCGTCCCACATAAGAGCGTAACTAGTTGTTTTCCATCCTGGTCGAGTGCTCTATATATAAAAAAGATTTCCCACACAAAGATGAATAAAATAGTTAAAAGACTAGAAATCACTTTCGCTGACATGATGGAGAAAAAAAAATAGTTAAAGAAGAGAAATCCAATTTCAGAACCATAGTCCACCTAAGGCTCAACAAGCTCATACACGTGATTAAAAATGATAAACTAAGTAGAGATCCGATTGTCAATCTTCGCACCTGCTGTTTCATTAAAGCTGGACATTTCAGTACAGGCTGTGGACTGACAAAAAATAAATCAAAGTAGTGGCAATAGCTTGTTTTATGAGATTCTTTTTGCTACCAAACATATGTAGCACGTCTGTATATCAAGATCGCGTGATGTTCTCCACACTGTAATATCTGTATTTTTTTATATGGTGAACATATTAAAGTAGAAAAAATGGAAGGTGGAGCAGAGTTCTTGCTTTTCGTTTTTCGTTTCTTTTCTTTTTCAATGTCGGGGTGCTCTTGCGCACTTAAATTTCTGCATCTGCCTCCTATCACTGTGAACTCTGATCGATGCACACTTTTTTATCTCGTATTCTATTTATAAGTTCGGTTGTCAAACGAGCCATCATTATTCACCGCCGCCTTGACTTATTTCCTATTTCAAATGGACTGTTGCGCCATTAGGGGACCATCTCGTGTGATTCTCGTCTGCGTGAAACAGTTGTTCGTAATAATTTCTAAAATCTTCAATAGTGCCGTACGTTTACAGCGATGCCAATATGTCCAGTAGTGCCATTACAGCAATGCCAATGTTGTCAAAATTACTTTTGTTAGTTTATATGTTCATTTATTTAAACCCAGAAGCCGGGCAAGGTTTTTGTTAGTTCAAATGATTTTATTTGAAGTATTATAATGTGAAGGCTTGGAAAGAGATGAAATGTTGAACTACTTTTGGATCTTCAATATTTAGCTTTATTCTATCTGTTCGTACATTTTTTTGCATAAACGTTGCTCAATAGAAATCGCTGTTAATCATTTATGTGGCATCAACATATATTTTTTTCTGAGTTTGCACTTGCAGTGGCTTGGCAGAATTTTGGTCCCCGCATCTGTAAGTTGCTATATAGTAACGTCTCTATCTATCTTCCACTCGCGATTAAACGCGGAAGTGCGCTTCCTTGACTCATGGAGAACGCTAACCACTTACCAATTCTTTATTGCTTTCCCATCATGATGTGTTTCTTTTCTCCTCAAAATTGAAATGCTTTCTCACTGGTTTCTCACTTTGGTGATCGTTTTCCAACAATAATCAATCTCTACTGAAAAAAAATAAAACAATGAACACCTTCATTTACAAATATTTTAAAGAACTTTTTTATAAAAGAGAAACCTATTATAACATTACTTATTTTCCGAACCCTTCGTATTCTTAGATTACATTTCTAACAAAACATCTCATTCCATACTCTTGTGTCATCCTTGCACTAGGATTATCTCATTACAATTGGTGTTAACACACTTAGGTCATCCTTCCACTAGGATTATCTCTTTGCAATTGGTGTTAATACTCTTATGTCATCCTTCCACTTTATGCAAGTATTATGTGAGGGGTGGCATGCGAATACCAAACCCTTCATCTCTTCTCAATTATATAACGTGAAGAGACTTATTGATTGGTGTATTATGTTGCTGTTGTTATATTGTAATCGATAATTGGGAATTTTTAATTTTTTAAATAAAGGAAATTTAGATTTACATAGACATATATAGTATGTCATTTTTATTTTTTTTTGTAAAGAGAGTGATTTTTTAAACTTTTTTTGTGCCAGAAAGAAATAGGGTGAAATTTTGATTTTTGTTATTTAAATTGTTTTTTGATTGTATATATGGATTCAACACTCTAAAAAGCTTCTAAGGCACTTAGATTACCCATCAAATTTATGATTTCACTAAATTACTACGTAATTTTAAAGGATGTAGACAAAAAAATTACTAAAAAAACTTCCAAAAAAAGCACACTAAAAACAACTCTTACTCTTTTCTTACCATATCCATGAAAAAAAAATAGTGATATTTCACTCACCAACTCTCTCGAATTTCACCCCAAAAGTAGTTGTTAATGAAAAAGTAGTTATATTTCACTCACGGACTCTCGCGAATTCTCCACGCCCCCGCCCCACAACTTAGATAATGGGATATAATGCCCTTGGCTTTAGGATTAGTGGTTGTTAGATAATGGGATATAATGCCCCATGCTTTAGGATTAATGGTTGTTTACGAAGAATTTACAAAAATTTATAATCATATTAACAATAATATTTACAATAAGAATATCACACGTCAAGTGAGATAATGGGATAAAATGCCCCCTGACTTTAGGGTTAGTGGTTGTGGACGGAGAATTTACAAGAATATATAATATTAACAGTAATATTTACAATAAAAATATAAAATAACAATTACAAAATATATATATTTATATATATTTTGTATAAAAAAATTATGGTATAATATCAACAATCTAAAAATAAAAGGTTGCTAAATGCACAAAACCAAGGGAAAACGTGTACAGAAAATGGAGCAAAATTATTGTATAATATAAACTATCTAAAATTAAAACGTCCATAAATGCACCAAACCGAGGGGAAATGTGCACAGAGCAAAAAAGGACTGATTTTTATATAAAAATGTTTGAGTAAAAAAAAATTAAACAAGAGGGTTTCTATAAAAACCTTTGTTAATAGTTAATTTTAAAATATATGTAATATAAATCAAATCATATACAAATATTTTTCAAGAAATAAATGATACGGCACCTTCAAAACACCCTCCAAGTATTCTGATAAAAATTTAGACAACTTGCTTTTTTTATAAAATTGATGGTTATTAGCATAGTTAAAGATAAATCAAACCTTCTATAGCAAATGAATGACATAATATTGAAGAAGATTGATTGGAGTTTCCTTCAACTTTATCTTCCCTTCAAATAAAGTGTACTACCACCATTGGATCACCTTCTTTTACTCACAAAAAGGGAAATTCGAAGAAATAATGACAAAATGAAAAATATTTAGTGGATGCATGTTTTCTCTTTTCCCTGAGAGACTTCATTCCTTTTCACGGGCATTTTCACGGGCATTCAATACAGTGGAAAATTTTAGTGGCTTGGTAATTATTTTATTTTATTTATAATGGTAATGATAAAAAAGGGAGAATGAGTTTTTTTAAAGGAGAAAATAATGTTTTACTTTTAGGTAGCACCCACCTAATTCTTAAAATTTGTATTTCTTTATTTTACCTCCCAATTATATTTTCTTTCAAATAAATAATAATATAAAAGTAACAATAGTCCATGTAGAGAAAAACAATGCGAAGAGTGTGTTAAGCTATCACAAGGAAAATAAGATATTTTTCTAATTATTCAGTAAATATATACTCATTTCCTCAAAATATTTGGGCGAAATATCATAGAATCCTCAAAACATTATACTATCCAAAAATATTTGTCGTTCGAAGAAAATATACATATAATATTGTACCAAATTTGAGTAGAGCGCTGAAAAATACATGTGGTAAACTAAAACGTATAATGAAAATGTAATGTCGCTGAAAACTTTAAAAACCATGTATCGTCAAATATGAAAAGAACAAAAATCAACACACTAAAAGTCATAGTTTTTATGGGAGGCCATCTTCCATTTAATTTTATGGTCGACCTGTTGCACATGTCTCTCATGGTGAGCTTGGGAGGTTACAAAATGTGAGAAGCCATGGGAAGAGTTAAATTTAGTGGCTTGAGATTTTTCTTTTTTCTGTGACTTAGGCTTTTTCCTTTATTTTCTCTCCCTCTAGTATGACTCTGATATGGATGAAAACTCTCATGCTATGCGATTAAATTCATCATATTATTTTAGTAAACAAAGAAACAATAACCAAAGTTAACTTTTACTAATGCACTAGGGAAATATTATTTGTAGGAAAGGGAATGAACTCATGTGCATTGATAGAGTATTATCAACACAAATGTTAGATGTTATACAAGTCAAAAGAATATGTTCATATAAAAAAATATGTATGTGAATCAATCATAACAATACAAAATCAACATGCCTCCTCTAAGAGTTTTCATTTTTTAGGCATCGAAATTGAACGTGAATTGCAGGTGGAATAATTGGCATGCAATATAAAAACCATATGTAATTTTGAAATGTGTGACTAATATGAAAACTAGTTCATTGTACAGGACTTAGTAGTATCACTGTATGTTGTAAAGCGATTACAGCTACAAAGTATCATTAGAAGAATGAGATGTATCGATATGTATCATTTTTTAAAAACATGGACCGAGAGAGATATGTCATTTGACGGTATGAGTAATTGTGTTTCATTTATCATTTTTGCAGGTTTCCAAGAAAAATGAAACGTATTGTAACACATTACAGGATATTACCATGGGTCCCAAGGTCGGCTACACGCTTTAGCATAAACATTATAAGTAGCGTAGGGGAGGGAATAATACTCCTTCTTCGTAACCTTCTTAGTGACAACCAGACTTAATGACATAGTAAAATGTGATAACTTCTAGTAAAAAAACTAACAAAACCGTGTTTACATTTATTATTATTATTATTATTTGGTGGAGCTCTACAAGTGCAGTTAGAGAAGGCAGGAAACTCTGATCTATTGAATTTTGATCGTGCATGGCACCAAAAAGGGGCCCATCATAATGTCTTGGTTGATAGAGGAAAATGTATACAAGGAGGGTTTCAAGCCCATTTTGAAAAGGTGGATGACACTGCTCTAGGAGACAATAGGCTAGAGTTAACAAAGGATGTGGACTCACATGGTGCAAATTCCAAGGAATCTGATAGGGGGTCTTTAGAGAAAGGTAAATATACTAGAATGTTAGGCCTGAGTGGAGCTTGCAAGCCAAAGACCAATAAGAATTCTTGGGTTGTGAATCAATATCCATAAACCCAAGTTCTTTTAGACCACATGAAGACATACACGTTGATCTGTAAATTTATGGTGGTTTGGCCCACATAAAAAGTGATAATAAATTGGATCCAACATATTTGGAAACTCAAAGGTGAGGTATATCTTCATTTCGGATCCAAAGGCTTCTTCACAACTGTATTTGCTAACATCAAGTATAGAGACGGGATCGTTGAGGGAGGATTGTATTTCTTCTTCTCAGCAAAGTTGTAGATGCGACCATGGAAGGAAAATTTTATGCCATAGAAGGAAACCTTCACCTCTATTCCAATTTGGATAAGGTTATATTCTCTACCTCTATATTATTGGTTGCCAATGACCCAAGAAGCTATAGGGAATTTTTGAGGATGATTTCTGAAGCTATTTGAAGCGACCTAGCAGGGAAAATACACTACATATGCCCGAATTTGCATTGATATGGACGTCTTGGGTGCTCTTCCAAAAGTATTAATCCTAGAGTTCCAGGATAGATTTTGGTCACAAAGCATCGACTATGAGCATATTACTTTATGTTGTAAATAATGCCATGAACATGGACGTGGACCTCTTCATGGAATCCCCATTAAATGTAAGGACATAGCCACCAAGAGTTTGGTTAGACAAAGACCCTGTGGATCTCACAAGAGTGGGATCCAAGGGTAAATCGGGAAAGAAAAAGCAACCGAATAATTCAGACAAAAAAAAGAAAACAGAGAACTATTATGATGTCTTGACTAAGGAAATCCTATAGGAGGAAGATAAAAATTAGGAAGTAGCGATAAGAAAAGCAAACAAAATAAAGGGACCAAAAATAGTGATGAGGGATATTCCAAACCTCACTAAATACCTTGGTAAGTTAGCTCAGTCGTAAGCACATGATGGAGATCCAGGAAGTCCAACTCAGGTTCAAATGCATTATGGAGATTTGGAAATGACACCAAGCAAATCAGGGACGAAATATACAAATTTAATTGAGATCGTGGAAAAATAAAGTTTAGATCTTTACCACATGATAAAAATTTGGAAGGAGAAGGGACCGGAAACAATCCCCAAACACCAAATAGATTGGTTCGAGTACATAGTCCGAATGCTCAAAGAAACCATACTAAGAGGAACACAGAGATTGCATGAAGAGACTAAAGGATTGGGATTCAAGGTTATGAACATGCATAACCCCTTGAACCCCAAGAAAGCTCGTAAGAAAAGATGAAGAAAATGCAACAGTGCCACCTTGCAGGAGCTTGGAGCCTTATTGATAAACTCAGGTAAGATGAAATATTGGAACCCTAACTCTCCTCTGCTATGTGTAGTTAAAATTTTAACATGGAAAATAAGAGGTTTGAATAGCCTCAGAAAACAAAGTATCCTTAGAGATAAGATTAAAAAATAAAACCTAGACATAATTTTCATTTAAGAAATCAAGTGTTCAGCTGAATGCCTAAAAAAAATGGTGGAATTTTTTGGGATAGATATGAATAAATAGATATATAAGCTCATAATGTTGTAGGGGGAATCCTAACACTATGTAACCCCCAAAAGATAAACCTAATATCTTCTAAATTCACTTGACATTCCCTCTCGATAACTCTGCAACTCTTTGGTTCACTAGATCTAATTGTTTGTACGAATGTGTATGGCTCCGAGAGGATTAATGAGAAGCTTACCTTTATTCAATATTTGGAGGACCTCAGAAGAAGGCATCCACATATGAAATTGATAAGGGTATGGGACTTTAACATAATCCTCACCTTAGAGGAAACAAAAGGAGGCACAAGGAAACTAGACCATGAGTCAGAAAGTTTTCAAACTCTTATTGACACCATGAAGTTGGTGGACATAGAAGAAACTATTGGGATATTCATTTGGAACAATGAAAGAGGAGGAAAATTCTTGGTTGCCTCTTGCCCTCATAGATTTCTAGTTTCAGAGGAAGTAATCCTCCAAGGGGTCAATGTTGAGGCTAATATTATAAATGATCCTCCACCATTGATCAAGCCGCTTGATCCAATGGTTGATGCTGAATATCGCGTGGAATTCTTGCCAATGTTTATCAAGCCGAGAGCACACGAGACAAGAAGTTTCTTTGTGGTATGTGTCGATTGCTAAATGGAATCGTGTGACTATCCAAAAATACCTCTTACGTCCTTGAGCCCACGTGAAAGCATCTTTCAGCTATGAAGACAGCTTTACTCCTCTGTTTAACTCTGGTGCTTTTTTGCATGCGGCTACCGTAGATCTAATGGTTCTGTCAATCAGATGGTTCTGGCTTCTTCGGGTTCCCTCACAAATTTATCAGACTTTTCTCCTTCCGCTATGATTTTAGCGCTTCCGCGAGGTTTAGGTCTTCTCTATGGAATTCAGAGCTTCGCTAACTAAAGCTCCGTGGTTCGAAACACATTCGATTTAACTTAATACATAGTGAATGAGGACTTAACGCAATAACACCAGATCATACAGAACTCTAATTTTACAGGCCAAACTGGAATTCAACAATACACAAAGATACTTCGAAGGAATTCAACCTCTGGGATTTAACCTTTCATGCATAGAATACACAGAGATACAAATATATTTCAATTCTTTTACAGTCTAATTCTCCATAGCCAAATCTAGACAAAACATATTACAATAGTTCAAAACTTGCATAAATATCTTACATTCAACAATCTGATCCTCAATCAATGGATTGAATCTATCTAATCCTAGACAAATACCTAAACTGCATGATATTCTCCCTGATAATCTCAACTAAGTTTGAACTACTTGGAGTAATTACAAGATCATTCAAATAGCTATATTCTAGTTCAAATCCTATCTAGAAAACTTTGTAAAATGATAGCTAAAAGATCCCACTCCTTTTCTTGTAAACATTTTTTGGATTTCTGGAATAAAATGAAGCCTTTTGTCTTCAAGCCTCATGCTCTTGCATCAGACTCATGAGGAAAATATTCTTCATGGGCTCCTATCCATGATCTCTTCTACAGAATTTCCCAACTTCTATAGCATGGTATCTGTCACTCAGGTAGCATCAGCAATTGGTTGATCTTTCCACTTGACCAAGTACTGAAAATACTCCTATCCCCTTGTCCTTTTAAACATTCTCTTATCCAGTATCTTCTCTGGCTGCAATGCCTTTGTTGTAGGTAATTGTTTTACCCAATACATCTGTTGTTCTTCCTTGTCCTCTGTTGTGTCATCTGCCTGTCCCTTTTCATAGCTGTACAAATCAACAACATTAAAAATTGGAGATATTTCAATACTAGGGGGTAATTCAATTTCATATGAATTTGCAAAAAAATTCCTTAAGACTTGGCATGGTCCAATTTTTTAAATTTTAACTTGTTATACTCCCCTTTTGGAAATCTTTCCTTCCTCAAGTGTGACAAAACCAAATCTCCAACTTCAAAATTAACTTCTCTCTTCTTCAAATCTGTTACTTTATAACATCTATATGGTTGATACAAAAAGTATATGGTTGATACTTTATAATTTCTATATAGATAGTCTTCCTTAAGTATAAAAGGATCCTAAAAGAAGGGAAGTTGATAGTTTTCATAAATTATAGGGTAGTTTTTCTTTGTTCCCTTTTAAATTTCATTTCTTATATTTGTGATAGAATTATATTGAACTATTTCTTGCATTTAAATTATAATGTATATGAAATACATACTTAGATTTAATGCATATTGTAATTAAAAATAGATATAAATCAATCAATGAATATAATGTATTCTTGATAAAATTAATTAAGGTATTTGGTTGTGAATTAAGTCTTCCATGTGTTAAGAAATTATGGATCCTGTTTTAATCGAAGGCCAATATGAAAATACATGGTGAATAAAATATATGGTAAAAACCCATATTGGGTACCAAGAGAATGGGTATTGATCGTTACAATGTTTTTGAATAAGTATACAATAAAAAGAATCATGGGAAATTGGAATTAAAAAAAAATTTAAGTAGAGCCCTTAAGTAATGCTTACTTAATCAAAAGATAAAACATTTTTACTCACTAATATGGTAGTACTATTATTTGTAGTAAAGGATTTGAATATCTATGAGTTCTTCAATATAGAAGGATGAATCTAGAAAACAACAAGAATAAAGCACAGAGAACAAAAATTCTAAAGTAACAACTCCCAACCAATTTTTTTATAGCTATCAATAATAAAGGAAATATGCTTCAAAAATTACACTTGCACATAAATAAATGTTATTCCGTAGCCAACTCAAATGAATCTCCATGTTTATCCAATAAACATATGACTCATTACGATTAACTTAATTAGAATGATTTATTGTAGAAACATATTTTTTAATAGCATAAATGATAACATGATCACAAACATAAATCTTACATTGTGAATGAGTGTCTAGATTGTAGAATTCCTCAACCTAACACATCACTCTCAACCCTTGAATATTCTTTGTGATCTTGTTCATTGTCTTCTTTTAAAGCATACTTTACATGACTTCCCTTTTTTTATAATATTTTACAATAAATTTCCAAGCTACTCTACTTGTGACTTGTCCATAAAATATGTGCTCTGATAGACTTGAAAGGACATATGGATTTTTCAAAACTTACATTATGAGTTTGTGAATATATAGTAAAAAATTTCAAACCTAACACATCACTCTCCACGCTTACATCTTCTTAGTGAAATTGTTCATTGTCTTGTTATGAAACATACTTTACATGACTTCCTTTTTTATAATAACTAATAATAAATGTCTAAGGTACTCTACTTGAGACACATTAATAAGAGACATGATCAAATAAACTTGAAACAAAATATGGATTTTTTACTAGATTTAAAATTTATGTAATAATAATTGTAATCAATTACTCTGTCAATTCAACATGAATTCATTCATATCAAATAATCTCAAGGAAAAATATTTTGAATCATTTCAAGTCTATCTCAAGTATATCTTGCAAAAATTGATTGTATTTATTTCATATACTTATAATAACCTATGTTGCAAAATCCCATTGTATTTATTTTCAGATACTTATAAAAACCCATGTCACAGCTCCAGAGAAAAATAATAACCTAAACAATTATAGTTATTTTAGAGTAAAAATATTACTCATATCATACAACTATTTGATGTTAAATTTTTATCTATTCTGCAATACCAATGTGAGGGATTTATTGTATATGATTTATAGGTTTAAAACACATTATTAAATTACAAAAATATGGAGAGAAAGTTGAATATTTTCAGAGAATGTTGGGAAAAAAATAAAAGATTGTCTATATTTTTCACCATATGCTAAATCAACGTCCATTTCACAATAGTGGTATATTTATTTAGATAAACTCTTATAATAAACATAGCCACCTACTTTCATGATAACTTGGCATTAACTTCTTTACATCATTCTAATATCTCAATTTAGCTAGTATTATGCATATTTTATTCCACTCTCAACTATATATCTATCTATATATCTATATACATATATATACCCACAAACAAACACCATAAATGCAATGATAAAAGCTAATGTAAGACTTTATAATCTTCTATTATCTTACCTCTGAGTTTCCTCTATCTAGATTTCCCCAACAATATCTCCCCTTAAAATTTGTTTATACAATTGATGTACCAAAATTGAGGTACATTGATGTTTGATGCAACTTTAAAACTGAATAATATAATAAGGAATGTTATTGAATTTGTTGGAATATAATTCCATTAGTCTTTGATGTCCATTGTGTTAATCCTTACGAAACATAAGTGAAGCAGCATTTGTTAAACACATTAAAAAGAATTGAATATAAATACAAACTCTAGCACATTACATATAATATGGAGACAAAATATTGTCTATCATGATAATTCCTCTATAGTTCATTCTACATGATTGAAGTGTTATTCTTTATGGTTCAATTCTAGTATCTTCTTTTCCACTAAAGTGCTTTTTATAAATATAATATCTATAATATCTCGAAAGAGACTCTCACACTCATTAAATTGCTTAACATCCTAAGCATGTAGAATGATGAAATGTAACTCTAGGATCACATATTGAACATTGATATATATTAATTTCAATACTAATATACCAAAAAATAAAAATAAAAATAAAAATAGAGAAAATATATTGTTAATGTATATTGGCACTTTAAATACCTAATAAATGTGTTAGCGAAAAAGCATCATAAATTTTGAAATTATTTTCCATAATAATACAAAATTACCATAAACACTAAATATAATATATACATTTTAAATTTGATTAATAGAAAACACAATATATATACATACATATATTTAATTTGGTAATTACCTCATATTTGAAAATACATATGTTTATTACCTTTAAATATGAAAATTTATATATTAAAACAGGAAAAAAAAATTGCGAATTTGAAAACATTATTGTAATAAAAAAGTACTTATAAGAGTAAATGCCAACACTATAGGCTCTTTCTCTGTTAATATATAAGGAGTGTATTATTTTAAAAAAAAAAAAAAATGGACTCCACTCGGTAAGTAAATAGCATTGGATTTTCCAAATAAATTTAGTAAAAAAATTGACTACACTCATTAACTAAATGACATTGATTCCATTAGTTATAAATGAAAGGATGATATTATGAAGTTATTCTTTAAAAAAGAGGAGTGTTCCTCGATAACCCTAAATGAAAACAATGTATAAGCACTCACATAACACCATCTCTATTTTGTTTTGTTTGCATAATAATAGTTGGCAGTGGGACGTATTGGGATATGACAAAGAATCCTCTAGCCCATTCTCTTGTCACTCGATCATTTTCATACCGAGAAGTACATGGTAGCCTGCTTGTCTTTGTTAAATTTTATGTGAAATAAAATATGAGCATAATGATACGCATCAGAAAAATTTTCTTGATTTAATTATACGCATCAGAAAAATTTTCTTGATTTAATTATCTTTTATTATGGAGTGCTATTTTTTGGTATGTGCGAGGTAAAGTATTCAAAAGTAGTAACAAAATATTCCTCATCATTATATAACATTTATTAAAAGTAGATACGTGAAATAAGTGTGACATACAATTCAATACATGTTTGCAAACAACATGTGAAATGAGTTTTTGACACACTATTCAATACACCTTCACAAGTTTCTTGTTTCTTCTTAAGTTTCTTGTACAAGAGGTATTTTTTACCATAATCGTACGTATCATCCATAAATATGTCCTCATCCATTAGAACAAAAGTGTCATAAATAAATTTATTCATAGTATCAACTTTAACTCCATCCATTCCATATTCATGAACTTGATTACTAATATCTTTAATAAAATTTATTAGCTCTACACCATATAAAATGGTTTCAACACAATTAACGCAACGTATCAAAGTTTTTTGAAAAAAATGTGATCTTAATTTCTTACGCATTGTTATATTATCATATGTGCCAAGTTCGTTGCACTTTGTATGGGAGATCTGTGGAAGTATTTCTGGAACAAGGATTGAGATCCATGTTAAGGATCATTTTAGTGGGGATACTCTCTTAGAAACTCTTCTTTTTAATACAAGAAGTTTCAAGAGTTATAATAGTGTTAATTTGAACTAATTCTTTCCTTTCCTTCTTTAACCATTTTTAATTAATTTTAAAAAATATATAATTATTTTTATTTTTATTTTTATTTTTTATTTTTATTAATTAATTATTAAAATATTAATTAATATATATTATTAATAATTTTAAATAATTACTTAATATTAATATTTATTAATTTTATTTCTTATATTTTCTCTTTATTTTATTTTATTTTAGGTTTATTTTAAAACTTTTCAAATCCAAGATATAACCTTATTCTATTTATCTAATATTTTATATGTTTATAATAAAACTCTCATTACTTTACATAAATGAATTCAATTACTATATATGTAATTCAAAAAGTAAGTTTAAAAATATACATACTTCTATTTAAATAAAGAGTAATGAATTCAATTACTATATATGTAATTCAAAAAGTAAGTTTAAAAATATACATACTTCTATTTAAATAAAGGGGTGAAATGATTATGAGAAGATGACCTTTTTCTTTTAAATTAAAAGATATTACATGTTAATTTGAAATAATAATAGTAATAATAATAATAAAAAATATTTATTAATTTTATTAATTTGATTTCTTTTGTTTTCTCTTTATTTTATTTTATTTTATTTTTATTTTAAAAATTTTCAAATCCAAGATACAACCTTATTCTATTTATCTAATATTTTATATGTTTATAAAAAAACTCTCATTACTGTATATAAATGAATTCAATTACTATATATGTAATTCAAAAAGTAAGTTTAAAAACATACCTACTTCTCTTTAAATAAAGAGGGGTGAAATGATTATGAGAAGATGACCTTTTTCTTTTAAATTAAAAGATATTACATGTTAATTTATAACAATAATAATAATAATAATAATAATAATTGGTGGACCTCTACAAGTGTAGTTAGAGAAGGCAGGAAACTCTGACCTATTGAATTTTGATCCTGCATGGCACCAAAAAAGGGAGGGAGCAATGCTCCCTCCTATCGTAATGTCTTGGTTGACGTAGGAAAATGTATACAAGGAGGGTTTCAAGCCCATTCTGACAAGATGGATGACACTGCACTGGGAGACAATAGGTTAGAGTTAACAAAGGATGTCGACTCACATGGATCAAATTCCAAGGAATCTGATAGGGGGGCTTTAGAGAAAGGTAAACATACTACAATGTCAGGCCTGAGTGGAGCTTGCAAGCCAAAGACCAATAAGAATCCTCGGTTTGTGATTCAAGATCTATTAACCCAAGTTCTTTGAGACTACATGAAGACATATGCGTTGATCTATAAATTTATGGTGGTTTGGCCCACATAAAAAGTGTTAATAAATTGGATCCAACATATTTGGAAACTCAGAGGGGAGGTATACCTTCATTTGGGATCCAGAGGCTTCTTCACAACTGTATTTACTAACATGAAGGATAGAGATGGTATCTTTGAGGGAGGATTGTATTTCCTCTCGTCGAAAAAGTTGTACATGCGACCATGGAAGGAAAATTTTATGCCATAGAAGGAAACCTTCACCTCTATTCCAATTTGGATAAGGTTATATTCTCTACCTCTATATTATTAGTTGCCAAACACCCTAGAAGCAATAGGGAATTTTCTAGGACAATTTATGAAGCTATCTGAAGCAACCTAGCAGGGAAAATACAGTACGTATGCCCGAATTTGCATTGATATGGATGTCCTGTGTGTTCTTCCAAAAGTATTAATCCTAGAGTTCCAAAATGGATTTTGGTCACAAAGCATCAACTATGAGCATGTTACTTTATGTTATAAATGATGCCATGAACATGGACACCTCTTCATGGAATGCCCATTAAATATAGGGACATAGCCACCAAGAGTTTTCTTAGACAAAGACCCTGAGGATTTCACAAGAGTGGGATCCAAGGGTAAATCAGGAAAGAAACAACAACGAAACAATTCAGACAAAAAAAGGAAACAGAGAAATGCTATGATTTCATGACTGAGGAAATCCTACAGGAGGAATACAAAAGTCACGAAGCAGTGACAAGAAAAGCAAACAAAAGAAAGGAACCAGTAATAATGATGAGGGATATTCCAAACCTCACTAAATACCTTGGTAAATTAGCTCAGTCATAAGCACAGGATGGAGATACAGGAAATCCAACTCAGGTTCAAATGCATTATGGAGATTTCGAAATGACACCAAGTAAAGAAAGGACAAAATATACAAATTTAAGGGAGATCGTGGAAAATTAAAGTTTAGATCTTCATAAAATGTTAAAAATTTGGAAGGAGAAGGGACTAGAAATGATCCCCAAACACCAAATAGATTAGGTCGAGTACTTATTCCAAACGCTTGAAGAAACCATACTGAGAGGAACAAAGAGATCGCATGGAGAAACTAAAGGATTGAGATTCAAGGTTATGAACATACATAACCCCCTGATCCCCAAGAAAGCTTGTAAGAAAAGAGGAAGGAAATGCAACAGTGCCACCTTGTAGGAGCTTGGAGTCTTATTGATAAACTCAGGTAAGCTGAAATATTGGAGCCCTAACTCTCCTCTGCTATGTGTAGTTAAAATTTTAACATGGAAAATAAGAGGTTTGAATACCCTCATAAAACAAAGGATCCTTAGAGATAAGATCAAAAAATAAAACCTAGACATAATTTTCATTTAAGAAATCAAGTATTCGACTGAGTGCCTAAAAACAAATGGTGGAATTTTTTGGGATAGATATGAATACGTAGATATATAAGCTCATAATGTTGTAGAGGGAATCCTTACACTATGTAACCCCCAAAAGATAAACCTAATATCTTTTTAATTCACTCAACATTCCCTCTTGATAACTCTGCAAGTCTTTGGTTCACTAGATCTAATTGTTTCTACGAATGTGTATGGCCCCAAGAGGATTATTGAGAACCTTACCTTTATTCAATATTTGGAGGACCTCAAAAGAAGGAATCCACATATGAAATTGACAAGGGTATGGGACTTTAATATAATCCTCACCTTGGAGGAAACAAAAGGAGGCACAAGGAAACTAGACTACAACTCAGAAAGTTTTCAAACTCTTATTGACACCCTGAAGTTGGTGGACATAGAAGAAACTAATGGGATCTTCACTTGGAACAATAAAAGAGGAGGAAAATTCTTGGTGGCCTCGGATTTCTAGTTTTAGAAGAAATAATCCTCCAAGGGATCAATGTTGAGGCTAATATTATACATTGTGGTGGATGTGATCATTAGCCATTTCTTCTAGATGCTAATGGGAACATCAACTAACAAATCCTTCATATTGGATGGATTTTCATTGGATCATCCCCATTTTGTAGAAAATGTGAAAAATGGCAGCAAGGCGGAGGAAAATCTTGAGGCTTCAAAATGTTTAAGCTATAGCAAAATATGAAGCAATTCAAAGGATAAATTAAACAATGGAATAGAAATCAATTTGGAAATATATTCGAAGCCAAAAAGGAATTGGAAGATAGAATTGAAGAGATAAAAAAATTCATCATTAAAGACAGATACAATAAGAAAATAAAAACCTTGAACGCTCCTTTAAATGGGAATGGGAAGAAATATGTCTGTAGGAGGAAAATTTATGGAAACAAAAATCCATGATACATTGGTTGCAGGAAGGAGAAAGAAATAGTAAATTCTTCTATGAGATAGTTTTAACCCATAGGAAAAATAGCAACATTCTGAAATGAAAAGATAGAGCAGGAAACATACGTCATAGACATGAGGAGTTAAAATAGATTTTAGTTCATGACTTTCAGGAAATAACAGCCAAACCCCAAGGAGATAGAGCTACTTATATCGAGAAAATATTGCAGCATATCACAAGGATGGCCACAAAGGAACAAAATGATAACAAAGTCAGACCCATATTATTAGAGGAGGTTGAGAAAGAGGTGCAGGAAATCAAAAATGGTAAGGTGCCACGACAAAACCATTTTACAGTGGAGTTCTTTAAAGTCTATTGGGATATAGATGGTATAGATATACACGAAGTGGTGGAGAACCCTCGTAGATTAGAAAAAATCCTCAAGAATTTCAATTCCACCCTCATCATTTTGGTTTCAAAAGAAAAAGAAATAATTTCCCAGATAGATACTGCCACATAGCTCTGAGCAAGGTCATACATAAGATAATACAAAGGTAATAGAAAATAGATTAAAGCCCTTATTGAAAGTCTTTATCTCTAAAGAGAAAGTGGGGTTTGTGGAAGGGAGACAAATCTTGGATAATGTGGTCTAGGCCCATGAGATAATCCATTCCATCAAATCCCATAAAAAACAGGGATGATCATATAACTAGATATCATTAAATCTTGTGATAAAATGAGTTGGAGATATCTAGAATGTACTCTACAGTCGTTTGGATTTATTCAACACTAGATTCGGTGGGTTATTTCATTAGTCTCTACTCCTAGACTCTAAATTATTCTTAATAGAGACCCATCCAAATATTTCTACCCCACAAGGGGTATGCGTCAAGGAGAGCCACTTTCACCTTTTCTATTTGTCTTCCTAATGGAGGGGCTAAGTAAATATATGAAATTATAGGTTGAAGCAGATGGGATCAAAGGGTTACAACCTCACCCAGAATGTAAATCATCCATCCATCAACAGTTCATAGATGACACCATGCTCCATGGAATACCAATATTCAAGGAAGCTAAGGCCTATAAGAAAATCCTAAATGAAATTTCCAAAGTTTAAGGTATGGAAGTCAACTACACAAAGTCGAAGATTTTCTTTTTTAATACTCATACTTATGTGTAGTGCAATCTCATAAAAATTCTAGGCTTCCAAAAAAAATCACTGCCTTCAAATTATGTGGGAATACCTTTGACAGACAAAGCATATAAGAAGTCTACTTGGGAAAACATGATCTCCAAAATGAAAAATAATGCTAGTAAGTCGAACTTTAGAGCCCTGAATGTGGAAAGCAGGTTAGTGTTGACTAAAGTGGTTTTGCAAGCAATGGAAATGTATTTGAAGTTTTTCTTACCCACTCCCAAATAGATTTTCCAAAAACTAAGATAAGTTCAAATAAAATTCTTGTGGAGGGGGGTTGAAGAGAGTAAAAGATGTGCCTTGGTAGGGTGGGACGAGATTTTCCAATCAAAATCCAGGGGTGGTTTAGGCCTGCATGATTCTGAGACTGTCAATGATGGATGTGGTGTAAAGTTGTTGTGGAGATGTATTAAGGAGATTATAGTCACTTGAGCTACCTATTAAAAAGAAAAGGATGCTCCAAAATGGAACTCTCAAAACCTGATTAGGATAAATCGTAACATTTTGTGCTCTATTATCTAGAATCTGTCATGGTATAATCAAGGAATTATCCAAGATTACTGTTATTTGGAAATTAGGAATGGTAAAACTGCCCTCTTTTGAAAGGATGCATGGCAACAGGAACCCTGTTTGACCACATCGGTGAGGCTGGACCTTCAATAGGAAACCCAAAGATTATGGAAAAGGAAATTCTGCCATTAATAGGATGCAGGGGGGGGAAATAAAAAATGGAAGAAAATGATACCTTTAACTCACCAAGAGTAAGATTAGATAACATAAGCTTGAAAAGAGCTAGAGAATGAACTACACAAAAAGAAAATTATTATTTTGAAGGAGGAATATCAGTTAGGGTGGGGGAGATAGGATGGAGGATAATTCAATGTAAAAAAGACCCTCCTCTACATTGTAGGACACCAATATGGAAATGTAGATCTAGTTTGGAATAAGATATGGTCAATTTCAATTGACTGAAAATCAAATTGTTTTTGTGGTTAGTGATGGACCAACAAATCATAACCTGGGATAATATCCTCTAAATAGGATTCAATGTTCATTCACAATGTTGTATCTGTGAGAAACAAAAGGAGAAAATTAAACCCGTGCTAAATACGTATGCATATGCAACTACTCTCTTGGATTGGGTTTCCTTAGTTTTTCGTTAAATTGACCGGAAGAGAGACAATATTCAAGAACCTCTAAGCAAGTGGTGGTACGAAATCATGAAGAACAAGTTTGTTAACCATGCCTAATGCCTAATTTTAGGCTTCGTGTTCTGGATAGTTTAGAAGGAGAGAAACCGATGAATCTTCCATAATATATCCTTCGTGACTACTATCCTTTTAGCTCAAATCTTGCAAAAATTGCAAGAAACAATCCTGAACAATAATATAAAAATATTTGAGGATAGGCCAAGAGATCAAGAAAAGATATTTCTAGAATTGTTGAAGCTGGAAGAAGTTCAAGCTTAGTGTAATAGAAATAGGGATACTGATATTTAGGTTGCTGTGAAAACATGGTTGCCTACTGCTCAGGTTTCTTGAAACTAAATTTTGACGGAGCCTCAAAAGGAAACACTCATTGAGTTGATGCTACGGGTGTTATCAAAGATAGAAATATGAGGATTCAAAGAATTTATTATAGGAATTTGTGCGAGGCAACAAATAATGCCACAAAATTGCACCCATTAGAAGAGGGGCTGGAGTGCCCTGGTTGGTATAGAATTCGCAATATCACCATTGAAGGAGACCTTACCTTAGTAATTAAGGTGGCAAAGCATTTACAATGCAACACAAACCTTGGCAAAGTAACGACCCATTGTTGCCTTGACCAGATTATACAAAGAATATAAGGACACTTGGTGATGATGCAGACCATTTATTTCAACCTAGTATGGATATCAGTGACAATGGGTGCTGACTTGTTAGAAAACAAGGGAACTAGCAAGGCATAAGATAACTATGAATGTGATTGGAAAATTCTCACGATGGCCCGTTGAAAGAATCATGTGATCAATTAGTTGAGATGAACTATCTTGGGAAGGGTCAACATTGACTAGAGGTGGTTAAGGATGTGATAGCCCCCAAGGCGGAAAAAAGTCCAACTAATAACCTAAATCTAGACATCATTTCTCAATGCAACCATCTTGAAGGATGAGTGATGGAGCTAGGTGGCACCAAGCGAAAGTAAGTCAAATCCACGTGGTCAATTATTGCAGCAAGGAAGGTAGATGTACTCTCCCTAGTATGATCCCTCAACCTCCATTTTATTCTCCCATTGGCTTGGCTAGGGCCCTATCTCCATTTTAAAAAAATGTCGATGGAAGAGATTATTGGCAATGTCAAATCCCGAGATAATGAGTAGATACCAGACAAGAGGGAGTAAATAACATGGTCGGCTGGCACATATGAATTTGTGTCAACTATCAGAACTCAAAATGCTAATAATGGCAGAATTATGGTAAGTAAGGACTCAATACAGTCGTAAGTCTAGGGTCATAGGTAAGACATCAATTGATATTTATTACATCATAGGTTTGGAGGTTTATTTAAGTGATAAGAGTTTGTAAGGGGATTGAAAGGTAAATTTAATTCTTTCTAATAATTTTCTACTCTTTAGGGTTCCTGGTAACAAAGGTATGGACAAGTTCAAGCAGACCTATCACTGAGGCCATCCAAGAGGTGGCCATTCGAAGGAGGAACCTTGTAAACCTACTACAATGTAGATAGTGGTGTGGGAGGTAGCACAAATGTATTATAAATCTGTCCTATGGAAGGGGAAATAAATTCTTCAAATGTTGGAATAGGAGGTGAGCGAGAAACAATCTAATAAGTCAGATGGAGTAATAGAGGAAGAGGTGTATTGGCTCATTGATCCTAGAGCCACCAGAACCAAAGAAACCTTGTATCACAAGACGATGGATATAACTTAGCATGTGAATACATTAATTAGGAAGCTGATGGTAGAGATTGTCACTATGTCGAGAAACCATGTCAATGGAAGCAAATGGAAAATATCCAGAAGCACATGGAGCATATGGAAACTCTCCTGCAAACTCTCGTGGACATTGAGTGGCTCTAGAAGGAAAGAATTGAGAACCTAGCCAAGAAATTTGACGTGTTTCTTCACTTTGTCCACCATCCGGACATGACCTTCGACAGTGGAGTGGACCAACCTACGCAGGTGAGGAGGGTCTACATCAGGGGTTCAAAGGTGAAGGTATCTCAACATGAGATCAACATTGAGCGTGCAGAGCTTGGGAGATCCCCATTTGGCACTCATCCCTGATTTCAAGTTTATGTATTTTTTTTGTTAATCCATGTTTTTTTTTTCTATTATAGCATATATTCTCTTTTTGGTAATGGAAATAGAATAGATAAAGCCAAGGTCTAACCAATTATACGACTTAGACTTATTTGGAAACACCAGGAAAGTATAATCTATATGTTTTTTTGTAAAATTTGTACAAGGCAAAAGAATGTTAGTACTATGATGAACATAGGACCATTAAAAACTTGGTTTTACTGCAGTTGGTCTAGGCTGGTAGACTAGCTTGCATATTTTCTATTTTAGATTTTGATTATCAATAAAAACCTCCACCTCACTTGGAAAAAAATAATAATAAATGTAAATTGGCGTATATCCGTTTTTTTTAGTTAAGAGTAAGTCTCACCCATTAGTAATATCATTAAATGCAAATTAGTGAGTGTAAGTATGATAACTATGTTATAAAAAATCTTCCTTCCCACTATTAAAAAAACATACAAGTAATATTATAACCAATATAGTCATAATATATTTAATATATAAATTTTACATCCACTAACAATAATGCTATGTATGTCGGCATGTTTGAAGTTAACACATTGCACCTATTCTTTAATCAATCTAAAATATATACTTTCGAGCATATTTTGAGTGGTATTTTCTCTTTTGATAATTAAGTCTTCTAAATAAATATTAATATGATTGTCAAAACGTACAAAAAAAATACACCTAACATTTACTTCACGAACCTGTCATAAAAGTGTTGTCGGTGACCTACAAAAGGCATTTATGGAGGAATCATAGCCTCCTTTAAACGTGGACCCTTAGAATAGTGTTGGGGAATTAATGAGGATGCATGCACAGGTTATCGGGCCCTTAGAGGGGGATTTCTTGTTGTTGAGGGTCACTCATGATCCTCATCTCCTTAAACATTAGGGTCTTAGGAGCTCCCATAAAACTTTCTCTCTTAAGGATCTCATTTTGGGCCATTATTTCACGGTGGTATTGTTACAGGATATTATGGTCTCGAAAGAAACTTTGTGGGAGTCTTTGCTTAAAATTTGTTCATATTGGTTTGTATGTTTACTAGTGCGTTAGACAGTACTGTCTAGTGGCCTAGTTATACTTTGGAACCCGAAGGAAATTAAACTTAAGGCTTATATTTCATGTGTATGCATTATTTTATCTAGTTATGTGAAGCATAACCACTCGGATTTAGATTGCCAATTCAAATTCTCTAACAAAGGTTGGAAAATATATTTGGATCACATTGAAAATTTTAGCTTTCTAGACCTTATATCATTAATTATGGTCGCGGATCTCAACTTCACTCTCAGGTCTGATGAAGTATGGGGTGACAAAGATATGAATGATCCACTTGAATCTTACTTCAAGGGACTCATTGATTCTAACAATTTGCGTGACATATCCCCCAGCTCCATGGCTTCGACATGGCACAATGGTCGCTCTGGGTCAGTGGGCATCTCCAAGCACCTTGATCATTTCCTAGTGAATACACAATTGGCCAAGTGTATGTCTAGGATTCAATTATCTATTTTACCCATTTTCATATCTGATCACCAGCATATCTTATTGTCATGGAAAGGGATGAAAGGTCAAAGAGCATATCCATTTAAATTTTATCATGCGTGGCTGAAGGAAAATTCCTTTGAGGAATTAGTTCAAAGTTGTTGGAATAATCATAGGAACATTGTAGACCTGGGGGCATTAGCTGGACTGGGACAAAAATTTAAGGTCATTAAAGCTAGTTGTGCATGCTTGGGTAGGTTAAAGAAAGAGGGAGATCAGGAAGGGGCTAAAGGATATTGAAGACATACAAATCATGCTATCGGATCCGAATGACCCTCAATATTTCTCTGAGTCATATAAGAAGTAATTCCTGGAATTGGAGACCCAGAAAAGGAAAATTATCCATATGAGGGAAGAAGAATGGAAATTGAGGAGAATGTCACATTGGTGACAACCAGTGATAAAACAACCAAGCTCTTTCATAGGCATGCCACAATTAGAAGGAAAAAATGGCATATGGGGGATGTTCAATGAGGATAATGAATATATCTCTACCCAACCAAAATTGGAACAAGTGGCCACCAAATATTTTAGGAACCAAGTTCAACAAAGGACTCACACATTCATGGATCATAGTGTCTTCTTAAAGCAAATGTTGAATATGTTCATAGACGTTGATAACCTGTCGCTGGGGAGAGCAATTGCGATGGAGGAAGTTTAATGATTTATGAATTCTAGTGCCAAGGACAAGAGCCTCGGTCGTAATGGATAAGGCATTGAACTATTTATACACTTTAAGGAATTATGGGGCCCGACATACTGGCAACTACGAAGGAATCTAGGACTAAGGGATACATTCTGGGAGGAATCAATGCCATATTTATTGCTCTAATTCCAAAAAAGGAGCATCCAACAACTTTTGCGGAATTCAGGCCCATTTCCCTTTCTAATCTCATATCTAAAAATCATTGCAAATAGAATGGAATATTCCTTAGCCAAACACATTTCTCTTGAGAACTTTGGAGTTTTAGACCAATGATTGATACAGGATGTGGTTGCAATCAATCAATAATGACTTCATTCTATCAAGACCCAAAAAATAAATGCTAGTCTTATGAAGGTCAATCTCAATAAGGCATAAGATTGCATAGATTGGGATTTCTTGTGATTGTCGCTATATAAGATTGGCATCAACCACCGTAATATACGATGGATTATGGCATGTGTAGTGACAACCAATCTTTCCATCATCATCAATGGTCTACCTACCACCTTCTACAACTCTTCAAGGTGGTTGTGACAAGATTGTGCCTTGTCACCATTACTAGTCATAATTGTTATGGACAAATTGTGCTAAAAATTATCTGAAGCAAGGAATAGGGGTTTTATTAAATGGATCAACATATGAGAGTAAATATATACTACCCACTCGATGTCTGTGGGTGATCTGTTGCTGGGTGGAGAGAATAACATTGAAGAATAGAGTTAGATTTATGAAATACTAAATGCATTTTGTAAGGCTACAGGGTTATACATGAACAAAGGTAAATAAGTCCTCATTACAGATTCACAACTTGCAGTGTTTATTATGGATATTTACCACATGTTTCAAATTGAAAAGATACAAAGAGACAGGGAAAATTTTAGGAACCCCCCTAAATTTATAAATATAATAAATGGGCGAATCTCCATGGTATATAGGAAAAATGGAAGGCGATTTTATCAATAATATAATATGTATATATAATTTTTTGGTGAATCTCTCACCAGGCATGGCGAATATTTTACTCAATTATAAAATCTTGTAAGATCTTGGCGAGTCTTTCACTAAATAATAAAACTTTGTAAAGTCCTAGTGAATCTTACCATAGGCTACATGTTGGTTTAATTCCCCCATTTAAATAGGCTACATTCCAGGTGAATACCATGGGTCAATACCATGTGCCATTTTGGTGAATACCATGGGTCAATACCATGTGCCATTTTTATTTTTATTAATTCTCATATTAGGGTTAATAATGGTTTTTTGCATGGTATTAATAACAATCTAGTCCATGGTATTTGTCCCATAGTATTTTGGCCATAAGTTTCACCTAAATATAACCCATTTTTTGAGTGTTCGTAAATATAAGGTGACTTATGGAGTAAATATAAAAAAATGTTTTATTTGTTTACCATACCTCTCGTTTATTTATATTTTTATTAATTTACCATACCTCTTTTACAAATATGGTATTTGGCCCATAGGATTCACTTAAACAAAACCTCTTTCTTGAGCCTTCATAAATAGAACGAGGGTTATGGACTAAATATAAAAAGAGGTTTTATTTATTTACGATACGTCTAGTTTATTTATATTTTTATTTATTTACCATACCTTTTGAGTATTTATATTTTTATTTATTTACCATACCTTTTGAGTAAGTATAAAAAGACGTTTTATTTATTTACCATACCTCCACTTTACTTATATTTTTATTTGTTTACACTCTTACATGTATATAAGGTGACTTATGGAGTAAATATAAAAATGTTTTATTTATTTACCATACCTCTCATTTATTTATATTTTTATTAATTTACCATACCTCTTTTATAAATATGGTATTTGGCCCATAGGATTCACTTAAATAAAACCTATTCTTGAAAATGGGCGAATGGAAGGTTGTAAGTCCTAATTTCAAGGGCTAAATTTATCTTTTTTACCCTCTCCCTTAAAATAAGGTGGGCTATTTGAGGTGATTTGTAAAAATGTACTATGATACAAAATATTCGCCCACTAAAAATTTAAAACCCCTTAATTTCGCCAAAGGGCGAACATTTGCCCCTAAAATTATCCTTGCAAAGAGATGAGGGATTCAATTACCTTCAACATACACTAAAACCAAATAAATATGGAGATAAAGATTGGGTGTGGTTGTTAAGAAAATTTGACAAGAATAATTTCTTTTAGCAAAATAAATTGATTTCCCTCAAGGGTAAACTCACCCTTATCAAATATGGCCTACATAATTTGTCAGTTTAATAGATACATTTGTATTTACTTCCAGAGGACATAATACATAAGATCGATAAAATTTCAGATAGATTTCTATGGGCACGTAAAAGTACAGGGAGGAAATACCATCTGTTCTCTTTTTCGTCCATTTCACGACCTATTCAGAGTCGAGGGTGGGGTATACTGGAAACATAGCATTTTAATATTCCATTAGGAACAAAATATTTTTGGCGGGCATTATATGGCATACGTATTTTCCAAAATATCATGAAAAGGAAATACGTTTGTCAAATTGATACCACACAACGGATTAGAGAAGGGGCTAAGGAGAAAACTAAATAGTGGCTCTTTGTTGGAGTGAGATGGTAGTTTTGTGATGGCTGTTAGGTTGGGTGGATTTGGATGCTATAAAGGGTATGGATGGTTACGATTCACTTTCTTTCCCTTTGATATATTATTTACCCTATATAGTTATTACTCACATCTCGCAGGCATGGAAAATTTTAGGGGCTAACATTCACAGGTGGGCTAATTTTCCTTGATTTTTCCCAAAAAAAGATTCACCAATTTCTTTTTTCCTAGAAATGCTTCGCCCAAATTTTACAATATAAAATTATTTTATCTTAAAAATCGCCAACATTATATAGAGAAATATATTAAATCATTATAAATTTGAATAATTTTACAAAAATATAAATAAAAATTTTATTGTTTTCATATTAGGGACAAGTGAGATTCACCACTATTTTTAAACTTCAAGATAATTTTTCATCCTTAAAATTTTCCTTGATGGCAAGTGGTGAGAGAACTAAACAACAACTTGGGTACCCGCACGTGGCATAATGCAGTTTCTATGGGACTGACGAGGAGATGGGGTATAGAATGAAATGATTACATTCAACATTTAAATCAGACTAGAGCCTTTCTATCCAAAGTAGAGGATACATTGTGCTAGGTGGGCACACTTGAAAAGGAACAAATGGCTGTCAAGGATATATTTTCGATATTTCCTGTACATGCATTTGATGAAAGGATTGAGTGGTTCCAAAAAATATGGTACTGGGACATACCCATGAAGCTCAAATGTTTTAATTCGCTAGTTCTCCACAACTTAGTGCTCACATGGGGCATATTAATACATAGAGGAAAACAACGAGTAGCCATTTGTTCCCTATGTTGGGCAGCCATGGAAGACACTCTTCATCTATTTTTAAAATATCCATTTGCAACTGTTATTTGGGATAGAGTAATCTCACTACTCAACATCAAAGGCAGGTGGGGTGATGGATCGATTAAGGGGTGTCTATCTTCTTGGTTCATAACACATAAGAAGCACTCCACTTTCCCATGTTATATACGATGGGTGATCTAGAGATGAAAAAACAAAAAAAAAATGAACAACAAGAATGAGACTCTTGCATACTTCGCGGAGATTGGACCAAATATTAGAAAAGGCCATAGAGGTAAAATCAAGTATATCGATATTTGGAGTGAACTCGGAGCTAGTTTTTTTGATGGGGCGTGCATACATTCGAAATGTGGATGTAGGGCTTATATTGTAATAGAACCTAGTATGTTTTATCACTTTTGGTGGGAAGGAGGAAGAGGCATAGACAATTGGGCATAGATTATAGCACTATGGGGGACACTTCTATGTGCAAAATGGTTGGGTATTAAGACTATAAAGATATTAGTGGACTCAAAAAGTGTCATAGAATGGGTATACAGATCCTCTCAATTCATTATTATAAATCTTTCGGCATGGACGAAGTGTGTCCAGATTCTAGAGCAGACCCTTGGCTAGATTACATATAGGCATGTGTACTGTGTACAGAATGGACCCTTGGCTAGATTAGATATAGGCATGTGTACCGTGAACAGAATGGGGTTGCACACATGTAATAAAAAAGAGACATTGCAAGCAGAAACATGTTTGATTCACTTTCATGCTTATCATTAGGGTTCAGTAATAAATGGAGTAACTATAGAGATCCTGTAACATAGCAATTCTGTATAGGTGGATCTTATTGAGGCTAGGACATAGACAAAAATAATAAGATGGTATGCTAATAGATTTTCAAAGTAGAATGATAGATAGATGTTGGGGATATGATATTTAACTAAAATTTTTCACTAAATTTTTATGTAGTACACTGACAAATATGTGACAGAGACGTCTTTTTTTGAGAAAGAAGTAAATCAGAAACAAGTTATTATAATCCGCCTTTATTTTAATGAAATATGATGTTTTTTTTCAACTGAAAAAAAGAAGTGTTGCCAGTGACTGTAATCGGAACCCAGCAGATCCATGGCCTGAACAATGGATCATATTACACAATCAGCTTCAGCGTGGGTAAGACCTGCGCCAAGACAGTAAATTTGAATGTGAGTGTTATACCATATTCTCAACTTTTTTCCATCAAGATCGTTTATGACAAGAATGGCTGGGATGCATATGCTTGGGCATTCAAAGCTATTGGTGAGACCCACGAAGTTGTGCTCTTCAATCTGAATGAAGATTACAATAATCCTAATTGTGGGCCGCTCCTTGATGGTGTAGCATATGAAACCTGTTATGTTCAGGTCTCTTTTATATGATGCATGTAGCAGGATGTTGGATCCAATATTTGGTTTAGTAGGACTTGTTTGGTCAGGAAATTGGGCAGTCTATCAATCGGAGAGTGAGATCCGAGCAGTGTGGCAGCAGATCGGCTGATCGGGGTAGCAGAGCCGGCGGACTGCAGATCACAGGCTGAGTGGAGATCGGAAAGTCCGAGTGATTTGTATTTATCATGTTTGCAGTGAGCATGGAGCTGCATGTATGACAATTGATACTTGTTCGAAAGGCAATTATTGGAGAGTGTATTCCAAGATCTGGAGCCATGACACGAATTGATGTCGCGTGCAACAATGGTCGATAAGTTTGACTTCAACCCATGAGGTGTGGCGACTTTGGAGCTCCCATGACTCCTCAGGATTTCCGGGATGGTAATCATAGAAATCTTTGGTGTTGCATAGGCTTTTCTGTCCATGCTTTGCAATTTTGGCATCTTCTTCTTCTTTGCTGGTTAGGTGTTCCTTATGTCCTTGTCCTTTTTTGCATTCTTCGTTCAAGGAGGAGAGAAACTTTGTGTTCGATTTGAAGGGAGAAGTATGTTTTTTTTTGGTGCTAGTATTTTTTTTTTTGGAATTTAAATTGATATACATATTGAGATTAGCCACCTCAATATGAAGTTATTTTGTTAGAATTGGATATTCTAACAAATTACAGGTTAAGCATGGAGTTCCAAGAAGTTATTTGAACAGATGAGGCAAAGCAGCAGCGACAACGTTTATGGTGGACAACAAAGTAGATGTTTGTTTGAATTAGTGTGGTTTGTGGAATAGACTCCCTAGCATGTTATAAACAAGTCCAGTTGTTGTAATGGTCATTGTATGTACCCAAAAACTCCAAAATGTTGAATGAAATGTAAGCCTTTTAAAGGTATTTCAAAGTTCATGGTGATCTTAAAACCACTTTGCAATGGATTGCATGTGTGGCTGGTTGGTGGTGAGCCAGAAACCATCCTTAGAGCCTTAGTGGCTATAGAATTTGCCCGAAGGTGGCACATTTAAGTTCTGGATTTGCCTGGGGGTGGCAGATCGGACTTGCCCAGTGGTGGCAGAGCCTTAGTGGCTACAGGATTTGCGTGGTGGTGGTAGATCGGACTTGCCCGGTGGTGGCAGATCGGACTTGCCTGGTGGTGGCATATTGAAGTTGGAAAATTTGCCTGGTGGTGGCAGATCGGACTTGCCCAGTGGTGGCATATTGAAGTTGGCGGATTTGCCCGATGGTGGTAAACCGGACTTGCCCGGTGGTGGCATATTGCCTGAGTGGCTAACGTGTACACGGGAGCTTTGTGCTCGTAAGAGCAGGTGGACTGCAGTAACACCTAGCTCATGGTCTCATATATTGGTGTGTCTGAACATAAGAGGGTTGGTGCACTTTTCTATCTGACAGTTGCGTCGAAAGGCGCAATCAATGCAACTGTTTGTGATTGTTATTTGGACATGAATATTTGGCTTAGAAAGGCACTGATCTCTCTTTGTTTTTGGGAAGTTTTGCACATGCAATTCGCCTAATGGTGGTGGATTTGACTATCATGACAAGTAGTCATTAAGGGGGGGAGTTGGAAATAATTAATTCCTACTTGTCTATGGTTGTAATTTTCTATTTGAGGAGTTTGTTCCTACATAATAGGAATAAGCTAGAATATAGTTTCTCCTAGTTTAGTTGCAATATAAAAACCATATGTAATTTTGAAATGTGTGACTAATATGAAAACTAGTTCATTGTAAAGGGCTTAGTAGTATCACTATATGTTGTAAAGCGATTACATCTACAAAGTATCATTAGAAGAATGAGATATATCGATATGTATCATTTTTTAAAAACATGGACCAAGAGAGATATGTCATTTGACGGTATGAGTAATTGTGTTTCATTTATCATTTTTGCGGGTTGACAAGAAAAATGAAACGTATTGTAACACATTACAGGGTATTACCATGGGTCCCAAGTCGGCTACACGCTTTAGCATAAACATTATAAGTAGCGTAGGGGAGGGAATAATACTCCTTCTTCGTAACCTTCTTAGTGACAACTAGAGTTAATGACATAGTAAAATGTGATAACTTCTGGTAAAAAAATAACAAAACCGTGTTTACATTTATTATTATTATTATTATTTGGTGGAGCTCTACAAGTGCCGTTAGAGAAGGTAGGAAACTCTGATCTATTGAATTTTGATCGTGCATGGAAACAAAAAGGGGCCTATCATAATGTCTGGGTTGACAGAGGAAAATGTATACGAGGGTTTCAAGCCCATTTTGACAAGATGGATGACACTGCACTAGGAGACAATAAGCTAGAGTTAACAAAGGATGTGGACTCACATGGTGCAAATTCCAAGGAATCTGATAGGGGGTCTTTAGAGAAAGGTAAATATACTAGAATGTCAGGCCTAAGTGGAGCTTGCAAGCCAAAGATCAATAAGAATCCTCGGGTTGTGATTCAATATCCATAAACCCAAGTTCTTTTAGACCACATGAAGACATACACGTTGATCTGTAAATTTATTGTGGTTTGGCCCACATAGAAAGTGCTAATAAATTGGATTCAACATATTTGGAAACTCAAAGGTGAGGTATATCTTCATTTGGGATCCAAAGGCTTCTTCACAACTGTATTTGCTAACATCAAGTAGCACTCACTAATATGGTAGCACTATTATTTGTAGTAAAGGATTTGAAGATCTATGAGTTCTTCAATATAGAAGGATGAATCTAGAAAACAACAAGAATAAAGCACAGAGAACAAAAATTCTAAAGTAACAACTCCCAACCAATTTTTTTATAGCTATCAATAATAACGGAAATATACTTCAAAAATTACACTTGCACATAAATAAATGTTATTCCGTAGCCAACTCAAATGAATCTCCATGTTTATCCAATAAACATATGACTCATCACAATTAACTTAATTAGAATGATTTATTGTAGAAACATATTTTTTAATAGCATAAATGATAACATGATCACAAACATAAATCTTACATTGTGAATGAGTGTCTAGATTGTAGAATTCCTCAACCTAACACATCACTCTCAACCCTTGAATATTCTTTGTGATCTTGTTCATTGTCTTCTTTTAAAGCATACTTTACATGACTTACCTTTTTTATAATATCTTATAATAAATTTCCAAGCTACTCTACTTTCCGACTTGTCCATAAAATATGTGCTCTAATAGACTTGAAAGGACATATGGATTTTTCAAAACTTACATTATGAGTTTGTGAATATATAGTAAAAAATTTCAAACCTAACACATCACTCTCCACGCTTACATCTTCTTAGTGAAATTGTTCATTGTCTTGTTATGAAACATACTTTACATAACTTCCTTTTTTATAATAACTAATAATAAATGTCTAAGGTACTCTACTTGAGACACATTAATAAAAGACATGATCAAATAAACTTGAAACAAAATATGGATTTTTCACTAGATTTAAAACTTATGTAATAATAATTGTAAGGTACTCTACTTGAGACACATTAATAAGAGACATGATCAAGGAAACTTGAAACAAAATATGGACTTTTCACTAGATTTAAAATTTATGTAATAATAATTGTAATCAATTACTCTGTCAATTCAACATGAATTCATTCATATCAAATAATCTCCAGGAAAAATATTTTGAATCATTTCAAGTCTATCTCAAGTATATCTTGGAAAAACTGATTGTATTTATTTCATATACTTATAATAACCTATGTCACAAAATCCCATTGTATTTATTTTCAGATACTTATAAAAACCCATGTCACAACTCTACAGAAAAATAATAACCTAAACAATTATAGTTATTTTAGAGTAAAAACATTACTCATATCATGCAAATATTTGATGTTAAATTTTTATCTATTCTGCCCTAGCAATGTGAGGGATTTATCGTATATGATTTATAGGTTAAAAAAACATTATTAAATTACAAAAATATGGAGAGAAAGTTGAATATTTTGAGAGAATGATGGGAAAAAAAATAAAAGATTGTCTATATTTTTCACCATATACTAAATCAACGTCCATTTCACAATAGTGGTATATTTATCTAAAAAAACTCTTATAATAAACATAACCACCTACTTTCATGATAACTTGGCATTAACTTCTTTACATCATTCTAATATCTCAATTTAGCTAGTATTATGCGTGTTTTATTCCACTCTCAACTATATATCTATCTATATATCTATATAGATATATACACCCACAAACAAACACCATAAATGCAATGATAAAAGCTAATGTAAGACTTTATAATCTTGTATTATCTTACCTCTGAGTTTCCTCTATCTAGATTTCCCCAACAATATCTCCCCTTAAAATTTGTTTACACAATTGATGTACCAAAATTGAGGTACATTGATGTTTGATGCAACTTTAAAACTGAATAATATAATAAGGAATGTTATTGAATTTGTTGGAATATATTTCCATTACTCTTTGATGTCCATTGTGTTAATCGTTATGAAACATAAGTGAAGCAGCATTTGTTAAACACATTAAAAAGAATTGAATATAAATACAAACTATAGCACATTACATATAATATGGAGACAAAATATTGTCTATCATGATAATTCCTCTATAGTTCATTCTACATGATTGAAGTGTTATTCTTTATGGTTCAATTCTAGTATCTTCTTTTCCACTAAAGTGATTTTTATAAATATAATATCTATAATATCTCGAAAGAGACTCTCACACTCATTAAATTGCTTAACTCCCTAAACATGTAGAATGATGAAATGTAACTCTAGGATCACATATTGAACATTGATATATATTAATTTCAATACTAATATACCAAAAAATAAAAATAAAAATAGAGAAAATATATTGTTAATGTGTACTGGCACTTTAAATACCTAATAAATGTGTTAGCGAAAAAGCATCATAAATTATCAATATAAATATTTATATAATTGAAATTATTTTCCATAATAATGCAAAATTACCATAAACACTAAATATAATATATACATTTTAAATTTGATTAATAGAAAACACAATATATATACATACATATATTTAATTTGGTAATTACCTAATATTTGAAAATACATATGTTTATTACCTTCAAATATGAAAATTTATATATTAAAACAGGAAAAAAAAAATGCGAATTTGAAAACATTATTGTAATAAAAAAGTACTTATAAGAGTAAATGCCAACACTATAGGCTCTTTCTCTATTAATATATAAGAAGTGTATTATTTAAAAAAAAAAAAAAATGGACTCCACTCGGTAAGTAAATAGCATTGGATTTTCCAAATAAATTTATTAAAAAAATTGACTACACTCATTAACTAAACGACATTGATTCCATTAGTTATAAATGAAAGGATGATATTATGAAGTTATTCTTTAAAAAAGAGCGAGTGTTCCTCGATAACCCTAAATGAAAACAATGCATAAGCACTCACATAACACCATCTCCATTTTGTTTTGTTTGCATAATAATAGTTGGCAGTGGGACGTATTGGGATATGACAAAGAATCCTCTAGCCCATTCTCTTGTCACTCGATCATTTTCATACCGACAAGTACATGGTAGCCTGCTTGTCTTTGTTAAATTTTATGTGAAATAAAATATGAGCATAATGATACGCATCAGAAAAATTTTCTTGATTTAATTATCTTTTATTATGGAGTGCTATTTTTGGTATGTGCGAGGTAAAGTATTCAAAAGTAGTAACAAAATATTCCTCATCATTATATAACATTTATTAAAAGTAGATACGTGAAATAAGTGTGACATACAATTCAATACATGTTTGGAAACAATATGTGAAATGAGTTTTTGACACACAATTCAATACACCTTCACAAACAATAAAATAGGAGACAAACAAGTTTCTTGTTTCTTCTTAACCTCCGTATAGTATAGTGGTTTATATGCCTATGTACCAGAGGTATTTTTTACCATAATCGTAAGTATCATCCATAAATATGTCGTCATCCATTAGAACAAAAGTGTCATAGATAAATTTATTCATATTGTCGTTTACAATCATATTGTCGTTTACAATCATATCAATATTAGGTTCTTCCTTGGTATCAACTTTTACTCCATCCATACCATATTCATGAACTTGATTACTAATATCTTTAATAAAATTTATTAGCTCTACACCATATAAAAAGGTTTCAACACAATTAACCCAACGTATCAAAGTGTTTTGAAAACAATGTGATCTTAATTTCTTACGCATTGTTATATTATCATATGGGCCAAGTTCGTTGCACTTTGTATGGGAGATCTATGGAAGTATTTCTGCAACAAGGATTGAGATCCATGTTAAGGATCATTTTAGTGGGGATACTCTCTTAGAAACTTTTCTTTTTAATACAAGAAGCTTCAATAGTTATAATAGTGTTTTTTTTTTTCCAGTAAAAACTAATTCTATTAAGAGGAAGTATGGTACAATATGAAGTTACAACCAAGAGAGGCAAGAAAACGGGCAGCCGGAAAGGATAGACTATCCACCTCGGCCCCTAAGAGAAAACAAGAAGAGAGCAGTACTGAGCAAGAAGTAACAAGAAGAACATAGTAACAAGAACAGAACAAAGGATTCTACCCAACGTGGGTAGAATCAACTATTCGACATTTTTTCCCTTTCTTTTTACCAACTTTGACCCAATCAAGATGACTCTGCTGTGCTGGTATGATCTGCAAGCTGAGCTGGGCTGACTGAGGGGTTTCCTTGTCTGAATCCGAGGGAGAGGACTCATGAGTTCTTTTCTGTGAGTTTGATGGAACAGCAGAATCCTCAGGACCAGTCGAGGACGGATCCTGTGCCATATTTGCTTCCATATCTTCCGCATCCCCTTCCTCTTCATCTGAGCTGGAATCAAAATCATCCATGGGAGGAGGATCATGAGGTTTCCAGCTTTTGGATTTCGGCTTAGGATTGGCTTTCTTCTTTTGGGCGGGCATCGAGGGACAAGAGCTTTGAAGATGCCCTATGTGATGGCAATTTCGGCAACGGAAGGTTGTGTTCTCGTAATCCAGGGACTAAGTCCAATGGAATTCTCCAATTTTGATATTAATCTGGTCAGGTAGACCTTTTCTCATGTCTGTTTCTGCACAAATTCTAGCGAAGGTGAATATGCCCTTTTCCCCTCTAGAGGTGTCTGTGGCTAGAAAGCGGCCTAGAGAATCGCCTATTCCTTGGAATACAGCAAAGTGCCATAGATGCGCCGGGAGATTAGGAAGTCTGACCCAGATGGGGAGCTTGGTGATGATGGCTGAAGAGGGGTCGAAATCTGGGAACCAAGGGGTGAGGAATAAACCTGCTGAGCCCCAAAACCATGGGCCTTCAGTTAATGCTTTTTGGTAGTCTTCACTGAGAACAAATACTACAATGAAGAAACCCTTTGAGTAGAGAAGAACCTTGCAGTTGTTGGTCCAGTTAGAGTGAATCCATTGGTAGAGATCGGCTGTGCGCGACAAGAGCCCATTGAACCTGCAAATGATGGCATGCTCTGCATACACTTAGAATTGATCATCCAGCAAAGGATGCATTATTTCAATGGACGGGGTTTCCTCCTGTTTTTCCATCAAAAAAGGTTTGGAAGCCTAAGTTGGTGGAGCTGTTTTCTTGGGCCTCTGAGCATGGACAACATCTTTGTATGAAAAAGCCTCAGCAGAAGATGACTGTCCAACAGCTCCCCCTCTCAAACGCAGGGTAAAAATGATGGAGGCATTTCTATTAATGCTGTAAAAAGAAAGGGGATAAAGATCCTCAAGTTGTTTACCTTCGTGGAGGAGTCGTTGAGATGCACAGGGGATCCCCAGCCTAAATTCCAAGATTTGCTTGAGTTCCTGCACAAGATCCGAAGAGCATACCCATTGTAGCAGAGTTTTGCCAGAAAGGAGCACGATCTGGATCTGGAACGAGGCAGAGTGATCAGACATTTGCTTTTCTTTGCAGATCTTCTCCACAGACAAGGGTGTTGTCGCAATTCCTGATACAGGGGAGGAATGAGGCAGATACATGAGAAGTCCATTTCCTTCCTCCTCACAATTAGCATCCCCCAGGCTCAGAAGGCCTTCCTTGTCTCCATTAGCAACAGTAACCCTCTCCCTGAGTTCACTGTAAATCTCCTTCTTCCAACTCCTTCCTTCCAATTTCTGAGCTTTTTTAATGGCGGCCTCCAACGTCTGAGGCGAGTCCGCGCAAACAGAATCCACGATGCCGCCTTCTAGAGCCATCTGAGCATTACACTTGCGGGCGCCCAACACCACATCCTTTAGGGGACCGGGCATGAGCTTGCTCCGAATGACAGCCATGAAACCCTTGGTAAACTTCAAATCGATGTCGAGCTCGCGCGTGAAGAGCACAGATCGGTGTTCTTTTATGAACCTGTAGTCTTGCGCCAGGGCCAGCATGAAACCTCCGGCCGCAGCGTGCCCACAGGATGCAGCGATGGTGGGCATCCTGAGCCTCACCACGGAGGCAAGCAGGGTTTCAAACCTGATCCGGAGTGTGCTCGAGGGGATATCTGGATTCTGAGAGATCCATTGAAGGTCGAGGCCGTTTGAAAAGAATCTACCCTGGTTTGTGGTCACGAGGGTCCCTGCGTCTTGGGAATCCTGGACCTCTTGTAGCACAGCCGAAATAGCGTCCATGGAGGAGGGTTTCTCTGGATTTCGCCACATCTTTGTTCGAGAAGACGAAAAAGACAATATCTCCCAACTGTTACAATAGTTATAATAGTGTTAATTTGAACTAATTCTTTCCTTTCCTTCTTTAACTATTTTTAATTAATTTTAAAAAAATATAATTAATTTTATTTTTATTTTTATTTTTTTATCATTATTAATTAATATATATTATTAATAATCTTAAATAATTACTTAATATTAATATTTATTAATTTTATCTCTTATATTTTCTCTTTACTTTATTTTATTTTAAAACTTTTCAAATCCAAAATACAACCTTATTCTATTTATGTAATATTTTATATGTTTATAATAAAACTCTCATTACTGTACATAAATGAATTCAATTACTATATATGTAATTCAAAAAGTAAGTTTAAAAACACATATTTCTCTTTAAATAACGAGTGGTGAAATGATTATGAGAAGATGACCTTTTTCTTTTAAATTAAAAGATATTACATGTTAATTTGAAATAATAATAATAATAAATTTTATCTCTTTTATTTTCTCTTCTATTTTATTTTATTTTATTTTTATTTTAAAACTTTTCAAATCCAAAGTTGTACATGTGACCATGGAAGGAAAAGTTTATGCCATAGAAGGAAACGTTCAACCCTATTCCATTTGGATAAGGTTATATTCTCTACCTCTAGATTATTGGTTGCTAATGACCCTAGAAGCTATAGGGAATTTTCTAGGACGATTTCTAAAGCTATCTGAAAGGACCTAGCAAGGAAAATACACTACGTATTCCCAAATTTGCATTGATATGGATGTCTTGGGTGCTCTTCCAAACGTATTAATCCCAGAGTTCCAGGATGGATTTTGGTCACAAAGCATCGACCATGACCATATTACTATATGTTGTAAATGATGCCATGAACATGGATACCTCTTCATGGAATGCCCATTAAATATAAGGACATAGCCACCAAGATTTTTCTTAGACAAAGACCCTGAGGATTTCACAAGAGTGGGATCCAATGGTAAATTAGGAAAGAAACAACAACCAAATAATTCAGACAAAAAAAAGGAAACATAGAACTGCTATGATGTCATCACTGAGGAAATCCTACAGGAGGAAGACAAAAATCAGGAAGCAGCGATAGGAAAAGCAAATAAAATAAAGGAACCAGTAATAATGACGAGGGATATTCCAAACCTCATTAAATACCTTGCTAAATTAGCTCAGTCGTAAGCAGAGGATGGAGATCCAGGAAATCTAACTCAGGTTCAAATGCATTATGGAGATTTTGAAATGACACCAAGCAAAGCAATGACAAAATATACAAATTTAAGGAAGATCGTGGAAACATAAAGTTTATATCTTTAGAACATGTTAAAAATTTGGAAAGAGAAGGGACTGGAAACGATACCCAAACACAAAATATATTGGGTCAAGTACTTATTCCTAACGCTCGAAGAAACCATATTGAGAGGAACAAAGAGCTCGCATGAAGAGACTAAAGGATTGGGATTCAAGGTTATGAACATACATAACCCCCTGACCCGCAAGAAAGCTTGTAAGAAAAGAGGAAGGAAATGCAACAATGCCACCTTGTAGGAGCTTGGAGAACCCTAACTCTCCTCTACTATGTGTAGTTAAAATTTTAACATGGAAAATAAGAGGTTTGAATAGCCTCAGAAAACAAAGGATCCTTAAAGAGAAGATCAAAAAATAAAACCTAGACATAGTTTTCATTTATGAAATCAAGTATTCGGCTAAATTCCTAAAAACAAATGGTGGAATTTTTTGGGATAGATATGAATATGTAGATATATAAGCTCATAATGTTGTATGGGGAATCCTAACACGATGTAACCCCCAAAAGATAAACCTAATATCTTCTAAATTCACTCAACATTCCCTCTCGATAACTCTGTGAGTCTTTGGTTCACTAAATCTAATTGTTTCTACGAATGTGTATGGCCCCAAGAGGATTGATGAGAATCTTATCTTTATTCAATATTTGTAGGACCTTAGAAGAAGGAATCCACATATGAAATTGATAAGGGTATGGGACTTTAATATAATCCTCACCTTGGAGGAAACAAACGGAGGCACAAGGAAACTAAACCACAACTCAGAAAGTTTTCAAACTCTTATTAACACCATGAAGATGGTGGACATAGAAGAAACTAATGGGATCTTCACTTGGAACAATAAAAGAGGAGGAAAATTCTTGGTGGCCTCTTTCCCTGATAGATTTCTAGTTTTAGAGGAAATAATCCTCCAAGGGATCAATGTTGAGGCTAATATTATACATTGTGGTGGATCTGATCACTAGCCACTTCTTCTGGATGCTAATGGGAACATAAACTAACAAACCCTTCATATTGGATGGATTTTCGCTGGATCATCCCCATTTTGTAGAAAATGTGAAACAATGGTGGCAAGGTGGAGGATAATCTTGAGGCTCCAAGATGTTTAAGCTATGGGAAAATCTGAATGAATTCAAAGGACAAATTAAATAATGGAATAGAAATCAGTTTGGAAATATATTCAAAGCCCAAAAGGAATCGAAAGATAGAATTGAAGAGATCAAAAAATTCATCATTAAAGAAGGATACAATGAAGAAAATGAAAACCTTGAACACTCCCTTAATTAGGAACGGGAAGAAAGATGTTTGTAGGAGGAAAATTTATGGAAACAAAATACATGATACATTGGTTGTAGGAAGGAGAAAGAAATAGTAAATTCTTCCACAAGACAATTTTAACCCTTAGGAAAGATAATAAAATTCTAAAATGAAAGGATAGAGCAGGAAACATATTTCATAGACATGAGGAGATAAAATAGATTTTAGTTCATCACTTTCAAGAAATAACAGCGAAACCCCAAGGAGATAGAGCTACTTATATCGAGAAAATGTTGCGGCATATCACAAGGATGGTCACAAAGGAAGAAAATGCTAACAAAGTTAGACCCATATCATTAGAGGAGGTTGAGAAAGAGGTGTAGGAAATGACAAATGGTAAGGTGCCATGACAAAACCATTTTACAGTGGAATTCTTTAAAGTTTATTGGGATATAGTTGGTATAGATATACACGAAGTGGTGGAGAACTCTCATACATCAGAAAACGTCCTCAAGAATTTCAATTCCACCCTCATCATTTTGGTTTCAAAATAAAAAGAAGAAAATTTCCTAGATAGATACTGCAACGTAGCTTTGAGCAAGGTTATACATAAGATAATATCAAAGGTAATAGAAAATACATTAAAGCCTTTATTGAAAGTCTTTATCTCTAAATAAAAAGTGGGGTTTGTGGAAGGAAGACAAATCTTGGATAATGTGGTCTAGGCCCATGAGATAATCCATTCCATCAAATCCCATAAAAAACAGGGATGATCATATAACTAGATATCATTTAATCTTGTGATAAAATGAGTTTGAGATATCTAGAATGTACTCTACAGTCGTTTGGATCTAGCCAACACTAGATCTGGTGGGTTATTTCTTTAGTCTTTACTCCTAGATTCTAAATTATGGTTAATAGAGCCCCATCCAAACCTTTCTACCCCAAAAGAGGTTTGCTTTAGGGAGAGCCATTTTCACCTCTTCTATTTGTCTTCCTAATCAAGGGGCTAATTAGATATATGTAAGTATAGGTTGAACAGGTGGGATCAAAGGGTTACAACCTCACCCAGAATGCAAATCATCCATTCATCAACAGTTTGTGGATGATACCATGCTCCATGGAATACCAATATTCAAAGAAGCTAAGGCCTATAAGAAAATCATCAATGAATTTTCCAAAGTTTAAGGCATGGAAGTCAACTGCTCAAAGTCGAAGATTTTCTTTTTTAATACTCATACCTATGTGCAGAGGAATCTCATAAAAATTCTAGGCTTCTAACGAAAATCACTACCTTCAAATTATCTGGGAATACCTTTGACAGACAAAGCATATAAGAAGTCTACTTGGGAAAACATGATCTCCAAAATGAAAAATAATGCTAGTAAGTCGAACTTTAGAGCCCTGAATGTGGACAGCAGGTTAGTGTTGACTAAAGTGGTTTTGCAAGCTATGGAAATGTATTTGATGTTTGTCTTACCCACCCCCAAATTGATTATTGAAAAACTAAGATAAATTCAAAGAAAATTCTTGTGGAAGGGGGTTGAAGAGAGTAAAATATGTGCCTTGGTAGGGTGAGATGAGATTTTCCAATGAAAATCCAGGGGTGGTTTAGGCCTGCAAGATTCTAAGACGGTTAATGACACATGTGGTGCAAAGTTCTTGTGGAGATGTATTAAGGAGATTATAGTCACTTCAGCTTCCTATTCAAAAGAAAAGGACGCTCCAAGATGGAACTCTCAAACCCTGATTAGGATAAATCGTCACATTATGTGCTCTGTTATTTAGAATATATCATGGCATAATCAAGGAATTATCCAAGATTACTATTTTTTGGAAATTAGGAATGGTAAAACTGCCCTCTTTTGAAAGGATGCATGGTAACAAGAACCTTGTTTGACCACACAAGTGAGGCTGGCCCTTCAATAGGAAACCCAAAGATTATGGAAAATGAAAGTATGCCATTATTAGGACCTGGGGGGGAAGAAAACAAAAAATGGAAGAAAATGATACCTTTAACTCACCAAGAGTAAGATTAGATAACATAAGCTTGAAAAGAGCTAGAGAAGGAGCTACAGAAAAAGAAAATTCTTATTTCAGAGGAGAAAGATCAGTTAGGGTGGGGGAGATAGGATGGAGGATAATTCATTGTAAAAGAGAGCCTCCTCTACATTGTACGACACCAATAGGGAAATGCATATCCAGTTTGGAATAAAATAAGGTCAATTTCAATTGACTGAAAATCAAATTGTTTTTGTGGATAGTGATGGACTAGAAAATCATAACCTAGGAGAATATCCTCTAAAGAGGATTCAATGTTTGTTCACAATATTGTATCTGTGAGAAACAAAAGGAGAAAAGTAAACCCCTGCTAAATACATATGCATATGCAACTACTCTATTAGATTGGGTCTCCTTAGTTTTTCGTCAAATTGACCGGAAGAGAGACAATATTCAAGAAGCTCTAAGAAAGTGGTGGTACAAAATCATGAAGAACAAGTTTGTTAACCTTGCCTAATGCCTGATTTTAGGCTTCGTGTTCTGGATAGTTTGGAAGGAGAGAAACCGATGAATCTTCCATAATAAATCCTTCCTTACTACCATCCTTTGAGCTCAAATCCTGCAAAAATTGCAAGAAACAATCCTCAACAGTCATCTAAAAATATCTAAGGATAGGCCAAGAGATCAAGAAAAGATATTTCTAGAATTGTTGAAGCTGGAAGAAGTTAAAGCTTAGTGTAATAGAAATAGGGATACCCATATTTAGGTTGCTGTGAAAACATGGTTGCCTACCGCCCAAGGTTTCTTGAAACTAAATTTTGACGGGGCCTGAAGGAAACACTCGTCGAGTTGATGCTAAGGGCTTTATCAAAGATAGAAATATGAGGATTCAAATAATTTATTATAGGAATTTGTGTAAGGCAACAAATAATGCCGCAAAATTTCACGCCTTAGAAGAGGGGCTGGAGTGCCTTGTTCGATATAGAATTCACAATATCACCATTAAAGGAGACCTTACCTTAGTAATTAAGGTGGCAAAGAATTTACAATGCAACACAAAACTTGGCAAGGTAACAACCCATTGCTGCCTCGACCAGATTATACAAAGAATACAAGGACACCTGGTGATGATGTAGACCATTTACTTCAACCTAGTATGGATATCAGCGAACATGGGTGTTGATATGTTAGAAAACGAGGGAACTAGCAGGGCATAAGAGAATTACAATGTGATTGGAAAGGTTTCCATGATGGCTCATTGAAAGAATCATGTGATCAATTAGCTGAGATGAACTATCTTGGGAAGGGTCAACACCGAGCAGAGGTGGTTGAGGATGTGTTAGCCTCCAAGACGGAAAAAAGACTAACTAATAACCTAAATCTAGAGATCATTTCTCAATGCAACCATCTTGAAGGACGAGTGATGGAGCTAGGTGGCACCAAGCGAAAGTAAGTCAAAGCCATGTGCTAAAGTATTGCAACAAGGAAGGTGGATGTACTCTCCCTAATATGATCCCTCAACCTCCATTTCATTGTCCCAATGGCTTGGCTAGGGTCTTATCTCCATTTCAAAAAAAATGTCGATGGAAGAGATTATTGGCAATGTGAAATCCAGAGATAATGAGTAGATACCAAATAAGAGGGAGTAAATAATGTGGGCGGCTGGCACATATGAATTTGTGTCAACTATCACAATTCGAACTGCTAATAATGGCAGGATTATGGTAAGTAAGGACTCAGTGTAGTCGTAAGTCCAGGGTCCTAGGTAAGACAGCGACTAATATTTATTACCTCATAGGTTTGAAGGTTTCTTTAAGTGATAAGAGTTTGCAAGGGGATTGAAAGGTAAATTTAATTCTTTCAAATCATTTTCTACTCTTTAGGGTTCCTGGTAACAAAGGTATGGACAAGTTCAAGTAGACCTATCGCTGAGGCCAGCCATGAGGTGGCCATCTGAAGGAGGAACCTTGTAAACCTACTAGAATGGATATAGCGATGTGGGAGGTAGCGCAAACGTATTCTAAATCTATCCTGTGGAAGGGGAAATAAATTATTCAAATGTTGGAATAGGAGGTGAGCGAGAAACAATCTAATAAGTCAGATGGAGTAATAGAGGAAGAGGTGTAGTGGCTCATTGATCCTGGAGTCGCCAGAACCGAAGAAACCTTGTATCACAAGACGATGGATATAACTTAGCATGTGAATACATTAATTGGGAAGTTGCTGGTAGATATTGTCACTATATCAGGAAACCACGTCAATGGAAGCAAATGGAAAATAGGCAGAAGCACATGGAGCATATGGAAACTCTCCTGCAAACTCTCGTGGACATTGAGTGGCTCTGGAAGGAAAGGATTGAGAACCTAGCCAAGAAATTTGACGTCTTTCTTCACTTCTTCCACCATCTAGACATGACCTTTAGCAGTGGAGTGGACCAACCTATGCAAGTGAGGAGGGTCCACATCAGGGGTTCAAAGGTGAAGGTGTCTCAACATGAGATCAACCTTGAGCATGCAGAGCTTGGGAGATCCCCATTTGGCACTCATACCTGATTTCAAATTTAAGTATTTTTTTTGTTAATCCATGGGTTTTTTTCTATTATAGTATATTTTCTCTTTTTGGTAATGGAAATAGAATAGATAATGCCAAGGTCTAGCAAATTATAAGACTTAGACTTATCTCGAAACATGTCTATAGGAAACACCAGGAAAGTATAATCTAAATGTTTTTTTGTAAACCTTGGAAAATGCGAAAGAATGTTAGTACTATGATGGACATAGGACTATTAAAAACTTGGTTTTACTACAGTTGGTCTAGGCTAGCAGACCAGCTTGCAGATTTTCTATTTTAGATTTTGATTATCAATAAAAACCTCCACCTCACTTAGAAAAAAATAATAATAAATGTAAATTGATGTATATCCAATTTTTGTTAAGTTAAGAGTAAGTCTTTTTCAAGATTAGCTAAAAGCTCATCTCACCCATTAATAATATCATTAAATGCAAATGAGTGAGTATAAGTACGATAACTATGTTATAAAAAATCTTCCTTCCCACCATTAAAAAGAAATACAAGTAATATTATAACCAATATAGTCATAATATATTTAATATATAAATTTTACATCCACTAACAATAATGCTATGCATGTTGGCATGTTTCAAGTTAAACACATTGCACCCATTCTTTAATCAATCTAAAATATATACTTTCGAGCATATTTTGAGAGGTATTTTCTCTTTTTATAATTAAGTCTTCTAAATAAATATTAATATGATTGTCAAAACGTACCAAAAAAAAATAATTTTAACATTTATTTCACGAACCTCTTGTAAAAGTGTTGTCGGTGACTTACAAAAGGCATTTATGGAGGAATCATAGTCTCCTTTACACGTGGACCCTCAGAATAGTGTTGGGGAATTAATGAGGATGCATGCACACGGTCTCGGGCCCTTAGAGGGGGATTTATTGTTGTTGAGCGTCACTCATGATCATCATGTCCTTAAAAATTAGGGTCTTAGGAGCTGCCCATAAAACTTTCTCTCTCAAGGATCTCATGTTGAGTCATCATCTGATGGTGGTATTGTTACAAAATATTATGGTCTCGAAAGAAATTCTGTGGGAGCCTTTGCCTAAAATGTGTTCATATTGGTTTGTATGTCTACTAGTGCGTTAGGACTATCTAGTGGCCTTGTTATACTTTGGAATCCAAAGGAAATTAAACTTGAGGCTTATATTTCATGTGTGTGCATTATTTTATTTGGTTATGTGAAGCGTAACCACTCTCGGATTCAGATTGTCAATTCAAATTCTCCAACAAAGGTTGGAAAATATATTCAGATCACATTGAAAATTTTGGCTTTCTGGGCGTTATATCCTTAATTGTGGTCACGGATCCCAACTTCACTCTCGGCTCTGATGAAGTATGGGGTGACAAAGCTATCAATGATCCACTTGAATCTTATGTCAAGGGACTCATTGATTCTAACAATTTGCATGACATATCCCCCAGCCCCATGGCTTCAACATGGCACAATGGTCGCTTTGGGTCAGCGGACATCTCCAAGCACCTTGATCATTTCCTAGTGAATACACAATTGGCTGAGTGTATGTCTAGGATTCAATCATCTATTTTACCCATTTTCATATCTGATCACCAACCTATCTTATTGTCATGGGAAGGGATGAAATATCAAAGAGCATATCCATTTCAATTTAATCATGCGTGGCTGAAGGAAAAGTCCTTTAAGGAATTAGTTCAAAGATGTTGGAATAATCATAGGAACTTTGTAGACCTGGGGGCATTGGCCGCACTGGGACAAAAATTGAGGTCATTAAAGCTATTTGTGTGTGCTTGGGTAGGTGAAAAAAAGAGGGAGATCAGGAAGGAGCTAAAGGTTATTGAAGACATACAAATCATGCTATCGGATCTGAATGACCCTCAATATTTCTCTGAGTCATATAAGAAGTAGTTCCTGGAATTGGAGACCTGGAAAATGAAAATTATCCATATGAGGGAAGAAGAATGGAAATTAAAGAGAAGTGTCACATGGGTGACAACCAGTGATAAAAACACCAAGTTCTTTCATAGGCATGCCACAATTAGAAAAAAAAAAATGACATATGGGGGACTTTCGATGAGGATAACAAATATATCTTTGCCCAACCAAAATTGGAACAAGCGGCTACCAAATATTTTAGGAACCAAGTTCAAGAGAGGAATCACACGTTCATGGATCATAGTGTCTTCTTAAAGCAGATGTTGAATATGTTCACGGATGTTGATAACCTGTCATTGGGGAGAGCAATTTTGATGGAGGAAGTTGAACGATTTATGCATCTTAGTGCCAAGGACAAGAGCCTCAATCGTAATGGATGAGGTGTTGAACTATTTATACACTTTAAGGAATTTATGGGGCCCGACATATTGGCGGATGTGAAGGAATCCAGGACTAAGGGATTCATTCTAGGAGGAATCAATGCCATATTTATCGCTCTAATTCCAAAAAAGGAGCATCCAACAACTTTTGCAGAATTCAGGCCCATTTCCCTTTGTAATCTCATATCTAAAAATCATTGCAAATAGAATGGAATATTCCTTAGCCAAACATATTTCTCCGAAGAAGTTCGGATTTTTAGACCAACGATTGATACAGCACGTGGCTGCAATCAATCAAGAATGCCTTCATTTTATCAAGACCCAAAAAATAAATGCTAGTCTTATGAAGGTCAATCTCAATAAGGCATAAGATTGCATAGATTGGGATTTCTTGTGATTGTCGCTATATAAGGCTGGCATCAACCACTGGAATATACAATGGATTATGGCATGTGTAGTGACAACCAATTTTTCCATCATCATCAATGGTCTACCTACCACCTTCTACAACACTTCAAGGTGGTTGCGATAGGGATGTACCTTATCACCATTACTGGTCATAATTATTATGGACAAATTGTATTGAAAATTATCGGAAGCATGGAATAGGGGTTTTATTAAACGGATCAATGTATAAGGGTAAATATATATTACCCACTTGATGTCTGTTGGCAATCTACTGCTGGGTGGAGAGAATAACATTGAAGAATGGAGTTAGATTTATGAAATACTAAATGCATTTGGTAAGGCTACAGGCTTATACATGAACAAAGGTAAATCAATCCTCATTATAGATTCACAACTTGCAGTGCTTATTATGGATATTTACCCCATGTTTCAAATTGAAAAGATACAGATAGATGAGGGATTCAATTACCTTCAATATACACTGAAACCAAATAAATATGGAGATAAAGGTAGGGTGTGGTTGTTAAGAAATTTTTACAAGAACAATTTCTTTTAGTAAAATAAATGGCTTTCCCTCGGGGGTAAACTCACCCTTATCAAATATGGCCTACATAATTTGTGAGTCTAATGGATACATTTGTATTTACTTCCAAAGGACATAATACATAAGATCGATAAAATTTTGGCTAGATTTCTATGGGCGTGTAAAAGTACAGGAAGGAAATACCATCTGGTCTCTTTTTCCTCCATTGCGCGACCCATTTAGAGTGGAGGGTGGGGTATACTGGAAACATTGCATTTTAATATTCCATTAGGCACAAAATTGTTTTGGTGGGCATTATATTGCATAGGTATTTTCCAAAATATCATGAAAAGGAAATGCGTTCATCATATTGATACCACGCAATGGATTAGAGATAGGGCCAAGGAGAAAACTAAATAGTGGATCTTTGCTGGAATGAGCTAGCAGTTTTGTGATGGCTATCAGGTTCGGGTGGGTTTGGATGCTATAAATGGTATGGATGGTTACCATTCACTTTCTTTCCCTCTGATATATCATTTATCCCAAATGGGTATTACTCACATCTCGCAAGCATGGAAAATTTTAGGCGCTAATATTCACAAGTGGGCTAATTTTCCTTGATTTTTCCCAGAAAAGATTTGCGAATTTCCTTTTTTTCTTAGAAATGATTCGCCCAAATTTTACAATATAAAATTATTTTACCTTAAAAATCGCCAAAATTATATAGAAAAATATATAAAATCATTATAAATTTGAATAATTTTACAAAACTATAAATAAACATTTTATCGTTTTCATATTAGGGACAAGTGAGATTCGCCACTGCTTTTAAACTTCAAGATAACTTTCCACCCTTAAAATTTTCCTTGCTAGCAGGTGGCGGAAGAACTAAACAACATCTTGGGTACCCGCACATGGCATAATGTAGTTTCTATGGAATTGATGTGGAGATGGGGTATAGAATGAAAGGATTACATTCAATGTTTAAATCAAACTAGAGATTTTCTATCCAAAGTAGAGGATAAATTGTGTTGGGTGGGCACACTTGAAAAGGAAAAAATGGTTGTCAAGGATATATATTCCATATTTCTTGTAGATGCATTTGATGAAAGGATCGAGTGGTTCCAAAAAATATGGTATTGGGACATACCCATGAAGCTGAAATGTTTTAATTGGCTAGTTCTCCACAACATAGTGCTCACATGGGGCATATTAATACGTAGAGGACAACAAGGACTAGCCATTTGTTCCCTATGTTGGGTAGCGATGAAGGACACTCTTCATCTATTTTTAAAATGTCCATTTGCAATTGCTATCTGGGATGGAGTAATGTCACTACTCAACATCAAAGGCAGGTGGCGTGACCGATTGATTAAGGGATGTCTATCTTCTTGGTTCATAACACATAAGAAACACTCCACTTTCCCGTGCTATATAATTTGGGTGATCTCGAGATGCAGAAACAAAAAAAAATTGAACAATAAGAACCAGACTCTTGCATACTTCGCGGAGATTGGACCTAATATCAGAAAAGGCCATAGAGGTAACATCAAGTATATCAATATTTGGAGTGAACTCTGAGCTGGTTTTTTTGATGGGACGTGCGTACATTCGAAATGTCGATGCAGGGCTTATATTGTAATAGAACCTAGTATGTTTTATCACTTTTGGTGGGAAGGAGGAAGAGGCACAAACAATGGGGAATAAATTATATCACTATGGGGGACACTTCTATGTGCAAAATGGTTGGGTATTAAGACTATAAAAATATTCGTGGACTCAAAAAGTGTCATAGAATGGGTATACGGATCCTCTCAATTCAATATTATCAATCTTTCAGCATGGATGAAGCGTTTCTGGATTCTAGAGTAGACCCTTGGTTAGATTACATATAGGCATATGTACCCTGAACAGAATGGACACTTGATTAAATTACATATAGGCATGTGTACCGTGAACAGAATGGGGTTACACACATGTTTTAAAAAAGGGACATTGCAAACAGAAACATGTTTGATGCACTTTCATGCTTATCATTAGGGTTCAGAAATAAATGGATAACTATAAAGATCCTGTAGCATAGCAATTCTGTATAGGTGGATCTTATTGAGGGTAAGACAGAGACACTTCACAAATAATGAGATGGTACGTTAATAGATTTTCAAAGTAGAATCATAGGTAGATATTGGGGATATGATACTTAACTAAAATTTTTCACTAAGTTTCTATGGAGTAAAAAGACAAATATGTGACAGTAATGTCTTTTTTTCGAGAAGGAAGTAAATCAGAAACAAGTTATTATAATCCGTCTTTATTTTAATGAAAGATGATGTTTTTTTTAACTGAAAAAAAAAAAGTATTGCTGGTCACTGTAACCGGAACCCAATCTATAAGGATTACCGAATTGCTGAGGATAAATAATAAATCGTCAATGGACGAGCCGTTCTCCAAATTCAAAAACAATTGTATTATACTATATGTATTATATTGTAAGTAAAACAATTGTATTATAGACTATGTAGTATATTGTAAGTTGATATGTCATTGATTCTCTTATGTGGGACGCGTAACTAGCTGTTTTCCATCCTGGTCGAGTGCTCTATATATAATTTTTTTTCCCACACAAAGATGAATAAAATAGTTAAAAGACTAGAAATCACTTTCGCTCACAAAGATGAAAAAAATAGTTAAAGAAGAGAAATCCAATTTCAGAACCATAGTCCACCTATGGCTGAACAAGCTCATACACGTGATTAAGGGAAAAAAATGATAAACTAAGTAAAGATCCGATTGTCAATCTACGCACCTGCTGTTTCATTAAAGCTGACATTTCAGTACAGCCTGTGTACTGACAAAAAATAAATCAAAGTAGTGGCAATAGCTTGTTTTATGAGATTCTTTTTGCTACCAAACATATGTAGCACGTCTGTATATCAAGATCGCGTGATGTTCTCCACACTGTAATATCTGTATTTTTTTATATGGTGGACATATTAAAGCAGAAAAAAGGGAAGGTGGAGCAGAGTTCTTACTTTTCGTTTTTCGTTTCTTTTCTTTTTCTAATGTCGCGGTGCTCTTGCGCACTTGAATTTCTGCATCTGCCTCCTATCACTGTGAACTCTGATCGATTGTTTCAGCCTAACTTTCTGACTAGTGCACACTTTTTTATCTGGTATTCTATTTATAAGTTCGGTTGTCAAACGAGCCATCATTATTCACCGCCGCCTTGACTTATTTCCTATTTCAAATGGACTGTTGCGCCATTAGGGGACCATCTTGTGTGATTCTCGTCTGCGTGAAACAGTTGTTCGTAATAATTTCTAAAATCTTCAATAGTGCCGTACGTTTACAGCGATGCCAATATGTCCAGTAGTGCCTTTACAGCAATGCCAATGTTGTCAAAATTACTTTTGTTAGTTTATATGTTCATTTATTTAAACCCAGAAGCCGGGCAAGGTTTTTGTTAGTTCAAATGATTTTTTTTGAAGTATTATAATGTGAAGGCTTGGAAAGAGATGAAATGTTGAAGTACTTTTGGATCTTCAATATTTAGCTTTATTGTATCTGTTCGTACATTTTTTTGGATAAACGTTGCTCAATAGAAACCGCTGTTAATCATTTATGTGGCATCAACATATGTTTTTTTCTGAGTTTGCACTTGCAGTGGCTTGGCAGAATTTTGGTCCCCGCATCTGTAAGTTGCTATATAGTAACGTCTCTATCTATCTTCCACTCGCGATTAAAATATATGTAATATAAATCAAATCATATACATATATTTTGCAAGAAATAAATGATACGGCACCTTCAACACACCCTCCAAGTATTCTGATAAAAATTTTGACAACTTACCTTTTTTATAAAATTGATCGTTATTAGCATAGTTAAGATAAATAAAACCTTCTGCAAATGAATGACATAATATTGAAGAAGATTGATTGGAGTTTCCTTCAACTTTATCTTCCCTTGAAATAAAGTTATCTTCCATTGAAATAAAGTGTACTACCACAATTGGATCAACTTCTTTTACTCACAAAAAGGGAAATTCGAAGAAATAATGACAAAATGAAAAATATTTAGTGGATACATGTTTTCTCTTTTCCTTGAGAGACTTCATTCCCTTTCAAGGGCATTCAATATAGTGGAAAATTTTAGTGACTTGGTAATTATTTTATTTTATTTATAATGGTAATGATAAAAAAGGGAGAATGAGTTTTCTTAAAGGAGAAGTTAAATAATGTTTTACTTTTAGGTAGCACCCACTTAATCCTGAAAATTTGTATTTCTTTATTTTACCTCCTAATTATATTTTCTTTCAAATAAATAATAATATAAAAGTAACAATAGTCCAGGTAGAAAAAAACCATGTGAAGAGTGTGTTAAGCTATAACAATAAGGACAATAAGATATTTTCCTACTTATTCAGTAAATATATACTCATTTCCTCAAAATATTTGGGCGAAATATCATAGAATTCTCAAAACATAATACTATCCAAAAATATTTTTCGTTTGAAGAAAATATGCATATAATATTGTACCAAAATTGAGTAGAGCACTGAAAAATACATGCGGTAAACTAAAACGTATAAGGAAATGTAATGTCGCTAAAAACTTTAAAAACCATGTATCATCAAATATGAAAAGATCAAAAATCAACACACTAAAAGTCATAGTTTTTATGGGAGGCCATCTTCCATTTAATTTTATGGTCGACCTGTTGCACATGTCTTGGGATGTTACAAAATGTGAGAAGCCATGGGAAGAGTTAAATTTAGTGGCTTGAGCTTTTTCTTTTTTCTGTGACTTAGGCTTTTTCCTTTATTTTCTCTCCCTCTAGTATGACTCTGATATGGATGAAAAATCTCATGTTATGCACAAAACTGTGATATGTTGAATTTTGATCGTGCATGGCACCAAAAAGGGGAGGGAGCAGTGCTCCCTCCTATCGTAATATCTTGGTTGACAGAGGAAAATGTATACAAGGAGGATTTCAAGCCCATTTTGACAAGATGGATGACACTGCAGTAGGAGACAATAGGTTAGAGTTAACAAAGGATGTGGACTCGCATGGCGCAAATTCCAAGGAATTTGATAGGGGTCTTTAGAGAAAGGTAAATATACTAGAATGTGAGGCCTGAGTGGATCTTGCAAGCCAAAGACCAATAAGAATCCTCGGGTTGTGATTCAATTTCCATAGACCCAAGTTCTTTGAGACCACATGAAGACATACACGTTGATCTATAAATTTATGGTGATTTGGCCGACATAAAAGTGTTAATAAATTGGATCAACATATTTGGAAACTCAAAGGGAGGTATATCTTCATTTTGGATCCAAAGGCTTCTTCACAACCGTATTTGCTAACATCGAGGATAGATTATTTTGTCTTTGAGGTTTCTGCGAGTTTCATCATTATGTAGATAATCTTCTAGATACATCGCATTAGGTTTTTTTTCTAATCCAACGGTGGTTCATCTTCAGGGTGTGAAATATTATTGAAAGATTGTTCTCATTTTTCCAAATAAACAGAGAAGAGATGCTTAGCCAAAAGATATTAGAATTTAAATTTTTTTATTTTTTTTATTTATTCTATTATGTTTTTAATTATAATTTTTAATTTGTTTTGTTACATTTTTCTAATTTAATTATATTTTGTGATGTTTAGGGATTTTAATTTCATTATCTGATTATTATTATCTTAATTAGATTACGATTATCTTAATTTTATTAGAGTTATATTAATTATGTTTGTATTAATTATTAATCAATTCTATAATTATTTCAATTATACTTATTTTAATTAATTGTTTATTTTCATTGTATTTATTTTAATTAATTATTAATTATTAATTGTTTATTAATTTTAATTGTTATAATTGTTATATTAGTTTTAATTAATTATTGATTTTAATTTATAATTAAATTTGTTTCAATATTCATTTTTAATTAATTAAATGTCGATTATTTGTTAAGGTTTTATTGCCTATTTTCCCAAGTTGTGGAGCTATTTTCATTGTTTTTATTTTAATTAGTTATTAATTTTAATTGTTATAATTATTTTAATTAATTAAATATTAGTTGTTATAATTATATTTATTAAATATTTATTTATTTTTAATTTATCATTTTTGTTTTAATGAATTATTAATATTGTTTTATTAGGGTTTTATGTTTTATTGTAATTGATTTTATTTGGATTTGTATTAATTTTATTTATATTCGTTTATAATTAAATGTCTTAATTATTTGTTGAGGTATATTGCCTATTTTCCTAGGTTGTAGAGTTATTATAATAATATCGATTGATATCTTAACTATAATAACTATACAACCTATGAAAATAGGCAATAAACCTCAACAAATAATTAAGACATTTAATTATAAACGAATATAATTAAAATTAATACAAATCCAAATAAAAGCAATTACAATAAAACATAAAACCCTAATAAAACAATAGTAATAATTCATTAAAACAAAAATGATAAATTAAAAATAAATAAATATTAAATAAATTGTAATAAATATAATTATAAGAATTAATATTTAATTAATTAAAATCAATATAACAATTATAACAATTAAAATTAATAACTAATTAAATTAAGAACAATGAAAATAGCTCCACAACCCGGGAAAATAGGCAATAAAACCTTATCAAATAATCGACATTTAATTAATTAAAAATGAATAGTAAAACAAATTTAATTATAAATTAAAATCAATAATTAAATAAAACTAATATAACAATTATAACAATTAAAATTAATAAACAATTAATAATTAATACTTAATTAACATAAATACAATGAAAGTAAACAAATAATTAAAATTAATTAAAATAAATATGGTTGAAATAATTATAGAATTGATATTTGAAACATAATTAATATAACCCTAATAAAATTAAGGTAACCGTAACCCTAATTAAGATAATAATAATCAGATAATGAAATTAAAATCCCTAAACATCACAAAATATAATTAAATTAGCAAAATGTAACAAAACAAATTAAAAATTATAATTAAAAACATAATAGAATAAATTAAAAAATAAAAAATTCTAAATTCTAATATCTGTTGGCTAAGCATCTCGTCTCTATTTATTTGGAAAAATGAGAACAATCTTTCAATAATATTTCACATCCTGAAGATGAACCATTGTTGCTGGTTCGAAATGTCGATCAGAAAAGAAACCTAATGCGATGTATCCAGAAGATTATCTACATAATCGTGGATAGAGACGAGATATTTGAGGGAGGATTGTATTTCCTCTTCTCGGGCAAAGTTGCACATGCAACCATGGAAGGAAAATTTTACGCCATAGAAGGAAACCTTCACCTCTATTCCAATTTGGATAAGGTTATATTCTCTACCTCTATATTATTGGTTGCCAATGACCCTAGAAGCTCTAGGGAATTTTCTAGGCTAAATTCTGAAGCTATCTGAAGCGACCTAGCAGGGAAAATACATTACATATGCCCAAATTTGCATTGATATGGGTGTCTTGGGTGCTCTTCCAAAAGTATTAATCCTACAGTTCCAGGATAGATTTTGGTCACAAAGCATCGTCTATGAGCATATTAATTTATGTTATAAATAATGCCATGAACATGGACACCTCTTCATGGAATGCCCATTAAATGTAAGGACATAGCCACCAAGAGTTTTGTTAGACAAAGACCCTGAGGATTTCACAAGAGTGGGATCCAAGGGTAAATCAGGAAAGAAAAAATAACCAAATAATTCAGACAAAAAAGAGGAAATAGAGAATTGCTATGATGTCTTGACTGAGGAAATCCTATAGGAGGAAGACAAAAATCAGGAAGCAGTGACGAGAAAAGAAAACAAAATGAAGGAACAAAAAATAGTGATGAGGGATATTCCAAACCTTACTAAATACCTTGGTAAAGTAGCTCAGTCGTAAGCATAGGATGGAGATCCAGGAAATCCAACTTAGGTTCAAATGCATTATGGAGATTTGGAAATGACACCAAGCAAATCAGGGACGAAATATACAAATTTAAGTGAGATCGTGGAAAAATAAAGTTTAGATCTTTAGAACATGATAAAAATTTGGAAGGAGAATGGACTCGAAACAATCCCCAAACACAAAATAGATTAGATCGAGTACTTATTCTGAACGCTCAAGGAAACCATACTGAGAGGAACAAAGAGATTGCATGAAGAGACTAAAGGATTGGGATTCAAGGTTATGAACATACATAACCCCTTGACCCCTAAGAAATCTCATAACAAAAGAGGAAGGAAATGCAACAATTCCACCTTGCAGGAGCTTGAAGCCTTATTGAGAAACTCAGGTAAGAGGAAATATTGGAACCCTAACTCTCCTCTACTATGTGTAGTTAAAATTTTAACATGGAAAATAAGAGGTTCGAATAGCCTCAAAAAACAAAGGATCCTTACAAATAAGATCAAAAAATAAAACCTAGACATAATTTGCATTTAAGAAATCAAGTGTTCATCTGAATGCCTAAAACAAATGGTGGAATTTTTTGTGATAGATATGAATATGTAGATATATAAGCTCATAATGTTGTAGGGGGGATCCTAACACTATGTAACCCCCAAAAGATAAACTTAATATCTTCTAAATTCACTCGACGTTCCCTCTTGATAACTCTGCAACTCTTTGGTTCACTAGATCTAAATGTTTGTAAGAATGTGTATGGCCCTGAGAGGATTAATTAGAAGCTTACCTTTATTCAATATTTGGAGGACCTCAGAAGAAGGAATCCACATGTGAAATTGCTAATGGTATGGGACTTCAATATAATCCTCACCTTAGAGGAAACAAAAGGAGGCACAAGGAAACTAGACCACGACTTAGGAAGTTTTCAAACCCTTATTGACACAATGAAGTTGGTGGACATAGAAGAAACTAATGGGATCTTCAATTGGAACAACGAAAGAGGAGGAAAATTCTTGGTGGCCTTTTGCCTTGATAGATTTCTAGTTTCAAACGAAGTAATCCTCCAAGGGATCAATGTTGAGGCTAATATTATACATGATCCTCCACTGTTGATCTAGTCGCTTGATCCAATGGTTGACGCTTAATATCGCATGGAATTCTTGCCGATGTTTATCAAGCCGAGAGCACATGAAAAAAGAAGTTTCTCCATGCTACGTGTCATCTTCTAAATGGAATCGTGTGACTATCACAAAATATCACTTACCTCCTGGAGCCCGCGCGAAAGCAGCTTTCACCTATGAAGACCGCCCTACTCTTCTGTTTAACTCTAGTGCATTTTTGCACGCGGCTACCGTAGATCTAATGGTTCTGTCGATCGAACGGTTCTAGGCTTCTTCAGGATCCTTCATAAATTTATCATACTTTTCTCATTCCACTATGATTTTAGTGCTTCCGCCAGGTTTAGGTCTTCTCTATGGAATTCAAAGCTTAGCTAACCAAAACTCTGTGGTTCGAAACACATTTGATTTAACTTAATACATAGTGAATGAGGAATTAATGCGATAACACCAGATCATATAGAACTCTAATTTTACAGGCCAAACTGGAATTCAACAATACACAGAGATATTTTGAAGGAATTCAACCTCCAGGATTTAACCTTTCATGCATAGAATACACAGAGATACACATATATTTCAATTCTTTTGCAGTCTAATTCTCCATAGCCAAATCTAGCCAAATCATATTACAATAGTTCAAATCTTACATAAATATCTTACATCCAAAAATCTGATCCTTAATCAATGGACCGAATCTATCTAATTCTAGACAAATACCTAAACTGCATGATATTCTCCCTGATAATCTCAACTAAGTCTAAACTACTTGGAGTAATTACAAAATCATTCAAATACCTATATTCTAGTTCAAATCCTATCTAGAAAACTTTGTAAAATGACAGCTAAAGGATCCCACTCCTTTGCTTGTAAACTTTTTTTGGATTTTTGGAATAAAATGAAGCCTTTTGTCTTCAAGCCTCATGCTTCTGCATCAGACTCCTAAGGACAAAACTCTTCATGGGCTCCTGTCCATGAGCTCTTCTATAGAACTTCCCAACTTTTGTAGCATGGTATTTGTCACCCAGGTAGCATCAACAATTGGTTGATCTTTCCACTTGACCGAGTACTAAAAATACTCCTATCCCCTTGTCCTTTTAAACATTCTCTTATCCAATATCTTCTCTAGTTGCAATGCCCTTGCTGTAGGTAATTGTTTTACCCAATCCATCTCTTCTTCTTCCTTGTCTTCTACTGTGTCATTTGCCTGTCCCTTTTCATAGCTGTACAAATCAACAACATTAAAAATTGGAGATATTTCAATACTAGGGGATAATTCAATTTCATATGCATTTGCAGAAAATTTCCTTAAGACTTTGCATGGTCCAATTTTCTTGAATTTTAACTTGTTATACTCCCTTTTTAGAAATCTTTCCTTCCTTATGAGTGACAAAACCAAATCTCCAACTTCAAAATTAACTTCTCTCTTCTTCAAATATGTTATATTCTTGTACTTTGTTTTGATGTCCTATAACTGATGTTTTACATGTTCATGTATTGCTTGAATCTCTGAAGCAAAATATTCTCCTTGAGCTCTCCTCATTTCAGCTTTACCCAAATCTCTCAATTCAGACACTCCTGTTGGGTGCATTCCATAAACTATATGGAATGGACTCTACCTTATACTCCTGTTAGGAGAATCATTATAAGCATATTCAGCTTGTGCCAAAACTTGATCCCACGGTTTTAGACGTTCACCTGCAAGACTTCTCAGAATATTACCCAAGCTTCTGTTTACAACTTCAGTCTGCCCATCAATCTGAGGATGCTAAGCAGAAATCAAACTCAGTTTGGTACCAACTTTATTCCACAAGGTCATCCAGAAATGACCAACAAATCTGGTATCTCTGTCTGAAACAATGCTCTTAGGTAACCCATGCAACGTTACAATTTCTTTAAAAATCAAGTTGGCAACATGAGTAGCATCATTGGTTTTATAACATGGAATAAAATGTGCCATTTTTGAAAATCTGTCAATTACTACATAAATTGAATCATGTCCCCTTTGCATTTTTGGTAAACCCAAAACAAAGTCCATACTTACCATATCCCAAGGCCTATCTAGAATAGGTAATGGAACATACAAACCTGTGTTTTGGCTCCTTCCCTTTGCATACTAACAGACTTTACAATTCTTCACATACTTTTCCACTTCAGAGCTCATCCTTGGCTAGAAATAAAACCAGTTCAACTGCTCATAAGTCTTGTCTGCACCAAAATTTCCTCCAAGCCCACCACTATGTTTCTCCTTGATCAAATTTTCTCTTATAGAAAAATTTGGTATGCACAGTTGATTTATTTTAAACAACAGTCCTTCTTGCAAGAAATAGTCCAGCCACTTACTTCTGTCTAGCAAAATAAGATTTCTACAAACTTCAAATGCCTCTTTAAAATCTAAATATTTCTCATATAATTCCTTCAGAAAATCAAAAACCAACACTTGAATTTGACTTTCTTGAACTAAAATGATTTTTCTACTGAAGGCATCTACTACTTTGTTTGATTGGCTAGCTATATGTTTCAACACAAAATTAAAACTTTGAACATATTCTACGCATTGTGAATGTTTCTTATTAAGCTTTGGTTGTTGCATAATGTACTGCAATGCATGGTTGTATGAATAAAGTATAAACTCCTTAGACATCAAATAATGTTTCCACTTCTTCAAAGATTGCACCACTACATAAAACTCCTTGTCATAAAAAGACTATTTCTTCTTTGACTCATTCAATTTTTCATTGAAATAAACTGCAGGTCTGTCCTCCTGACTTAAAATAGCTCAAATGGCTTCTCCAATGGCATCACACTTCACTTGAAAAGGTTTATTAAAATCAAGCAAAATCAAAATAGGTTTCTTGATAATCTTTCTCTTCAACAGCTCGAAGCTATTTTCTGCTTCAGCAGTCCATTTAAATGGTTGTCTATCCTTCTTTATAGTGTCAACAATAGAGGCATTGATCTTACTAAAATTCCTTATGAATTTCCTATAAAAACTAGCAAGACCATGAAAACTTCTTACCTCAAAGAGACTTTCTGGTGAAGGCCACTCCATACTTGCCTTGATGTTCTCTGGATTCATCTTTAACCCATTAGCAGAAACAACAAAACCCAAATATACCAACTCTTCCTTCATGAATGAACATTTCTTTAAATTTAATAGTAACTTCCCTTGTTGTAGCATCTGTAAGACATAATTCATATGTATCACATGTTCCTCTTTTGATCTGCTATAAACTAATATATCATCCAGATATACTATTACAAATTTACCAATAAATTCTTTCAAAACTTCATTCATAAGCCTCATAAATGTACTAGGAGAATTTGATAACCCAAAAGGCAATACCATCCATTCATATAATCCTTCATTTGTTTTAAAAGCAGTTTTCCACTCATCTCCCTCTATAATCTTAATTTTATGATAATCACTTTTTAAATCCAGCTTTGTAAAATATCTTGCTCCACTCAAACAATCCATCAAATCTTCAATTCTAGGTAAAGGAAATTTGTACCTCATTGTTGTCTTGTTGATTTCTCTTCAACCAATGCACATTCTCCAACCTCCATCTTTCTTTGGGCTCGACATTGTTGGCACTGCACAAGGACTCAAACTCTCTCTAAGCAGTCCCTTATCTAACAGTGCCTGAACCCATTTCCTGATTTCTTCATTCTCTGTGGGAGTCATCTTGTAAGCTGCTTTATTTGGTAGATTTACTCCTAGAATAAAATTTATATGATGACTGATTTTTCTAATGGGTGGTAACACATCAGGCAAATCATCTACAATGATATCACAATAACTATCTAGCATCTCTTGAATTTCAATTGGAAAATCAGAAGTTTTTGTGGAAGTAATTATTACCGTGGGTTTTCAAATCAATGCAAAATTTACCTCATCCTCTTCAATCTGCTGCAAGTACTCCTTTCCACTCAACAATAGGGTCTTTGGATCAGGTTTCCTTGATGCATCCTCTTCTTCCATAGACATCAATGTATGATTGACACCATCTTTACTAAATTTGTATGTGTTCCTCTTTCCATCATGCATAACTCCTCTGTCATACTGCCAAGGTCTTCTCGAAAATATGTGACACACATCCATAGGCATCACATCACACAGAATTTTGTCTCTGTATTTGCCCAACTACAACTCCACTTCGCACTGTTCATTCACTATTAACTGATATCCCTTTTGAAGCCATGACAACTTGTAAGGTGTTGGGTGTTTCTTTGTCTTGATTTTCAACTTCTCCACCACTTTTGTGGAGACCAAATTATCTGTACTACCACTATCAATTATCATTTGAAAACATTTCCCTTGAACCTCGCACACAGTCCTCAAAAAGGTCTTCCTCTGCGATGGTTCAACAATTTCCTTTGCTGGATTTAACAAAACTTTGTTAACCATCAAATATTACCCTTTCTCTAGTACATTTTCTTCTTCTATTACCTTTGTTGCTTCCTCTTTAGTCTTAGCAACAATTTGATTTCTCTGACTTGTTCCTATATTTTCTAAGCACTCATAGGCTCTGTGTCCCAACTTGTTACATTTGTAACATCTGACTTCTCTTCCTCTACCTCTACCTCCTCTTCCTTTGGAAAAACTCCCTCTGCTACTTGCATCACCTCCTGTGGGTGCATGCTGACTTGAGCTACTGCTAGCTCCATCTCTAGGTGTTGTAGACCTTCCTCTACCACCTTAACTTCCCCTCCCTCAAAAACTACCTCTATTTATAACAGATTCCTTCCTCATGAGCTTTTCTTCAGCCTTCAATACCATCTAATAAGCCTCTTCTACTGTTTTAGGATACAATACACTTATCTCATCTTGGATCTCCATTCTAAGACCATTTACATAGCTTGCAACCTTCTCATTTGTATCTTGGATTTATCCTACTCTTATTCTTACTCTGTAGAATTCCTCTACATATTCCTTTATTGTCATAGACCTCTTTCTAAGATTCTGCATCTGTCTAAATAATGTTTGTTGATAATCACTTGGCAAAAACTTACCTTTCAACTTTGCCACCATCTTGTTCCAATTTTTAATTGGTTGTTTACCAAGTCTTCTTCTTTCTGCCTGCACTCCATCCCACCAAAGTGCTGCATGACCTTTCAATTTTGTGATAGCAAACTTCACTTTTTGTCCTTCTTTTGTTTCTTCATAATCAAAGAATTTCTCCATGTCATTAATCTAGTCTATCAACTCCTCAGCGCTTAAACTTCCTGTATAAATTGAAACTTCAAGTCTGGGTTTAGATGTGGATCTCAATACTGACTTAAAAAATCTCATTTAAGGAGTTACATCTACAGGTTCCTCTTCTTCTGCAGCTCCAACTTCACACTCACTGACATCTCCAACATTTGCATCTCTTCCCATTTCCATTGCTTCTAATCTAGCTTGCATATGTTGCTTAGCTTCCAACACTTCAGCATTTGCAACTGGTCTTCCTCTTCTTCGACTACCACATCTTCCTCCAACTCTGAAAGCTATGTTGGATTTCTTTTACTGATCCTTGAGATCCCGTTCAATGTTAGTAGGCTGCTCTGATAGCACTAATGGTGGTCTGATCGCATGTGTAAGGGATAATCGTTAAAATCCATAAATGATTTCCTCAAGCGTAGGTGGAAGTTCTTCTTCAATTTCCTTTCTAGTTTCAGTCATCTGCCTCCAAACTTAGATATTCTACTAAAACAACAAAATTGTTAAAATCACCCGAAAATTAGCAAAACTTAACTTACCCCTGGAACTGAAAGGAAAACAACACCGTTGTTCATAAACTTCTCACATCTGCCTTTCTCCCAACCTTTATCGTGTTAATTCTCCACCTTCGATCCTCTTTCTTCAATCCAATGATTGGTGCTTTCCCTGCTTGCAAACTAGCTGGGTGATCCTCCACTATTGATCACGTCGCTTGATCCAACGGTTGACGCTTAATATCATGTGGAATTATCGCTAATGTTTATCAAACTGAGAGCATGCGAGAAAAGCAGTTTCTCCATGCAACTTGTTGGCTGCTAAATGGAATCGTTTGTCTATCCCAAAATACTGCTTACCTCCTTGAGCCCACACGAAAATAGCTTTCGCCTATGAATACCGCTTTACTCCTCTATTTAACTCCAGTGCTTGTTTGCACGCGACTACTGTAGATCTAATGGTTTTGTCGATCAGACGGTTCTAGGCTTTTTCGAGTTCCCTCACGAATTTATCAGACTTTTCTCCTTCTGCTATGATTTTAGCGTTTCCGCCAGGTTTATGTCTTCTCTATGGAATTCAGAGCTTAGCTAACTAAATACACAATGAATGAGGAATTAACACAATAACACCAGATCATACAAAACTCTAATTTTACAGGCCAAACTAGAATTCAGCGATACACAAAGATATTTCGAAGGAATTCAACCACTGAGATTTAACCTTTCATGCATAGAATACACAGAAATACAAAGATATTTCAATTCCTTTACAGTGTAATTCTCCATAGCCAAAGCCTATTACAATAGTTCAAAACTTACATAAGTACCTTACATTCAACAATCCAATCCTCAATCAATGGATCGAATCTATCTAATCCTAGACAAATACCTAAACTGCATGATATTCTCCCCGAGAATCTCAACTAAGTCTAAACTACTTGGCGTAAATACAAAATTATTCAAATACCTATATTCTAGTTCAAATCCTATCTAGAAAATTTTGTAAAATGAAGGTTAAAAGATCCCACTCTTTTTCTTGGAAATGTTTTTTGGATTTTTAGAATAAAATGAAGCCTTTTGTCTTCAAACCTCATGCTAGTGCATCATATACAATAAGTATGGCTGCTCTCACTTTAATAACCATGGTGTTTGAGATTAATTTTTCCAAAAATTGTATGTGACATATTACATTTACGACAATATAATATTTGAGTGATGCTGGACTTTGTGTTGTAATTATTACAAAATGGATTAAGGGCGACCTAATGAGACGCCAAGTGATTTATAAGTATTGAACAAATTATACATTATACACAATGGTTCAAGAACAAATCCCTTATGATATTCGTTTGGAACAGAATGTATATAGTCAACAGATAAGACGTTGCGGTCAATTTGGAAAGCATAGGGTTACGAACAATGACAGACAGACTAGTTGTCAATTCATATTCACGACAAGAGTTCAACTGGAGTGCATATAGTGACTATCAGTTCGGAGGCGGCGCATAATATGTAGGACAATAGAGCGAAAATATCATAGTAATTTATCAAAAATCTTTTTAGAAAAATAAACCCTGGTATATGTAAATCCTTCAAGAATTTATAATGCAACTTGAGTCACGACACAAGAGGTTTAGGAAACCAAGAAACCATAAATGAAAGGGTATAAGAGCACAATTGAATGCATAGATTGACTTCTGGTGCAAATGATGGAGATTTACTTTTTATCTGGTAACCTTGTCTGCAATCAAAACCAAGGGTCTCAAGAGCCCAGGTGATACAAACTTTTTGCCTTTTCCTTTTTGAAAACAGAAAATTGATTAAGAAGGATAGAGGCCATTGTTAAACTAGTAGGTCGCAATAAAACACCCATAGTTAAAGGGAGTAGTTGATATCAAAGCTTTTGCCCAGACCGGAATTTAAAGTCTCGAGAAAAAGACGGTATTATGAAATGACACCAAGTAAATTAGGACCGATTAAAATCAATGCTAGGTTTAAAAATGAATTTATAAGATCAGAACTGAAGGTCAAAATGAACTAGTCATATCCCTTTTGCAGGAATTTCCAGAGACCATAATAACCACAGTGAAAAAATCCAGAACGTGCGATTGGGGTAATAACATAAACAATATTTGGAGCAGGTATCCTACTAAAGTCATAATGCACACAAAGCTCGACTAAATGTAAAATACAAGGGGAAATGGGGACAACGAGAGTCTTTTCATACATTTTTTTAGCAAATAAGTTCATATATGTATTGCTTACATCCCAGGTTTATCGAAGGGAGAAACATACCTTAACCAATGATTTAACATGTTTGTGATGCGGTTGTAGCAGTTCAAGTCCCAGGTTCTTGGCTCCAAGTTCTTGGTGGTATCACTTACAACTGCTCACACCAACTACATATTGCAGATTAGTCGAATGTCGAGGGAAACTTGAAGAGTTCTTTTGGTATTGGCATCGATATCGGATGCACATATGGATCAACAATTAATGAATGTACTTGGCTAGCTAATTGCACGTCAAATCAGAATAATTCATCCATTTTAACAATGTGAAGAGGCCGACGTGGGAGCATATGGTGGCATAGCTATATACCTAACAACTTTACATTTTAACCTTCGAACCCTACACATCATTCAGCAGGGATTACAGTTTGGACTCCACGTAGCATCAACTTGTTGTCTGAGATATGAACTTTAAATTGTTGAGATTGATTGTATCAGTATAATTCGAACAATGCCCAAGTTCGACGACGGTGAATTATCACAATAAACCCTTAATCAATCGACATTTATTTCTATACCAAAGTTAAAATATCTTGTTTGAATTCGCATGTTATTCGTCAGGCTAATATTCAGGACATCAATATAAGAGGTATATTCTGACCACGTTAATCAAAACATAAGACGCTTAATTTATTTTTTTTAAATGAGCTTCTTATATACTTACATGCATACCTCCGCGTATGAAATAGATTGAAAGGTTGATCTCCACATAATGCATAATACTTAATATCCCCCTTGATAATCATGTCAAATGCGCTTATGCACAAGCCTCCTTTGTTTTATTAATAGTATGTCGTCCGTCGTATTACTTTGTATAAGTATCCTTCTTTTCTTCTTTTCTCTCTGAAAAGTTTTTTTTTATTAATAGTTGGAAGTAATGTTTTCATGTCTGTAGTTGTTATTGTCAGTACTTAGGCATCAATCTAGTAGACTATCTTGGTTCCTTGGAGTAGAGTCATATTTGAGCCATATTTTGTTGGAGTCGGCAATCAAATTCTTATATATGTAAATGTGTGATTTGTATTGTGTAAAATCTTTCTCTTTCCACATTTCTCAATTTCGAACCTGATATAGGAGCTAGATCTGGCTTGATTCCCTTAAGGAAAGGCCAGGAAGATGTGAGAGAGTCTTGAGTGATATTGTTTTGTACAAACATAAATTAATATAGGTGTGTGATAGTTGATTTCTATTGTGAGATTTATTTCTCCCTGATTAGATCGGTGTGTCAGTGTGGTTTTGTGGTTTTTTAGATCTGTATCGATGGTTTTGTAAATCTGTATCGAGTAAATAGCCAACATTTCTCTCTCTACCTGCAAGCCTTCAATCAGATCCTGAGCCATTGTGCAAATTCTGTTGATGAGAGGTGGAGACGGAGGTCAATTTCGTGGAGCTTGCATAGAACTGCAAGTACACATATGTTTCCAGAACCGAGAGCAACAATGATGTAGTTGTTGCTTACGAAGGAGTAAAGGGTTGTTTGTGCACATCATCCAATAATTTGAGGCTTAAAGTTTATGAGATGAGCGAATGAGCCAATGAGAATAACATTGACAACGGTCTGTGTCCTGGTAAGCATGGTTATCGTCGATCTCTACAACAACGCAATTTCACCAAGCATGGGAACTAATCAAGATCTTATCATTGGTGCTTTTACTTGTAATTTTTTGAATATGGTATGGAGGAGATCTGGACAAGAATTTGGGATCAGGAGTTGTGGTGACAAAATTAAATAGGGGCACATCATTAGTGGCCACGGTGGAATTCAAAGAGTTGACCTAACATTGATCTGCAGTTGGAGGGGATCAATGTCCATTACGGGCCTCGTGTTGTTGTAAAAGAGCAGGATTGTGGTATGTGTCGTGAGATTCCTCAAGGGAATCCATTGGATATTTTTCCTCCTACTACATTTGTTCATAAGGACTATCTCTTTGAATCGCCTGAGACTGTGTGCAGGATCGATGTTGGATCTGACATTCGTGTTCAACACAGATCAAAACTGTGCCCTGATGCTCTCGCTGGGGTCATGCACGTCCAAGCTTAATAGAGTAAGTGGCATAACACCAAGGTCTATGTCCTCCGAGCTTGCGGCTGAGAGGACAACGTGTTCTTCATGCAACGAATTTGTTTGGCGCTACTGTCTATGTCATCTAATTGGGAAACAATGCTGGGACTCAACGTTTGGCTATTATGGTGTACGAGCGAAGAAAAGGCACAAAAGGGAAACGTTGAACAAACTCCTTTAATTAACTTTCTTATGGATTTCCTTTTCTAGTCGAGTTGTGTCAATGTTGGGAACCAAGCTGGCATTAAAATCATTGTTGGCTACAATGGTTTGAAACTATTTCTCTCAGCACTAAGCCTCAAAGTACATCTACATCAATTTTTTCTAGCACCTTGGGCTAGTAAGCCAAAAATTCAATTTTGTTTGAGCTGACGAGAAGAAGGTTAATGTTTAGATTTACGCACCCTATTGAATTAAAATGTTTATTGTGGCAATGATTGTTTTCAAGGGTGAGGGTTTGTTTGTGTGTCTAAATGTGTTGTTTATTTCGTGCTGTGTGTTTGATATTTAGTTGTGTGCAAATTCAGATTAAAGAAAGTTGGTGGTTCTTAAATTGGAAGCTTCGGTGTCCAAAACATCAATTATCATGTGTTTTTATTGGTTATAAAAAGGGTTGGTGGTTCTTAAGCTAGAAGCCACGGTGTCTGAAACATCAAATCTTATAAGGTCAAGTTGTTTGATCAAATTTTGAACACATTCACTATCGAGACCTCCATCTTAGCCACTGACACATATCCGAAAGAGAAATATCTAACAGATGGTGGTCGGTCCAGGATGGTTCATTAGTTAATAGTTCTTATCATGGAAACCCCAACGAGCTAAGGTGTCAATATCATTGATCTTGCAAAGTTCATCAACAATGGTCAGAGGCGTTTACTTTTTAAATGGAGGTCAAGTGACTGCTCGAATATGTGGTGGTGAAAGAGTGGAGTTTGTGAGATTCCAGAGTCGATATGAGTGCCAATGAAGACCTATCAGACACATTTATTTATTGTTTTAATTTGTGTTTTTCTTGTTATCCATGTAAGCATTAAGAGAGGGTGTTGGAAGCAATACTTCCATGTCAAGTGTAGTTGTCATTGTGAGTCCCTAGGTATCAATCTAGAAGTTAATGGTTCCTATTTTATATGTTGGAGTCAAGTCATGTATGAGCCATAATTTGTTGGAGTGAGTGATCAAATTCTTATATATGTAAATGTCTTATGGGATCAATAAAACACACTGTGATTGGTCCTGTATAAAATCTTTCTCTTTCCACATCTCTCAATTTTGAACATTAATTATGTTTATACTAGCAATTTCATTAGATGTTATAAAGGAAATGTCTCAAGGCCATATAAAATATGATTGAAGATAAAAATTAGTAAACAAAATCCCATTCAAAGCAAGAAGATAAAAATAAATCACTTACATTATGCAAAATTGATAGATTCTATAATCTTTCCAACATAGATAGTCTTACCTTCAAAGATTATCTTTCAAATATTAATATCAAATATTTGATAGATTTTGAAAAAATACAAATAGTAGATGACATCAGATAAACTAAATAAAATAATAGTAATTCATGAACAATATGATGCCTATCTTTCAATGCGCATGATAATGTTTGAAATTATTGAAATTCAAAAGTGAAAGTCATTAAAGATTAATAAAACTAAGGTATAAATGCAAAAATTAAACTTTACACTGAAATAATATAAAGTTGTACCTTATTATGGTCGAATATTATGTTGTAACAATTGAAAAAAAGTCAAAATAGAGAAGGTATGTAATTTATGTCTAGTTGTGTTGAGTTTTTTTCCTATATTTTATAGAACTTTGTTTTCCTATCGTTTCAAAGACATAGTCTCCAAACTAAATTATTAAATGTTTTGACATTATTACTTTTATGGAAAATTTATTAATACATTTAAAGTTACAAATTTGAGAAAATGTAGTCTCAATACATTAAGCATTCACAATTTTTTCTAAATCCCTACAATAACTTTGATAAGAAATATATAATAATATGAGGAATATGAAATTAATATTAAAAATTGTATAAAAATACAAAAATGATAGATTCTCAAAGTAGTAAATCTAACTATAAATATTTTAGTATAAATCTAAATGTAAAAGATTTATTGATAATAATTAATGTAAATCCAAATTTGATACTCGTCATAATTTCAAGTAGGAATTTATGCTATATAGTTTATTAATGTCATTTTCTAATGTATCACATAATCTCATGTAGGATGTGGACTAAGATACAAAGTAGATACTGCATAGGCAAAGCCATATATAGTTTGGTCAAGGAGTAAATAAATTTGTAAATACAACTTATTGATTGTTTGATTTTTTTATGTCATGTACTCCCAATCCCAATTCCTTGTGAGTTGTCTACCCCTCTTGATTAGTCGATAATCCCAATGTTTATATGGTGATTACCATCAAAGGGTTTTCTTTTAGGTGTTTCTCCTTGGGTTATGCTACTGGATTTGTAGCTCCTTTCCATTAGCTTTCAACTACAATGGTAGCACGAGAGAGATATATTTTGTCAACATTAGTGGTTTACCTTTCCTATTTTTTTTCATGAAAAGTCCCTGTAAACTTTGTATTGGAAAATGTTTGTAGAGGATATGTAAAAACCCTGGTGAAAATTCCATGTAATAAAATTTAAAAAACAATAACCACGGATGAATGAGACACTTATTCCAAGCTGAATGTTGAGAAGGACATCTAAGGGGCTGTTCATTTGGTTGTATATGGCTAAGCAAATTAGAAAAGACAATGGATAAGGATTTGGAAAGGAAAAATGGCATTTCTAGCACAATTATTTATAAGAATGATGGAAATTAGGAGAAAAAGGAGGTGAAATGTCACATGTTACATGTGAGGAGGAAAATGAAGAAAAATAATGGGAAATGAAGGAAATAAATGCCTCATTCATAAAAAGGCATCTGAGGATCAGTTGGTAAGCTTTTGTGAGTTCAGTTTTGGAGAAGTCTCATTTATCTCTCTCTCATACTCTTGGATACTAGATTTTTCTTGGAGAATTTTAGCATTGGAGCAAGAAAGGCAAAGAAGGAAAGAGGAAGCAAGGATCAAGCAGGGAAAGGTAGGATCGAGCAACTACAACAGGATTTATTGCAGGTATCGAATTGCATGAATACTTTCCTTGCTAGATATGGCATGCAAGGAATTACATGTGGTTCTCTTTTATCGTTGCATGGCTTTCGTTTTTTTCAGCCTAGATTTGCCATTTCTGGATAGCCATAGTGTGATCGGGTTATCATGTTTTGGTTGAGATGGATTTACATATGGATTCGAAGCTGAGTGAGGTGGATCTCTGAAATGATAGAACACATGACTTAGTAAACTGTAGACTAGACTGTGGGCTACGGTAAAGCCAGATTTTATGTTCCTGTTGGACACCTAATCCTAAAGGGTTAGTGTGGAAGCCGAAAAGACTAAGCAATCCAAGAGACCTTGGGATCTGAAACCCAAGAGTCACAACATTGTATTATAAATGTACATCTCCTGTTAATAAAAAATGAACTCACATGATTTATCTTTCACATTGTTTTACTGTCCATGTGTGTTTAACATGGTATCAGAGCAAGTTCGTTCATAATATGCTCAATCCTTTGTGAGCCACTTGTTTTTTGTGGCCTGTGTAAACCTACGCATCGATTATACACTAGTTGTATATGTAAGATGGTGATGGCAAATATATTTTGAAGACCGATTATATGCTGGTATATATGTTCGTTGGAATGCTTTTGAATAATAACATTTGAATGGTTGATGCTTGATATTGCCTTGTTTTTAAATCATTTGAATGGTATATGGTGCGGTAAATGAGTGTAATGGTGCGTTACGCTGCTGGAGACCATTCAGTGGCTGTTGTAATCAAAACATTCTGTTAGTTCTAGAATTGAAACGTTCTCTCTCATAAATTCCAGCGCTCTGTCCTCTGCGTGATTCTCTGCACCTCCTGCGCTCTGCGCTCTGCCCATATACTCTGTCGATTCGCTGCCCCTCTCTGCGCTGCCTCTGACCTGACTGCGCATCCGTTTTCTCTGAGAGACTGCGCATTTTTTGCCTGAATTCGCTGCTCTCTCTGCGTGATTTGCTGCTCTCCCTGCGTGATTCGTTGCTCTCCCTGCGTGAATCGATGGTATCAAAGCAACTGTCCACTTCTTGCGCGAATCATAGCAACAGCTCTCTTGCAGTAGTAGCATCCCTTGGCATGTGTCATATTGAGGACGCAAGCTCCAAGAAACACCACAAAAATAGCACCATCTCAATCATTTCTCATCATGAAAATCGGGAGGTAAACTAAATTCCTCTTCTTGATTCAAAATCTCCATCTCCTCATCATCTGGTTTCAGCATTTCAATATTATAGAATCGATCCAATAGTTGCAATATCTCATCTGCGGAGAAATTTCGATTTAACCTTTTCTTAAGGTATTCCATCAAGCCAAATAGAACGAAGTGTCGGTGCATCCCTTGTAGCTTGGCGGGGTGATAAATTTCCAGAGCTTGCAGCAGTGTCAGTTCCAGCTCCACCTGGGGCAGAGTTCTTCCATGGATTAAACGCAGACTATGAAGGAAGTCTGATTTTCGTCGAATTATTCGCCGGTTTTGGATCAGAGAGCTCGCCGGATAAGGGGAGCGGTTTGAGTGGCCCTTATCCCAGGCCATCATAGGTAATGTCAAGGTAGTTAATGTCGATATCTAATTATTCACTGAAAACTCTATTGCCAGAGATGCATGAGAGGATAATAAAACCAACCTTTATTGCCACCAATACTCCGAACGTCAAGAGAGTTTGAATTTCCTGCAAGACAGAATATATATAACGGGCAAGAGAGTTGTGTTATTCTTTGTACATTTGTCTGCTCATCCCAACACGGCTTGTTTTCAGTCTTACGTTGCCAACATTATGGTATCAAAGCACCCCTGAATAGTCTCATGGCTGCCCCTTCGTGCCGTCTTCTGGTTCGATGTTGCATCCTATGATCTGCAAATCGTGAAGTCTTTCTTGTACAGTGTATCCATTAAAAGTTAAAATTTATCGGGTTGAAGGAATGCAACGTTCAACTTTCATTGGACATCTTCTCATTTCATTTGTGCGGCTCGAAGTTCTTCCATTACATTTCTGTGTTCCCCATAGTGTTGACGATTGAACTTATCCTCAGCCGCTCTCGCCGCCTTGACAGTTTCAAGAATCTCTCCCAGTTTTGTTGGGTAGAACAAGTTCAGGGGATCTGGGACGCGAGTTTCATCCTTGTGGAGGAGTTTGTGTCTCTGCAGGTGCCTGTGCGAGTATCTATTGCTCGCTGATTAAAACTGTGAGCCCTCTTTTTGTTTGCTGGTGTGTTGAATAGGACGCTAAAACCGATACCAGTGCAGAACAGACTTCAAAAAGAGGTTAACACTCACCCATTGGTGACAGAGCAGGCGCAAGACGCCTGATGCTATTGACAGCATAATGTTGCACGTTGGTCGTGAAATTGCAGAAGCCGAGCAGTACATTGCACCGTAAAAAAAAAGGTTTGCTTGAAAATGTTCGAAAGGAACTGAGTTTGAATCGGAGGAGCCACTAATATATCCAGAATTCCGGATTTGAAGGCACTCCCTTTTTCCTACCTGCAGCAGCTCGTTGAAAGGAGACTGAACTCGTTAAGGAGAATAATCTGAGCGTTTTCTAGGCTTGAGACATAGTATTAATTTTCTCTATGTTGAGGGAGCAATATAGCAAGGGCCATATCTTCTTCTGAAGGCTGAGTTTTCTACTGGGGACGAACGCGGAAATACTGGACTATTTCACTCCAGAAACTGATCTCAACCAACTGCGTCGACACAGCATATTTGCCCACTCACATATAAGAAATAGCTGTGTGCTACTACTCTCGATGCAATGGACCGTCAGGATTTAAATAAGGCACCCCAACCGTGTGTTAAAGCTAGTCTATCACTTGGCTCAGAGCAATGTACCTGATGAAGTCCAAGAGAGCTCATCTGAAGAAGAAGATTCAAAGCCCAGTCAACTTCCTAAAAGATCAAAGAAGCTCAAATAGAATTGTCATAATAGTCTTAATAGTATCAGAGTTTTCCTTGTCTCTTGTTTATGGATAGCTGTCAAAGTTACAGATACAGGCTGACTTTATTTTGTTGCAATTTCGGTTTCTTTCCTTTCCAGAACAGAAAGACTATAAACTTGGTTCCTTAGTCTTTTTTGGTTTCTTCATAAACATCCACGCTAAATTACATATTGTGCTGTATAATTCCGCCCATTTGCACTTCTTCCCAGGAAAGTTTATGGTGTTTGAAGGTTTAAATACCTCTGCGTGGTTCATCGATCCAGTGTAAATATCAGAGATAGAAGCAGCCTCCCAAGAGCGAACTGTCCTGTTACATCTTTAAGATGGGCTATTCTCCATCTTCATGAGGGTTGCAACACAAACTTCAATGATGTATTGATCTGTTTGGAGTTATTAGTTCATCAGTCTCTAATAATCTCTTGAGCAAATATTCACTGAAATATTAGCTGTTCATCTGCTTCCAATGTCTGTTATTATTTGAGTTGTCAAGAGGTATATGTAATCCATTCCTGTAGTTGAAGTTCGAATTTCAAAGAAGGAAGAAGTCATTTAGCTGTGCATCCATACAAAGCGTATCTTGGTATACCTGAGCATTTTAAGGGTGAAACATATCTATTGTATCTGTGTTGGAAGGACTTTGAGCCTCTCATTCTTGCTGGGTGTTCATTTCTTTGTTGAGACAATGGCTAGATTTGATGATGTATTAGAGTTACTGAATACACTAATACACTCCACTATTGGTGGGAAGGTAAATGTTAGCAAAGACACTCTTTGTGACATTCAGACCTGCCTGCATGATGCACAAGAAAAGATTGATTTTTTGCAACTAGAATCTCAGTTCCAGCAAGATGAGCTTCAACAGATTTGTCATTCCAAATTGTTTTCTGCTCAAAACAATATGTTGTTCAAGGTTAAACCAGCAAGTGGTGAAATTAGTAAGATTAAGGTTGAATCAGATCCAGAATCAAATAAAGCAGTAATTGTACATGCAGATGCAGAAACTAAGTCTGCACTTCCCAAGCCCATCATCAGACCTTGGGAACAGCTTGTCCACAACAAGCACAAAACTGGTCTTGGATATGACAAGGACTTGTCCTTTCATATTCCAGACTATGCCAAGCCCATTCAGTTTCAAAGTGCTGGATTTATTCATGACAGTTCACCTGCTCCTCATGACAGTTCACCTCCAGCTGTTCCAGACTCTACCCCTCTTCCACAGCAATAGCAACAACAACAACAACAACAATAGATCGTGAAATGCCAACACTGTGACCGAGTTGGCCATCTGAAAGATCACTGTTTTGATCTTCATCCATGTGAGCACTGTCATAAAACCAACCATTCTTCACACAGATGCTTCAGAAATAAACGTCCTGCAAGAACAAAGATTCATCTTGGATGGATCACTTCTTGGCAATGGGCATCAACAGCCAAGAAGATATTCCAAACACATGTTAGAACTTGTTCCAGAGTATTGAACAGTCTTGCAGTTGAGTTTTCTCCATCTTCTCACCTTGTACCTGACAGGGGGGGAAATGATGGTCATCTACAAGCTTCAAAGCCACATCAAGCGAGCCTGAGCCACAACCTGCCACACCAGTTTCAGAGTTGTAGCCAGAGACAAGATGCCTGAACATGCCTTCAGAGTTGTTGGTCATCCTTAAACCATCACAGATTGAGAACACTTCCTCTAGCAGAAGACTCCAGCTTCTTGCCAGTTTTGGAAGAGTTCCAGGAATTGCATTAAGCATTCCAGAGTTGTTGGTCATCCTTAAACCATCATAGATTGAGAACACTTCCTCTAGCAGAAAACTACAGTTTCTTGCCAGTTTTGGAAGAGTTCCGGGAACTGCACTAAGCGTTCCAGTGTTGGTGGTCATCCTTAAACCACCGCCCTTTTTTACCAACATTTCATATAGCACATTCAGCCTAGTGCTGCCATGTATTTTTTGCACATTTTGTATTACAGCTCTCTTCTTGGACTCATACATAACCCTTCGGATTAAGGGGGGGAATGTTGGACACCTAATCCTAAAGGGTTAGTGTGGAAGCCGAAAAGACTAAGCAGTCCAAGAGACCTTGGGATCTGAAACCCAAGAGTCACAACATTGTATTATAAATGTACATCTCCTGTTAATAAAAAATGAACTCACATGATTTATCTTTCACATTGTTTTACTGTCCATGTGTGTTTAACAGTTCCCTCGGATGCCATAAGAATCCTTTCCGGTGAATGGAAGGATATACAGGAAATCCTAGAGGTGTTTTTCTCTCTGTTGGGCCTAGTAATCCCAGGTTTGGCATATGCGGTAAATCCTGGAGAGTGTTTCTCAATTTAGGGCCTAGGGATATGGGTTTTGATTGGGATAAAGACTGAGAGACTAGGAGATAGGAAAATTCCTCACAGTGTAGGTGGAGAAATTTGATGGCATCCATGCTTGTTTTCCTTAGTGGTTGGGTGGAGATCATGGTAAAAAATGTTATAATGTGTTCATTGTATTGTCCTAACAATCCAAGATGACTTACAATAAAACATGGTTTATATTGATGAGGGTGAGGTGGTTTAGCCTCAGTATGCCCTGGTTGAGTTCTTTTGTTTTGAGTCCCACATTCATGCTTGGAATATGGCATGAGGTTGAATGGACGGAGAGAGATTTGGCTCAACCATTCTATGGTTAGGTGGAACATAGTAGTCCCATCTCTGGTTGGTTCATTGCATTGATTAATGAGAAATTCATTCCCTTGATTTTCAAGTGAAAATGTATTGGTGTATATATGGATTTCGATCTATGATATGTTTATTGTATTTATTTTCCTAATATGCTAGTTATATGCACATTTTATGACAGCAACTATGTATGGATCTCAGCCTATTTTTATTTGTATATGAATGGATAATTTATCTATGACCTAATAGAGGATAATGCAACAATTGGCACGAGGGAACAATGGTTCATAGCGATTCTCACATAAATATGACATCCCTGCACTTAATTATGTTGTTTACACCTATAGGTTACATGTTGGTGATATGTTTGAAGAAATGCCTCTCATGGCTAGTAGGGGTCTGGTTATGGTGTTAATCAACTTATTTCTTTTGCATAATTTTTTACTTGTACCTTTACCAATTTCAACATTTCATTCCATTCTGGATAGTAACATGGGCTCTGGGCCTGAAAAAGCGACTTAAACCTCAGGGTCACTGGCACAAAACTGGCAAGTTTGGCCTATAGTCACTGGTGTGCATGCCTATGAGAGTAACTTTAGGTCTTTGGTCACTCCCTTGCCCATATAATGAGAGTGACTATGGTCTAAGAGGTCTAGAACAACAGTGGGACCCAGGGACAGGTTGTCTGAGTGGCTGACTTGTCTCCTGAGGGTTTTGTTGTTAATGTTGGGTGACTATGTGTTATTCCACTTCCTTAAGGTCACCTAGGAGGTATAGTCTCATCATAGTAGCCTCTCGTCTCATGTTTGCCCTCATTGACATGGTTACTTAGGTGGATGTGGGAGGAAGGTGTTACAGAGTGGTAGTAGAGCATGGTTCAACTCTCAAACTAGATGGGTTGAATGTCTTAGCCATGCATGCATGTCAGTTGCGTGTGTGTCACTTACGCTTATATACTATTGCAATTGCTTGATGTTGGATTAGGGTTGTAGTATGGCTATCATGGAGAATTGATGTTGATTTCATGAAGAGTATTTGACATGAGTATGTGACTGAACTTATATGGTTGTTTATCACTTACATGTTGATTTTATGTCACCTACTTATATCCTTGTATGTTAGGTTACATTTTGAATATGTTGATTACATGTATCATTCTTGTAGGTTGATTACAAGAACTTATCGATTATGTTCAACTACATGTTTTTATGCATATTTGTAGTTGGCTAGGCATTGCTTATGTACAATGTTGGTTTCATGTAAAAATGTGTATAATGGAGTAATGGTTGTTGTCATGAATGAGGTCATAACATGCATTGTTGATATGGCCTTGCATTGATGACTGGATCCTAGTTAGAATGATATTTATGTGTTGATACATTTAATTGCATATGTTTATATGTTGTTATGATTATGTTATACATGTATCACGCTGATTTGGTGATAACGTAGACAAGGTATCCTCCTTGAGATATACTTAGGTATGTTCATTTTTGTGATTTGTTTTATCTAACATATTATGCATTTTGGGAATAGAAAGATCAAATGCCTAGCAAGATGGTTGACTATAGAGACTCTCCCTATGAATCCGAAGAGCAATATGGCGTTGGGAACTCTTCATATTTGGTAGTTACATTGAGAATTTTGAAGGAAGAGATAAGGAGTTGTAAGGCAGATAATGATCGAATCATACAAGCACAAGAGAAACAAGCATAAGAGAATGTTATACTTCTTTAGAGTTTGTCAGACTTGCAGCGACAAGGGCCACTTCAGATAAGCCATGGACATGAGGATAAAACTAATGGGGCATATGACAGTAGATCTCCTGGTAGACATAGGACAGATAGATCTGATACAATGAGAGATGGCAGGTTGTTGGAAACTCCAGAAAGGAGGGGAGATGAGTACATTATTATTCGAAATTTGGTTCTGATAGACATCATGATCATCATCATTATCATCCTTATAGGAGGAATCATAGGGGATACTTACGAGATGAATTCATGAAAGAAAATCCACCTACTTTTGATGGATATATGAAGAAGCCAGAAGATGCAGAGGCTTGGATACTTGGAATGAACAAATTCTTTGAGTTACATGAGTACACAGATAACATGGAGGAAAAAGTAGCTATCTTCAGCTTGAAAGGTAAAGCAAACATCTAGTGGGAAGATATTAAGCGGCAATGAATTTCAAGCTCAAGGTAGTTACGGGTTTATTTCTAAAAGAAAAGAAGGAGGAGGATTATTACATCTTCATTGCCCTGGATGATATTAAGTGTGCCTTGAGATATCAACATTCGTGCTTGGAGAGCCTAGATGCCAAATTTTTTCACTTGGAAAGCCACCTTTAGTGTCATGAAAACCACCAACTCCTTGAGTTTCCAGTACCAAATATCCTTCCCCTGTCACATTGTCAGATTCATGATCTTTATGGCTTATTCATGTATTATTTATATATATCATTATGTAGTAGATAAGCCTATTTATTTTCAATGGTTAATGTATTTTGTTTATACATTATCGCTTGTAGGTGATCAATTGATATGTTTTCCCTTATGGTAGATTAAGGCCGCTGATATATGTCTCGGTTGAACTATGAAAATTTGGTTCATGGATGAGTTTTTGACATCTTGAAGAAATACAAAATTAATTTCAGTATATATATATATGTGTGTGTGTGTGTGTGTGTGTGTGTGTGTGTGTGTGTGTGTGTGTGTGCGTGTGTATGTGTGTATTAAGAAGTTTTTAATAAAATAAGAAATAAGAATATTTCTATATAGAGATGTTGAATTTTGTTTGAGACTATGGATTATAGACAAGTAATTTCTTAATATTAATGTGCTCCATGCATTTCCAAGTTTTCCATAATGCGCAAGTAATTCTAGCCTTTTTAGGAGGTTTCACATTTCACATGAAGCTATAGTGTCTTTCTTCTTAAGAATGGAAAAGGAATCCAAGATAGATCGAAAAGTAAAAGAACCATATTTCTTGTTAGCCCCCCTTGCAAGATACTGTCTCTTAGGGTTTCTTTGATGGGGAAAGTTAAAGTGAACCCCCTTTTGTATTATTGTAGTCTTTTTATTCCTTTATGATAATCATTATATCCATGTCTAATGTTCCCAAGAAAGGTGAACAAAAAAAAATGTTGAATTTCTTGGTCTCTTGAATTTACTAAATATGGCAAAAGATAAAGGAATCAAAAGTTGCAAGTCGATGGAGGTTTATAATTAGTAATAAAGTAGGAAACTAACTATATTTAATTAAAAAAACCTATGCCTTGGTACCCTCCTACATATGATTTAGAACATGACAAGTTTCAGACATAATTTATGGAATTAAATGAACAATCTGATAAACTCTCCAAGGGATTTCTTACCCTTCCTATGTGGTCTTTTAATATGGGAGAATTTATTGATGGAGAAGCCTAGAAAACTATGGACATGAGGATTTATCTTTATATTCTATATTTTTGTTTTTTTTCTTATGAGTAGATCATCTTATGAGGATGTACTTGGAGGTATCAATCTTTCTTAGTGAACATATGATATGTTTTTGTGTATGTAACAATACTCTCAAGTATTGGTTTTCAATTTTTAAAAGGAAATCCTATTTTAGTCTTGCAAAAGGGTAAGTAAATGTTGGTAGGCAATTTAGCTAAAGAAATAATTTCACAAGTTGTACTATGCATATCATAGTACATGTATCCCTTGTGTAGAAAAATATAGAGATGTTAAATTTATATGTAATATAAATAGTAAATAAACAACATATTTCTGTCTTGTCTCCAATTCTACAAAGTTTTGAGAAAGATCAAAGGATCAAATTTCTCATAGTGTAAACCTTTTCTCAAATTTTGTATTGAAAAAGAGGTTCACACCTTGAGAGATTTGATCCTATTTTACACTTGCAAATCTAAATTTATAATAAATCTATTTTTATTTAGCATAAAAAAATTAATATAAAATATAAAATTAAATAATAAAAACATTTACACCTTAAGTTTAAAATAGGTTTACACTAGCTATATTAATCAACATTCATTTATTATGTATATATGTAAAATATTATAGAATTCCCGATTTAATCTTCTTAATAAATTTAAATTCACATCTTAATTTATTTATTCTCGTTAGGGATAAGATTGGTGCACCTTGTAGATTACCAGTTCCACTAACATGTCACACACATAAGTTATACATTTACGTGATAAATAAGCCTCACACTATATCATTGGAAAAAATGAATGGAAAAACCGATTTTTTTCGTAAATTAGATTAATAATTGTTAAATAGGGATGTAAAAAGGAATATAACAATTGATTTTTTTTAAATCTAAAAATACATCATTTAGAACATAAATGTTCTCTCAAACATCATTTAGGATTTATGAAACAGTTTGTTGTGAACTGTTTAAACCTCCAAAATACGGTAGAAAATATGTACTCAATCATAAGAAAATTTAATATATATGGCGCACCTTAATGATATGCCCTGAAGTTAATCATCTCAAAAAGACTAATAAGAAAGAAAGAAAGAAAGAAATTATTTTGATGTCCATGAGGCTAAAGATAGCCTATGAGTCAGGTTGCTTCTTGATTTGCTTGAGCTTCAAAATAAATGCTCCCATCTTCTTGACAAACCCCTTGCTAAATAGATTATCCCAAGAGCTAACTACCAACATATCTACATAACTTTCCTTGTTGTCTTTGAAGGCCTTACATTCTAAAATGAAATGTTTTTCTGTTTCCACTTTTCCAGAAGAACAAAAAATGCATACTCTTTCCCCCCACACTTCCTTTGGCCTTTTCCACAGCCCTATTTCACAACGAAGTTGATGAGAATTCATCCTTAACTGAGCAATAAGAGTTTTTTGTCTTCCCTTCTCAATATTCGACAAACTCTCTATCGATAGAATGGTGTATATAATTTTCTTTTGCCGTGTTCATTTTTAATGACTTCTACATTGTTATTAAGATTTTATACACCTAGTTTACGTTTAACGAAGGCAATTCAATATCACTAGAACTATTTTGTTAGAAAATAAATAAAAGGAACAAATACCTACTGACACGCGGTAAAGAATATTTTTTAAATTTATATAAAGGATATCAGTTAAGGAATATTTTTTAGTTTTATATAAAGAATGTATATGAGAATTTTCAAATTAAAACAAAGATGCTCATGTTATTTGTAGAAATTAGTTTCGGGGTTAGTTTCGATGGTTGAGTCTCTGTTGTTAAAGTACCTTTTATTATTAAGAGGTCATGGGTTCATTCTTCTTACACTCTCAGGTCAAACTCTGTGGTTGAGCTAGGAAGTGATCCCTTCAAATGGATACGTCTGGTACAAATATTCCATGGACATAGTGGTCATTGATCTCTGGGGGTTCGTGACTCACATAAAATTGCAAAATTTGAATTTGGATGGAGAAAACTAATATTCAATTCTTCCGAGTAACCTAGGACAAATTGAATTGACTATTGTAATTTATATTATTTATATAAGATTTATAACATTTAATTTGAAATAAATTAATAGCCTTGAAGATATGATACTAAGTATTTTAAAATCTATTAAAATTTATTCAATACAATATATAATATTTATCAATGTTAAAAATTCATAATATTATATATGAAATAGGTTAATGTCGAAGACCTCAAGATATTTGGTAGGATTCACATAAAGTTGAAATTATATCTCCTTATAAATCATTAATCTCTGTATAAATCATTAATTGGTCATGTGAGGCGGCATCATTTTCCTTGATTAAAAGTGATGAGTTAGCTTACATTTATAAATAGTATCCACTAATGATTTTTCTCATTGGAAATTAAAAAAAAGGTTATAATAGGTTTTAATTAAAATCAATGACGAACAAATATGAAAAGAAATGTGCACCTCTTAGGTCAGACCAACTCAACCTGGAGAGTGCCTGAACTTAGAACATTATCTCATCAACAAGAAATCTCATACATGTATGGTTACAAATCGGTTGAGTAGTTTTCAAAAAATTCCTCATAAACATAATATAGAATTAAATAAGAACCCCAATCTCAACAAGACACAACAAACCACTAATAATTGAACAATCTAGAAGCAACTACATTCCTCCATTAATTCTAAGTGTTTTTTATGCTTTTAGAGAGTATCTATAACATTTTACTTGATAGAGAACATTTAGGTTAGTCACATGAGGGTCAAAGTCTCTCTCATTACAAGCCACTAATGGATTATTTTAACACCATGATTTTCCTTGAATGACAACAACGAGTTAACTTGCACTTGTGAATGGTATCCATTAATGGATATGTTCACAACCACTTTCCAATAAAGTCATGATAGGTTTCTTTCCAACTTTAGAGAAGATATAGAAAATTTCACTTATTGGAAAGAGTAAAGTGAAATTAGTCATAAGTATACTTGAATGCCCTTATAAATTAAAACCATTATCACTTTGATAATAAAAATTATTCATTTTCTATTTCAGAATTAGTAAGACTTAATAGGGGTGAATTATGATTATTCACCCTTATGTGATCCCAATGTGGGTAACCCAAGGTGAAAGTCTAAATCCTTATAAAACACTAGTGTGTCATTTAGCCAATAATTATGATGAGTTACTTTGCATATGAATAGTATCCAATAATGTCTACCCTCATTGCCAATTGACAACAAAATTATAGTAGGTTTTCCTCCCTTTGGAGAAGATCCATAACATTTTACTTATTAGATAGAGAAAATTGTAATTATTCAATAGGATACGTAAATATCCTTTCTCATAAATTAAAACAATTATTAGTTATGTAAGTCTACTATTTCCTCCTAAGAGGTCATAGGTTCAAATCCAAAGGAGGTTAGAGTATCTAAACATTAATAGTCTTTTTCAGTAAAATTGTTGTGAAAAGGTGGTCTTATATCCCAAAAACTAAGGTCTCATATACAAACAAGAAGTCTCATACACCCATTTGTTGTGTGGCTTGGCCATGGCCTTACTAGTACACTACAATTAGTAAAATGTAAGTTTTTTTAACACCTAGTGGTAACAAGATATTGGGATTTAGAATTATTCCCCATGTACTTAAAATATTTCATATTATAAGGGCTTTGTGGGGAATTGAGACAATTGTGTTTGATAACTTTAGGGAATTTTCTAGAATGGAAATTTCTTATCTAACAATGTGTGGTATCGCGCTCTACAAAATTTTGTTGTGTTCTTCAAAATTTGATTACAATGCATTGTATTCTTTATAAATATATACAACATTTGTATTTTATTAGCATTCATAATGTGTATTTGTAGAATTGTGGTTAGGTAAAAGTAGCGTGTTACCACACAACAATTGTCGCATAAAAAATAAAGAGGTAAAGGTCAAAAAGTAGTTGAGGCACCACAAAGAAAGGGATAAAGGTCAAAGGTTAGTGTAGGCATGATGTAATTGTCAAAGGAAAATAGGGTCCAATGTGAAAATGTTTAAGGAAAATAAGGTCATTATATTAATTACTAAAATTATGATTTATTTTTTTTGTAAGGATTTTATTGGTTTCATGTGGAAATTCATTTTGATCCTAGGTATTTTCATGAGTAATATTTCTAGTCCATTATTTAAAGGGAAATAACTAATGTAACTAGAAAATATAAATATACTACACAATAACAGGAAAATAAGAAAGAACACAAGTTAGTAAATTATATGATTTTTTCCTTGATCAATACAGAAAAGAGGTTATAATCTCACAAAGATCCATTCTTTCAACCATCTCCCTACTTTGATACTGAAATTAGAAGTCTCTAATATGGCATAATGTTTGTGAATTGTATTTGTTATTTCTAAGGTATAAGATCATGACAAAACACTTGAAAACTTCCTTATATTTTATAGATTGTACTAAATGAAAACAAAAAATATTAACAATGGTTCCTAGATATATACGGACATTAAGTGGGGCACGAAACATAGGAAACCATCCTAGGGAATGAACATTGACACCTCTTATATGAATCTCAAAGAACTCAACCACATAAATTATTCCATTGTCATATGTGTGTGCTTGTGTTTGTGTGTCTAAGAGAGAGAGAGAGAGAGACAAAGATAGAGACAGAGAGAGAGACTAGACCTACTAGTAAAAATTAACATAATATTACTAATTTTATAGAAGGATGAAAATTAGTTGTGAGTTGATCTCCTTCTAATTAAGCATTATTAATCCTTCATGAAAGCACTCTTAAAAAAAGATAAAATGAGAAAATGAAGATCCAAATCCAACCAACATGAAAATTGAGAATAAATTTGATTGATGTAAATCCCACTAATGTGATGGTAATGTAAATATTGTGAGGAAACTAATGGAGAACATAAATCCTAGTAGTTCAATTGCTTGAGAATTACTGAAATTTAATCCTAGTGGAACTTTCATAAATCTTTGGAAAGATTTGAACAGTGAAAGTAAAATGCATATAAACTAAAATGTATCATTAACATAGAAAAAATTGTGTTAACACTTTCTTTTTTAAAATTTGTTCCTCAAAATGTAATTTTAATGGCCATAAACTCCTTTCACAAAGATTTTTTTGTAATTCTAATTGAATCCATTTTGTATTTCCTTGGTTGGAGGTAGAGTATTGATAATTTAAAGGGATGAACAAATCTGAAGTAGAGGTATTACTTTTACATTTCATGGTCTACATAGAAATAAATAACTAAAGAAAACTAGAGTATAGTAAAGGGTTAAGCCATTATGAAGTGAAGGAGAATATAAGAGACATTATTGTGGAACCACTTACATTTAGAGGATTGGATATCAAGTGAAGAATGCAAAGTATTGGCATTGGGACATTGTACATGCGAGGTAAGGGAGAAGAGGCATTAGTGTGGAGCCGTCGAGATGTAGAAGATTTGATATCATGTGGAATTGTAGAGTACTATATTGATGAACTTCAATGCAAAGATTTGAAACATGTTCAAGATAAAAGCTTACCTCTATGATTCTCCACATTAAGGCTTTCACATTAGGATGAATCAATACTTCTGTTTAGAAGAAATTAGAAGAACCTTATGAAAAATAGGCTCGTGGCCTAACTAAAAACCTTGAATATGACATGGACACACTGACTTGTGACATGTGGAGAGCCAAATGAATAGGAAAATTCCTTGTTTCTTCAAAGCTATAATAAGTAACCCTATAAAAGAAAAAAGTGTACCATCTAAAATTACAAATTCTATCATCAATAGGAAGGAGGAGTCCAATGGTCTGTAAGATATTATATTGGCCTTCCAATGGAAGAGAAATAGTAGGAGGTAATAGAGAGGTAGATGAAAATATGATATAAAGTTGAATCTAGGAATAATGAAAGAAAGCCAGGGAAGCTAAGAATATAGAATTAGAACAAAAAAAAATAAGTTTGTTCATAGATTGAGAGGATGAATAAGATTATATAGTTATATCCATGGGGATCAATTCTTGTTTAAGGATCTAGATGTGATATGAAAAGCATGGTTATGGAGTAAAAGATACACAAAGTATATGGTTGAGACTTTATAACTTCTATTTATAATATTCCTTAAGCATAAAAAAATCCCAAAAGAAGGGAATTATTCTTATTTTTCATAAATGATAGGGTATTTTTTCTTTTTTTCCTTTTAAATTTCATTTCTATTATATGTGATTGTTTAGAACTATTTCTTATATTTAAATTATAATATACAAGCAATACATAGTTAGCCTTAATGCACAATGTAATAGAAAACACATATAAATCAATATATATAAAAAATATATATTCTTGATACAATTAATTAAGGTCTTTGGTTGTGAAGTAAGTCTTCCATGTGTTGAGAAATTATGGATCATATTGTAATCGAAGGCCAATATGAAAATACATGGTGAATAAAATATATGGTAAAAACTAGTATTGGGTGCCAAGAGAATGGGTAGTCATTGTTACAATGTCTTCTCTAGTAGAAAATGAAAGATTAGTGACTACACGACTAAAAACATTAATCACCACAACTATTTCAAGTGAATTACTACTAAATTTGAGCAATTCTAAGTGACCCAACTAAAAATTACTAACTTGAATGACTAACTTAGTCTAGGGATAAATATACATCTAGATAACAAATGCCTCAACTAAAAGTGACTAACTTAAATGACTAATTTAGTTCAAGACTAAAATATATGACTAGATAATAAGTGAAAATTAAAAATGATTAACGTAAATGACTACTATAGTCCAATAATAAAAATATTATCAACTAATAAGTACAAGAAGTATATGAATTAGTAATTTATGATAGTCATTTTTAATTGTCACTCTGGAAATAGAAAATTGCAATTTTGACACTAAAGTGTTACATTTCACTAAATTTTAACATTGTGGAAGGATTCATAGACCCGTTTATCTCTAAATGTTAATATTGTGTCTTTGAATACATCTACAACGTTAAAATTTAGAGACGAAGGGGTCATTGAATCCATCTATAATAATAAAATTATAACAATTTTATACAATATTCCATTGCTACCATATGCCATAGACATCCTTTTTAGGTGTATGTCTTTTAACCCATGAAAAATCTAGTTGTAGTCAACTAACTAAACAATTTAACCTCATATCACTAGAATAAGAAAGGGAAATTTTAGCCTCTGTTAGTATCCTTAAGACAATAAATATATTTATCTAATCATTAATGAAACTATTAGATAAAGGTTCATATGATATCAATAACTAACTTATCTTGACTCTATACATGAAATGAAGACCCTAATATTGGTTACAATTTTACCTCTTACCTCAGAACAATATTTTTAACTAAATATCACCCCGCTACACATCTCATGACATCCTCTACCTTGTATAACTTCTTTAAACCTAACTCTCAACTTTATTTTACTTACTATATCAATTATATATCTCACTTACATTATCAATTATGAAATAGAAACTTTTGAAACACATAAAACAAACACCTCACATAAACTAAATAAACAAATTGATTTTAATAAATCAATTTTATGTAATATATACAAATATTTGTATAAGTGTGTGAAAATATTATCATATTTTCTTACAATAAATTTTACACTTACAAAATATCCCCCTTCCTACCTTTGATATGTTACAAATATATCAAACATTGAAAATGTAAAATGTATCCATTCATCAAAATTTCTCAAAGTTGTCATCATTGAACACATTAGTTTGAACCCACAAATATATGAAACCAAATATGGTGTAATGAAGTTCAATTTAAAAACTTAAGAAAATACCACCACATGACTAATGAAGCAGAACTGAAAAACCTAGTAATCCTAGTTTATTCTCATTCAATACCTATAGTGTATTCCACGAAAAAGCCGCAGAGAAATATGAAGTTTGTAAAGGAGGGAGCACTCAGTGTAACTGTGAGCGTATTCATCATCCATCCAAATGTAAGTGGGAGCACTCGATGTAAGAGGGAGTACATTCATTAGCCATCAAAATGTAAGTGGGAGAACTCGATGTAATTGGGAGCGCATTCATCATCCATCAACATGTAAGCACAAGGATATTAAGTTTCTCAGGGTTTGGTTGTTTGCATTATGTATTAAACGATCCATATGTACAATGCAATCTATACCATGGATGCTCTGTGATGATCAATATTCGATCTATTTTTGAGATATATATGATTGAATTAGATCTACAATGTGGGGTTTTGTATATTTGATTTGTAAAATGGGTTATATTTTTCTACATTGAATGGTTTTAGGTTTTTTATTTGGTAGTCCATCAATCATCCAGCGGGTAAGTAGACGAGACAGCTTTGTAAACATTAAGTTTTGAATATGTTTTATGGAAGGATTTATTTGAGATTAAATTGTGGTCCCATTGGTTGTAAAGGATTGGGAGGAAGTGGGGTGGGGATGGGGTGTTTGTTAGATCAAAGAAGTAACCAAAGATGTTTGCAATATAGAAACAATGAAAATACCTAGAATTATTTTCTATGAAATGCTTTTAAAATTTTTATTAATCAACACAAGTTCCAATACATGTGCCTTTTTAGTAAATAATCTCGAGCTACATTAGCGGCCATTAACAATAGTAGAAGGAGGATATTTAATTACCCATTAAGGATATATCCATTACCATATTTGAATCCAAATTCCAAATGTCAAGAAAGTTAATATTGTCACGTTCATAGACAATCATAATCATCTACTTTAAAACAACATAAAAAACATTCCACTGCGAGATCGGTCTAGAGGCCAAAGGATCATCTTTTTCATTATTTAGAAACTATTTCTTTCCTTGAATTGTAGGCTTGGGTTCATGTGCATTAAATTCCCATCCATCATTATCTTATTCCAGAGGCTTCTTTGTGTCGATGATTTGTCAATTCCATCACATGGAATTTATCATTTGGTGATTGGGAGGAGCATTGAGACGCCATCTATGTTACTGTTTGTGGTGCTACCTCACGTCCTGCTGTGCTCAGTCTCAAGGCTACCCAACAATTTGTCATGACTGTTGAGACCAGGCTAAGGGACATGGAGACTCTACAGGGGAATCCATATCATTAATTTATGGCACTATATATATTTTAATTGTATTGTCTATCGAAACTACAAACAATAACGTATATGACTATTTATTATCTTATTCACTATTTCCCATTTTATTATCACATCAACACCCACATAGGGAACCCCGCAGAGTAGGAGGAGTGAGCTGAGAAAACACACATAGTCATGCTTCTAGTTGAAAAAAATCAACCACTATGTTAGTAGCATGTCCATTGTCTCTGCAAAGCCCCCCATTTTTATAAAGAAATGTTTTAAAGACCCCACATCCGCACCCACACCCATATCCACATATCACATCCCACATAAGAGGAGGTGGAGCCTATGCAAAATCACCTATTGATCTAGTTTGCTACAACCACTGAAACATTATGTTAAGAAGATGACCATTTCCTTTGTGGACACTCCATTTTCATTACGTTCATCTTTCATGGTATTTGAAAGCTATATGGTGCATCTTGCAATAGACCATACCTCATAGCTAATGTAAAACATTTTAAGTAAGAAACAAAAAAATGAATGAGAAAATATTATATAATATTGTTAATGCACTAGTCAAACACCCTTATACACATATTTTGATTGTATGTGAATCACTAATAGTAATTATTGAAGATGGAAGGTTAAACGCCATGTCATTTGTATTTTTAGTGTTGATTAGTGGTTGTCATTCATGTCAACCCAAGCAACACCAGGGGCTACCCCGATCTTGCATGGGAATTTTGGTGCCCAGGGTGTAGCTGTAATGGACATTCGTTCAAATCCGGAAACGATTTCTACAAGTTCAGGTGGAATTTCTTCTTGCACTTCCTTTGGAGTATCAATCATCTACCTCCAAACTTGGTTATTTTGATAAATTAGCAGAACTGCTTAATTTTAGCCGCAATGATAAGTGCTTTACGAGTCCTCTAAGAATTGCACATCACACATCACATTTTCCTAAGCCAAGGTTCATTCACTCATGAAATATTGTGATGCAAAACTAATCAGTGACCCTATCACACATCGCAAATCGCAAATCAGTTAAGTCCAAGGTCCATTCACTCATGAAATATTGTGATGCAAACTAATTGGCGATCCTCCATCACTGATCAAGGCAAACTTGATCCAACGGTCAGCAATGATATCGCATGGGGTCTTGCGCAACATTTACCCGCTCTTACAAAACCGATAAGGATTATAAATCCTTGATCTATAATTGTTCGGGTCCGTTTTTGGAATTGATGCCTGATCACTTTATGACCCAATATCCGTTGGATAACAGGGCCATCAAATCCTACGACTTGCGGGTCTTCAACCAACAAACGGATTAAAAAACAGCTTAACCCCTGCAGTTGACTGTGATGTAAGACGTTGAAATTGAAATCGATGGCTAGGAGTGAGTGTAGGGCTTCAACCACGATCAAGAATTCTGTACACTTCCACCCCCGTAGTTGCTGATCACCTAGATCTTATACATGGCGAAGAGAAATTTAAATGCGATCACACCAGATCATACAGAACTCTAAATTTTCAGGCCAAACTAGAAATGCAATAATACAAAGAGATACTTCGGAGAGATGCAACACCTCCGGGATTGACCAATTATCCACAAAATTACACAGAGATATAATTTTTGTAACTTAATCTTATATGGCCAAAACAAGCCAAATCAATCAAAATCCCTTTACAATCATTCAGAACTTACATATATACCATTTCATTCTAACAAAGTGATTCTTAATCACTGGATCAAATCTACCTAATCTTAGACAATATCTAATCTGGCTGATATTCTCCTCGAGAATCTTAACTACATCTAAACTGCTTGAATTAATTACAAAATCACTCTGTCCCTAAATCCTAGCTCAAATCCTATCTAGAAAGCTCGTAATTTGACAGCTAAAGGACCCCACTCCTTTTCTTGTAAACTTTTTTTATTTTTTATTTTTGGAATAAGTTCGAATCCTTTTGCCTTTAGGCCTCACGCTCGTGCATCAGACTCCTGAGGACAATTCTTCATGGGCTCCTATCCATGAGATCTTCTGTAGAACTTCCCAACTTTTGTAGCATTGCATCTGTCATCCAAATAGCTTCAGCAATTGGTTGATCCTTCCATTTGACAAAAAACTAATAAACAGTCCTATCCTCTTGTCTTCTTCAACAATTTCTTGTCCAAAATCCTATCTGGCTTCAATTCCTTTGTTATAGGTAACTGTTTTATCCAATCAATCTCTTGCTCTTCTTGATCCTCTGCTGTGTCATCTGCATCTTCACTTTCATACTTATACAAATTAGCAACATTGAAAATTGGATATATTCCAATATCAGGGGGTACTTCAATTTCATATGCATTTGCAGAAAATTTCCTCAAGACTCTACATGGTCCAATTTTCTTGAACATTAGTTTATTGTACTCCCTTTTTGGAAATATTTCCTTTCTCAGGTGTGCTAGAACCAAATCTCCAACCTCAAAATTAACTGCACTTTTCTTCAAATCTGCTATGCTCTTGAATTTTATGTTGTTGTCATGTAGTTGTTGTTTTACCTGTTCATGTATTGCTTGAAGTTCTGTAGCAAAATCTTCTCCTTTAGCACTTCTCCTTTCAGCTTTTCCCAAGTCTCTCAATTCAGATACCTCTCTTGGGTGCATTCTAGATTATATGGAATGGACTTTGCCATGTACTCATGTTATGAGAATCATTATATGACTATTCTATCTATTCCAATACTTGATCCCACTATTTTGGATGTTCACCTGCAAGACTTCTCAGAAGATTACCTAAGCTTATATTTACAACTTCAGTTTGTCCATCAGTCTGACAATGATAAGAATAACTGAAACTCAATTTAGTTCCAAGCTTCTTCCACAATGTCCTCCAGAAATGTCCAACCAATCTGGTGTCTCTCTTTGAAACAATGCTCTTAGGTAACCCATGTAATCCTACAATCTCCTTAAAAAATAGACTAGCAATGTGTTGGGTTGTGTTATATTCTTTCCACGACTAGCCCACGTAGTTAATTGGGGGTTAGAGGGGGGGAGGTCACAGGGGGTTTGAAGTATACCCGTAACCCCACTTTATGGGGTCCGAGGCAGTGCCCTGGAAAAATTTTGGTTTTGGACCCTATGTTAGGTTGGGCGGACCCACCTATGGTTTTGTGCATGATTTTCACACATGTTTTTTGGACGCGATGATTTTCGGTCCATGGTATTGGACATGATGGTTTTTCGGTCCATGGTATTGGACGCGATGTTTTTTCGGTCCATGGTATTGGATGCTTCAACATGTATAAATATGTATTGTAACATTGAAAGGAACATAATGAAAAATCAAGCTAGTAGTCCCGGTTTTGGGATCCAAGAGCAAATCTCTGTGTATATGTGTTTTATGTGTTATGCTCTCGCATTGTTTATTTTCCGTGTTTTAGAATTCGTTTGAAGGTAATTTCTGTACGGGGTTAAAACCTACATTTGGTATCAGAGTTGTTTTGGCTTCAAGGGGATGCCTTTTTTGCTGAGGGGTTTCGCTCGGGCCTGTCGTAGACCCTGTTCAGTGAGAGATCTGTGAGATCGATTCTAGTGGTGAAAGATAGAGATTGAGGAATTTAATGGTCAGAGATTTGAGTTGTGGAAACTCAAGATGGAGGAACTATTGGTGGATAAAGATTAGTGGATCACGGTAGATCCGAGAACTAAACCAATGGGAGTGTCCGATGAAGAATGGAAGAAGTTGGATTGGAAGGCAAAGAGCACAATACGATTATGTGTCTCAGATTCAGTATTGTTGAATGTATCAGGGGAAGCTACAACGCAGGCTTTGTGGGAGAAGTTAGGGACTTTGTACCAATCTAAGTCTTTGGTGAATAAATTGTTCCTACGGAAAAAGTTGTATAACCTGAGGATGAAAGATGGAGACTCGGTGACAGAGCATCTGAACACATTCAATACTGTGGTAAGTCAGTTAGCATTTGTTGATATTAGAATTTCAGATGAAGATAAGTGCATTAGTTTGTTGTGTTCTCTACGAGATTCGTGGGATAGTCTGGTTATTGCAATAGGTAGCAATGCAACTACCTTGCAGTTTGATGAAATAGTCTCAGCCTTGTTGATGGAGGAGATGAGATGGAAAAATATGGAGAGCCAGAATGGTGATTCCTTGTCTGTACGAGGACGGTCCCAGAATAGAAACAAAAATAAGTCATCGAGTGGGAGATCTAAATCTAGAGGGAGATCTAAATCTCCAGGAAAACCTGTAAAGGTGGTGTGCTGGAAATACGGAAAGGAAGGGCACTACAAAAGGGACTATAAATCTAAAGCTCGTGATAAAGGAAAGGGATCTGATGATACTCCTTCTATAGAGGCAAAAACCACCTCAGATGAAGGTGGGGATGTGTACTTGGCTTCTTCAAGTACACATGTCGATCATGAGGCATGGTTGATTGACTCAGGTGCATCCTTTCACTTCACTCCCCATAGAGAGTGGTTTTGCGAGTATGAGAAATACAATGGTGGTGATGTCTTCTTGGGGGATGATAGGAAGGCTAGAATCATTGGTTGTAGAAAAGTAAAGTTGAAGCTGCAAGGTGGAAGGGTTAGAACACTTTTGGGTGTTCTACATATCCTACATTGGCTAGAAATCTGATTTCTGTAAGCAAGCTGGATGATGCAGGTGTAAAGACAATGTTTGAGAAAGATACCTGCAAGATGGTTTAGGGAGCACTGGTATTGATGTGGGGAGTTCAGATTGGAACTTTGTACAAGCTGCAAGGTAGCACTGTTTTTGATGGGTGCAACAGTTCTGTGGTTCCTGAAAGTGGAGCTGAAAATCTAGTGGTCTCTGGAGAGAAGACCATGTTGTAGCATCAAAGGCTTGCACATATTGGAGAGAAGGGCCTTCGAATACTTCATGGTAAAGGTATGGTAGAAGGTATCAGTAATAGCTCTCTGGATTTTGATTTCTGTGAAAATTGTGTATATGGGAAGCAAAATTGGGTGAGTTTCCCCTCTGGTAGTAAGAGGGCAAAATATATATCAGAGCTTGTGCACAGTGATGTGCTTGGACCTGTGCAGGTTCCATCACTGGGTAATTTTGTGTACTATGTATCATTTATAGATGACTTCTCAAGGAATACATGGATATATTTCCTTAAGAAGAAATCTGAAGTCTTTGACAGGTTTAAAGAATTTAAGGCTCTCATGGAAAATCAGACAAAGAAGAAGATAAAGGTGTCGAGGACAGATAATGGTGGACAGTTTTGCAACAAGGAATTTGAAGAATTCTGTAAGAAGTGTGGTATAGCATGGCAGAAGACTACTCCATATACACCTCAACAAAATGGATTTGCAGAAAGAATGAACAAGATGTTGATGGAAAGGGCAAGAAGCATGCTCAGTGGTGCCGGGTTAGGATAGGGTTAGGATAGGAATTATGGGCAGAGGCGGTGGATACTGCATGTTACCTGGTCAACAGGTCACCTTTATCAACGTTGGAGGATAAGACTCCACAAGAGTTATGGACTGGTAAGAAACCCTCTCTTTCACATCTAAGGGTATTTGGATGTGATGCATATGTACATGTTCCATAGGAGAAACAAACCAAGTGGGATAGTAAATCTGAAAAGTGCATCTTTATTGGGTATAAGGATGGTTTAAAGGATTATAAGCTTTGGAACCTAGTAACAAGGAAGGTTGTGTACAGCCGAGATGTAGTGTTTAGAGAGGTGAAAGATGTTATTAAACATGAAGTCCAACCAAAAGAACCTGAGAAGATAGAGTTTGAGCTAAAGGAGGAAGAATCAGACTCTACAATAGAGGAGGAATCAGAAGATGAAGAGCCACAAACTCCGGGTGTGAGAAGATCAGTTCGAGAAAGAAGGCAGCCAGAAAGGTATATTCCATATGCTTTCTGTTCAAATTTTGCTTTGTCTATTACTGATGATGATCCCAAAACTTTGAAGGAAGCAGTGGATTTAGAGGATGGAAAACTCTGGAAAGAGGCCATGGTTGATGAAATGGCATCTTTTCACAAAAATGAGGCTTGGGATCTGGTGGAGTTGACAGTTGGAAGGAAACCCATTAGCAGCAAATGGGTGTTCAAGAAGAAGACAAATGTAGAAGGAAAAGTGGAGAAATACAAAGCTCGGTTGGTAGCAAAAGGTTATTCCCAAGTGCTGGGAATTGATTTTGGTGATATTTTTTCTCCTGTTGCCAAGGTAACTTCTATTAGATTACTTTTATCTGTTGCTGCTACTTTTGATTTTGAGGTAGAACAGATGGATGTGAAGACAACATTTCTTCATGGGGATCTAGAAGAGGAGATCTACATGAAGCAACCTGAAGGCTTTGCAATGAAGGGTAAGAAAGAACTAGTATGCAAGTTAAAGAAGTCTTTGTATGGGTTAAAACAGTCACCAAGGATGTGGTATCAGAAATTTGATACATTTATACAGGGACTTGGCTTCACTAGAAGAAAAGCATATCACTATGTGTATTTTAAATTAATTGGTGATCGTGTTATTTATTTGGTCTTGTATGTGGATGATATGTTGCTGGTTGGAAATGATAAAGAAATTATTTAGGATTTGAAGACTCAATTATCCTACAAATTCGACATGAAAGATCTTGGTCCTGAAAACTATATTTTGGGCATGGAAATTAAAAGAGATCGAGAAAAGAGGAAGCTCTGGTTAAACCAGAGGAAGTGTGTTGAGACAATATTGTAGAGGTTTAATATGCAGGATAGTAAACCAGTGAAGGTTCCTATTCCTGTAGGTGTGAGGTTATCTATTGAAAAGTGTCCCAAGACACACGAAGAGGAAGAGGGCATGTCTTGTGTTCCATATGCAAGTGCAGTCAGTAGCCTGATGTATGCAATGGTCTATACTAGACCAGACATTGTACATGCAGTGGGAGTATTGAGCAGGTTTATGGAAAAACCAGGGAAGGAGCATTGGACAGTAGTGAAGTATGTTTTCAGCTATTTGCGTGGCACTAGTGATTATGGTTTGTGCTACCAAGGAAGACCAAGATTGGACAGAGTGTTGGATATCCATGGCTTTGTTGATGTAGACTGGGCTGGAGATCTGGATCAGAGAAGATCTAAAAGTGGGTATGTGTTTGACCTATTTGGAGGTGCAGTCAGTTGGATCAGTAAGAAACAATTTGTAGTGGCACTATCAACTACAAAGGCAGAATACATGGCAGCCAATAATGCAAGCAAGGAAGCATTTTGGTTGCAGAGATTGTGTTCAAGTATGGGATTAGTACAAGAAGCTATAAGGATAGACTGTGACAGCCAAAGTGTAGTTTCCTTAGCAAAGAACCCCGCATATCATTCAAAGACAAAGCACATTGATGTTCAGTATCACTTTGTGAGGGATATGATAGAAGACAAAAAGGTGTTGCTGGTAAAGGTGGACACTTTGAAGAATACTGTAGATGCATTGACAAAATTCGTGAGCTTTAAGAAGTTCTCTTGCTGTAGAGAGACAATGGGCATTTCAAGGCTGGAAAAATGACTAAGCTCTCTTGTGGCCCCCTGTGGAAAGAAAACAACAAGTGGGAGAATATTGGGTTGTGTTATATTCTTTCCATGAATAACCCACGTAGTTAACCAGGGGTTAGAGGGGGGGAGGTCACAGGGGTTTTGAGGTGTACCCGTAACCCCACTTTATGGGGTCCGCGGTAGCGCCCTGGAAAATTTTGGTTTTGGACCCTATGTTAGGTTCGGCGGACCCACCTATGGTTTTGTGCATGATTTTCACACATGTTTTTTGGACACGATGGTTTTTGGTCCATGGTGTTGGACGTGATGGTTTTTCGGTCCATGGTATTGGATACTTCGGCACGTATAAATATGTATTGTAACATTGAAAGGAACATAATTAAAAATCAAGTTGGTAGTCCCGGTTTTGGGATCCAAGGGAAAATCTCTGTGTATATGTGTTTTATGTGTTATGCTCTCGCATTATTTATTTTCTGTGTTCTAGAATTCGTATGAAGGTAATTTCTATACGAGGTTAAAACCTACATAATGTGAGTAGCTTCACTAGTTTTATAACATGGAATAAAATGTGCCATTTTTGAAAATTTGTCAACTACTACATAAATTGAATCATTTCCTCTTTGAGTTTTTGATAAACCCAAAAAAAAGTCCATACTTACCATATCCCAAGGTCTATCTGGAATAGATAATGGAACATAGAAACCTGTGTTTTGACTCCTTCCCTTTTCATACTGACAAACTTTACAATTTCTCACATACTTTTCCACTTCAAACCTCATTTTTGGCCAGAAATAAAACCTGTTCAATTGTTCATAAGTCTTTTCCACACCAAAATTCCCTCCAAGTCCTCCACTATGTTTCTCCTAGACTAAATTCTCCCTCGTAGAACAACTTGGTATGCACAGTTGACTTATTTTAAACAATAGTTCCTCTTGCTGGAAATAATCCATCCACTTGCTTCTATCTAACAAAACAGGATTTCTACAAGCTTCAAATGCCTCTTTAAAATCTAGATCCTTTTCAATAATTCTTTAAGAAAATGAAAACCCAACAGTTGAATTTGACTTTTTTGAACTAAAATGTTTTTTCTACTTAAGGCATCCGCTACTTTGTTTGATTGGCCAGTTATATGTTTTAACACAAAATTAAAACTTTGCAGGTATTGTAATCATTTTGCATGCTTCTGGTTAAGCTTTTGTTGTTGCATAATGTACTACAATGCATGGTTATCTGAATACAATAATAATTACTTGGACATCAAGTAATGTCTCCACTTCTTCAAAGGCTACACCACTAGATAAAACTCCTCGTCATAAGAAGAGTATTTCTTCTTTGACTCATTCAGCGTTTCACTAAAATAAGCTACAGGCTTGTCCTCCTAACTCAAAACAGCTCTAATGGCTTCTCCACTAGCATCACATTTCACTTGAAAAGGTTTATTAAAATCAGGAAAAACCAAAATAGGTTTCTCAGTAATCTTTCTCTTCAAAAGTTGGAAGTTCATTTCTGCTTTAGTAGTCCATTCAAATGGTTGTATGCCCTTCACTATTGTGTCAATACTTGAAGCATTGATCTTACTAAAATTCCTTATGAATTTCCTGTAAAAACTATCAAGACCATCAAAACGTCTTACCTCAAAGACACTTTTTGGTGAAGGCCACTCCATGATAGCCTTATCTTCTCTGGATCCATCTTTAACCCCTCAACAGAAAAAACAAAGCCTAAATACACCATCTCCTCCTTCATGAATGGACATTTATTTAAATTTAACAGTAACGTTTCTTGTTGTAGCCTCTGTAAGACATAATTCAAATGTATGACATGTTCCTCCTTAGATATGATGTAAAATAATATATCATCCAGATATACTATTACAAATTTTCCCTTAAATTCCTTCATAACTTCATTCATAAGTCTTATAAATGTACTAGGAGCATTTGATAACCCAAAAGGCATTACCATCCATTCATACAATCCTTCATTGGTCTTAAAAGAAGTTTTCCACTCATGTCTCCCTCTCTATTTCTGATTTGATGATAACCACTTTTTAAATCTAACTTTTTAAAATATCTAGCTCCATTCAAATAATCTATCAAATCTTCGATTATAGGTAAAGGAAATCGGTACCTGATTGTTATCTTATTGATTTCTCTCGAATCAATGCACATTCTCCAGCCTCCATCTTTCTTTGGTATCAACACAGTTGGCACTGCACAAGGACTCAAACTCTCTCTAACCAGTTCCTTGTCTAACAGTTCGTGATCCTGTTTCCTGATCTCTTCATTCTCTGCGGGAGTCATCCTGTAAGCTGCTTTATTAGGTATATTTGCTCCTAGAATCAAGTCTATGTGATGACTTATTTTTCTAATGGGTGGTAACTCATCAGGAAAATCATCTACAATGATATCATAATAACTGTCCATCATCTCTTGAATTTCATTTGGTAAATCAGAAACTTTTGTGGAAGTAATTATTACCTTGGATTTGCAAACCAACGCAAAACTTACCTCATATTCTTACATCTGCTGCAAGTACTCCTTTCCACTCAACAAAAGGGTTTTTGGATCAGGTTTCTTTGATGTATCCTCTTCTTCTATTGGCAGCAATGTTTGATTTACAGTATCTTTGTTGAATTTGTATGTGTTCTTCTTTCCATCATGCATAGCTCCTCTTTCATATTGCCATGGTCTACCCAACAATATATGACACACATCCATAGGCATCACATCACACATAATTTTGTCTCTATATTTTCCCAGCTGCAACTCCACTTCACAATGCTCATTCACTACCAAATGATATCCCTTTCAAATCCATGAGACCTTGTAAGGTGTTGGATGTTTCTTTGTTTCCAACTTCAACTTCTCCACCACTTCTGTGGAGACCAAATTAAATGTACTACCAATGTTTATTATCACATGACAATACTTCCCTTGAACCTTAGACACAATCCTGAACAAGGTTTTCCTCTGTGCTGGTTCAACAATTTCCTTAGCTGGTTTTAACAAAATTTTGTTGACTACCAAAGATTCTCCTTTCTCTGGTACATTCTCTTCGTCTATTACCTTTGTTGCTTCCTCTTTAGTTTTTGAAACAATTGCATTCCTGTGATTCATTCCTATATTTTCTAGGCACTCATAAGCTCTATGTCCTAGCTTGTTACATCTTTAACATCTTACTTCTCTTCCTCTACCTATGCCTCCTCTTCCTATGGAAAAACTCTCTCTGCCACTTGTATCACCTCTTGTGGGTGCATGCTGACTTGAGCTACTACAAGATCCATCTCTAGGTGCTGTAGATCTTCCTTTACCACCTTGAATTCCCCTTCCTCGGAAAGTACCTCTATTTCTGGCAGACTGCTTCCTCATGAGTTTTTCTTCAGCCTTCAGTAACATCTGATAAGCCTCTTCTACTATTTTAGGAGACAATACACTTATCTCATCTTGAATTTCCATTCTAATACCATTCACATATCTGGCAACCTTCTCATCTATATGTTGGATTTGTCTTGGTCTTATACTCACTTTGTAGAATTCTTCTTTGGATTCCTTTACTATCATAGATCTCTGTGTAATATTCTGCATATATCTAAATAATGTTTGTTGATAACAACTTTGTAAAAACTTACATTTCAGTTTTGCCACCATCCTGTTCCAATTCTTAATTGGTTTTTTGCCAAGTCTTCTTCTTTCTGCCTCCACTCCATCTCACCCAAGTGCTACATGTCCTTTGAATTTTGTGACAACAAACTTCACCTTCTTTCCTTCTTCTGTTTGTCCATAATCGAAGAATTTCTCTATGTCATTTATCGAATCTATCAATTCCTCAGGGCTGAAACTTGTTGTGTAGATTGAGACTTCAAGTCTAGGCTTGGATGTGGATCTCAATACTGACTTAAGGAATCTCATTTCAGGAGTTACATCAGTAGGTTCTTCTTTTTTAGCTTCAGCTTCAGGTTCACTGACATCCACAACATCGACATCTCTTCCCATTTCCACTACTTACAATATAGCTTGCATCTGTTGCATATCTTCCAACACTTTAGCATTTGCAACTGCGCGTCCTCTTCTTTGACTACCACCTCTTCCTCCAACTCCAAAATCCATGTTGGATTTCTTTTTCTGATCCTTAAGATCCTGTTTAGTGTCAGTTGCTCTGATACCACAAATGGTGGCCTGGGTGTAGGTGTAATGGACAATCTTTCAAATCCGGAAATGAGTTTTGCAAGTTTAGGTGGAATTTCTTCTTGGACTTCCTTTGGAGTATCAGTCATCTACCTCCAAACTTGGTTATTCTAATAAATTAGCAGAACTGTGTAATTGTAGCTGCAATGATAAGTGCTTTACAAGTCCTCTAAGCATCTCACATCGCACATCGCATTTTCTTAAGCCAAGGTTCATTCACTCATGAAATATTGCAATGTGAAACTAATCGGCGATCCTATCGCACATGGAAAATTGCAAATCGCTTAAGGCCAAGGTCATTCACTCGTGAACTATTGTGATGTGAACTAATTGGCGATCCTCCACCATTGGTCAAGGCACACTTGATCCAATGGTCAGCAGTGATATCGCACGGGGTCTTGTGTGACGTTTACCCGCCCTTACAGAACTGATAAGGATTATAAATCCTTGATCTATAATTGTTCGGGTCTTTTTTTGGAATTAATGCTTGATCACTTTATGACCCAATATCCGTTGGACAACAAGGCCATCAAATCCTACAGCTTGTGGCTCTTCAACCACCACACGGATTAAAAAATGTCTTAACCCCTGCAGTTGACTATGATGTAAGACATTGAAATTGAAATTGAGAACTAGGAGTGAGTCTGGGGCTTCAACCATGATTAAGAATTCCATACACTTCCACCCCCGCAGTTGTTGATCACCCAAATCTTATACACGGTGAAAGACAAATTTAAACGTGATCACACCAGATCATACAGAACTCTAAATTTTTGGGCCAAACTGGAATGCAATAATACACATAGATACTTTAGAGGGATGCAACACCTCCGGGATTGACCAATTATACACAAAAATACATAGAGATATAATTTTTGTAACTTAATCTTATATGGCCAAAAAAAGCCAAATCAGTCAAAATCCCTTTACAATCATTGAGAACTTACATAAATACCATTTCATTCTAATAAAGTGATCCTTAATCACTCGATCGAATCTGCCTAATCTTAAACAATATCTAATCTGGCAGATATTCTCCCCGAGAATCTCAACTCAATCTAAGTTGTATGAATTAATTACAAAATCACTCAATCCCTAAATCCTAGCTCAAATCTATCTAGAAAGCTTGTAAATTGACAGCTAAAGGATCCCACTCCTTTGCCTGTAAACTTTTTTTGTATTTTTGGAATAAGTTCGAAGCCTTTTGCCTTCAATCCTCATGATTCTGCATCAAATTTTTACTTGACAACTTACTCTATTCTAAGTCAAGGATCTTCTAGATGGATTCTACTCATTGATATAATTTCATTGATATATGGCACGCCACGTAATTCTTCACGGTTTGAGAGATATTCCATTTTAAGTTAGTACCTCGAGTTAATGGGTTAAAACCCTATGGGGTTGTGGCATGGCACTCATAATTGGTTGTGTTAATTGAATAGTCAATATTTAATAATGTTTTTTTTTCCTAAAGTTCCTCCAACGTTCACTTATCGAGGACTCTCTTAGCTCAAGACATTTAGATAAATAGTGACCGTCATATCCTCCTCTAGTAGGGATTTTGAGGATTCAAATAAGTCGTCATGGCATTTCCGATATAATGTTTTTTTTGCATTCAGAAGTTGAGATTAAAACTCATTTGTGCTGAAATATTGACGAACCTCATGACCGAATTTCAGATCTCGGTTTGCTATATTTTTGGAGATATGGTCTAAGGAAGATAGGGTTTTGCAGGCTCCTGAATTCCATGTCAAACAGGTGAGGTTGGGAAAATCATCATAAATTTCTCTCCGGGAATTGGATTCGAATTTTGTAAATATTGATAGAAAGAGGACATAATGTAGCTTGTTGGGTATCATTTTTAGGTCAGAAAGTCACAAAAGTAACACATAGAACTTCATACAAGTTCTCTATACTGAACTAGTTTATAATCAAGTCATCGTGAGCGATTGGGCATAACTCTTTCTTGAAGAATCCAATGTTGATCAGACCTATGGGTTTGGAAAGAGGACTCATATCGCTACCATAGGGCAGAATTTCAGACCCTTGAGATCTGAAATTACATAGATACAAGAGATTCAATATCGATCTCTTAGAAGGCAAGGAAAACATGCATTCAAGGATCACTGCAGTAAGGACCACATATCAACAGTCAAGTGTAAGTCTCCTACAACAAGGTATGTATGATTATTGTTTACATTTAAATTTTGAGTATCATCTCTGACATCTTTTTTTGCAAGAAAACGTAAGTGTACACATGGTCTTGATTATATCTCTATGTCTCTATATGTCACATTTAGTTTTGATACCACATTTCATATGTCCTACTCTTGGTACTACACATTTGATGCTACATATTCTTGATGCAACACGAAGTATACTAAATCTATATGATGTTGTAAGTTCATGTTACTTGTCTTTTCATAGCTGATAGAATGGTATCCCTTGTTGTACTCAGAACTTGGTCCATCACAAGTCTGGGGTTTATCATCAATTTTTATTCTATATAACTTTAGGTCAGTTTTGGATATAGTCTTGCATAGAGTCTAGGCTTATATCAAGAGTGGGAGTATTTTTCTACTGCTCCAACAAGTCAACAAGAAAAGTGACAAGCACATTTCAGGTACACATTGTAATTTTTATTTGTATTTATTCATTATTATGCACTTACATGTGTTTTGCAGGCAGAGGTAAGCTTAAGGGTATTTTTCTTTATTTTGGGATTGGTTTCGTCGGGAAAATTTTTCATGCGAGTAGAAGAAGATTCAAGTACATCATCAGCCAAGAATTCAAGAGCAGAAGTATCAAATCAAAGGAAGAATTGCAATGGGACATCCTTGAAGACATGAAAACCATCCATATATCGTGAAGTATTGTTAAGGTCAAGAGTCATCATTATAAAGTTGTAAAAGACTCATTTTTAAAAGAGTCATCATTGTAAATATTTTAAAAGATTCATTTGTGACATATTAGTTCTGCGTAGATTCAAAGAGGAGGTGTTGGGATGATGTTGTGTTTGGGTTGTAGGTCATAGAGTGATTGGGTATTTAGTCAACTACACAAAAATCATTATACATCTTATCGTATTGTGGATTATTGTCCCTAGTTTTGGAATCCACAATCTTGTCTTATTTCAGTCATTATAGGGTGGCATGGAGATGCTAGACAGTGGATGAAGTCACCTATAGGTAGGGGCATGTGAACACTTTAGGGTGGTAGGGTGGTGCTAGGGTGAGTTGTGGCTCGCTAGTGTTTTGGGGCATCCATTCAGTTGATTACTGAAGAAACTAGGGTGTTGGGGCATCCTTCCACTGAGAGTTGGAGAAGAATTATTTTGTATAATTCTAGGAATTTGTTGCTTTCATTTTATTTGGGACAGAAGATTAAAGAATTTATTAGAAAAGCATTTGGTGGTTTTTGACCCAGAGGGGGTTTTCCACCTAAAATTCTTGTGCCTATTGTGTTCTTTTATTTATTGTTATTACTACATAAACATTAATAATAATTAAATATTAACTAATTCTCTGAAAATATTTAAAAGTGCCAATTGCTAAGAAATATTGATTCACCCCCCTCTCAATATTTCCAACAATTGCTATTAGAGCTTGTTTCCTTCAATAGAAGTCTAACGACTAGAAGGAGATCATGGAGTATACTAAGAATAGAGTTCCTTTGTTCAATGTAAATAACTATGCACTTTGGAGTGGAAAAATGTAGGTTCATTTGTTGGCGCAAGGATATGAAGTATGGGAAATCGTGACAAAGGCTTCACACCGACCCAAGATGAACAAGGTAAGAAAAATATGGTAGATGATGCAAAGGCTAAAGATCATATTAGCAATGGGCTTATTGAAACTGTTTATCTTAAGTTATTGAGTTGCAAAAATGCTAAAGAGGTATGGGGCAAGCTTGAAAATATATATACAAGTGACTCAAAGGTGAAAGAAGAAAAGCTTCAAATTTGTAGGGCAAAATTTGAGCAACTCAAAATGAGGGAAGATCAAGATATTGGTGCATACTTTTAGTGTGTTGATGAAACAATAAATACATTGGAAGGTTTGGGAGAACCTGTTGAAATGAAATTTGTTGTTCGAAACTTCCTCAGAGCCTTTCTAGCAAGATTTAACCCTAAGGTATTTGTCTTGGAAGATAGATCGAATATGATCAATCTCAGCATAAATGAATTGCATGGAATTTTTAAGGCATATGAAGTGAGGATTAAAGAAGAGCATGGAACATCTCACTTAGAAACAACATTTTCCGCATCCAAGAAGAATAGTAAGGACAAGCAGACTCCAAAGGAAAAAACTTGCAATTGTAAGGATGAGGAAATGGAAGAAGATGAAGAAGAATTCTCAGATAAAGAATTTTCCTACTTCACGCGGAAAATGAGACTAGGTACGGGAAAATTCAAAGGTAAACTTCCGTTAATATTTTTTATTGTGGTTAGGTTGGGAATTTTGCAGCCAAATGTCCTCACAAAAACGAGGGTGTTACGAAAGGGAAGAAAACTCCTATGAAGTTCAACAAGTAAGGAAAGAAGAAATGGTTTAAGAAAAGTTTCTTCTCCAAAGATGGGAGTTTCTCATCTGAAGAAGACAATGATAATGAATAAGAATTCAATGGAAGAGTATTATTTATCACAAAGCACAATAAACAAGAGGAACCTGTTGAAGAAGGAGAGGAAGAAGAAGAAATGACTGAAGTCAAATTTCAAAACGAAGTAATGAGGGTTATCAAAGATCTCAAGGCCGAAAAGAAGCATGTTAACACTCTTTAAGATGAATTGAAGACAGAAAGGGTATAGGTCCTCAATCTTAAAATCAAGGTTGAAGAATACAAACAAATTGAAGAATCACTTAGGAAAGAAATAAAGGAAAGAAACAAGGAGAGAGAAGAATTAGAAGCTGAAATAGTTTCTCTACGAAAGGAAGTAAAAGTGGAAAAACTCTTCAAGTCTATGCCAATAGTTCAAAGGCTTTGGATGAACTCATCAGCAACGAATGATCATAGAGTGACAAGACTAGTCTTGGTTACAAATAAAAATATGAAAATGAGTAAATTCCTTCTATGACAACTAAAGAAGATGGATATGAAAGAAGGGTAGATCCCCCAGCTGGATAAAGAGATCAAGACTCATAAGAAGAACCTTTGAAGATAGTTCCTCAAAGAATATTTCCTCCCAGGTATCAACCTCTATTTTATGGGTACTATTATTCATGTGGAAGGTTTGGACATAGAGCTATAGAATGTCGCATGTATGAAAATTATTCTAGGAGATCTGGCTAAAGATTGCAGACTTGGAAGCTCTCCAAAGGAGTTCACGTAAAACAAAAATGAGTAAATATGAAAAAATAAGACTGAAAGATGTGCTATTTCTCTCAAGGATGGTATGTTGATAGCGGTTTCTCAACACATATGACTATAGATAAAAATAAATTCATATCCTTGAAAGAAACGAAGGATGGAACAATGTCTTTTGGAAATGATGGGGCTTCAAACGTCATAGGAACAAGTATGGTCACTTTTGAAAGCAAGAATGCATTAGCAAAGGATTTGCTGCTAGCTTAAAATATGAATCACAATTTGCTCAGTGTTGGACATATGTGCGATCAATGGCACACAATGCTATTCAACTCGAAGAAATGTGAAATGAGGAAAGGCAAGTTTGGTAAAATTATAGCTACAGCAAGCAAAGTTCCAAATGACATATAAATTTTGTATAAGACACCTAAAGGGTGTTTCTTGGCAAAAGAAGGTGAGAGTTGGTTATGGCACAAATGAATGGGAAATATAAATTTCGACAATTTGGTCAAGATCATCAAAAAGGAAGCAGTTAGAGAAATGCCAAAAATTTCAAAACCTTCCAATATGACATGTGAATCTTGTCAACACGGAAAACAAAAAAAGGTTAAATTCAAGATAAAGGAACACTTTGCATCATGTTGATTGGAATGAATAGATACTGATCTATGTAGTCCTATGAGAACAAAAGGCTTAGACGGTGAATTATACTTTATGCTAATGATAGATGATTACACCAGAATGACGGGCATCAGTTTCCTGAAGAAAAAGTCTGAGGCATGCAAATGTTTGAAAATCTACAAGGAATTGGTTGAAAATGAAACTTATTAGAAGATCAAATGTCTGAGATCAAATAATGGAAAAGAACTCACATCCAAAGCATTTCAGCAATACTGTGACAAAAAAGGAATAAAAAGGCAATTCTCAATAGCCAGAACACTATAGCAGAATGTAGTTGCTGAAAGGAAAAACAGAACCATAAAAGAAATAGATAGAACAATGTTAAGGGACTCAAACATAGACGATAAATTTTGGGTTCAAGAAATTGATACTTTTGTATTCATCTTAAATAGAGGCATGATTAGGAACAACTAATATAACATGACTCCGTACGAACTATGGAAAGGAAGACCGGATAATATCAAATACTTCAAAATATTTGGAATTAAATGTAACATCAAAAGAGAAATAAAAATTAGGCAAATTCGATTCCCGTGTTGACGAAGATATTTTCGTTGGTTATTCGCACAAAAGAAAGGCTTGTAGATGCTACAATCTGAAGTGAAAACAAATAGGTGAAAGCATAAATGTTATTTTCGACGAAAATGGTGTTCTAAAGGATAAAAATGAGATCATCTCTCCAAGAAAATATGAGGGGCTTGAGTTAGAATCTGTGAATGATGAAGAAGAAGCTCTAGAACAAGACCAATCAAATAAGGAAACAACAGTCAATCAAGAGGAAATAAGAAATGATCAACAGGATGTATAAGAACTTCTCGAAAAGTTTTAAAAGAATGGTGTCAATAGAATCATTCATCAAATCAAATCATCAGCAACATCAATGAAGTAATTAGAACCAGAAGAAGTCGACAACTTCGTTCATCACAGCAAGCCCATATTTCTCTATTAGCAACTTTTGAGCCTAGCAATTTTGAAGAAGCTAGTCAAAACGAACACTGGGTAGTAGTTATGAATGAAGAACTGTATCAAATTGAGAAGAAAGAAACTTGGGAATTGGTTCCATGACAAAAGGATAAAAATGTTATTGGAACTAAATGGGTCTTTAGAAACAAATTGAATTAGGACAGACAGGTTACCAGGAATAAAGCATGATTAGTCTACAAAGGATATGCGTAGGTTGAAGGAATCAATTTTCAAGAAACATTTCTCCCATTTCTAGAATGGAATCTATCAGGATGTTTCTTGCTTATGCTTGCTCGAGAAAAATCAATGTCTACCAAATGGATGTTAAGTCATCTTTTCTAAGTGGTGAATTGGAGGAAGAAGTTTACATTGCACAACTTGGAGGTTTTCTACTCTCTGAAAAAGAAGACTATGTCTTCAGATTAAAGAAGGCTCTATATGGTCTTAGGCAAGCTCCTAGGGCTTGGTATGATCATCTTGACAGATATCTACATCAACAGATATTCAAGAAAGGAAGTGCTGACAATAATGTTTATATGAAAGTGGATCGAGATGTTGGGTGTGGAGCCTGATTATCTTGTTTATTCTGAAGTATCACCACATTGGACCCCAGTTCGTAATGTGACAAAAATGCTTCCCATAATCTTTGCGCTGAAAGGGGGGTCCAGGGGGGTGGCTGTGATCTTTGTCAGCCCCCCCACCCCCCCTGCAGGGGGATCGGGGGCAGCATCCCCAAAGCTAAAAATGATACTGTTGGGGCCAAAACATTACTGTGCCTTTTTTTCTAACCATGAATAGAGAGTAAGGAACTTACCCTACTTTTCAAGTCTACCTATATGACCTTGGAGCTCCATATGCTCCTCCTCCTACCCTAATATTTTGTGAGCTACAAAGGACTTTGTATCTTCATATAATTCCAACATTTTCAAAAAATTGTGACATGAATGTGACTAGAATATAAATACGGGATGAAGTTCTCCAATGCATTTTTGATATCCTCAGAGTGGAGCAAAGCTCTTTCCTTTTTGTCATCAACCTCCAATAACCTTAAGTGTTTGTGACAACTTAGGGATAACTTGCAATGGAAGGAGAAGGAAACGTCAAGAGTGGAATATTTACACATGTGCAACAAAATTCCAGTTGGATTTGATGGCTTGAGAGAGGTTCCATTGGAGTGCAGAGGGATTCAAAGTAGAAATCACTATGACAAGAAGGAAAGGGATGAGCTAGTAGAATGAAGAACAAGGGAAACAAAGGAAAAGCCAATAGAGTGAGAGACATGAATAAGAAAAAAAATGCATACACCCAATGTGCTATAACCCATGTAGTGAAATTGATGTGTTGTAAAACTTGCATTCTTCCAAAATGGCTATGGCTTGTTCTAAGCATCAATGCAACCAATACAGGATGTTGAGGATAGGATGTTTTCAAAGCGAGGAGATCAATGTCAACTTAGACATGCTTAGAGTCGTCATGTTAGTGGAGATGTTGGTGATGGAATGTGGCCAAGGGCGACGAGCTAGCCATATCTCCCTCATTTTCTTTGATCACCTGATTTGGGGGTCTAACTATGATAGTTATCTTCCATTTCGTATTCAAATATGTGGCTCATTAGCGAAGTTGAAGAAGAGATCCATGATGGTGTATATAGCTTCCCTTCCTTATTGAAAGGCCATAAACAACTCCCATTCTAATCATGATCAAATTACTAGTTGAGTCAAGAAAATTGGAAAGGTAATAAAGCCACAAAATGGCACATGCACTTGTTCTAAGATTGGCATGTGGGGGAAAGGTAAAATTAGTGACTCTTTCCCAACTGAATCAAAATATCAATTTATCTACTTGTAAATGAGTGAATACCACATACGTTTATTTACGTAGTGCATATTTACCTTTAAATTTCATCAATTTAATATATGTCATTAGTATTTGAATTATTATTATGATTACTCCAATTATTTTAGGCATTATTGTATTTGTGGAAGTTTATTTTAAATCAAATATTTTTTTCAAATAAAGGAGGAATTTATTTTATATGAATAGTTCACCATGGTGCTTTGGAAAACACTGAAAAGTGTAGATTTTGTTCACTTGGTGCGGAATTGTATTTTTCATTGAGGTGTGTGTGCACATTCCTTTGCAAATAATATAACTTTTGAAAAAAGGAAGAAGTGAAGAAACAATAAAATTCAAGAAAAAATATTGGTTATGCCTTATATCTATAATTTAAAGTTTAAACCCTACTCTAAGAGACTCCACACTTGTGTCCATCCTAACCCTATCATGTATGTATCATCCTTTTTTTAATTTAAAATTCCTAGGTATGCTTGTTTATTTCATTGGATAATTTTATATTTTTCAAACACTTAATTTTTTTTCCTTAAAATGTAAAAGCTTGGGGAGAGTTTGCAACTTTTCTAGACATCTTTCCTTGAGTTCCCTGACCCCCCTATTCTGGAAATTCATGCAACATATCTATTGGACCATTATCAAGGATGAAACATCACAAATATTTCCAAGCTTCCATATTTTGTGTTGAACTCATTTGGTCATGGGACCATTAATCTTTAGAGTCCAAATAATTCATACGAATTTTCCAAGTTTTTATTATGAATATCTTAAAATTTTGTCTTATATTTTTAAATATATTAGAATCAGTGCTTGTTATGACTACGATAATACTTTTTCAATCATGAACTAGTAGGTGAAGGTAGCATGCTTGATGTTAACCTTAAGAATGTTGTTAATAATGTGAAATCTGTATTAATGATTGCAGATATGTCGGTTGTGTGCACTACATTGAAAAGAGCAATTGAAATTTTTTACTCCCATATTACTAAAGGCATCGAAACCTTTTATCTATGTCTATGTACCTACCACTTAAACATGTGGATGTGAATGTTCATCCTACAAAAATGGAGCTAGTGTTGTTGTGTATAGAAACAGTCTTTAGTTACCTTTATCTTGATATTTCTGTTTGCATATATTTGTTGGTTTCATGTCGTTATGCTATATCGCAAGTCACACATTGTATTTAATTTCCCACTAAAAGGTGAACTCTGTTATTTATTTTTTTCCACATTAATAACTTGATTACATTTTTAGCTTCATATGATCCTTGAAAAAAAGTTTGTTTATTACCTATTGCAATAAATACAAAATATTTGAACTATTTTCCAATGCATGTATCATGTCCTTTCTTAAAGGTAATCATATGATGCATTTCAATTTTAACCCGTGTGATATTAGGTCAATCTTTTCAATCATGAGAGTGTTATGACATACAAAATGTTTTAGAGCTAAAGTTGATGTAGTCCAACACAACAAGAACATATTACGTACATGTAATCACAATGGCAAATAATAATTAGTGCTTAGAAGATAAATGAATCTATTTTTCTTCAATTTTAGTTATTCACAAATAAATATAATTTATGTGGTCATGTGTAAATGCATGATATAATGAGAAATAATTATATATCAACCTTTACCTTGAAAAGAATGTTCCTTTTATCGAGGAGTTTTCATACATTATTTATTATATGCTGTATTTTTCTCTCCATTTGTTTTCACAATTTATCTATAGCGTGAGCTTTTCATCATGTGACTTAATTAGCATGATTATGCCTAAGCTTTTGTTGGAGGTTGAATACTAAGTTCCTAAGGTTTTCGTTTCTATGGCTATGTTTTATGTGCTTTGTTTATAAGTCATTTGGCCACATAGTGGCCACTATCACCCAACTAAAGAAAACCTGTTCAAGTTTCTTACTTTTCGAGGAAAAAATGGCATTAGCATTACTGATGCTGAGGTATATGTCATATAAATTCTTTATAATCTACTTTAGTTTATATTCTGGTTTTCATCACCTTTTATTTCTTATACTTTGCATTGTATATTCTTTCATTTTTAGAAGAGGAACTGAGTATTGATGGTAAGAAGCAGGAATTGAAGAAAGAGGAGAACAATAACAATGGAGCGACAAATGTAGAGAGAGAAGAGATTTGGTCTTGTTATACCCTTAAATCCAATATTACACATGAGACACATACACACACACACACACACACTCACACACACACACACACACACACACACTCTCTCTCTCTCTCTCTCACACACACACACACACACACACATATATATATATATATATTGATGGTCAAGTCTTTAGAGGTTGTGAATTCACCTGCAACGCCTTGGCAACACAATGATAATGTATTGAAGTGATGAAACAATATTTCATGTGTAAATTGCAGTCCAACCAATATTAAGTTGGAAACCCATATTGTAATACTTGAAATTTAATATAATATCATTTAAATGGTTGAAATTATTTACATTTGTACTTGATATTATTTAGTATTGTAATTAACATATGTAACTGTGTTTTCAAATTAGAAGAGCATGCATATTGTATGATTTTTTAAATTTAGTCGCAGTCGATTAATAACGAACACATAAAATCAATGTAAAACTACTAAATTAGTAGCTTATATTGATTAATGTTGAACACAAATAAAATGAATATACGATGACTAAATTATTCATTTATAATGATTATTAATGAAAGTAATTGAAATGGATATAAACTACTAAATCAATCATTTATGAATATGAAACTACCAAAAAAAGAAAAATGACTATTGTAAATGATAACCTTGTGATTACAAATGGCAACTAAATTTTGCATATATACAACTATTAGTAGCTAATTTACAGTGTCTTATAACATGACCAAAATTTAGTCATATTTCATTGGTCATTTATTGGTTTTAAATAATGACTAAAAGTGGCATGTATGTCACTATTAGTAACTAATTTACAATATCTTATAACGCAACCAACATTTTGGTCATATTTCTTTGGTCATTAATTGGTTTTCTCAAGTGATCATGTAGTAGTATATTTTATTGTGTATTTGGTTATTAATTGTGACAATAAATGACTAAATTAATGACCAAATTTATGACTAAATATACTACCAGACAATAAAATCAAGACAACCAATTAATGACTAATCCAAATACGAATAAAATTTGGTCATGTTATAAGATACTGTAAATTAGCTACTATTGGTCACTGATTCAAAATTTGTTATTTACATGCAAAATTTAATCGTTTTTAGTAACTAATTAGCCATTTTGTACTAGTGATTGGAAGAAGTAGACAATTAAAGAAATAAGGGGAAACTATAATGAAAAAAAACTTAAGCAGAACCCCTAATTAACACCTGTTAGATTCCTATACCAATAGGTGTCATATTTCATGATTGACTGTGGAAATGCCAAATATGATCATCCTCTCCATGCTGCAAAGGTTCCATATTTTCAAAAACCCAAAAAATTTAAAAAATGTAAAGAGGGTATGCCCTAAAAGAATAATCAAAGGGAAAAAGAATGAATTGGTCAAGAAAGAAAGAAAATGAACCCCAAAGACAAGACCAAGAAAGTGTGCTAGTCAAAATGCCACTACTGTCCTATTTTTCGCAAACAAGTTCAGATTATGTAATCAGTGACTTCTGTCACACTTGATGGATAGCACAACAGCTCAATCTGGGCCAGTCTATGTTTAAATTTCTGGTTTAGCATTAGACAATAAAGGTTGTCCAAACAGTTCAAGCTTGGCAGACAAATAGTTAGGTAGAGAAGCAAAGGGAGCTCAACAGCTGAAACTGAGCCCCTGTAAGAGATAAGGGCAGACTTAGATAGGAGGACAGCTAAAAGAAAACAAAAGAGAGAAGGGGTTTGCTAGCCCAAATGCACCCAAGGAGAAAGAAGAAAAAATGTTAGGTGTATTAGGCTGGGTAGGCAGTTTGGTGTTGCAGAAGCAGGTTCATGAATAATATTGTCTTTTAAAGATGATTCATCTCAAAGGTATCATATCTACCTTGATAAAATATGGTGACAAATTAGATGTTGCATGTCTAACTTCCCCTCAGTTCTCTCACAGCAATTACTCACTAATCTCCCCTAAAGAGATTGAGATCTTCTCAATACTCTTAAAATACCCTCCATCTTCATGTAAAGGTTTAAGTAAAATGACATTTTGCATAAAGAATAAAGCCACATTTCTTGTGTAAAAAATTTATCTTCTCTTAAGCCTAAGTTATACAACTTTGCTGCTTAAAAATCCTCTCATTTCCCTAAGCCTAAGTTCTTAACTCTACAACTTAGTGCTTCCTCTCAAAACCTATATTAACGTCCTAACTCTATTTATATAACTCCTATATATATTTCCCTTCCCATATTATGTAAAACTATATAAAAACCCCAAAATACTTAAATATTCCCCACCCCGACAATTATAGCCATAAAACATGGCATTTCGGGAATTATAGGTTAACTTGGAACCTTATAATAACCCCTCCTCGTCCATAAACTTAGGAGTTTATTTAACACCTGGTTAAATAAATAACTGCACCCACAATAACACATTAACCAAAGGTTATAACCCAAAAAACCTTGTTAAACGATAAATATGTTGGGCGGGTCCCATGTCAATAAGCCTCCACCAACTCACCCCTCCATCAACCGTCGGATCCGATCCCGCAGATCAGACGACTCTCATCCATATCGGAACCCTTCCGATGTACGAAGAATAGCGCCCGATGAAAAGCGGTTTTCCTGCCGTACTATGGGACACGTGTCGCCCCCACAGTTTATCGCGTCCGTTCGGCCCTAAACCATCGTCGTACATAAAGCAGTGCGATCAAACCATAAACCACTCTCCCTTCCCGTCACTGACGTCATTACCCACGTCAGCGCCCACGTCAGCTGCCACCTTGCCACTGTTTCACCCGCCGTATCCACCACGTCAGCGCCAAGTCACCTTTCGTACCAATGCTACTCGACAAAGATGACGTCATACTGACGTCACCTGACCAAAGCGTGCCAAAAGCCCGCTGAAATCAAAATTTCGTTAAAAAGTCGTTTTAACGTCGTTTTTGTCCATTTATCTTTGTTTTTCTACGCAAATATCTGCATGTTTATTTACGTTCAAAACAACATTTTAGCTGCACAGTCCGCCACCCAGGGGAATTCACTCCGTAGCTCGGCCCCTCAGCTTAGTCTTCTACCTGCATTTCGCACCAGGCGTCCATAGAACAGGTATTTACCCGTAATTCACTCATAAACCCTATTTTTCCAAGTTTTCTATAAAAAGCGCCCGAAGAACTAAAATTCAAGTTAAAATGCTCTGCTGCCTACAAACCTCTACATTATCAATCACTATTTTACCCATTTTTCCAAAGAAATCTTGTGGATTCTATTCTCCTCTGCAAAATTGCCCATTAAACTAAAATTTAAGCGTTTTCTGCCTGCAATTTCCACAGAAAAGCCCATAAACTATCATTTTACCATATTATTGTTGCAAACGCCCTAACCACAAGTTGTAAAGTCATAAAATTTGTTGAAAATGGAGGCTCCAGTGGCCTTGAATGTGCCCCCTTAAATGCACCACATAAGGAGTTAGAATGGATGCCCCTTGCTCACATAGATTTCCAGATTAATGATATGATTGGAGAGAAGCCTCACCTACAAGCCTTTTGTGAAATTAGAAATAACTACAGAAGCAACACTGATGTCTTTAGAATCTGGGAGTCCAACATGCTTGCCTACTACCTCCCTTTAGTAAATGTGCTCCCTGATTTCATCCATTTATGTTGTGCAAATTATGACCCCACACAGAGAGCAGTTATGGCTCCATCTGGGACTGTCCTCTTCTACATCACTCCTCAATCCATAAATGAGATGCTGAACTTTAGGCCAACTCAGCCTCTGGCTCCGCTCACCATGGGACTCTTGCTTGACCAAGGTGCCAAACTTCCCAGTTCAGAGAATACCATAATTGCTCAATTATTCATGAAACTAGATCGCTAGCCCAGGCATCCACCTCCTTTTAATCAAGTCTGGTTCAATGAAGCTGGAACACTCATTACTGATATGATTTCGTACATCTTGGGTTTCAAAACCAGTGAGCACATTGATGAAACTTTCTTAGTGTTGATGTCCACATTTACTCCCGGACAGCCCCCTACTGTCAAATATGATTACGTTGCCTTCATAGCTAATAAAATCCATGAACAATTCATGAACTTGGACAGAGAAATAGTGTTCAAATACACCTGCTACATCTATCATTTTCTGTTGTACTATCAACCAGATAGTTTTCAAATTTCTCTTAGAAGATTGGACCTCAAAGGAGAAAGGAGGTCTGTAATTTTCTGGACCTCAGTATTCCATGAAGTCCATAACTCCCCTTATACATATTGTGAGTTTATTGACTTGTTCATATATCCAGCCACTTCTTTGTTGATGACAACTCCTCCTGCTAGGCTCTCTGTTGAAATGCAGAAAATTTTACATCTCTCAAAAGACTACAGTATAGGTGACTGGTACTTTTACCAAAATCACATAGTGATCAGGATTTATGGCTGTGAACTATCCCCCTACAAGCTACCAAAGTATGTCCCTATGAGACTATTTTCCCTGGAATACTTTAGGCAATTTATTAGTTCAGATTTGGCTCATTTCTATGGTGCTAGGAAAAAGGCACAGCTCAAGATAAGAAATCAATTGGGCCTTTTATCTTCAATTAAAGAGATGAAGCCTGGGAAGAAGCAGATAAGATTTTAAGGGACCAAATTATGCTGAAACAAAGTTTTCATTGGTCACCATATGACCTTGAACATTTCATAAGTTTTAAAAGAGTCAAAGACAAGCTTATAGGATATGTTCACCACAAAATCTCTCAAATTCAACAATATGCTAACCAACAAGAATGGGTAGAAGGCACATCAGTTGAAGAGACTACTGAAGAGCAGAAATTAGAAAAAGCAATGAAAGGGCTTGAAAAAACACTTGACCTAGACTCTTTTTGACAGGTCCCTTTCATATTTCCTCAACACATTGGAGCGGGCACATCATCTGCTATAACTTCACAACAACCTGCCCAAGAGAGTACTCCACCTGCAGGGACATCCAAAGGCAAAGAAGTGATGCATTCAGAGCAGCAAGATCTAATGGCAGACCTGCTAGATACAACAAAGGAACAAAGCCAAGGGCAAGGTCCTTCAATACAAACAAATGTACCTGAAATCCCTGTGTTACAAACTCCTCTTAATGAGGAAAGAGCCAAGAAAAGAGACAGGCAGGAAGACACACCTATAGGAGGATCAGCAGAATAGCAAGGGGAAAAGAGGCAAAGGTTAAATCCTTACTCTGAAGAGGAATTGGTGGAAGAGACAGCAGGAAACCTGAGCGGTGAGGGAAGAACTAGACAACAGACTCCTCCAACTTTGGAAACATCAACTAGCTCATATCAGCAAGAGCTAGAGAGGCAGCATGGTGTAAAGGTTACATCCACCATACCACAGAGCAAACAACAGAACAAGCAAGGCTCGGATATCAAGAAAGCATTTACTGAAATAAAAACTAGAAATGAGCCTGTAAGGATCCAGCTTTATAATCAATTGTTAAGAATGGCTCCCACAAATCAACAAAGGCTAATGGTAGCCTATGATATTCAAGAAGTGAAAATGACCTTTAGTCACTTCAAGCCTACAATGCCGCAGCCACAGTCAGCTGTTGATTATATCAGAACCAATCTGGAAGTTCTCTCTAATGACATCCACCCAATGGACCAGACTGAATTACATAAAAAAACTGGAGAAATGGTGTACTCCACCTTGGCAGACAAGGCATTATTAGCTCACAAATTGCAAAATTCATTGCATAATACTTCTATCTAATTGTAATTGGAGAATGCCTCCTCATTAGCCAAGGATAATAGGATCAAATCCTTGGAGGAAATTATTATTGAGCTGGGACATGATCCCAAGGATCCCAAGGGCATACAGGCCTTAATAAAAAAGAAAGAAGAAGATATTGCAGCTCTCAGGAAGCAGCTCAAGCTGCCCATTACAATGCACCCACAAACCACAGAAGTTGCACAACAGAAAGAAGAGGAGGACGTGATGGGTTTACTGATGAGGATGAATGAGAGACTGGCAGAAACAGAGAAGGCATTGGAGGAAGCACTACAAGGAAAACAAGGAGAGTTGGCCTCCCAGCCACCAGAAACAGCTCCAATAAGCACAACAGCTCCTCCTAGAACTACAGCGGTAGTCCCTCCCATTGTCCCAGCATCAATAGCAAGTACCTCAGGTTCACCAACAACTACAACAACAACAACAACAATATCAGATACCAGCCTAAGCATGGAAGAGATGATGAAGGAAATAAAGGCCTTAGAACTCCAAATGGCAGAGCTAAAGGAAGCCAAAGAAAAGCTGGCCAAGATAAAGGTGAATTATCATAAATCCAAGATAACTGTAGCTGAAAAACAAGAGAGGTAAAGGCCCTGGAAAATAAGGTAAAATCCTTAGAAAAAGAGCTTACTCTTCATAAAACTTTGTCAGAAATCAAGACAATTTTGTGGACTAAAATTGGCCAATCAATCATTGATCAATGGAGATCAATTCAAACAATCCATGAGCAAATTGAATTGATAGAAATACCCCAAATAGAGATTCAAAAGGCCAGGACATTATTGGGAAACATGCCCGAGTAGGCCAATAGACTAATTCATTTTTTGAATACTCATACCAGGGAACAACTAGCAGCTCTGGATATCGTGGACAGAACAGGCACCATTTTGACAGTGAAAAAGGTGCTGACCATGAGGAATTTTGTACAGAATCTGGAAAGAAAGTGCCAAGAAATGCAGACAGAAATAAATGCCTTTACAGAGAAGTTTGTAGTCTTGCAGAGCAAAGGGTTACCCAGCTTATTGACCAGTAATAAAAGACTATTGACACATGAACAATATGCACACAGGGTGAATACATATGTTACCAATCAGATCACAGCATCATCAAGCACTTTAGAAGACATAGTACCTCCCTTTGGGCAGAGCTTATATGACAAATTGGAAAATATATTCTACATTGAGCATGAAATAACACATCTTTTTGAAGTCCAGCCCAATTACTACAGATATACTGAAGTTGATGAAACATTAATAAAACTACAAAGACACCAATTGTCAACAGACCAATGGTGGCAGGGCATGTTGGAGGTTTTACTAAGGTAGTGTTGGTTCTCTTTCTTTTGATCATCTGCATTTAATCAAATTCAATGAACATGCCACACATCATGAGAATGAAAACAACAGAAAAAGGAAGGCAGGCCAGAACACACTAAAGAAGAATTGGGCACAGATGACAGGGCCAGGACAGCAACGCAGGAACGCAAATTAAAGAGGCAGCTACCAGCTGACTTGTTGTGTTAAAAATTCAAAAAAGTATCAGACTACCTAAGGCGGCCAGTACAGTGGAAGTTACTCGTACATTAATTGTGCTCTGTTTTCAATGTCATTTACTTCTTTAAAGAAGTAGATGGATAAAGTTATTGCTTGATATTTTCTCTATGAGATATTTTGTAACTCTTTTTGTATAAATACCTCCGCTAGAGATGTATTATTGTTGGCTCGTGAATATCATTCTGGACCTGCGCTATAAATTTGAGAACTTTTCAGAAATAAAGACTGCTGGAATGCTTTGCTGATGAACTTGCTAGTTGTGGAATTAATGGCAGAAGAATATCTTACAGAATTCTCGTATTACCTCATTGATCAATAAGTATTTTTAACTCTTGTTTTACTGTTTTATATATCATCTATATAACATGTTCTGGAATTGCAAGAAAAAAGAATAGCCCAGAATTTACTTTGTTGTACTATGTGTTCAATTCATGTCAATCTTTATGTTTTCTTTAGGACTAGCATAGACAGGAAGTCTTGACTGCTCCTGTCTCCCTGGTTCTTACACTCTGAATATAATTAAGGAATTCTTAGCTGCTCCTTGGTAATATTCACTCACTTTCCCTCTATTAGCATAATGAAAGATTATTAATTTCCTTTCATTCCCTGACTTCATCCCATCTTATTCCAGCTTGAAAATTGTCCTATGTTTAATTATCTTGCTCTGTAGTTCCTCCTTTCACCAGAGAAACCATACCCAGAAGTTTATTTTCATTTGACTCCATTAACCCAATGGTCTGAACTTCTCATACTTTGCAACCCTGTCTTATTGAATGTCACCATCCAAACATCAAACAACTATCTGCACTTCATAACTAGCCTAACATATAGCAAAACAAAGCTAAATCATAAAGAGAGATCCCTCTTTGGTTGCAGATTGGCTAGAATCTGTAGCTAAAAGACTGGTTAGTGGTTACCTCAGTTGTATTCCCTTTTCCACTGCTTTTGGGGAACAACCTGAGTGATAACATCATTGGCAACTCCGCTGGGGAGTTGAATGACTGTGTTTGTTACTGCTGTCTATTTCCTAAAGCTACAGATGGAGCCTGAAGTTAGCCAGGTAGCCTTTGAAACTGTTTTTGTTGTGCATTTACAAAAGTAAATAAAAGCTGCTTCAGTCAATCTCTAGTCTAGAACTATGCTTTATACAGCTATCTCAAAAATTTGATCAGTTTCCTTTTATTTTCAAAAGATCTTTAGGAAAATTCAAGACTATTACAATTTATACTTTCCTAGAAAGATATTGTCAAAAGCATTATTCTTCAAATACTTCCAGAAAATACCAAAAACAGACTTAGAAGCTGGCTCCAAAGAAGAAAACTCGTTACACTAGATCAAACCCAGATCCTAATCCTCCAGCTATTTTTGAAAATCCTAACTTGATCTCTAAGAACCTTAGAAGACAAGAAGGTCCAGAAAATCCTGCTGATTTAAATCTTGATATACTTCAGCAAAACCTTACCCAATCGCCTTCTGGAAAAGTAGCAGTCCTTTCTACTGTTGGTACAGCTTCTTCTAGTTTACCACCATCACTTCAAAGCACCTCTTCCACTCCATCCACTCAGCGTATCTTAGATGTTATCCCTGTGCTTCCAGCTATCCCATTTATACCTGTAAATATGGCAAACCGATATGCCCCTCTACAGTTGCCTGCAAATCCAGGGGCTATGCCTCAAGATTATCAAAGCAAAATTACATATTTTGATGGTACTGGCTCCTATACAGCCCAAAAAAATACTAAGAAAATGATGGACTACTTTAAGAACTATGAAATTGATGATAATGATGTCAGAATGAAAATTTTTGTTCAAAGTTTAACCGGTGAATGTAAGGACCTGGTTCAAGGCGCTCGCTACAAACACAATTGCTGATCCAGATGCCCTGTACCAAACCTTTTTGAACAGATGGGAAAAGAAAGAGGACCCTTTACACATCCTAACAGAATATGAAAATTTGAAAAGGGGTCCACAAGAGAGTGTTCAAGATTACTACACTAGATTCAACAATGTATACAATTCTATCCCTCAGAATCTCAGACCTCCACCTGACTTAGCCTTAATCAAATTCCCTAATGGATTTGACTCTGACATGGCATATCAGCTAAGGGAAAGAGCTCCTCCAAGCTTAGAATACATGCAAAGCATAGCTATTAGTGTAGAGGCTAATCTGATCTCTAAAAGAGCTAGAGCTAGATCTGAAAGAAGGACTCCCTTCAAAGAAGAGCCTTCTGCATTTGAGCAAAAACTAGATGCAATTATCGAAGGAATGGACAGATTGGGTGATAGAGTGGAAACCATTGAAAGAAAATCTTCTTGGGAAGGTCAACCAAGTAACACCACTAGAAATCCAAACTTTAGAAAAAATCAAAATCCAAACATCGGGAAGGCTGGCCCTGATCAGAATATCAGACCTCCATTTCAAGAGAGCTATGTCGAAGACTCAACCTCTAGTGAGCCAACAGAAGATACTCAAATCAACCTGATGGGTCTAAACAGTGAACAACAAATCTTTTTAACACAAGATGACCAAGAAGCTCATAATTTCAACCAATTTCAAACCAAATCCAGAGAATCATTTGATTTCAGAGAAGGGTATGATGCAGCTATCTATAAAGTCCATAAACAATACAAATTGAGAAGCAGAACGGTAGATGTTCCTTAACCTAGCAAGCTGAAAGATACCAAGCAACCTAAGAATGCAAAGGATAAAACTGCCCTGACAGAATTCCCGGCTAAAACTGATCTCAACCCAAAAGAACCTACGATTGAGGACATATCAAACTTGCAGCCCTCAAAAAATTAGCCATCCACCTCCTTTCCTCCAAAAGAAAATGTAAACAACCCTCCTAAAAACAATTTCAAAGCAGATCCAGTTTCAAATAGCAATTCTGATAGAGAAAAAATCACTGAAGACACAGCAGAAAAGGAAAACCTTGCTGCCCGAAATACAAAGATTTAAGTGGAAAAATCTTTCAACCTAGAAACAAAAATAGGCAAGTTAAAAATAGCCATTCCACTGCCCGAATTGGCTAAACGTGAGGTTTATAGGGAACAAATCAGCAGGTCACTTCAAAATATAAGAGAATAGAGATGCAGTCAATGTTTTAGATGACCAACCAGAAGTAATTTTTGGGCCTGAGGTAAATGGTAAAACACTAGATGGAGGAGTCCCTCCATTCTATGTGAGCTTAAACATTCATGACAAAGTGCTACATAATGCAATGTTTGATTCAGGAGCTTCCCATAACCTAATGCCTAAGTCTATGATGGAAAGATTGGACCTAGATATCACACGGCCATATAAAGACTTGTTCTCATTCGATTCTAGTCAGGTCAGGTGTCTAGGCGTAATCAAAGATCTATGTGTATCTCTGGTACAATACCCTGCCAAGACTATTTTAATGGATGTAGTGGTAGCCAATATCCAACCAAAGTATGGAATGCTTTTGTCCAGATCCTGGGATGAAAAATTCCAAGGATCTTTGCAGCTAGACATGTCTTATGCCACCATTTCAGTCTTTGGCCAGCCAAAGAGATTATACAGGGAAACATTGATGAAATAGGTGGTCAGCAGTCAAGAGAAACCTCAAAATTTCCCCATTTATTCCAGGCATTCTGATATGGATTCGTTTATCTTATACAATGCTAAGATGTGTCCCAAAACTGATGGCAAGTTGCTAGAATCAGCACAAGCAAGAAGCATAAATGAAGAATCCACTGCTCAAGATCAAAAAATTGTTGAAATAATTGATGCAACGAACAAACAAGCTAAACCATATGACTCACAAAATCCAAATCTACCCACTAACACAGTTTCTAAAACTCCTCATCCTAGTCATAATCAAGAAGTCTTATGGTACTTAGAATTTGATGGGTCAATCAATAAATTAGGAGCAGGGGCAGGGATTTGGATACACAATATGCAAAATGACCATGCTCAAGGACATGCATATAGGCTGAATTTTAGATGTACAAACAAAATGGCCGAATATGAGGCCCTTTTGCCAGTTCTCAAATTGATTAGAAGTCTAGGGGCAACTAAGATTTCAATTCTAGGGGACTATGATTTGATTATCCAACAGATGAATGGAAACTTTGTTACAAATGATCTTAGGCTGAGAGCTTACAGAAGGGCAGCATTGGAAATACTCAATAGCATTTTAGAATCTCAACTAACCAAAATTCCGAGAAACCACAATTTACATGCTCACAATCTCGCAACATTTTCCAGCACTTGTAAGCTGCCATTCGAGCCCAACCATCACTTTACTGCTGAAATTAAACATAGACCTGTTGTTCCAGATAATGTCAAAAATTGGCAAGTATTTGAAAACGACACGCAAATCAATAATTTCTTGACTTTGAAAGAGGAATTCTCAAGCACAAATATAGACACAAGCACCCTTTGTGATCAACAAAAAATAGACAAAACTGAGAAAAACATATCAGCTGAAACAACAAATCACATTTTGCATCCAACAATCTTTACCAGCAAAGATTTACAGCAGCTGAAACAAATGGATCTTGATGAAATCACTGAGCAAGAATCTGAAGTAATTGAGTTGAAGGATAATTTTTTTCCCATAGGCTTGACTCCTTTGGAGGATATTTTTGATTCAAATGATATACCAAGAAAGCCAAAAATGCAACCTTTAAATGCAGAAATTGAGGATTGTAATATAGGGACTGCACAAAATCCTAAGATGGTAAAATTGTCCAAAGCCTTGCCTCCAAATCAAAAACGAAAATACATTGAGTTGTTTAAAAAGTTTCAAGATGTCTTTGCATGGAGCTATGAAGACCTCAAGTCCTATGATACTTCAGTCATCCAACACACAATACCTTTAAAAGAAAATCAGAAACCTTTTAAACAAAAACTTAGAAGGGTTAATCCAGTCCTCCTTCCTCTCATTGAAAAGGAAGTCAAAAGAATGTACCAAGCTGGAATAATTGCTCCTATTAGATTTTTAGAATGGATTTCAAATCTAGTGCCCACTAGGAAGAAAACGGGAGAGATAAGACTGTGTGTTGACTTAAGAAACCTGAATAAAGTTTCTCTCAAAGACCACTACCCCTTACCCAAGATGGATCACATTTTGCAAAGGGTAGTAGGAGCTTCTAGGATCTCACTGTTAGATGGATTCTCAGGATTTAATCAGATCTTAGTTCACCTGGATGATCAAGATAAAACTGCCTTTACAACACCTTGGGGAACCTTCAAGTATGTGAAAATGCCTTTTGGACTTAAAAATGCAGGGGCCACATTTCAGTGAGCAATGGACATAGCATTTGCAAAGGAGATCCATGATTTTTTAGTCATATATCTTGATGATCTCATTACTTTTTCAAAATCAGATCAAGAACATTTAGAACATCTCAGACAAGTGTTCCTAATTTGCAGAAAATATGGCATATCATTGAACCCAAAGAAATAATTGTTTGGCCTAGAAGAAGGCAAGCCCTTAGGTCACATAACCTCAAAAGATGGCATTAGAATCAACCCGGACAGAATACAAGCTATCCTCCAAGTGCCTCAGCCAAGAAATATCAAGGAATTGCAGGCTTTTCTAGGAAAAATCAATTTTCTAAGAAGATTCATTCCCAACTTGGCTGAACTAATAAGATTGTTGCATAACATGTTGAAGAAAGATTTCAAAGTCAAATGGGCAATAGAAGCTAAGCAATCCTTAGAGAAAATCAAAATATCTTTAACCAAAACACCGGTTCTCACTAGCCCAAAGTTTGATAGAGACTTCATAATCTTTTCCTTTGCATCCGAGCATACTATTGCTGCTGTCCTATTACAAAAAGATGACCAAGGATGTGAGAAGCCCATTGCTTTCTTCAGCAAAGCACTTAGAGATGCACCAGTCAACTATCAAATCATGGAGAAACAAGCTTATGCCCTTGTAAAGGCTATCAAGGATTTCAGAGTTTACATCCTATACTCTCATATAATACTTTATGTCCCAAATGCCGTGGTCAAAGACATTCTAACTCAAGAAGGAATTGAAGGAAAAATAGGCAAATGGATAGCTAACATTTTGGAATATGATATTAAAATCAAACCAACAAAGCTGATAAAAGGACAACGATTAGCCAAATTGATGACTGAAACCAATTTTCAAGCCCTTGACATCAATGAACTGGATAACGAAAAAGAGATGGCAACTCCACAGATCAATCAAGCCTTTATACAATCACCTTGGTATGCTGATATAGTTTATGTATTGTTAAACCTGCAAGCTCCTCCAGGGTTATCCAGAACTAAAAGAGATTCTTGAAAATGAAAGCTTCAAGGTTTTGTATCATAGACAATGTTTTATTTTGGAAAAATCATGAAGGTAGTTTGCTGAATTGCCTAACAAAGGATGAAACTGACAAAGTGCTGAAAGAATTTCATGCAGGGGACTGTGGTGGACATTTATATTGGAAATCAACAGTGGATAAAATCTTAAGAGCTGGTTTTTATTGGCCCTCCCTGTTTGCTGATGTGAAAAAATTTGTAGTTTCTTGCCATAAATGCCAAATCTTTGAAGGCAAGAGAAAACTGTTACCTTTACCTCTAAAACCCATTTCCATCGAAAGACCATTTCAACAATGGGGTTTAGATTTCATTGGAGAAATTCACCCTTCCTCTTCTGGCCAACATAAGTGTATTTTAACTGCCACAGATTACTTCACCAAATGGATAGAGGTCATCCCTTGTAGGCAAGCCAATGACTCAATAATCATGCAATTCCTAGAAACCAATATCCTATCTAGATTTGGCTGTCTGGAAACGATAATAACTGACAATGTTGCTGCCTTGAAATCCAAAAGAATGATCAATTTTTGCCACAAGTACCACATTACCTTAGGCCATTCCACAGCCTATTACCCTCAAGGTAATGGTCTAGCTGAATCATCCAACAAAAGCTTGATCAACATCATAAAGAAAGTATTGGAGCAAAATGAGAAGAATTGGCACAAAATGCTTATTAATGCACTGTGGGCAGACATGTTAACCACAAAGAGATCTATTGGAACAAGCCCCTATGAGTTGGTTTATGGAATGGAGGCTATATTCCCTTCATCCTTGGGAATCCCTGTAATAAAATTGCTGCAAGAAATACAGGCAGAACCCAATGACATTCAGAGAAGGATCAATCAAACAATTCACTTACAACAGACTAGAGAAGAAGTGTATCAGAGAACTCAGATTCTACAAGAGAAACTGAAGAAGATTTTTGACAAAAGGACAAAGGCAGAGGATTTTTTCATAGGAGACAAAGTGCTGAAATGGGATTGTAGAAGGGAAGATAAAGGGAAACATAGTAAATTTGATTTCCTATGGAAAGGTCCTTCTGATATTCAGGTTGTAAAAGGAAACAACACTTACTTTTTGAGAAGTTTGGATGGTACAGAAGTAGAGGATGGGCCAGTCAATGGGCGAATGATCAAGCATTATTTTGATCCTCTTTGTTAACATATTAGGACTGTATTTTGTACATAACAGGGTCTATTTTCTACAATTTTTTTTTTTTACAGCAATAAGCTAGGGAATAAGATGCATCAACTTTTGAGGAAAAAAGCAAAGAATTGTGCTACTTTTTGCATGATATTTTGAGTCTATTGGAAGAACGAAGGAAGACGACTTGGGAGCTAAAAAATGATGACTAATGCTCAGACAAACTGTCAGATACAGAGCTGTAATTGTTCAGACCAGCTTATGGGAAAAGCATGTATGTTACAGAGATACAATTTGTTTGTCTTCAGCAAAAGGAAATTTCATATTACAGCCAAAGTTGAATATAAGGCCATCTGACCTGTTGTTCTTGGCTTTTCACCTGGAAAAGCCATCCCCAAGTGGAGCCACTGTTAGGTTCCTATACCAATAGGTGTCATATTTCATGATTGACTGTGGAAATGCCAAATATGATCATCCTTTCCATGCTGCAAAGGTTCCATATTTTCAAAAAACCAAAAAATTTAAAAAATGTAAAGAGGGTATGCCCTAAAAGAATAATCAAAGGGCAAAAGAATGAATTGGTCAAGAAAGAAAGAAAATGAACCCCAAAGAAAAGACCAGGAAAGTGTGCTAGTCAAAATGCCACTACTGTCCTATTTTTTGCAAACAAGTTCAGATTATGCAATCAGTGACTTCTGTCACACTTGATGGATGGCACAACAGCTCAATCTGGGCCAGTCCATGTTTAAATTTCTAGTTTAGCATTAGACAATAAAGGCTGTCCAAACAGTTCAAGCTTGGCAGACAAATAGTTAGGTAGAGAAGCAAAGGGAGCTCAACAGCTGAATCTGAGCCCCTGGAAGAGATAAGGGCAGACTTAGATAGGAGGACAGCTAAAAGAAAACAAAAGAGAGAAAGGGTTTGCTAGCTCAAATGCACCCAAGGAGAAAGAAGAAAAAATGTTAGGTGTATTAGGCTGGGTAGGCAGTTTGGTGTTGCAGAAGCAGGTTCATGAATAATATTGTCTTTTAAAGATGATTCATCTCAAAGGTATCATATCTACCTTGACAAAATATGGTGACAAATCAGATGTTGCATGTCTAACTTCCCCTCCTTTCTCTCACAGCAATTACTCACTAACCTCCCCTAAAGAGATTGGGATCTGCTCAATACTCTTAAAATACCCTCCATCTTCATGTAAAGATTTAAGTAAAATGACATTTTTCTTAAAGAATAAAGCCACATTTCTTGTGTAAAACATTTATCTTCTCTTAAGCCTAAGTTATCCAACTTTGTTGCTTAAAAACCCTCTCATTTCCCTAAGCCTAAGTTCTTAACTCTACAACTTAGCGCTTCCTCTCAAAACCCATATTAACATCCTAACTCTATTTATATAACTCCTATGTATATTTCCCTTCCCATACTATGTAAAACTATATAAAAACCCCAAAATACTTAAATATTCCCCGCCCCGGCAATT